>AP025072.1:15801526-15928532 GCA_036186865.1 Eustoma russellianum | reverse complement strand
TTTTATGACTTTATGTTAAGTGGACCAACCAAAAACAAGCTAGTTGGCAATTGGACTTTTTCAATTTAAAAGTAATGGCTATTTTGAGTTTGTTTGGGGCTGAATTGGTCAAAAATTCTGGAGCCTCACTTGCTTTATTCTTGTGCCAAGAAGTTGAGATAATCTTGGTGGAATATGCCTTCAATATTATCTTCATCTTGCAATCATTTCCCAAGTCATTTTGAAGACTAAAAATCAGCCAAGATAAGATCCAAGGTGGACCAATCATGTTTTTCTATGTTGCCAAGTGTACAGGATGAGTATATGGTCAACCAATGATGTGCAGACAACTAAAACTTGATGACGAAGATGGTGACATATTGGAGGTCTTATCTTCAAGTCCTATTTCACACTATAAATAGGAGACAAAGGTGAAGAAGAAGAAAATACACTTGAAAGCTAAAGTTGAAGCTCATTGTCCTGCTATCTTCTTCTCTTCATTTTTGTTTCATTCTTTGTGTAGCCAAGGTGTTCTTGTTTTATTTGGAGTAGAGCTACATGCCTCTCTTGTGTCTCATTAGTAAGATTGGCTAGCCAAATTTATATGGCTACACCAATAGGTGGTAAAGGTATTGCAACCAAGAGTTGAGTAGAGGTGTTCATCCAAGTCTTGAATAGGTTTGGTGTTTAACCCAATGATCAAGCTTGGTTCTTGTTGTACTTGTGTTTATTTCATAGTGAAATCCAAGAAAAGGTGTTCATTGGGACTGGAGTAGGTCACATTGACTGAACCAGGATAAATCTTTGGCGTTCTTGTCTTCTTTCTACTTTTCTGTTTTTCTGCCCACTTTCACTGTATTTTTCACCCAATTTCACACGTCTTAAAAAAATAGCAGAACGCTTTCAAAATTAGTTATTTTTGATGGAGTTATACTTCAGATTGTTAGCTTTCATTTTCAACAAGAATGACTTGATCTGAGCAAAGGAAAGTTAGTCTTTCAGTCGTTACAAGATAAGTGCTCCATTCTGGCTGCAATCTGACCAGTTTCAAGAAAACTTGCATTTTGAATTTTTCAAGAATACTTTTAGGTCAGGGCCTTTTGGAAACATAAATTAGACATCCTAAGGAATGTTTTGACATAAAGATCAACCTTTTTGGTTGAGTAATCAAAGAGAAACACGTTTTCAAAGTTTAACACTATTCTGTCCAATACTGTCCAGATTGACCATCGTAATCTTTTTTTTGGGTTGAAGGGTCAAACAATCTTGTTTTTGTTTCATTTTTGGATAGAGTCTAGTCAAGAAATTGAAGTTAATTTTTGAAAAGTTTCATAATTTTTGGAATTGTGTACACTGATTTTTTAATTTTTCAAATACGGGTGCTGAATCTGAGGAGGTCTCAGATTCTGTTTTCAAATGGGATTTTAACCAATGGAAGTAGTGTAATTTCCGCTAACCACTATTCATCTCCCACCCCTCTAGTGGTGTTTGCAGATGCAAGATCGAACAATTAGTATCAGAGCCAGACCAACACCACACTAAGAAGCAAGATTCAACACCATACGAAGAAGACAAGGCCAAGAAACAACAATACATAGTAGTCTGCTTATCTCAAGTCTAAGGTACATACAATGGCCATTGTTTCTCACAAAGATGAGTTGGAAGGTATGTCTACATAACGCTCTCCTCTTTTTGATGATAATAATTTTGTTTATTGGAAACTTAGAATGAGGCTATTCTTAATGGCTATAGACATCGATTTATGGTCTATAGTTGAAGATGGACAATACATTCGAATGAAAGTTGTACATATAAATGGTGTAACTCAAGAAGTAGAAAAATGTAAAAGTGAATGGTCCTCCGAAGATAAAAAGAAAATGTCAATGAATGCTAAGGCTACACAATTACTGTTAAACGGACTAACGACTTCTGAAGCAGGATATGTTTCAAATTACACAAGTGCACATGACATGTTGAAATCTTTAGAATTAAAGCATGAAGGCACTAGCGGTGTAAAATTGTCAAAAATAAACATGCTTATGACTGAACTTGAATCTTTCAAAATGTTGCTGAACGAATCCATAACATCTATGGATTTTGAGGATTACTAATATTTTCAATGCACTTGAAGCTTTAGGTAAATCTTTTGCCAACAACAAAAAGGTTCAAAAGGTGTTGCAAAGCCTTCCTGCTGAATGAGATCCTAAAGTCACAGCAATTGAAGAAACAAAATCAATCACTAAAATGGATGAATTGATCAGCTCAATTAGAGTTTATGTGGTAAAACTTAACTAACAAAAATCCAAGCCATCTAAATCATCTGGTAAGTCTGTTGTTTTCAAATCGACTGAGTCACATATAAATAATGATGATAGTAATAGTCATAATGAATTTGATGATGATTTAATATTAATAGCTAGAAAACTTAGAAAGTTTTTCAAACGGCCCAATAGAAATAGAAAACAATCTTCTTCTGCTTCTTCTCAACCTAAGAAAAACTCTAATACCAAGTGGTATAATAAAAAGTTAAAATGTTACGAATGTGGTCAAACAGAACATATCTCTTATGATTCTCCAACAAAGAAAAATAATAATAACAACAACAAAAATAAACAAGACAAGGAGACGCAAAAGCCTAAGGCAAAGGAGTCCAAGTCAAGAAGAGGCAAACAAGCAATGAAGCCGAGCACGTGGAACGACTCGTCTGACTCAGAATCTGACACTGAGGAAGCTCAAATATGCTTCGTATCCAACGAGATAAGTTATTAATCTGATGTAGCATCTGATAATGTAATGCCGTCTGATGAGATGTACGAAGAATTTCTAAAAATGCATGCACACTGTAAACGATTATCAAAAGAGAAAAATAAAATCATCATCATCATCATCCGGACCCAGTATATCCCAACGACAGCAAAAGCTATCGTTAGGGTCTGGGGATGGTAAGTGGTAGGCATACAATACCTCTATCCCAAGGGATAGAGAGTCTGCTTCCAGTGAGACCTCCGGCTCTATATGTACCTGCATAAATGATATGATAATAGAGATATGTTGTGCTAGTGTGTTAGTGAGGAAATTCAAGAAATACAAAGAAAGAGCTTTCGACATTAAAATACGCATCACGTCTATATATACATGTAATGTAAAACAACGATATAACATATGCAAACAAGTGGAAAGTCAACTTAAAGCGTAGATAATGTCTACGCCTATCTATGTCCCTAAATATACTCTAAAGTGTCTTTATATATGACCTATACCTCATTAACCTTAATCTTATGTCGTCATGAACTCCTATGCTGGACCATGTCCTCAGAGAGGTGCAAATCTAGTAGGTCGTGCCTTATCTGCTCCTCCCAAGTCAGTTTGGGCCTGCCTTTACTCTTGTTCCCCTCTACAATGAGGCTTTCATGCTCTGAAGAAAATGACAAGTTGAAGACGCCCAACTTGGAATTTTCCGATCAATTAGAATCTTTTAAACAAGAGCCTAATAATATTCTTGATTCTCTTAAGAGTAAAATTGAATCATATAGGAAAAATGAACAAATATTACAAATTGAAAATAGCCTGTTGAAATCTAATGTAGAAAATTGTGACAGTGAAATATCTCAACTTAAAACATCAAAACAAGACTTAGAAAAAATATTAGAACAATTTAAGTCTGGAACCAACATGCTAGATACACTTATATTGTCACAAAAATATGGAAACGATAAAACTGGATTAGGATATAAAGAAGAAAATGTCAAAGTAGATAAAAAGACTAAGTTTGTTTCATCAAATACTAAACAACCTTATAAGGCAACTAAAACAAATTCAACTTTGCCTGCTACTCCTTCTACTTATTGTAAGTTAAAGACGCAGCATAAACCTGCAAAAGCAATTAGGCAAAACTTTGCATCTAGACAACCTAAAAATTATGCCTATATGTATACAAATGTGACTAGAAATAAAATGCAATCAACTCATTATAATGCATATAGACCTAAGTATAGGCAACATTCTTATAGAAATACATATGACCATACATACATAGCATCATATAAGAAACAAAATCATATGCCTTACACACACTATCAAAATCGACCACTTTATAATAATTATCAACCAAGGTATAACATGTACACATCATCTTTTAAATGGAATGGAAAAGTACATGTTAATCCTTTAAATTCAACTAATATCAAATACGTGCCTAGAAGGTATATCCAAGTTTGGATACCTAAGGGATATTTAAACAAGGATGGTGCCCTTAACACTCAAGGAACTAAGTAAAAGGTACCTAAAAATTTGTCTCCGTTGTAGAAAAAATGTAAGGAATGCAAGAAGGAGGAAAAGTCAAAGAATCTAAAAACTAAATGGTTTTTAGACAGAAAATGTTCAAAGCATATGACAGGCAACCCCAAACTATTCATCGAACTTGAATATATTGAGAATGGAGGAAAAGTTACATTCGGTGACAACAACAAAGGAAAATTTGTTGGAAAAGGAACAATTGGGGACCCAAACACATTTTAAATACGAAATGTGTTGTTAGTAAGCAATCTTTCTTATAATTTATTAAGCATTTCGCAACTTATAGATTCCTGTTATCATGTTTCTTTTCTCCCTGATTCTTATGATATAACTAATGAAAAAGGAGAAATCGTATTAAAAAAAATAGGGATTGTAACATTTATACCCTTTCCTTAGATAACATGTTAGATGCTAAAGTTAAGTGTTCAATATCACATGACTTAGATGTAAATTTATGGCGTAGACGACTAGGCCATATAGGAATTTCTATAGGACCTGTATAGCACCACTAGAAGGAGAAGTTGAATAGTGGGTGCGTAAAAGTTGGTTACAAAAAAAATTTTGAACCAAAAACCTCACTTCTGAAAATAGTTTTTGTTTTGAGATTCTTATTTGAAATAATTAAAAGACCTAGTTACAGACCTCCAAAAATTATGAAATTTGGTGAGAATCTACTCTCAGATATTCTGAGTATCTCATAAAAATTTCAAGTTAAAATCCCACTCCTAACCCCTTGAAAATACAATTTTGGTCAGATTTTGCAAATCTGCCAGAAACAGTACTCCGATTTGAAAATTTTATTCCGATTAATTGGTGATTCCAAATGGTCTGAAAATCTAATGAAAAGACCCTCAAGTTATTTATATTAATGGGTTGAAACAGTTTTTGAAAATCCCTTTGGGAAGTATGTCAATGACGTTGATGTTCTCAACCTTTGAACTCTAAAAATCAGATTGCATTAGTCTCAAAACAATTCAAGTTTGACTGACTTATACTTATCCAAATTAGTTTAAACTTGCGCCAAATTAAAACTAGGATGTGTGTCTATGTTTCTGCAAAATTTTATGATTTTTAAAATTTGTTTGCTATTTTTACCTTTGCGATGAAATTGATGCAGAATGCTGGAACTGAAAGTAAAGTGCAGTAAAGTAAATACACCAAGGATTTTATACTGGTTCGGTTAAATCAACCTACTCCAGTCTTCGAGGACACCTTCCTTAGTTATCACTAAACACAATAAACACCTTACCATAAGGGTGACTAGAGTTACACACTAACTCAACCCTTTTACAAATAATACAATCGAGCAAACGAATCACGGACACCACCACCGATTGAATGAAGGTTTGATCACACCTTGATTAACCTTTTACAACAATGAATGAGTGTGAGTGGTATATTCAAAGCCTAGACAATATTTTGAATGTACGAACAATATGCTTGAGAGAAGAAGAAGAAGAAGAAAGAAAGGTAGAAGAAGAGAGTAGTAGATCTTTTCCACTTGAGAGAAATGTGTGAGATGCTTGGCCTTGTTTGCACTATTCTTGTAGCGCCCCGCACCTGGCCAGCCTGCGTACGGTGCGCCCGCCGTACTTCGCTACGGAGAGTACCAGGCGTCAATGCATAACATGTCACAGTCCATAACAAAATTCATGGACTTCCATGTTGTATCCAACGAAAAACGTACTGTACTTGAGACTCGTATGAAGTGGTGTAATAAAATGTTAGTTCTTCCAAGTGCATTTTATTAAGTCTTATCACTTCTCTTTAATTTTTCCTTAAAGTAAATACTATAAGAAATAGTATAATACTCCGAGTATGTATTATGAAACATGTGAAATGACCATTTTGCCCCTCCAAGATTTTAGAGAGTTTCGGCCACAAGGGCCTTAAAGGACTCTAGAATATTCTTCCTTTTATAAGAAAACTAGCCTCAATGGTCTTCTTAAAATCAAGCCTAAATGCCTACACAAGAAATTAAGTATTCTACGAATATGTTTAAAAAGGTTTAAGAGAAAAGTTTTCCACTTTTCCCCTCCCCAACCACCGGCCATTGAAGGGTAAAGCCCCGATGAGACCACTTTTTAACTTAATGCTTCAACTAGTCACTTTATGGTCTCTTAAAGAAATTCAAAAAGGCCTCACACATAAAGTGAAGTAGGGTATTATTCCAAGATTGAAGATTTTTCTTCCTTTCCGCCCTTGAAGCCGTAGGATGCAAGAAATGAAGGATCCATGGGATAATTTTCATCATAATAATTCCAACTAACCACTTTTACTTGAAACAATGTTTTCTAATTATCCTAAAAAAGGCAATTAAAGAATAAAGAAGCCTATGGAAGGCCCCCACCACCGGATACCCCCATGGTTAAGCCATGGTAACTCTCCTTAACAACCTTAGTTACTTTTCTTAACCCAACCTAAAAAGTAACCTAAGGAGTAATTGAGGTAAGGCAACTAAGGATTAAATGAGCCTAACATCACCCCAACCGCCGGTTATTCCTACTAGGGTTAAGCCAAGAAGACTGCATCAACAATCATAGTTACTTTTCTTAACTCCACCTCAAAAAGTAACTCAAGTAGTAATTAGTGTAAGACACTAATTATGGTGTCCATGCAAATGAAAGGTTTTCTTCTCCTCCTTCTTAAAGAAACCGACGGCCACCCCTCCTGGATTACAAGAAAACATTTTCAAAAAGGTCTTAGAAGCTCCCTCCCAACCCTACCTCACAATACACTCAAAGATTTCCCCCAAGACAACCACTAAAGACTCTTACACACTTAGCCTAATCTTCCACCATCTTCTTTTGGCAAGCATTGGATTAGGGAGATCAAAGGTTATCTTCAAGCTCCAAGTCTTCTCTAGGTGAGTAACATCTTAGCTTCTAAAGTGGATTCCATTTTCTCTAAAATGTAAAGCTCACATTTTTGTTTGTTTTCCCTCACCAAAACCGTGACCCCTACATGGTCACTAGGTGAAGTTCCTTCAAGCTACTAGGTGGTACTAAGCATTTGGTGGGTTGAACCTCTTGCAATCCTCATTTGAACACCATTTTGGTAAGCTAATCTAGCTTCAAACTAGCTCCATTATGTCTTTAAATAGTAGCTAACATTTTCTTCCTCTCTCTCTCTCTCTCTCTCTCAACCGTACGCCATAGGAAGAGGTTGGAGGAAACTCCACTCTATTTCAACCAAGGCACAAGCTAGAGAAAGATCTAAGCTCAAATAGGCAAGTACACTCTAAGCAACCTTGACTTATTTGTGAAGTGTACGCTAGAATGACTAGCCTTTCTAAGATGTGAATCTTAGTTGAATACTCTAAGTGCTAAACATGAGAACTTAGTTATTATAAGGAAAAGGGTCATCATGATGTATGATTTACTACATGAATATGTTTGTCCTCAAACTAAAATATGACATGAGACCTACTATGTGCAAGAAACGGGCTGTTAGGATGATTATTGGATGTAGGAATGAGTCTTGTTGAGAATAGTCTTTATGAGGTGTGAAATGCATGGCAATGGCGTGAGCTATGTGTAATGTGGCAAGGCTGTTTTGGTGCGATTCATGTGTAGCCTAAAGACTATTATGGAACTTTGATTGATTATTTTAAAATAGTTATTTAGTGGTTAGTAAGTCATTTTGGAGAAATAAAGCTAGTTGGAGAGTATTGAACAAGAAAAAGTGATAAAAGGTAAATCTACTGGAGCTGGACAGTTTTGAGTGGCATATTGTATGACCTGAAAATGTACCTTAGGAACGTGCAATGTAGTTAAATTTTGGTAGGATGGTAGCCTTGTATGTTTAGTAAAAGTATGAGGTGGAATTTCGGTAAAATGACTTGCGGTTTGCCCTTAATAATATTTTTTAGTAGGAGTAGGTCACTGCAGTTCCAATAAATACCTTGACTTAGAAAGAAAATTAATTGACCCCTTAAGTATACTGGATTGCCTTGAAATTTTTACAGTACTTACCTAAGACATAGATGAATATGTTCATGTGAAGAATTTTCTTGGAATTATCTGTTTTCATGGGGTAACAATTAAGGTGAACGTCATGGTATAAAACTGGAAAACAGGGCCGCTTGGTATGGTGTTTGTTGAGGCCTTAATCTTGTTTAATTGGACTTGCATGTGGTGTTTGAGCCTTTGAATATTACTTCTTAGTGTATTGGCTATGTTTACAGGTATTATTCTTAATTGGATAAGGCCTTATGGCCCACAAAACTGAGGTAAGGACGGGTACTGCACTGCTGGACTCAGCAGTACCCCTTTTCAATAATGTAATGATTTGAGGGTTTTAACTACCTCGAAATGTTATAAAATTTTTATGGCATTTAGATAAAACTCAATTATGCATATGTGTGGCATGAGTTATAAAAATAGGCCCTGAATTGATAATCAAGAGGCCACATGAACAGAGCGTTAATGCTGGAATTTTTTCCAGCTTAAGGGACAAGTCCGTATATGCGTTATGTGATGTATTTGGTCATGAGTTGCATGTTACACATCATGCATTGCATTGTCCCCATTTGCACAATTTATGAGACTGATTTTAAGCCAAAGAAAATTAATGAAAAGCTCTTTTTGAAAGAAAGATTTCAGTTTTTGAAGGAAAGACTCCTATTGGTATCACTAATTCCTGGCCAGTACAACCCGCTCCAGATCTGGGATTAATTGAATTGATGATAATTATGACCGTTCAGGACCGAAGAGAATAGACCTGATGATGATGATTATGACCATTCAGGCTCGGAGAGAATAGACCTGAGGATGACGATTTATGACCGTTCAGGTCCGGAGAGAATAGACCTGATGATGATGATTGATTGTATGACCGTTTTTGGATCTGGAAATAATAGATCCGAATGGAATGATATGACCGCCTTAGATCCGGAGATAATAGATCTGAACACTCTCTATTCTCCTTTTATGACGATGATGTTTTGAAAGAAAGAATGATCAAATTTATCCTCATCTTATCATGCTGTATCACATTTGCATATGCATACATATTGCATTTAATGGCTAGTCGAATGCTAGATGTACTGTTACTTAGGTTATGAATTATTTTCTGTAGCCTAAGTTATGATCTTATTATCTTTCGTCGCTTAAGCTATGATTTTATTATCTTTTGTCGCTTAAGTTATGATGTTATTATCTTTCATCGCTTAAGTTATGATCTTATTTCTTTTGGCGGCTAATGGATTGAAGGTCAGGTATGTTGAGAATCCAAATTCTTGGGATTTGGTTCTTGTGTATACTTTCCATTTAATTCTTGGTTGTTTATGATATACTTGCTGGTGACTTTGTCACTCACCCCCTTATTTTTCCTCTCAGAGCCTGCAGGAAATAGGGTAAAGTTGATTGATGATGAGCCTAGAGTTCCATACCCGTAGACATGAGAGAGGATGGCAACTTCAGGATTTTCATTATGATGGTTTATGTTTGATGGACTTATGTTAGAGCAAATATTTTGGTTTTCTCTTTTTATTTTTGCGGACATGGTTGTAGACATTGTGTTGGATATTCGGAATGTTTTATTTAAAAGTTTTTATTTTTTCTAAGTTTTTCTTACCTGTTGATATGTAGGCATGAAAGTCCATAAATTTTGTTATGGACTATGACATGTTATGCATTGATGCCTGGTACTCTCTGTAGTGAAGTACGGCGGGCGCACCGTATGCGGGCAGGCCGGGTATAGGGTGCTACATGTGGTATCAGAGCCCAGGCTCTAGATTCGGGCAGAATATAGAATTAAGTGAAGATTTTAGAAAATCTAAGTTTGACCTTAGACCTAAGTCATGATCTTAGAAGAGTGTTGACCTTAGACTAGGATGACTTAGACAGGAATTAGGGCCCTGACCTAATGACAAAACCCTAGTCGACGAAATATTAAAGGCCACAGAATTTAATTTGAGTCTTATCTTCTCGAATATTCGTTTATCTTTTATTGAATTATGAATTTATTTCCTATCACTTATCTTGATATTTCAACCTTGAATAAAATTCCGACGCTCCTTAGTGCAGATGGCCCGACCTCGTGGCAGACCCGCTAGAGCCCGACCCGCTGCACAGGAGCCGGTTCCTCCACAGCCTCAGGAGCTTGCTCCTCCTCCACCAGCTCAGGTTCCTCCACCACCACTACTGCAGGAACAGAACCCACCTTCTGTTCAGAACAATCCCCCGCCTTAGGTGCCTTTGCCTCAGATGATGCCGGATATCCATACTCTTCAGGCCTTCTGCCAGACTGTGACGCAGATTGGCCAGGTAATGATGCAGCAAAATGCTCCTCCCCAGCCTCATGAGTTGTTTAGGGACGCACAATATTACTTTGAGAAACTAAAAAGAGCCAATGTACCACCATTCGAGGGAAAATTCAACCCAGATATTGCTGAAAAATGTTTGGATGAAGTAGAGAACTGCTTTGAGTTAATCCGTGCCCCTGAAGAGATGAAAACCCAAGCTGTAAGACCATTCCTACTTGGAGAAGCAAATCAATGGTGGAAGGCAAATTTGCAATCTTTACCGAGACCGATATCATGGGAGAGAT
The DNA here is from genome assembly GCA_036186865.1 of Eustoma russellianum. NCBI lineage: Eukaryota > Viridiplantae > Streptophyta > Magnoliopsida > Gentianales > Gentianaceae > Eustoma > Eustoma russellianum. The sequence goes on along the minus strand of AP025072.1, from coordinate 15,917,705 downwards.
TCCTACAAGTGTTCAACAAGTTTTACATACCTCCTTCAGTAAAGCTATAGAAAGGCATGAATTTGAGTCATTGAAGCAAGAGCAAGGAATGATCGTTGAGTTTATAGCTTTGGAGAGTTTTCAGCCATCAACTATGAATGACGAGGAGACTAAGATGTTGAAGTTTGAAAGAGGATTGAATCCAAGGATCAGGACTTGGTTGGTTAATCCAAATCCCGCCAACTTTGGAGCACTACTTTATGCGTGTTATAGAATTGAGAGGGACATCATCCGTTGGGATGAGATTGGACAAAAGAGAGGAAGAGAAGTGTCTGGAAGTGGAGGATCCTGTAAAACTGTCAAACAGAATTTCAGAGGACCCGGTCGACAAGGAAAGAACCAGAATCGTTTTCAGCATTTATCACAACAGAAGAATCAGTCGAGAAATCAAGGTCAGTAGCAGCCAGCTATTACAGCTTGCCCTCAGTGTCAGAAGCATCATGTGGGAGAGTTCTTCATTCAGGCAGGAAAGTGTTTTGGATGTGGCAAGGTGGGCCACGTGCTCAAGAACTGTCCAGACAAGGGAACCACTTGTTTTGGATGTGGAAAAGTCGGCCATATGAACAAGGATTGCCCGAAGAAAGGAGCCCAGCAGCAACAACCAAGGAACCAGCGCCAGCACGCAAATGTAAGAGTTCATGTCATGACTGACGCTGCTGTTGAGGAAGCTACTGATGTGGTGACTGGTATGTTTTAAGAATTATGCAATATTACATTTTACAAGATGTTGTTATTTCTGTTTTGCTTAGTCAGTCTTGCATAATTCAGGAGCTATCTTAGTGTGTACTGTGCCTGCTAATGTGTTGTTTGATAGTGCTAGCCAATCATCTATATCGAGGATGTTTGCAAAGAATATTGATCATAGCCCAGTCCACCTTGGGACGCCTTATAGAGTTTCAAGCAGCTGGCGATCAGGTGCTTGTATCTCACCAACTGTATAAGAACCATGAGATTGAGTTCGACGAGCAATGATTTGTAACAGATTTGATTCCGATAGCCATGAGTGATTTTGACATAAATCTTGGAATAGACTGGCTCTCTAAGAATTGCGTGCACATTGATTGTTGTGAAAGACAGGTTAGCATTAAGAACCCAGAACGAGAAGAAGTGACTTTCCATGGAGGTTCAAAATTGAATAAATCCCCTAAGAATATCTATGTAAACTCGGCCCGTGCCTGTAAGGCGCTGAAGAAAGGACAGGAAGGATTCTTAGTTTATGCCTTAAGTGCCGATCAAGCGCCATCAGACTTTTCTCAAGTCCCGGTAGTTCAGGAATATCCGGATGTTTTTCCAGAAAGGTTGCCTGGCCTTCTGCCAGATCGAGAGATCGCGTTTGAAATTAATTTAATTTCGGAAGCCGAGCCGATATCAAAGGCTCCTTATCAAATGGCTCCTGCTCAGTTGAAGGAATTGAAAGAGCAGTTGCTTGAGCTGTTGGAAAAGAAACTTATCTGCCCAAGTGTCTCGCCTTGGGGTGCTCCCGTGCTGTTTGTGAAGAAAAAGGATGGAAGCATGCGTCTGTGTATCGATTATAGAGAGCTCAACAAGATTAGAATAAAGAACAAGTACCCGGTGCCTAGGATCGATGATCTGTTCGATCAGCTTCGGGTAATCAATTAAAAATTTGTATTTTGATAATAATTCTGTTTTGAACCCTGTCTAAAGGTATCTTGGTACAGGGAGCACGAGTTTTCAGTAAAAAATTATCTTCGTTCTGGATGTTTTCAATTGAAGATCAAAGCCGAGGATATTCCGAAAACCGCGTTCAGGACGCATTATGGGCATTATGAATTCCTTGTGATGCCATTCGGATTGACGAATGCCTCTGCGGCATTCATGGACCTTATAAATCGAGTATTTCAAGAGCAATTGGACAAGTTTGTTGTGGTTTTCATTGACGATATCTTGATTTACTCACCGAATGCAGAGTCACATGCAACCCATTTAAGGATCGTCCTTGACATCTTATGGAAGAAGCAATTGTACGCAAAGTTCAGTAAATGCGATTGTTGGCTGCACAGTGTAGCATTTCTCGGCCATGTCATATCTGTCGATGGGATATCACTAGACCCAAAAAGATTAAAGCAATCACGGAATGGCCATGGCCAACAAACGTTACGGAAGTACGGAGTTTCCTTGGTCTCGCCGGCTACTATCGCAAGTTTATTGAAGGATTTTCCCAAATTTCTATGCCTCTCACCCGATTGACACAGAAGAAGACAAAGTTCGAATGGACATGAGACTGTGAAAGGAGCTTTACCAAGTCGAAAGAGAAGTTGACATCTGCTCCAGTTTTGGCTCAGCCTATTTCGGGTAAAAGTTTTGTAGTATACAGTGATGCCTCGAAAAAAGGCCTTGGATGTGTGTTAATGCAGAAAGATTGAGTGATTGCGTATGCATCATGACAGCTGAAGCCGTTCGAGCAAAATTATCCAGTACATGATCTTGAGCTTGCAGTTGTAATCTTTGCCCTAAAGATATGGAGACATTATCTGTACGATGAAAGGTGCGAAATCTTTACGGATCACGAAAGTCTCAAGTACCTTTTCACCCAGAAGAAATTAAATATGCGTCAACGCCGATGGCTAGAGTTGATGAATGATTACGATCTCTCTATCCAGTATCATGCAGGGAAAGCCAATAGAGTTGCCGACGCTTTAAGTCGGAAGACGAGTCATCCGCCTCAATCACCTCTGCAGCGCGATATGGAAGAGTTTGACCTGGAGGTAGTTGATTCCATTGATGATGTACTGGCTAAGTTGGTTTTGATTCCTTCATTAATTGACAGAATTAGAGAAGGTCAAGGAAAAGATGAAGCTTTGAATGAAATTAAGGATAAGTTGAAAATGAAGCCTTTTGAAGATTTTGAGGTAAAAAATGATGACAGCATGTGGTTCAGGGGTCGATTGTCGTACCCGATGATGATGATATAAAGAATGATGTCCTTCGGGAACCTCATAGTTCTCGTCTATCTATTCATCCCGGAGCCAACAAAATGTATCAAGATTTAAAGCAGAGATTCTGGTGGCATGGCATGAAGAAACAAATTGCCGAATTCCTGGAGAAATGCCTCATTTGCCAGAAAGTGAAAGAAGAACATAAAAGACCCGCCGGATTGTTGCAGCCTCTTCAAGTCCCTGAGTGGAAATGAGATCACATCACTATGGACTTTGTGACTGATCTGCCAAGGACAAAGAATGGACATGATGCTATTTGGGTTGTAGTCGATCGTTTGACAAAGTCCACCCATTTCATGGCTATGTTTCAATCAAAGCCTCCCTAGAGAAGTTGGCCTCAATGTATATAGATCAGATTGCGTGCCTGCATGGGATACCCATGAGTATTGTTTGTGACCGCAACCCTCGCTTTACTTCTCGATTTTGGACGACTTTGTAGAAAGCGATGGGCACTGAGATACGAATGAGTTTAGTTTTTCACCCCCAGAATGATGGTCAATCAAAGAGGACCATCCAAACACTAGAAGATATGTTACGAGCTTGCATACTTGATTTCGGAGGAAGTTGAGACAAGAGTCTCAAGCTAGTGGAGTTTTCCTATAATAATAGCTACCATCGATCCATTGGAATGGCTCCTTCTGAAGCGCTATATGGAAGAAAGTGCCGATCTCCACTTTATTGGGATGAAATGGGAGATAAAATTCTTGCAAGACCTGACTTAGTGGAGCAGACCCGAGAGAAAGTGATAATTGTCAAGCAAAGGTTGAAAGCAACCCAAGATAGAAGCAAAGTTTGGGCTGACGAAAAGTGGTGACCAGTGAAATTTCAGCTAGGTGACAAAGTGTTCTTAAAAGTGTCGCCATCGAAGAGAATGAAAAGATTTGGGGATAAACTAAGTCCAAGGTTTACCGGGCCATATGAGATTCTTGAAAGGATTGGAGAAGTCGCTTACCGGCTAGCGCTACCGCCGTCATTGTCTCGGTTACATGACGTATTTCATGTATCCCAGCTTTTTCGGAACATGCATGAGCCCAGTCATATCATCAAAGAGTAGCCCTTGAAAATTGAAGCCGATGTGTCATATGAAGAAGAGCCGGAGAGGATCTTTGACCGGAAGGAAAATGCTCTAAGGAAACGATCCATTCCCATGGTTAAGGTGCAATGGAAGCACCACTTGGTTGATGAAGCCACTTGGGAGACGGAAGAAAACATAAAGAACTTGTACCCACATCTTTTCGATTAGTGCTCTTAAGTTTTGAGGACGAAACTTGTAATAAGGGGGGGATGTTGTACCCAACGAAAATCGTACTGTACTTGAGACTCGTATGAAGTAGTGTAATAAAATGTTAGTTCTTCCAAGTGCATTTTATTAAGTCTTATCACTTCTCTTTAATTTTTCCTTAAAAGTAAATACTACAAGAAATAGTATAATACTCAAAGTATGTTCATAAAACATGTGAAATGACCATTTTGCCCTTCCAAGATTTTAGAGAGTTTCGGCCACAAGGGCCTTAAAGGACTCTATAATATTCTTCCTTTTATAAGAAAACTAGCCTTAATGGTCTTCTTAAAAGCAAGCCTAAAAGCCTACACAAGAAATTAAGTATTCTACTAATATGTTTAAAAAGGTTTAAGGGAAAAGTTTTCCACTTTTCCCCTCCCCAACCGCCGGCCATTGAAGGATAAAGCCCCCATGAGACCACTTTTTAACTTAATGCTCCAACTAGTCACTTTATGGTCTCTTAGAGAAATTCAAAAAGGCCTCACACATAAAGTGAAGTAGGGTATTATTCCAAGATTGAAGATTTTTCTTACTTTCCACCCTTGAAGCCGTAGGATGCAAGAAATGAAGGATTCATGGGATCATTTTCATCATAATAATTCCAATTAAGTACTTTTACCTGAAACAACTTTTTCTAATTATCTTCAAAAAGGCGATTAAAGAATAAAGAAGCCTATGGAAGGCCCCCACCGCGGGATACCTCTATGGTTAAGCCATGGTAACTCTCCTTAACAACCTTAGTTACTTTTCTCAACCCAACCTAAAAAGTAACCTAAGGAGTAATTGAGGTAAGGCAACTAAGGATTAAATGAGACTAACCTCGCCCCAACCGCCGGTTATTCCTACTAGGGTTAAGCCAATAAGACTCCATCAACAATCATAGTTACTTTTCTTAACTCCACCTCGAAAAGTAACTCAAGTAGCAATTAGTGTAAGAGACTAATTATGGTGTCCATGCAAATGAAATGTTTTCTTCTCCTCCTTCTTTAAGGAATCGCCGGCCACCACTCTTGTATTACAAGAAAACATTTTCAAAAAGGTCCTAGAAGCTCCCTCTCAACCCTACCTCACAATACACTTGAAGGTTTCCCCCAAGACAACCACTAAAGACTCTTGCACACTTAGACTAATCTTCCACCATCTTCTTTTGGCAAGCATTGGATTAGGGAGATCCAAGGTTGTCTTCAATCTCCAAGTCTTCTCTAGGTGAGTAACATCTTAGCTTCTAAAGTGTATTCCATTTTCTCTAAAATGTAAGGCTCACATTTTGGTTTGTTTTCCCTTACCAAAATCGTGACCCCTATATGGTCACTAGGTGAAGTTCCTTCAAGCTACTAGGTGGTACTAAGCATTTGGTGGGTTGAACCTCTTGCAATCCTTATTTGAACACCATTTTGGTAAGCTAATCTAGCTTCAAACTAGCTCCATTATGTCTTTAAATAGTAGCTAACATTTACTTCCACTCTCTCTCTCAACCGTACGCCATAGGAAGAGGCTGGAGGAAACTCTACTCTATTTCAACCAAGGCACAAGCTAGAGAAAGATCTAAGCTCAAAGGGGCAAGTACACTCTAAGCAACCTTGATTTATTTGTGAAGTGTATGCTTGAATGACTAGCTTTTCTAAGATGTGAATCTTAGTTGAATACTCTAAGTGCTAAACATGAGAACTTAGTTATTATAAGGCAAAGGGTTGTCATGATGTATGATTTACTACATGGACATGTTTGTGCTCAAACTAAAATATGACATGAGACCTACTATGTGCAAGAAACGGGCTGTAAGGATGATTATTCGATGTATGAACGAGACTTATTGAGAATAGTCTTTATGAGGTGTCAAATGCATGGAAATGGCGTGTGCTATGTGTAAAGTGGCAAGGCTGTTTTGGTGCGATTCATGTGTAGCCTAATAACTATTATGGAACTTGGATTGATTATGTTAAAATAGGTATTTAGTGGTTAGTAAGTCATTTTGGAGAAATAAAGCTAGTTGGATAGTATTGAACAAGAAAAAGTGATAAAAGGTAAATCTACTGGAGCTGGACAGTTGTGAGTGGCATATTGTATGACCTGCAAATTAACCTTAGGAACGTGAAATTTAGTTATGTTTTGGTACGATGGTAGCCTTGTATGTTAAGTAAAAGTGTGAGGTGGAATTTTGGTAAAAGGACTTGTGGTTTGCCCTTAATAATTTTTTTTAGCAGGAGTAGGTCTCTACAGTTCCAGTAAATACCTTGACTTAGAAAAGAAATTATTGACCCCTTAAGTATATTGGATTGCCTTGAAATGTTTACAGTACTTACCTAAGACATAGATGAATATGTTCATGTGAAGAATTTTCTTGGAATTACTGTTTTTATGGGGTAACAATTAAGGTGAACGTCATGGTACAAAACTGGAAAACAAGGCCACATGGAATGTTGTTTGTTGAGGCCTTAATCTTATTTAATTGGACTTGTATGTGGTGTTTGGGCCTTTGAATATTACTTCTTAATGCATTGGCTATGTTTCCAGGTATTAGTATTAATTGAATAAGGCCTTATGACCCACGAAACTGAGATAAGAACGGGTACTACACTGCTGGACTCTACAGTACCCCTTTTCATTAATGTAATGATTTGAGGGTTTTAACTACCTCGAAATGTTACGAAATTTTTATGGCATGTAGATAAGACTCCATTATGTATATGTGTGGCATGAGTTATGAAAATAGGCCCTGATTGATAATCAAGAGGCCGCATGAACAGAGCGTTAATGGTGGAATATCTTTCCAGCTTAAGGGACAAGTCCGTATATGTGTTATGTGATGTATTTGGTCATGAGTTGCATGTTGCACATCATGCATTGCATTGTCCCCGTTTACACGATTTATGAGACTGATTTTATGCCAAAGAAAATTAAGGAAAAGCTCTTTTGAAAGAAAGATTTCAGTTTTTGAAAGAAAGACTCCTATTGGTACAATTAATTCCTGGACACCACAACCCGCTCCAGATCCGGGGTTAATTGATCTGATGATGATTATGACCATTCAAGCCCGGAGAGAATAGACCTGATGATGATGATTATGACCGTTCAGGCCCAGAGAGAATAGAGCTGAGGATGACGATTTATGACTGTTCAGGTCCGGATAGAATAGACCTGATGATGATTTATGACCGTTCAGGTCCGGAGAGAATAGACCTGATGATGATGATTGATTGTATGGCCATTTTTGGATCCAGAAATAATAGATCCGAAGGGAATGATATGACCACCTCAGATCCGGAGATAATATATCTGAACACTCTCTATTCTCATTTTATGATAATAATGTTTTGAAAGAAAGAATGATCGAATTTATCCTCATCTTATCATGCTGCATCACATGTGCATATGCATACATATTGCATTTAATGGCTAGTTGAATGCTAGATGTACTGTTACTCAGGTTACGAATTATTTTTTGTAGCCTAAGTTATGATCTTATTATCTTTCGTTGCTTAAGTTATGATCTTATTTCTTTTGGCGGCTAATGGATTGAAGGTCAGGTATGTTGAGAATCCAAATTCTTGGGATTTGGTTATTGTGTATACTTTCCATTTAATTCTTGGTTGTTTATGGTATACTTGCTGGTGACTTTGTCACTCACCCCCTTATTTTTCCTCCCAGAGCCTGCAGGAAACGGGATAGAGTGGATTGACAATGAGCCTAAAGTTTCATACCCGTAGACGTGAGAGAGGATAGCAGCTTAAGGATTTTCATTATGATGGTTTATGTTTGATGGACTTATGTTAGAGCAAACATTTTGGATTTCTCTTTTTATTTTTGCGGGCATGGTTGTAGACATTGTGTCGGATATCCGGAATGTTTTATTTAAAAGTTTTTATTCTCCCTAAGTTCTCCTTACCTGTTGATATGTAGGCATGAAAGTCCATAAATTTTGTTATGGACTATGACATGTTATGCATTGACGCTTGATACTCTCCATAGTGAAGTACGACGGGTGCACTGTACGCGGGCAGACCTGGTACGGGGTGCTACATTCCATGCCCTCGTTTTAACAGGTAACCAAAACTTAGGCAGAATAAAAACTTTTAAACAAAACATTCCGAATATTCGACATAAAGTTTACAACCATGTCTGCAAAATAAATTAAAATCCAGAATTAATGTCCCATCATAAGTCCTTCAAAGCATAGACCCATCATAGCAAAATCCTTAAGCTGCCATCACTCGCACGTCTACGGATATGGAACTCTAGGCTCATCGTCAATCCGCTCTACCCCGTTTCCTGCAGGCTCTGGGGAAAAAGAGGAGGGTGAGTGACAACGTCACCAGCAAGTACACCATGAACAATCAAGAATTAAATGGAAAGTATACACAAGAACCAAATCCCGAGAATTTGGATTCCCAACATACCTGACCTTCAATCCATTAGCCGCAAAGGAAATAAGATCATAACTTATGTGACAAAAGATAATAAGATCATAACTTAGGTGACAGAAAATAATAAGATCATAACCTAAGTAACAGTACATCTAGCATTCGACTAGCAATTAGATGCAATGTGTATGAATAGGCAAATGCAATGCAATATAATAAGATGAGAACTAACTCGATCATTCTTTCTTTCAAAACATAATCGTCATAAAAAAAGAATAGAGAGTGTTCAGATCTATTATCTCCGAATCTGAGGCAGTCATACCATTCCCTTAAGATCGATTATTTTCGGATATGAAAACGGTCATGCAATCAATCATCATCATCATCAGGTCTATTCTCTCCGAACCTGAACGGTCGTAAATCATCATCCTCAGGTCTATTATCTCTGGGCCTGGACGGTCATAATCATCATTCTCAAGTCTATTATATCCGGTCTTGGACGGTCATAACCATCATCAGATCAATTAACCTTGATCTGGAGCGGGTTGTGCTTGTCAGGAATTTATGATACCAAGAGGAGTCTTTCTTTCAAAACCGAAATCTTTTCTTCAAAAGAGCTTTTCTTAAATTTCTTTGGCATAAAATCAGTCTCATAAATTGTATGAACATGGACAATGCAATGCATGATATGAAACATGCAATTCATGACTAAATACATCATAGAACTCGTATACGGACTTGTCCCTTAAGCTGGAAAATAGTCCAGCATTAATGCTCTGTTCATACAGCCTCAAAATAATCAATTTAGGGCCTATTTTCAGAAACATATGCCACACATATGCATAATGGAATCTTAGCTACATGCCTTAAAAATTTCGTAACATTCTGAGGTGATTAAAACCCTCAAATCATTAAATTACTGAAAAGGAGTACTGCTGAATCCAGCAGTGCAGTACCCGCCCTTACCTTAGTTCCATGGGCTATAAAACCTTATTCAATTTGGACTATTACCTGGAAAACATAGCCAATATACTAAGCAGAAATATTCAGAGGCCCAAACATCACATACAAGTCCAATTAAACAAGATCAAGGCCTCACAATACACGACACCATGATGCCCTGTTTTCCAATTTTGCACCGTGACATTCACCTTAATTATTACCCCACAAAAACAGTAATTTCAAGATAATTCTTTACATGGACGTGTTCATCTATGTCTTAAGTAAATACCATAAAATTTTCAGGCAATCCAATATGTTTAAGAGGGTAATTGAATTATCTTTCTCAGTCTAGGTACCTGTAGAAGCTGTAGTGACCTATTCTTACTAAACATTTCATCAAGGTCAAACCACAAGTCCTTTTACAGAAATTCCACCTCAAAAATTTACTATACATAACAAGCTAACAGTAAACCAAAATTTAGCTCATTTTCACACTCCTAAGGTTCGTTTTCAAGCCAAACAATTCGCTACTCAAAACTGTCCAGTTCTAGAAAATCCGCCTTTCATCACTTTTTCTTATTCAACATTTTCCAACTAACTTTATTTCCCTAAAATAACTTGCTAACCACTAAATGCACACTTTAATATGATCATTCCAAGTCTCATAATATTCTTTAGGCTACAAATGACCCACGCCAAACAGCCTTGCGATTTACACATAGAACACGCCATTTTTCATGCATTTTACACCTCATAAAGTCAATTCTTAACAAGAGTAATTCATCTATCAAATAATCACCACAACAGCCCGTATTTTGTGCATAGTAGATCTCATGTCATATTCAAGTTAGGCACATAGTACATTCATATAGTAAATCACTCCACATGCCAACACCTTTCTTTATAACAACTAAGTTCTCATGTTTTGTACTTAAAATCTTCAACTAAGATTCATAACATAGAAATGGCTAGTCATTCAAGCATACACTTCACAAAAAAGTCAAGATTGTCTAGAGTATACTTGCCTCTTTGAACTTAGAACTTTCCCTAGCTTGAGCCTTGGTTGAAATAGAGTGAAGTTTCCTCCAACTTCTCCATATAGCACTGGGTTTTGGGGAGGAAATACAAGTGGATATTAGCTACCATTTAAATGTATAAAATAGCTAGATTAAGGCTAGATTGTCTTTCAAAATAGAGTTCAAATGGAGATTGAAAGAGATCCAACCCACCTAGATGCTAGCACCACCTAGTAACTTGAAGAATCTTCACATAGTGACCATTTGAAGGTCACAGTTTTGTAAGCGGAAATAAGCAAAATGTGAGCCTTACAATTTAATGAAAGTGAAATCCACTTTATAAGCTAGGATGTAACTCAACTAGATGGAACTTAGAGCTTGAAGATGAAGATGATCTTGAGACTCCCTTACCCAAGCTTGCCGCAAGAGAGGATTGGGGAGTGGCCTAAGTGTGCAATGAGTCTTTAGTGGTTTGCTTGGGGTAAACTCTTGAGAGTATTGAGAGTTGGGGATGGAAAGAAGATTCTAGGATCAACTTGAAGATCTCATGTAGTACCAAGAAGAAGGTGGCCGTTGGTTTACATAAAGGAGGAGGGGAGAGACCTTTCATTTGCATGGAACACCATCATGAGGTTCAATTAGTGTCTTGCATCAATTACTTCTAGGGTTACTTTTGAGGAAGGGTTAAGATAAAGTAACTAGAGTAGTTTGATGAAGGTTCTCATGGCTTAACTATGATGTAATACCCAGCGGCAAGGGGTCTTAGGGTGTTGCTTTTATTTACTACTTAGTAGCTCCTTTACTCTTTAGTTGCTTTTGAGGATAAATTAAGGGGAAAGGTTACTAAAGTGGTTAGTTGGGGTGTTATGGTAAAAATGATCCCATGAATCTCCCATCACTTGCATCCGTCAGCCTTAAGGGGAAAAAGAAAGGAATCACCATCATAAAGCTATTACTACATGTACATAACCTTTTAGAATTGCATTAAGAGGCAAATAAAATGATTAGTTGGGGTATTAAGATAAAAAGTTATCTCATGGATGCCTTATTATTGCAATACCCGGCGGTTGAAAAGGAAGAAGGAGGGAAACTTTTCCTTAAACTCTTGAAACACATTTAGTAGGATACTTAATTCCATGTGTAAACTTTTAGGCTTACTTTAAGAAGGCTATTAAAAGCTAGTTGTCTTGTAAGAGGAAAGAGTATTCTAGAGTCCCCTAAGACCCTTATGGCCGAAATTTCTAAAAATCTTGGGAGGGTAAAATTGTCATTTCACATGCTTCATAAGACATACTTGGAGTATTATACTATTTGTTATAGTATTTACTTTAAGGAAATGTAATTAAAGAAGAAGTAATAAAACTCAATAAAATGCACTTGGAAGAACTAATATTTTATTAAACCACTTCATACGAGTCTTAAGTACATAACAATTTCCGTTGGGCACAACATCCTCCCCCTATCACAAATTTCGTCCTCGAAACTTAAGAGTACTAGTCAAAAAGATGTGGGTACAAGATCCTCATGCTTTGTTCAGTCTCCCATGTGGCTTCATCAACAGAGTGGTGCTTCCATTGCACCTTAACCATGGGGATAGATCGCTTCCTTAGAACCTTTTCCTTTTGGTCAATGATCCTCTCCGGCTCTTCTTCATATGACACATCGGCTTCAATTTTCAATGGTTGCTCCTCGATGATATGACTGGGCTCATGCACGTACCGGCGGAGCTCGGATACGTGAAATACATCGTGTAACTGAGACAACGACGGTGGTAGTGCTAACCGGTAGGCAACTTCTCCAATCCTTTCAAGGACTTCATATGGCCCGATGAATCTTCGACTCAGTTTATCCTTTATGCCAAATCTTTTTACGCCCTTCGACGGTGACACCTTTAAGAACATTTTCTCACCTGCCTGGAATTCCAATGCTCGACGCTTTTAGTCAGCCCAAACTTTGCTTCTGTCTTGGCCGCCTTCAATCTTTGCTTGATGATTATCACCTTTTCTCGTGTTTGCTCCACTAGGTCGGGTCCTGCAAAAATCTTGTCTCCAATTTCATCCTAATATAGTGGAGATCGGCACTTTCTTCCATATAGCTTTTCATAAGGGGTCATTCCAATGGATCGGTGATAGCTATTATTATAGGAAAACTCCACTAACTTGAGACTTTTGTCCCAACTTCCTCCAAAATGAAGGGTACAAGCTCGTAACATGTCTTCCAATTTTTGGATGGTTCTTTCCAATTGACCATCAGTCTGAGTATGAAACGTGGAACTCATCCGAATCTCTATGCCCATCGCTTTCTGGAAAGCTGTCCAAAATCTAGAAGTGAAGCGAGGGTCGCTGTCACAAACTATACTCATGGGTATCCCATGCAAGCATACAATCTCATCAATATACATGGAAGCCAATTTCTCTAGAGAGGCTTTGATTGACATAGCCATGAAATGGGCGGACTTCGTCAAACGATCAACTACAACCCAAATAGCATCATGTCCATTCTTTGTTCTTCGTAGGTCAGTCACAAAGTCCATAGTGACGTGATCCCATTTCCACTCAGGGACTTCAAGAGGCTGCAATAATCCTGCGGGTCTTTGATGCTCTGCTTTCACTTTCTGGCAAATGAGGCATTTCTCCATGAATTCGGCAATTTGTTTCTTCATGCCATGCCATCAGAATCTCTGCGTTAAATCTTGATACATTTTGTTGGCTCCGCGATGAATAGATACACGAGAACTATGAGCTTCCCGAAGGACTTCATTCTTTATATCATCATCATCGGGTACGCATAATCGACCCCTGAACCACAAGCTGTCATCATTTCTAACCTCAAAATCTTCAGATTGCTTCATTCCCAACTTATCCTTAATCCTCTTCAAAGCTTCTTCTTTTCCTTGACCCTCTTTAATTTTGTCGATTAATGAATGAATCAAAAACAACTTAGCAAGTACATCATCAATGGAATCAACTATCTCAAGGTCAAACTCTTCCATATCACACTGTAAAGGTGGTTGACGCGGATGGCTCGTCTTCTGACTCAAAGCGTCGGCAACTCTATTGGCTTCTCTTGGGTGATACTGGATTGAGAGATCGTAATCCTTTATCAACTCTAGCCATCGGCGTTGGCGCATATTTAACTCCTTTTGGGTGAAAAGATACTTAAGGCTTTTGTGATCCGTAAAGATTTCGCACCTTTCACCGTATAGATAATGACTCCATATCTTTAGGGTGAAAACCACGGCTGAAGCTCAAGATCATGGACTGGGTAATTCTGCTCAAACGGCTTTAGTTGACGAGATGCATATGCAATCACTCGATCTTTCTACATTAACACACATCCGAGGCCGTTTTTCGAGACATCACTATACACCACAAAGCTTTCACCAGAAATAGGTTGAGCCATAACTGGAGCAGATGTCAACTTCTCTTTCAACTCGGCAAAGCTCCTTTCGCAGTGTGAAGTCCATTCGAACTTTGTCTTCTTCTGTGTCAATCGAGTGAGAGGCATAGAAATTCGGGAAAATCCTTCAACAAACTTGCGATAGTAGCCAGCAAGACCAAGAAAGCATCGCACTTCTATGATGTTCGTTGGCCTTGGCCATTCTGTGATAGCTTCAATCTTTTTGGGATCTACTGATATCCCATCTTCAGATATGACATGGCCGAGAAATGCTACACTGTGCAGCCAAAATTCACATTTACTAAATTTTGTGTACATATTCTTCTTCCGTAAGATGTCAAGGACGATCCTCAAATGGGCTGCATGAGACTCTTTGTCCGGTGAATAAATCAAGATATCATCAATGAAAACCACAACGAACTTATCCAATTGCTCCTGAAATACTCAATTCATAAGGTCCATGAATGCTGCAGGGGCATTTGTCAATCCGAATGGCATCACAAGGAATTTGTAATGCCCATAACGCATCCTGAACATGATTTTTAAAATATCTTCGGCTTTGATCTTTAATTGAAAATATCCAGAATGAATTTCAACTTAACTAAAAGCTCCAGCTCCTGTACCAAGATACCTTTAGACAGGGCTCAAAACAGAATTTTTATCGAAATAAAAATTTTAATTGCTTACCCAAAGCTGGTCGAACAGATCATCGATCCTAGGCAGCGGGTACTTGTTCTTTATCGTAATCTTGTTGAGCTCTCTATAATCTATGCACAGACGCATGCTTCCATCCTTCTTCTTTACAAATAGCATGGGAGCACCCCAGGGCGAGACGCTTGTGCGGATAAGTTTCTTCTCTAACAGCTCACGCAACTGCTCCTTCAGTTCCTTCAATTTAGCAGGCGCTATTCGGTAAGGAGCCTTTGATATTGGCTCGACTCCCGGAATTAGAATAATTTCAAATGCGATCTCTCGATCTGGCGGAAGGCCTGGCAACTCCTCTGGAAAAACATCAGGATACTCCTGAACTACCGGGGCTTGAGAAAGGTCAGATGGCGTTTGATTGACACTTAAAGCATAAACTAAGAATCCTTCATGTCCTTTCTTCAACGCACTACAGGCACGGGCCGCATTCACATATATATTCTTAGGGATTTCTTCAATTTCGAGCCTTCATAGAAAGTTACTTCTTCTTGTTCTGAGTTCTTAATGGTAGCCTGTCTTTCACGACAATCAATTTGCGCAATTCTTAGAGAGCCAATCTATTCCAAGAATTATGTCGAAGTCGCTCATAGTTATTGGAATCAAATCTGCTGCGAACCGCTGTTTGTTGACCTCAATCTCACAGCCCTTGTACAATTAGTGAGAAACAAGCACATGATCACCAGCTTCTTGAACTCTATATGGGTTCCCAAGATGGACTGGGCTATGATCAATATTCTATGAAAATTTCCT
This sequence comes from Eustoma russellianum, assembly GCA_036186865.1. NCBI lineage: Eukaryota > Viridiplantae > Streptophyta > Magnoliopsida > Gentianales > Gentianaceae > Eustoma > Eustoma russellianum. Next base: position 15,902,254 of record AP025072.1, on the reverse strand, counting down.
CAAGATAAATGAGTGGCTAGCACCACTATCAAACAATACATTTGCAAGCACAGTACATACTAAGATAGCTCCTGAATTATGCAAGATTGACTAAGCAACAACAAAAACAATAATATCTTGTAAAATATAACATTGCATAAATCTTAAAACATACCAGTCACAACATCAGTAGCTTCCTCAACAGCAGCATCGGTCATAACATAAACCCTTGCATTTGCGTGCTGACGCTGGTTCCTTGGTTGCTGCTGCTGGGCTCCTTTCTCCGGGCAATCCTTGATCATATGGCCAACTTTTCCACATCCAAAACACGTGGTCCCTTTGTCTGGACAGTTTTTGAGCACGTGGCCCACCTTACCTTATCTGAAACATTTCCCTGCCTGAATGAAACATTCTCCCACATGGTGCTTTTGGCAATGAGGAGAAGCTGGAATAGCGGGCTGCTGCTGACCCTGATTTCTCGGCTGATTCTTTTGTTGTGACCGGCACTGAAAGCGATTCGGGTTCTTTCCTTGACGACCGGGTCCTCTGATATTCTGTTTTGCTGCTTTACGAGATCCTCCACTTCCAGATGCTTCTCTTCCTCTCTTTTGTCCAATCTCATCACGACGGATGATGTTCCTCTCAATCCTGTTACAGGCATCAAGTAATGCTCTAAAATTTATAGGATTTGCCTTAACCAACCAGGTCCTGATCCTTGAATTTAATCCCCTTTCAAATTTCAACATCTTAGTCTCTTCATCATTCATCGTCGATGGCTGAAACCTCCCAAAACCTATAAACTTATTAGCATAGTCTGCAACGGTCATTCCTTGCTCTTTCTTCAACGACTCGAGTTCATGTCTCTTTTGTAGCTTAACTGAAGGAGGTATGTAAAACTTGTTGAACTCTTGTAAGAATCTCTCCCATGGTATTGGTCTCGGTAAAGATTGCAAATTTGCTTTACACCACTGATTTTCTTCTCCAAGCAAGAATGGTCTAACAGCTTGTGTTTTCATGTCTTCGGGTGCACAGATTAACTGAAAGCAGTTCTCCACTTTATCTAGCCATTTTTCATCAATGTCTGGGGTCTGATTTTCCTTCAAAGGGTGGTACATTGGCTCTCTTCAGTTTCTCGAAGTAATACTGTGAATCCCTAACTGGCTCTTGTGGCTGACGAGGGGCATTTTGCTGCATCATAACCTGGCCAATTTGCATCACATTCTGACAGAAAGCCTGAAAGGCATGGATATCAGGAATCATCTGAGGTAAAGGCCCCTGAGGTGGAGGATTATTCTGAGCAGGAGGTGGGTTCTGATCCTACGGTGGTGGTGGCGGAGGGACCTGAGCGGTTGGAGGAGGAACAGGCTCCTGAGGCTGTGGAGGGGTCGGCTCCTGTGCAGCAGGTCGGGCTCTAGCGGGTATGCCATGAGGTCGAGCCATCTGCACTACGGAGCGTCAGAATTTATTCAAAGTTTAAATATCAGGATAAGTGACAGAAATCAATTCATAATTCAACGGAAACTTAAACGAATGTACGAGAAGATAAGATTCAGATTAAATTCTGAGGCATTTAAAATCTCATCCACTAGGATTAAATCATTAGGTTAAGGTCCTAATTCCAGTCTAAATCATCCTAGTCTAAGGTCGACACTCTTCTAAGATCATGAACTAGGTCTAAGATCAAACTTAGATTTCTAAAATCATAACTTAATTCTATATTCTGCCCGAATCTAGATCCTGGGCTCTGATACCACCTGTAGCGCCTCGCACCCGGCCTGCCTGCGTACGGTGCGCCCGTCGTACTTCGCTACAGAGAGTACCAGGCGTCAATGAATAACATGTCACAATCCATAACAAAATTCATGGACTTCCATGCCCTCATCTTAACAGGTAACAAAAACTTAGGTAGAATAACAACTTTTAAACAAAACATTCCGAATATTCGACATAAAGTTTACAACAATGTCCACAAAATAAAGTAAAATCTGGAATTAATGTCCCATCATAAGTCCATCAAAACATAAACCCAGCAGAGTAAAATCCTTAAGCTGCCATCCACTCGCATGTCTACGGATATGAAACTCTAGGCTTATCGTCAATCCACTCTACCCCGTTTCCTGCAGGCTCTAGGGAAAAAAATAGGAGGGTGAGTGACAAAGTCACCAGCAAGTACACCAAAAACAATCAAGAATTAAATGGAAAGCATGCACAAGAACCAAATCCCAAGAATTTGGATTTCCAATATACCTGACCTTCAATCCATTAGCCACAAAGGAAATAAGATCATAACTTATGTGACGAAAGATAATAGGATCATAACTTAGGTGACAGAAAATAATAGGATCATAACCTAAGTAACAATACATCTAGCATTCGACTAGCAATTAGATGCAATGTGTATGAACATGCAAATGTGATGCAATATAATAAGATGAGAACTAACTCGATCATTCTTTCTTTCAAAACATAATCGCCATAAAACAAGAATAGAGAGTGTTCAGATCTATTATCTCCGGATCTGAGGTGGTCATACCATTCCTCAAGATCTATTATTTCCGGATCTGAAAACGGTCGTATAATCAATCATCATCATCAGGTATATTCTCTCCGGACCTGAACGGTCGTAAATCATCATCCTCAGGTCTATTATCTCTGGGCCTGGACGGTCATAATCATCATTCTCAGGTCTATTATCTCTGGTCCTGGACCGTCATAATCATCATCAGATCAATTAACCCCGGATCTGGAGCGGGTTGTGCTGGCCAGGAATTTATTGTACCAAGAGGAGTCTTTCTTTCAAAACTGAAATCTTTTCTTCAAAAGAGCTTTTCTTAAATTTCTTTGGCATAAAATCAATCTCATAAATTGTATGAACATGGACAATGCAATCCATGATATGCAACATGCAATTCATGACTAAATACATCATAGAACTCATATACGGACTTGTCCCTTAAGCTGGAAAATAGTTAAGCATTAATGCTCTGTTCATGCAGCCTCAAAATCGTCAATTTAGGGCCTATTTTCAGAAACATATGCCACACATATGCATAATGGAATCTTAGCTACATGCCATAAAAATTTCATAACATTCCGAGGTGATTAAAACCCTCAGATCATTAAATTACTGAAACAGAGTACTGCTGAATCTGGCAGTGCAGTACCCGCCCTTACCTTAGTTCCATGGGCCATAAAACCTTATTCAATTAGAAATATTACCTGGAAAACATATCCAATATACTAAAGGATAAATATTTAGACGCTCAAACATCACATACAAGTCCAAGTAAACAAGATCTAGGCCTCACAATACACGCCACCATGCTGCCTTGTTTTCCAGTTTTGCACCATGACATTAACCTTAATTGTTACCCCATCAAAACAGTAATTTCAAGCCAATCCTTTACATGGACGTGTTCATATATGTCTTAGATAAATACCATAAAAATTTCAAGGCAATCCAATTTGTTTAAGAGGGTCATTCAATTATCTTTCTCAGTCTAGGTACCTGCAGAAGCTGTGGTGACCTATTCTTACTAAAAATTTTGTCAAGGTCAAACCACAAGTCCTTTTATAGAAATTCCACCTCAAAAATTTACTAAACATAACAAGCTAACAGTACACCAAAATTTAGATCATTTGCACACTCCTAAGGTTTGTTTTCAAGCCAAACAATTCGCTACTCAAAACTTTCCAGTTCCAGAAAATTTGCCTTTCATCACTTTTTTTATTCAACATTTCCCAACTAACTTTATTTCCCTAAAATAACTTGCTAACCACTAAATGCACACTTTAATATGATCATTCCAAGTCTCATTATATTCTTTAGGCTACAAATGACCCACGCCAAACAGCCTTGCGATTTACACATTTAACACGCCATTTTTCATGCATTTTACACCTCATAAAGTCTATTCTTAACAAGACTAATTCATCTATCAAATAATCACCACAACTGCCCGTATTTTGTGCATAGCAGATCTCATGTCATATTCAAGTTAGGCACATAGTACATTCATAGTAAATCATTCCACATGCCAACACCTTTCTTTATAACAACTAAGTTCTCATGTTTTGTACTTAAAATCTTCAACTAAGATTCATAACATAGAAATGGCTAGTCATTCAAGCATAAACTTCACAAATAAGTCAAGGTTTTCTAGAGTATACTTGCCTCTTTGAACTTAGAACTTTCCCCAGCTTGAGCGTTGGTTGAAATGGAGTGAAGTTTCCTCAAACTTCTCCACATAGCACACGGTTTTGGGGAGGAAATAGAAGTGGATATTAGCTACCATTTAAATGTATAAAATAGCTAGATTAAGGCTAGATTGTCTTACCAAATAGAGTTCAAATGGAGATTGAAAGAGATCCAACCCACCAAGATGCTAGCACCACCTAGTAACTTGAAGAATCTTCACATAGTGACCATTTGAAGGTCACGGTTTTGTAAGGGGAAATAAGAAAAATGTGAGCCTTACAATTTAAAGAAAGTTAAATTCACTTTAGAAGCTAGGATGTAACTCAACTAGATGGAACTTAGATCTTGAAGATGAAGATGATCTTGAGACTCCCTTAGACAAGCTTGCCGCAGGAGAGGATTGGGGAGTGGCCTAAGTGTGCAATGAGTCTTTAGTGGTTTGCTTGGGGTAAACTCTTGAGAGTATTGAGAGTTGGGGATGGAAAGAAGATTCTAGGATCAACTTGACGATCTCATGTAGTACCAAGAAGAAGGTGGCCGTTGGTTTACATGAAGGAGAAGGGGAGAGACCTTTCATTTGCATGGAACACCATCATGAGGTTCAATTAGTGTCTTGCTTCAACCATGGTGTAATGCCCGGTGGCCAGGGGTCTTAGGGTGTTGCTTTTATTTATTACTTAGTAGCTCATTTACTCTTTAGTTGCTTTTGAGGATAAATTAAGGGGAAAGGTTACTGAAGTGGTTAGTTAGGGTGTTGATGGTAAAAGCGATTCCATGAATCTCCCATCACTTGCATCTGGCGGCCTTAAGGGGAAAAAGAAAGGAATCACCATCATAAAGCTATTACTACATGTGTAAGACCTTTTAGAATTGCTTTAAGAGGTAAATAAAGTGATTAGTTGGGGTATTAAGATAAAAAGTGATCTCATGCATGCTTTATTATTTCAATACCCGGCGGTTGAAAAGGAAGAATGAGGGAAACTTTTTCTTAAACTCTTGAAACACAATTAGTAGAATACTTAATTCCATGTGTATGCTTTTAGGCTTACTTTAAGAAGGCTATTAAAAGCTAGTTGTCTTGTAAGAGGAAAAATTATTCTAGAGTCCCCTAAGACCCTTATGGCCGAAATTTCTAAAAATCATGGGAGGGTAAAATTGTCATTTCACATGCTTCATAAGACATACTTGGAGTATTATACTATTTCTTATAGTATTTACTTTAAGGAAATGTAATTAAAGAAGAAGTAATAAAACTCAATAAAATGCACTTGAAAGAACTAACATTTTAGTAAACCACTCCATACGAGTCTTAAGTACATAACGATTTTCGTTAGGTACAACAATTCTCTTCTTTTTATCCATGCTTGGCCGGCCCCTTAGGGCCTCTTCCTTTCTTCAGAATTCTCTTTAATGCCCTTGGAAGATTGCCTTATGTAGAGATGACACCATCTTGCTTACTTGGTACCATATGATTGGAAAGATGACTTGACCTTTTTTACTTGTCACTTGATGATTGGTCCAAGTTGGCATCCTTTACTGAGCTATAAAATCTGAAAAAAAAAACTTACAAAACATGAAACAAAAAGTAGTCAAAATATTGCCATACTACCAACCTTCAATCCCTTGAATTTCGGGCTACAAATTGTAGACAATTCCATCCAAAAAATCGGCCACTATTGCACTCTTGCTGAAAATTTTCAGTACGTGTTGTAGTTTGAAATCTTTTGAATTGTTACCTTGTGTAGTTCCCTCTTTTATGTCACTAACCTTGTGTGACATATTCTCCACCAGTTGAGATGCCAACTAAGCTCCACCTAGGCTCCATCATAGCTGAAAATGGTGTGTGGAATGACTTGGCCATGTGCTGAATTTCATTTTAGTAAGCTTTGTCAAATAATGCACAATATTTACACATATATGGTAAATTCCAATCAGCCCTAATTTGAATGGTCTAGAACACTTTAACATGTCTTGAATGTGTAAAAAGTGTCTAGATACATGTTACATCTCATGCCAAAAAAACGTTCCATGCGTTGTGTTCGTAGAAAACCGAATTTTCGACTTTCGTCGATTACGCGATTTTTCTCCGATTAAATTCAAACTTCTGGCACGTGTCATATATGTTATGTCAGACATAATGTACATAAAATAAAGTATATATTCAGCTCATTGTGACTAGGGAGAGGTGCCCATGTGCTTAAAAAATTTGAATTTGGAATCTCCACAATTTTAGCATGAATTGTGGGTGATTTGTGTGTGCCATCATGGAATGATTTAGTGGCTGAATTCAACATTTGAGCCACGAAATTTTTTCTATTTTGATATATATGGCCTGGCCATCTTTATATGGCAAGTACGTAACAAGTCGGTGAAGTTTCAGTAGTCAGCCGATACGACAATTTTTGGTTTATGACATTGTAACGTGTCGTTATAATTTTGTCATCACCATGACTTATATTATATGATATAAGACCTGAATATACTCATAAATATGAGGTGTATATAGTGGTGTGACGTTAACGTACGTTTGTGATATATGTAACGTGTCGATAGTACGTCGAAAAAAATATGTTTTGTGCCTTTTTTAAAAAAATATGAATATATATATATATATAATATATAATATATATATATATATATATATATATATTGGAAAGAATGCCAGATAGATTAATCAACCAAAGTTTAGCCGGGATTACAATAGTAGTTACCTATTGAAGAATATAAAGCCCTTGCTTAGATATTACATAACAGCCAGAGGTACATCCTGGTTCTATAATGAATTGCTCCCGGAACGACCCCATCCGACTGCTAGATATGTCAATGTTAAGATCCTTGATATATGGTAAACCTTCTATTTGTACTCCCTCCCCACAAACCAGAAACTGATTTCCGACTATGAATGTTCCTGAGACTCGAATGCCAACTGCATTCCCACTATAAACACGACGCTGAAGTTTCTCCACCACGTGAGTAAGCTTTTCAGGAGGCCATTCACCAGCTAACGTATTTCGGATGTTTGTGTAGCGCCCCGTCCCGAACCCTAGGGTCAGAACCGGTACGCCCGCCGTATTCCGCTAAGGGATATATAAGGCGTCTGTACGAATACTTACACATATCAAAACGACACAGTATTCGATCGCGGAAGCAAATTAAATCTACTCAAAACTCTAAATCGAAATTAAAATCCCCAAAATCATATATAGTCAAAATCAAGTCATAATCCCTTACGACCTCGTAACGTTCGTAAAATAAAATCCCTAAGCTAAGTCCTCAAATGAAATAATAAATAGAATAAAACTTCTTTATTTCTTGATCCTCAATCTCCAAACAGTCTCTACGAATCCCACTGAGCCCACTCTGAATATTCTCCAACCCATATGTAATCATACCCTGAATCGTCTGCAAGAAAAAAAAAACGAACGGTGTGAGCGACAAAAACATCACTCAGTAGGTACCCTGCCTGCATCGGCCCTGTGAGATCATACATGCTAGGACAGTAGTGAAATACATATACGTACTGTAATACGAAAATAGACTGTCCACGTTTTCACAAATACGTATAACGGTCATAACTTCTTAAAACAATCAAACACATGAGCATGCGAGATGAGCGTGAAATGCAATGTCACATATACAATGCATGATATGCCTATGTTCTCAAACATGCATCCTATCTTGCAATGCATGCCCCCGGGACCTAACAGAACGGAACGGAACAGAATAGATATACGACTTAGGTCTCGCATATCCTAACAGAACAGAACAGATATGCGACTTAGGTCTCGCATACCCTAACAGAACAGAACAGATATGCGACTTAGGTCTCGCATACCCTAACAGAACAGAACAGATATGCGACTTAGGTCTCGCATACGATAACAGAACAGATATGCGACTTAGGTCTCGCATACCTTAACAGAACAGATATGCGACTTAGGTCTCGCATACCCTAATGCAATGTCATGATGCATGGATGCACAGAAATCACATCGGAATGCTTCATTTACTTTCCCTTTCCTTTTCTTATTCTTTTTCCTTTTTCTTTTTCTTAATTCTTTTTCCTTTTTCTTTTTCATTTTCTTTTTCTTTAATTCTTTTTTTTTTCTTTTTCCTTACCTTTCCCAGCTTCCCCCGTAACTTCTTTCCCCCTTTTCTGTTTTCGATTCTCTCCAATTGTCGACCCCTCAGCCCCCTCTCCAGCCACCCCCAGCACCCACTCCCACCAGCCCCCCCTCCTTAGTCACCCCCTCCTTCAGCCGCCCCCCCTCACCCTACTCCATCAATCCGGCAGCACGTGGTCATAGCCCACCACCACCGGCCACGCGCCGCCATCACCACGCCTCCAACCGGATTCCGTTATTCACATACACATCCAAAAATACATATCTTTTTATACTAATCATACGAAAATAACATTATACATACCTATACATACGCGATCATATATACGGATATACGATTCATCACATACATATATAATCAAATAAACAACCATCTATACAATCACAAATACTGATGCACGATCTCAGTTTCGTAAAGAAATTAAGGATTGTACCGTTTTCACACAAAGGATGTTAAGGGGACACCTACCTGGTATTTGATACGCGTTGAAGAGCGTGATCGAGTGGTGGTATTTCTCCTAAAAGAGGCGGCGCTGTTTTGTTTGGGAGCACGAAGGGATCGTATTTTTCCTCTGTGAAAAAGCGGCGTACGAGTAGTATGAGGAGGAGAGCCTAAGCGCTTGTTTAAATAAAATTTGATTAGGGTTTAGGGAAAATTTTCCTAATCAAATTAGGTTTTTTAATTAATTAGGCCCAATTGACCTTTTTGCCCTTATTTAAATAAAACTGGATATAACATTCTTCCCCCTTACAAAAAGTTTCGTCCTCGAAACTTGTATGTTACGTAATCAATAACTTAGTGTAGTCATGCATAATTCATTTACCTAGATCATGACCGAACTTAGTATCCTTGCGTATTCCGATATGTTACTCATTTCACTCCCTCGATATAGGACTAAGTCCTCAAATCATTCAGTGTGTACATATACAACATATCTTTAAATCCATTGTCCTCCACCTGATAGATTGTAACCTATTCTTTCTAGAGTTCTCGAATCAACCTTAAGAGTATTGTCACTATACTGGCTTCATAACTTAATCGTCGGTCTATATCGTACTTATATATGCTATCATGAGCAACCCTCTAAAATCGGTTCCTAGGTGTAGTACAATCTTTAACTTAACGTCTTGTTTACAAGACTCATCCCTGAAGTTGTATGTATTTTGCGGAATGCATTGTACTCTAGTACGATTTAATTTAGTCATCACTAGCATCTCAAAAGATGATTTAGTCCTTATAGGGCCCAATCCTTACTTAATTCTCTATAATTAGTGCTTACAAACTTCCATGTGTATAATTCAACTTATTGCAATCTACAATACATGATTTTTTAAACTTATCACATATGATTCATCCCCTAAATAATTAATCATACTAACATCCTCTGTGTATGCCAATATGGTAACGCTATCCTTCCTTAATACAACCAAGTCTTCAAAATCAGTTCTTATACACTTACGGACTAGCTCTATGATCATGCTCTTAATTTTCCAGAGATAACGTAAACAGCCTAATATACGAAATATATGTATGGACATATTTTTCTTCAAAGTTAAAAGAAAAGTATCTTACGTAACTATAATTTCGAATATAGTTTTAACTATTGAAAATACTAAACCTTCTAATTTTGTAAACACAAAACTTAAAGTATCATAGATTTGTTTTCGCAACGCTATATCTCAAATGACCATTTTAAAAAAACGAAGATATAACTTGTTCGCAAGGCATTTTGATAAAATTGCGTCAAAACAGTTAAAAACTTAATAATGTAAGGTTTTATAAAATGAGTTGAATGCGGTACCTTCCGTTTTCAAAAAGAGGTACATATTTTTAAAGCTATTTTTTATTATTGTTTTTTTTAAAAGTTAAGTAAGTTCCTCGCAAGCGGGTAAATAACTTCGAAAATATTTAAACTGCTTGTGATATCGATAGTTGTCAAATTAAATTAATTTTTTTTTGACACAAAAATAAATGTAACAAAAACGGAAATTTGAAATATTCTATAAGAAATATGTATATAAATACATCGTTTTTGCAAGAACATCAATATTTTTAAAAGTTTTTTTTAAGGTCGTCAAAAGAATTGAAATTTTTTTATTATACTGATTTACAAGTACGGAAAAGTTTAGCCTCGTAAAGTTTAGTAGACTATATAAAGAAATTTGACTTAATGAGGTATTTTCAAAATAAAATGTCTTTTGAAGTCCCTGTAAAATATAGGTATAACTCGGTGTACGTGCTTATATATAATATTTATCTGCTAGAGAAATAATAGTCCAATATTTCGTATAATTTATATAATCTATCCTTATTTTCAAAAGAACAATCCGTCTATGTATCGTTTCTTATCGGTCTAACCTTCACCTACTATGATAAAATCTCTAACTTAAATTGTCCAATCCTAGCATGGCACACTAAATATTTATCAACTTAAGGTGTTATAATTCACCATGCTTCCGCTCGCCATACTGATCCACTGTATTTCTTTACTTTGAACCGCTAATTATCCTAGTTAAGTCTCACCTGAACAAGCAACCACTACTGGTTCATGCTTACTCTATTTCGATTCAAGCCTACCAGATTCAAACCAAATGTTCCGATGTCAACACTTAACCCACAATTTGGTAATGATATAGTATTCCAAGACACATACCATAGTCGATTCTTGCATGTCTCTATTGTTCAATACATCTAATACGACTAACATCGTCGACCTATTTTGATTATCCTATATTCAACATCTTAACCCTAAACTATAAATTCCTTTGTACAATATCCTTAACTAAACTCTACTGATTATAACGGTATCGTTATTTAGTTTCTATCATTCTACTATATATCATCTCTTAGTATATATCATACGATTATAATTCTTTTTCTTAGTACCTATGATCCCAACTTAGACCTAAGTCTGTTCTAATGTTACCGTTCAAGTAGATATATGGACCCACTTTACTTTACCCTAATGGTACCAAGTACCATGTTGTAGTTATGGTAAGGCAGCCCGAGTTACTGTCTGACCCATTAATATGTCAACTAACATTCGTAGTAGGGTATTCTGGTTAACATTGTAATTCATTGAAATCAATTATATAGTATTTAACTAGGGTTACTAAGATCACAGCTTAGAGAGTCATAATCAACCTTAGATAAGGAAGATTGTATAGAATGTCTTAGGTATACGTGTTGCAAAACCGATCGGCTTCTTAAGTTTAAGACCATAACTTATTTCTAGGATCGTTCTTAACATTATCATCTCTTAAGTATAAGATCACGTCTTATTTCCAAATCATAATTAGTACGTAATCAACACTTATTACTAAATCAGTACTTATGTCTAAAGTCAACTCTTAATCGAGATCATTACTTATGTCTAAAGTCAACTCTTATTCTAGATCGTTACTTATGTCTAAGATCGTGACTTATGTTCAGGATCATCTCTCATAACTGAGATCAATACTTATGTTCATGATCGTCGCTTATGTTCATATCATCACTTATGTCTAAGATTGTGACTTAGAGACAAAATCGTAACTTATTTTCTAATATCATGGCCTAATTCTACATTTCCGCCATGGATCTAGAGTCATGCTCTGAAGATCGTACTGTCGGCACGTAATACCTCTTGAACTCATTCTGAAATTAGATCCAAGTGATCAGCGGTGTCCGTTGTGTTGCACCACCATCCCTCCGCATCCACTTGTAGAAGAATCTCAAGTCCGAATGCGGTGGTGGTGGAGCCTGTGGCTACCGATGTTGTTGTGCCACAGCTTGAGCCATGACTTGTAGTGAGTCTGTCAGGGTCTGGGGAAGCACGACCTGCGGTGGAGCCCTATTCTCAGAATGGTTCCCCTTGTCGTTCCTACCTTTTCTTCTCGACGGGGTATTTGCTTCGACAAGGAAATTTCAGTTTTTTTTTTGTCAAGGGCATTTCAGGAAATATACAAATTTAAGAAACAGAAAACAGTCAAATACGGACAAATAAAAACAAAAGTAAAAACCAACCATGCCCCCGTCCAATCATCACTTAGTCTAAATCAAACCTATTCTAAGATCAAACTTAGTGTCGGATCATAGCTTACGTCTAGAATCAAACTTAGTCTCGGATCATAGCTTACGTCTAGAATCAAACTTAGTCAAAGATCAAACTTCCATCTACAATCGAAACTTAATTCTATAGTCATCTCTTACGTCTAAGATCATTTCTTAATTCCTACGTTTTCCGCAGTAGATCTAGAGCCTGGGCTCTGATACCACCTGTAGCGCCCCGTCCCGAACCCTAGGGTCAGAACCGGTACGCCCGCCGTATTCCGCTAAGGGATATATAAGGCGTCTGTACGAATACTTACACATATCAAAACGACACAGTATTCGATCGCGGAAGCAAATTAAATCCACTCAAAACTCTAAATCGAAAGTAAAATCCCCAAAATCATATATAGTCAAAATCAAGTCATAATCCCTTACGACCTCGTAACGTTCGTAAAATAAAATCCCTAAGCTAAGTCCTCAAATGAAATAATAAATAGAATAAAACTTCTTTATTTCTTGATCCTCAATCTCCAAACAGTCTCTACGAGTCCCACTGAGCCCACTCTGAATATTCTCCAACCCATATGTAATCATACCCTGAATCGTCTGCAAGAAAACAAAACGAACGGTGTGAGCAACAAAAACGTCACTCAGTAGGTACCCTGCCTGCATCGGCCCTGTGAGATCATACATGCTAGGACAGTAGTGAAATACATATACGTACTGTAATACGAAAATAGATTGTCCACGTTTTCACAAATACGTATAACGGTCATAACTTCTTAAAACAATCAAACACATGAGCATGCGAGATGAGCGTGAAATGCAATGTCACATATACGATGCATGATATGCCTATGTTCTCAAACATGCATCCTATCGTGCAATGCATGCCCCCGGGACCTAACAGAACGGAACGCAACAGAACAGATATGCGACTTAGGTCTCGCATATCCTAACAGAACAGAACAGATATGCGACTTAGGTCTCGCATACCCTAACAGAACAGAACAGATATGCGACTTAGGTCTCGCATACCCTAACAGAACAGAACAGATATGCGACTTAGGTCTCGCATACCTTAACAGAACAGATATGCGACTTAGGTCTCGCATACCCTAATGCAATGTCGTGATGCATGGATGCACAGAAATCACATCGGAATGCTTCATTTACTTTCCCTTTCCTTTACTTTTCTTATTCTTTTTCCTTTTTCTTTTTCTTAATTCTTTTTCCTTTTTCTTTTTCATTTTCTTTTTCCTTTATTCTTTTTTTTTTCTTTTTCCTTACCTTTCCCAGCTTCCCCCCGTAACTTCTTTCCCCCTTTTCTGTTTTCGATTCTCTCCAATTGTCGACCCCTCAGCCCCCCCCCCTCACCCCTCTCCCAGTCCGCTCACCCACACCAGCCGACCCCCTCTCCAGCCACCCTCAGCCCCTACTCCCACCATGGTGCCCCTCCTCAGTCACCCCCTCCTTCAGCCGCCCCCTCACCCTACTCCATCAATCCGGCAGCACGTGGTCATAGCCCACCACCACCGGCCACGCGCTGCCATCACCACGCCTCCAACCGGATTCCGTTATTCACATACACATCCAAAAATACATATCTTTTTATACTAATCTTACCAAAATAACATTATACATACCTATACATACGCGATCATATATATGGATATACGATTCATCACATACATATATAATCAAATAAACAACCATCTATACAATCACAAATACTGATGCACGATCTCGGTTTCGTAAAGAAATTAAGGACTGTACCGTTTTCACGCAAAGGATGTTAAGGGGCACCTACCTGGTATTTGATACGCGTTGAAGAGCGTGATCGAGTGGTGGTATTTCTCCTAAAAGAGGCGGCGCTGTTTTGTTTGGGAGCACGAAGGGATCGTATTTTTCCTCTGTGAAAAAGCGGCGTATGAGTAGTATGGGGAGGAGAGCCTAAGTGCTTGTTTAAATAAAATTTGATTAGGGTTTAGGAAAAATTTTCCTAATCAAATTAGGTTTTCTAATTAATTAGGCCCAATTGCGCTTTTTGCCCTTATTTAAAAAAAAAAACAGGATATAACAGTTTGACAATGCATTGAATATATTACTTGCGCCAATGTGTTCTTTTCCACAGAAACTGAAAATTGATGTCTGGTGGTACAGCTTCTTCGTATGCTGCCAAAGGTCATCAGATCCATCAAAGGAAATAATAATGCATCGTCAGCATATCTGCTAGATCCTTCATCCTTTGTATGGGATCAAAAATGCTTTGGACAAATGCACCCAAGTCTACGACAGCATCCTCGTGCTTGGTAACAAAAGGGTGAGAAAGTAGCTCGTCAGCAGTTGGTCTAGCATCTGGATTCTTCTGCAGGAAAGCATCAATAAATGAGCAAAACTCTTGTGAAAACTCCTGCTTTGAGGGTGATGGAGAACGATCATCGAGTATCTGTAACATTAGATTCACCGGTCCTTCATTTGCTGTGTATGGAAATCTGCCTGTACCACACTCAAAAAGCGCAAGCCCCAGGCTCCAAATATCAGCGGGGTAAGAATAGTTTTCGTTTCGAATCCTCTCTGGCGACATGTATGTTACTGTTCCAACAAAAGTCGCACACATTGCAATGGAGCTCTCCAAGCCAGCACTTATCCCAAAATCAGTTATCTTCGGCTCCCCTTTTATGTTCACCAGTAAATTTGCGGGTTTTATGTCTCGGTGAACTAAATGTCTCACTCCATGCAAGTAACTCAATCCATGTAAGAGCTTCCGAACCATACAAGAAAGGATTGGCTCTGGTATACATCCATGCACTTGTACAACGTCTGCAAGAGACACTCCATCCATATACTCAAGGGCTATGCTTATTTGCCCAGAATGTGGAGTGTAGAACGCTCCATAGAACTGTTGGAGACAATCACTCCTGCACTAAGACGCAGTCGTTTAGTGTGTGCGTATGAAATGATAAAATAAATCAAACCCGGGGCGAGTCGAGGACTCTGTCCTTAAGACGTATTGCTCCGGTATACTGTGCCCAACCGGTGTGAGCAATCGTCTCCCAGGATACAACGGGTACCTGTTGAGATGAGCGGCACTGCTGAACTTGAACTCCTTCGAACGCTAGAGTGTCCTGACTTCTCTTGGACGGTTATGCAAGACTCGAGTGCTATGAGGATAATATGCTACGAATGCTAGCGCAAGTGTCAAATGAATGCACCCTTTGCCCTGTTTATATAGGGGAGTCGGTTGGAGAACAAGGTACCGTGATCGTTGGATCAAAACCGAAGTTTGATTTAGGCCGTTAGATTAAAACCTCCTATCAAGATTAGGAAGGTTTAATCTCAGCCTTTGGATTAAAGATAGATTCGCAGGTTTAAACCTGGATCGTTAGATGGAAACCACATTCGGTTAAGCGGTTAAGACAGTTTAAATCTCGGCCGTTAGATCAAAGCTGCCTCCCCACCACCGTTAGATCAAAACAGGTTGATCTTATTTTAAACTGGAGGATAACGTCAGTTTCACTTTTGAAACATAACTGCTTAAACAGAAGAGATTTTGCCCGCTGTTCGACTTCGATCGATCACATCAATCGATCGAAGTGACATCGATTGATCGATGTGATCGATCGATGTCGGACAGAGTACTTCAATCGATCACTTTGATCGATTTAAGAGACATCGATCGATCGAAGTGATCGATCGATGTCCTCTGATCGTCTTTGATCGATCAATCAATCGATCGAAGCTTCCTGATCAACTTCTATCGATGACATCGATCGATCGGAGTGACATCGATCGATCGATGTCATCGATCGATGTCCGTCAGAAGCTTTTACACCACATGGACACATCCAACGTGATATTCCTCCATAAGGGTGACACGTCACCCATCCACAACATTTTCCATCCACTTTGAGCATTAATTTCACATTCACACAATACCATAATTGAGTGAGTCCACATCCTAACATCAACTATTCGTCACGTAGATAATTAAGGATTCATTAGTTTCCGATTTCATTATCGGAAACTCATTAAGCTCAAAGTACGTTGCTCAACCAAGTTTTGCAACATCATTAACGGGTCAAAGCCCAAATCTTCCAAACTCCAACGATGGACCAAAGCCCAAACCTTAAATTATCCAACAAGAACTCCACAAGACTAGGATGATACGGCGCTTCACATAATGTCCTTATTTCATTAAGAAGCTGCTGCCTTTTATCCAAACCTGTTTCCATCAAAGTTATTTAAACATTATTATTCATGCTTGGTTATATCAATATCTACATCCAAGCTTATAATATATATATATATATATATATATATATGCCGTGTAAGATTAAATGGGGAGGAGACTTTCCATTTCCAATCTCATTGCCACGTAGCTTCCACCAAATATGTCTCCATTTAATGAACTAGTTAGTTCATTAACCTAAGTACCTCACTTAATGAATTAGTTCATTAATTGTGGCACCTAAAAATAGTTCAAAGACAAAAAAATTTTGGCATATGATGTAAGCTTTAGTGCTTCATGGCTTGTTAGTACGGCAACAATATATATGAACATATAAAGCATGTATATCACATAAACGTGTCAAATAATAATTTTGTCATGCATTTCGTAAGCTCGTAAAATTTAAATCATGCATTTGTTAATCATTCAAACACTTTTTCTTAAAAATCTCCCCCTTTTGATGATTTACAAAATAACATTAGTTCATGATTTAAATATAATTGCTCCCCCTCCAAATATGCAAAATTTGAATTTTGAATTTCATATCGTTGTGTCCCCCCTTAAATCATGCAATTATGCTCTCTCTCCCCCTTAAATCATGCTCTCTCTTCCCCCTTTATTTTGTAAATGATATCAAAAGTACATATAAAGATGGAAAGAAGTTGTAGGACCTGCAAGACACCACTAGAAGGGGGGATTGAATAATGGGTGCGGAAAATTTGGTTTTTAAAATGTTTTGATCCAAAAACCCAACTTCTGAAAACAATTTCTGTTTTCAGGTCTTGTTTTTCAACGTTTGAAAAACTAGATTACAGGCCTTCAAAAATTTTCAAATTTGGAGAGATTGTAGTCTCAGATGTTTTGAGTATCTCCTAAAAATTTCAGATCAAAATTCAACCTTTAACCTTTTGCAAAATTGTTTGTGGTCAGATTACGCAAATCTGCCAGAAACAATAGTCTGATTTGAAATATTTATTCAGATTAATCCGTGGCTCCAAATGGTCTGAAAATGTAATGACAAACCCCTTACTATATTTATTTAAATGGGTTGAAACAGTTTCAAGTTCTCAACCTTTGCAAGTCTGAAAATCAGATTGTACTAGTCTCAGAACTATTAACGTTTGAATGACTTATACTTGTCCAAAAGGGTTGAAACTTGTGCCAAATGAAACTTAGGAGATGTGGCTATGTTTCTACAAAATTTTATAATTTTTAAAATTGTTTTACTATTTTTAAGATTGCGACAAATTGGATGCAAAGTGCAGAAAACTGAAAGTACAGTGCAGTAAAGTAAAGAACACAAGGAATTTTATACTGGTTCGGTTAAATCAACCTACTCCAGCCTTCGACAACACCTTCCTCGGTTATTACTAAACAAAATAACACCTTACCACAAGGGTTGCTGGAGTTGCACACCAAGTCCAACCCTTTACAATCGAAACAAGCAATCACAATGATCACGAACACCACCACCGAGCGGATGAAGGTTTGATCACACCTTGATCAACCTTTTACAACAATGAGGCATGTATGGTGGTATGAATATAGCCTATAAAATATGTTTGAATATAGATACAATAGGCTTGAGAGGGACGGAGAAGAAAGAAATGTAGAAGAAGAGAGTAGAGAGTCTTTTTGCACTTTAGAAATTGTGAGACTTGTCTTGCATTTGTTTGGCTCTTCTTCTCTTCTTTTTATCTTTCCTTGGCCGCCCCCTAGGGCTTCATCCCATATTGAGAATTATCTTTTAATTCCTTGGAAGAATGCCTTGCATAGATGTGACATCAACTTGATTATTTGACACAACTTGATTGGATGATCGTCTTGGTCTTGCTTACTTGGCACTCCTTGATTGGATGAGATTTGTCATCACTTGATGACTGTATAAATCTGAGAATATCACTCAAAATATGTGCCAAAATAGTAGTAAACATCTTATCAAATATCATACAATCAATCCCAACTAATTTGGGAAGAAAATTGGTCTCCATTATGACCAAAAACTCGGCCAACCATTAGTATCACATGCTGAAATTTTCAGCATGTGCAATAATCTCAAGATTTTCAAATTGTTGCCATATTATTACACATCAATCCCTTGAAAATGGAGAAGCAAATTGATCACAATTTAGAGACATAAATTCGGCCACTTAATGTCTCACATGCTGAATTTTCAGCATGTGTTACATTTGTAACATAGTTTGAAATATTACCTTGTGTAGCTTCCTCCATTATGTCACCAACCTTGTATAGTCCATTCTTCACCAATCAAGATGCCAACTAAGCTCTATATAAGCTTCACCAAGGCTGAGTAGGCGTGTGATGTAGGCTTGAACATGTGCTGAATTTATTTTTGTATACTTTGTAAAATAGTGCACAATAATTATGCACATATGGTATATTCCAATCAGCCCTAATTGAATATTCTAGAACACTTTAGTATGTATTGAATATGTAAAAAGTGTCTAGATACATGTTACATGTCATGCCAAAAACTTTCCATATGTTGTGTTCGTAGAAAACCGAATTTTCCATTTTATTCAATTACGCGATTTTTCTCTGATTAAATTCCAACTTTTTGCACATGTTATTTATATATTATGTCACACATAATATACATAAAATAACTTTAATATTCAGCTCTAATGGCTGATCAATGTGGCGCCTACATGTGCTCAAAATATGAATTTGGAATCTCCACAATTTGGCCTTAGTTGAGGATGATTTGTGTGCGCCAACAACGAATGATTTTATGGCTGAGTGCATCATGTAAGCCACGAAATTTGTGGCCATTTTTGATGTTGTACCCAACGAAAATCATACTGTACTTGAGACTCGTGTGAAGTGGTGTATTGAAATGATAGTTCTTCCAAGTGCATGTTATTGAGTTTTATCACTTCTCTTTAATAAATTTTTTCCTTAAAGGGAATACTATAAGAAATAAGTATAATAATCCAAGTATGTATTATGAAGCATGTGAAAAGACAATTTTGCCCTTACAAAATTTGAGAAAATTCGGCCACAAGGGTCTTAAGGGACTCTGGAATATTCTTCCTTCACAAGACAACTAACCTTTAATGGTCTTCTTAAAAGTGAGCCTAAAAGCCTACACAAGAAATTAAATATCCTATTAAATGTGTTTAGAAAGTTTAAGGGAAAAGTTTTCCACCTTTTCCCCCTTCAACCGCCAGATAAAGGCATGAAAAAGGCATCCATGAGATCTCTTTTTATTTAAATGCCTCAACTAATCACTTTATTGTTTATTTAAAAAGGGCCTCACACATAAAGTGAAGTAGGGTATTATTCCAAGATTGAAGCTTTTTCTTTCTTTCCACCCTTAAAGCCGTAGGATGCAAGAAATAAAGGATCCATGAGATCATTTTCATCATAATAATTCCAATTAACCACTTTTACTTGAAACAAATTTTCTAATTATCCTCAAAAGGCAATAAAAGAATAAAGAAGCCTATGGAAGGCCCCCCACCGCCGGATTACCTATGGCTAATCCATGGTAACTCCTTAACAACCTTAGTTACTTTTCTAACACATCCTAAAAAGAAACTCAAGGAGTATTGGGGGGGTAAAGCAACTAAGGAGTAAATGAGCCTACCACACCCCCCTAACCGCTGGTTACCCTACTAAGGTTAAACCATAAAGACTTCATCAACAACCTTGGTTACTTTTTCTTAACCCCACCTAAAAAAGTAACTCAAGTAATAAGTGATGTAAGATACTAATTATGGTGTTTCATGCAATGAAGAGTTTTCTCCTTCTCCTTCTCCTTCTTTATAGACACCGCCGGCCAACCCCCTTGATTGTGCAAGAAACCATTTTCAAGTCTTAACCTAGAAGCTTCCTCCATCTTCAAGACACAACACTCTCAAGAACACACCTAAGCAAGACATCCAAGACTTCTTGCATACTTAGGCAAATCTTCCATCCCCTTCTCTCATACGGCTAGCATTGGACTAAGGAGATCCAAGAACCATCTTCAAGATCTAAGTTACATCCTAGATTCTAAAGTAGAGTTCATTTTCTTTAAAATGTAAAGCTTACATTTTGGTTGTTTTTCCTCCCCAAAACCGTGACCCTTACATGGTCACTAGGTGAAGTTCCTTCAAGCTACTAGGTGGTACCAAGAATTTGGTGGGCTAAACCTCTTGCAATCCTCCTTTGAACACCATTTTGGTAAGCTAATCTAGCTTCAAACTAGCTCCATTGTGTCTTTAAATGATAGCTAACATTTACCTCCACTCTTTCACTCAAACGTATGCCATAGGAAGAGGTTGGAGGAAACTCTACTCCATTTCAACCAAGGCACAAGCTCGAGAAATATCTAAGCTCAAAGAGGCAAGTACACTCTAAGCAACCTTGACTTATTTGTGAATTGTATGCTTGAATGACTAGCCTATCTACGATGTGAATCTTAGTTGAATATTCTAAGTACTATACATGAGAACTTAGTGATTTTTAGAACAAGTGCTGGCATGATGTACGATTTACTACATGGATATGTTTGTGCTCAAACTTAAATATGACATGAGACCAACTATGCACAACATATGGGCTGTGTGGTGACTATTTAATTAATGAAATTAGTCTTGTTGAAAATAGACTTTATGAGGGGTGAAATGGGTGAAAATGGTGTGTACTATGTGTACATTTGCAAGGCTGTTGGGTGTGACATATGTGTGGCCTAAAGATTATTATGAAACTGGAAATGATTATGTCAAAATAAGTATTTAGTGGTTAGTAAGCCATTTTAGAGAAATAAAGTTATTCGGGAAGTAATGGACAAGAAAAAGTGATAAAAGGTAAATCTACTGGAGCTGGACAGTTTTGAAGGGTGTAATATATGACCTGAAAATGAACCTTAGGAACGTGCAATTTAGCTAAATTTTGGTAGGATGGTAGCCTTATATGTTTAGTAAAAGTGAGAGGTGGAATTTCGGTAAAGGACTCGTGGTTTGCCCTTAATACTTTTTTTAGTAGGAGTAGGTCACTGCCGTTCCCGTAAATACCTTGACTTAGAAAGAAAATTAATTGACCCTATTAAGTATATTGGATTGCCTTGAAATTTTTACATTATTTACCTAGGACATAGATGAATATTTTCATGGGAATAAATTGCTTGAAATCACTGTTTTTATGAGGTAACACTTAAGGTGAAAGTCACGGTGCAAACTGGAAACAGGGCCGCATGGTGATGTGTAAGTTAAGGCCTTGAACTTGTTTCATTGGATTTGCATGTGATGTTTGGGCCTTTGAATATTACTTCTTAGTGAATTGACTATGTTTCCAGGTATTAGTCTTAATTGGATAAGACTTTAAGGCCCAAGAAACTGAGGTAAGGACGGGTAATGCACTGCTGGGTTCACCAGCACCCCTTTCGGTGATTTAATGATTTGAGGGTTTTATCTACCTCGTAATGTTACGGAATTTTTATGGCATGTAGATAAGATTCCATTATGCATATGTGTGGCATAAGGTTATGAAAATAGGCCCTAAATTGATGATTTGGTGGCCGCATGAACAGAGTGTTAATGCTGGAATATTTTCCAGCTTAAGGGACAAGTCCGTATATGTGTTGTGTGATGTATTTAGTCATGAATTGCATGTTGCACATCATGAATTACATTGTCCCCATTTACACGATTCATGAGACTGATTTTTATGCCAAAGAAATGAAGAAAAGCTCTTTTTGAAAGAAGGATTTTAGTTTTTGAAAGACCGACTCCTATTGGTACCATTAATTCCTGGCCAGTACAACCTGCTCAAGATCCGGGGTTAATTGATCTGATGATGATTATGACCGGTCAGGCCCTGAGAGAATAGACCTGATGATAATGATTTATGACCGTTCAGGTCTAGAGAGATTAGACCTGATAATGATTTATGACCATTCAGGTCCAGAGAGAATAGACCTGATGATGATGATTGATTGTATGACCGTTTTCAGATCTGGAAATAATAGATCTAAAGAGCATGATATGACCGCCTCAGACACGGAGATAATAGATCTGAACACTCTCTATTCTCGTTTTATGACATTGATATTTTGAAAGAAAGAATGATCGAATTTATCCTCATCTTATCATGTTGCATCACATTTGCATATTCATACATGTTGCATTTAATGGCTAGTCGAATGCTAGACATACTGTTACTTAGGTTACGACCTCTTTATTTACGGACACTTAAGTTATGATTTTATTGTCGCATAAGTCATGATCTTATTTCCTGTGCGGATAATGGATTGAAGGTCAGGTATGTTGGGAATCCAAATTCTTGGGATTTGGTTCTTGTGTATACTTTCCATTTAATTCTTGGTTGTTTATGTTCAACTTGCTGGTGACTTTGTCACTCACCCCCTTATTTTTCCTCCCAGAGACTGCAAGAAACGGGTAGAGTGGATTGACGACGAGCCTAGAGTTCCATACCCGTAGACGTGAGAGAGGATGGCAGCTTAAGGATTCTGATTATGGTGGTTTATGTGTAATGGACTTATGTTGGAGCAAACATTTTGGATTTATCTTTTATTTCGCGGACATGGTTGTAGAAATTATGCCGGATATTCGGAATGCTTTATTTAAGTTTTTATTCTGCCTAAGTTTTGCTTACCTGTTGATATGTAGGCATGGAAGTCCATAAATTTTGTTATGGACTATGACATGTTATGCATTGACGCCTGGTACTCTCCGTAGTAAAGTACGGCAGGCGCTCCATATGCGGGCAGGCCGGGTACAGGGCACTACAGGTGGTATCAGAGCCCAAGCTCTAGATTCGGGCAGAATATAGAATTAAGTGATGTTTTTAGAAAATCTAAGTTTGACCTTAGACTTAAGTCATGATCTTAGAAGAGTGTTGACCTTATACTAGGATGACTTAGACTGGAATTAGGGCCTTGACCTAATGACAAAAGCCTAGTCGACGAAATTTTAAAGGCCACATAATTTAATTCGAATCTTATCTTCTCGAATATTCGTTTAAGTTTTATTGAATTATGAATTTATTTCTTGTCACTTATCTTGATATTTCAACCTTGAATAAAATTCCGACGCTCCTTAGTGCAGATGGCTCGACCTCGTGGCACACCCGCTAGAGCCCGACCCACTGCACTGAAGCCGATTCCTCCACAGCCTCAGGAGTCTGTTCCTCTTCCACCCGCTCATGTTCCTCCACCACCACCACCGCAGGAACAGAACCCACATCCTGTTCAGAACAAAACCCCACCTCAGGTGCCGTTGCCTTAGATGATGCTGGACGTCCATACCTTTTAGGCCTTCTGCCAGACTTTGACACAGATTGGCCAAGTAATGATGCAGCAAAATGCTCCTCCCCAGCCTCATGAGCCTGTTAGGGACGCACAGTAATACTTTGAGAAACTGAAAAGAGCCAATGTACCACCATTCGAGGGAAAATCCAACCCAGATATTGCTGAAAAATGGTAGGATGAAGTAGAGAACTGCTTTGAGTTAATCCGTGCCCCTGAAAAGATGAAAACCCAAGTTGTAAGACCATTCCTACTTGGAGAAGCAAATCAATGATAGAAGACAAATTTACAATCTTTACCGAGACTGATATCATGGGAGAGATTCCTACAAGAGTTCAACAAGTTTCACATACCTCATTCTGTGAAGCTACAGAAAAGACGTGAATTTGAGTCGTTGAATTAAGAGCAAGGAATGACCGTTGCAGACTATGCAAACATGTTTATAGCTATGGGGAGGTTTCAGCCATCAACTATGAATGACGTGGAGACTAAGATGATGAAGTTTGAAAGAGGATTGAATCCAAGGATAAGGACTTGGTTGGTTAATGCAAATCCTGCCAGCTTTAGAGCACTACTTGATGCGTGTTATAAAATTGAGAGGGACATCATCCATCGGGATGAGGTTGGACAAAAGAGAGGTAGAGAAGTGTCTGGAAGTGGAGGATCCCGTAAAGCCGCCAAACAGAATTTCAAAGGACCCGGTCGACAAGGAAAGAACCAGAATCGTTTTCAACGTCGATCGCAACAGAAGAATCAGCCGGGAAATCAGGGTCAGCAGCAGCCAGCTATTCCAGCTTGTCCTCACTGTTAGAAACATCACATGGGAGAATGCTTTATTCAGGCAGGAAAGTGTTTCGGATGTGGCAAGGTTGGCCACGTACTCAAGAACTGTCCAAAAAAGGGGACCACTTGCTTTGGATGCGGAAAAGTCGCGACATATGTATAAGGATTGCCCAGAAAAAGGAGCCCAGCAGCAGCAGCAACCAAGGTGCTAGCGCGCAAATGCAAGAGTTCATGCTATGACCTACGCTGCTGTTGAGGAAGCTACTGATGTGGCGACTGGTATGTTTTAAGGATTATGCAAATTTTTCATTTTACAAGATATTGTTACTTTTGTTTCGCTTAGTCAATCTTGCATAATTTAGGAGCTATCTTAGTGTGTACTGTGCCTGCAAATGTGTTGTTTGATAGTGGCGCTAGCCACTCATTTATATCGAGGAAGTTTGCAAAGAATATCGATCATAGTCTAGTCCACCTTGGGACGCCTTATAGAGTTCAAGCAGCTGGCGATCAGGTGCTTGTATCTCACCAACTGTATAAGAACTGTGAGATTGAGTTCGATGAGCAACGATTCGCAGCGGATTTGATCCCGATAGCCATGAGTGATTTTGACATAATTCTTGGAATGGACTGGCTCTCCAAGAATTGCGCACACATTGATTGTTGTGAAAGACGGGATAGCATCAAGAACCCCGAACGAGAAGAAGTGATTTCCATGGAGGTTCGAAATTGAAGAAATTCCCCCAAGAATATCTACTTAAATGTGGCCCGTGCATGTATGGCATTGAAGAAAGGACACGAAGGATTCTTAGTTTATGCCTTAAGTGCTGATCAGGCGCCATCTGACCTTTATCAAGTCTTGGTAGTTCAAAAATATCCTGATGTTTTTCCAGAAGAGTTGCCAGGCCTTCCGCCAGATCGAGAGATCGCATTTGAAATTAATTTAATTCCGGGAGCCTAGCCGATATCAAAGGCTCCTTATCGAATGGCGCCTGCTGAGTTGAAGGAACTAAAGGAGCAGTTGCGTGAGCTGTTGGAAAAGAAACTTATCCACCCAAGTGTCTTGCCTTGGGGTGCTCCCGTGTTGTTTCTGAAGAAAATGGATGGAAGCATGCATCTGTGTATCGACTATAGAGAGATCAACAAGACTACAATAAAGAACAAGTACCCGCTGCCTAGGATCGACGATCTGTTCGATCACCTTCGAGTAAGCAATTAAAATCTTTTATTTCGATAATAATTCTGTTTTGAACCCTGTTTAAAGGTATCTTGGTACAGGGAGCACGAGTTTTCAGTAAAATTGATCTTCCTTCTTGATATTTTCAATTGAAGATCAAGGCCGAGGATATTCTGAAAACCGCGTTCAGGACGCGATATGGGCATTACGAATTCCTTTTGATGCCATTCGGATTGACGAACGCCCTCGTGGCATTCATGGACCTTATGAATTGAGTATTTCAAGAGCAATTGGACAAGTTTGTTGTGGTTTTCATTGACGATATCTTGATTTACTCACCGAACGAAGAGTCACATGCAACCCATTTAAGGATCGTCCTTGACAACTTACGGAAGAAGCAGTTGTACGCAAAGTTCAGTAAGTTCGAATTTTGGCTGCACAGTGTAGCATTTCTTGGCCATGTCATATCTGAAGATGGGATATCGGTAGATCCCAAGAAGATTGAAGCAATCACAGAATGGCCAAGGCCAACGAACGTTACAGAAGTACGGAGTTTTCTTGGTTCTCGTCGGCTACTATCGCAAGTTTGTTGAAGGATTCTCTCGGATTGCTATGCCTCTCACCCGATTGACACAGAAAAAGACAAAGTTTGAGTGGAGTTCAGACTGCGAAAGGAGCTTTGCCGAGTTGAAGGAGAAGTTGACATCTGATCCAGTTTTGGCTCAGCCTATTTCGGGTGAAGATTTTGTAGTGTACAGTGATGCCTCAAAAAATGGCCTTGGATGTGTATTAATGCAGAAAGATCGAGTGATTGTGTATGCATCTCGACAGCTGAAGCCGTTCGAGCAGAATTATCTAGTACATGACCTTGAGCTTGCAGCTGTAGTCTTTGCCCTAAAGATATGGAGACATTATATGTGCGGTGAAAGGTGTGAAATCTTTACGGATCACAAAAGTCTTAAGTACCTTTTCACTCAAAAGGAATTACATATGCATCAACACCGATGGCTAGAGTTGATAAAGGATTACGACCTCTCTATCCAGTATCATCTAGGGAAAGCCAATAAAGTTGCCGACGCCTTGAGTCGGAAAACGAGTCATCCGTGCCAACCTCCTCTGTAGCGCGATATGGAAGAGTATGACGTAGAGGTAGTTGATTTTATTGATAATGTACCGGCTAAGCTGGTTTTGATTCCTTCATTAATTGACAGAATTAGAGAGGGTCAAGAAAAAGATGAAGCTTTGAAGAAAATTAAGGATAAGTTGAAAATGAAGCCTTCTGAAGATTTTGAGGTCAAAAATGACGACAGCTTGTGGTTCAGGGGTCGATTGTGCGTACCCGATGATGATGATACAAAAAATGAAGTTCTTCGGGAAGCTCATAGTTCTCGTCTATCTATTCATCCTGGAGCCAACAAAATGTACCAAGACTTAAAGCAGAGATTCTGGTGGCATGGCATGAAGAAACAAATTGCCGAGTTTGTGGAGAAATGCCTCATTTGTCAAAAAGTAAAAGAAGAACATCAAAGACCCGCCGGATTATTGCATCCTCTTGAAGTTCCCAAGTGGAAATGGGATCACATCACTATGGACTTTGTGACTGACATGCCAAGGACAAAGAATGGACA
Organism: Eustoma russellianum; assembly: GCA_036186865.1. Lineage (NCBI taxonomy): Eukaryota > Viridiplantae > Streptophyta > Magnoliopsida > Gentianales > Gentianaceae > Eustoma > Eustoma russellianum. The sequence goes on along the minus strand of AP025072.1, from coordinate 15,874,831 downwards.
AGATGCTATTTGGGTTGTAGTCGATCGTTTGACAAAGTCTGCCCATTTCATGGCTATGTCGATCAAAGCCTCTCTAGAGAAGTTGGCCTCAATGTATATAGATCAGATTGTATGCCTGCATAGGATACCCATGAGTATTGTTTAGACTGTGACCCTCGCTTTACTTCTCGATTTTGGATGGCTTTCCAGAAAGAGATGAGCACTGAGATACGGATGAGTTCAGCTTTTCACCCCCAGACCGATGGTCAATCAGAAAGGACCATCCAAACAATGGAAGATATGTTACGAGCTTGCATACTTGATTTCGGAGGAATTTTGGACAAGAGTCTCAAGCTAGTGGAGTTTTCCTATAATAATAGCTACCATCGATCTATTGAAATGGCTCCTTATGAAGCGCTTTATGGAAGAAAGTGTCGATCTCCAATTTATTGGGATGAAATTGGAGGTAAAATTCTTGCAGGACCTGACTTAGTGGAGCAGACATGAGAGAAAGTGAAAATTGTCAAACAAAGGTTGAAAGCAGCCCAAGATAGAAGCAAAGTTTGGGCTGACGAAAAGCGGCGACTAGTGGAATTTCAAGCAGGTGAAAAAGTGTTCTTAAAAGTGTTGCCATCAAAGGAAGTGAAAAGATTTGGCATAAAGGGTAAACTAAGTCTAAGGTTTATCGGGCCATATGAGATTCTTGAAAGGATTGAGGAAGTCGCCTACCGGCTAGCTCTACCGCCGTCATTGTCTTAGTTATATGGCGTATTTCATGTATCCCAGCTTTGCCGGTACGTTCATGAGCCCAGTCATATCATCTTGGAGCAACCCTTGAAGATTGAAGCCGATGTGTCATATGAAGAAGAGCCGGAGAGGATCGTTGACCAGAAGGAAAAGGCTCTAAGGAAACGATCCATTCCAATGGTTAAGTGCAATGGAAGCACCACTCAGTTGATGAAGACACTTGGGAGACGGAAGAAAACATGAAGAATTTGTACCCGCATCTTTTCGATTAGCGCTCTTAAGTTTCCAGGACAAAACTTATAATAAGGGGGGAGGATGTTGTACCCAACGAAAATCATACTGTAATTGAGACTCGTGTGAAGTGGTGTAATGAAATGATAGTACTTCCAAGTGCATGTTATTGAGTTTTATCACTTCTCTTTAATAAATTGTTTCCTTAAAGGGAATACTATAAGAAATAAGTATAATTATCAAGGTTTGTATTATGAAGCATGTGAAAAGACAATTTTGCCCTTACAAGATTTGAGAAAATTCGGCCACAAGGGTCTTAAAGGACTCTATAATATTCTTCCTTTACAAGACAACTAACCTTTAATGGTCTTCTTAAAAGTGAGCCTAAAAGCCTACACGAGAAATTAAATATCCTACTAAATGTGTTTAGAAAGTTTAAAGGAAAAGTTTTCCACCTTTTCCCCTTCAACCACCGGATAAAGGCATGGAAAAGGCATCCATGAGATCTCTTTTTATTTAAATGCCACAACTAATCACTTTATTGTTTATTTAAAAAGGGCCTCACACATAAAGTGAAGTAGGGTATGGTTCCAAGATTTAAGATTTTTCTTTCTTTCCACCTTTAAAGCCGTAGGATGCAAGAAATGAGGGATCCATGGGATCATTTTCATCATAATAATTCCAATTAACCACTTTTACTTGAAACAACTTTTCTAATTATCCTCAAACGACAATAAAAGAATAAAGAAGCCTATGGAAGGCCCCCTACTGCCGGATTACCCATGGCTAATCCATGGTAACTCCTTAACAACCTTAGTTACTTTTCTAACCCATTCTAAAAAGCAACTCAAGGAGTAATTTGGGGTAAAGCAACTAAGGAGTAAATGAGCCTACCACACCCTCCTAACCGCTGGTTACCCTACTAAGGTTAAACCATGAAGACTTCATCAACAACCTTGGTTACTTTTCTTAACCCCACCTCAAAAAGTAACTCAAGTAATAAGTGATGTAAGATACTAATTATGGTGTTTCATGCAATGAAGGGTTTTCTCCTTCTCTTTCTTTAAAGAAACCGCCGGCCAACCCCCTTGATTGTGCAAGAAACTATTTCCAAGTCTTAACCTAGAAGCTTCCTCCATCTTCAACACACAACACTCTCAAGAACTCACCTAAGCAAGACATCCAAGACTTCTTGCATACTTAGGCAAATCTTCCATCCCCTTCTCTCATACGGCTAGCATTGGACTAAGGAGATCCAAGAACCATCTTCAAGATCCAAGTTTCATCTAGGTAAGTTACATCCTAGATTCTAAAGTAGAGTTCATTTTCTTTAAAATGTAAAGCTTACATTTTGGTTGTTTTTCCTCACCAAAACTGTGACCCCTACATGGTCATTAGGTGAAGTTCCTTCAAGCTACTAGGTGGTACCAAGCATTTGGTGGGTTTAACCTCTTGCAATCCTCCTTTGAACACCATTTGGGTAAGCTAATCTATCTTCAAACTAGATCCATTATGTCTTTAAATAATAGCTAACATTTACCTCCACTCTCTCTCTCAACCGTATGCCATAGGAAGAGGTTGGAGGAAACTCTACCCTATTTCAACCAAGGCACGAGCTAGAGAAATATTTAAGCTCAAAGAGGCAAGTACACTCTAAGCAACCTTGACTTATTTGTGAAGTGTATGCTTGAATGACTAACCTATCTAAGATGTGAATCTTAGTTGAATATTCTAAGTACTATACATGAGAACTTAGTGATTTTAAGAACAAGTGTTGTCATGATGTACGATTTACTATATGGATATGTTTGTGCTCAAACTTAAATATGACATGAGACCAACTATGCACAACATACAGGCTGTGTGGTGACTATTTAATCAATGAAATTAGTCTTGTTGAAAATAGACTTTATGAGGGGTGAAATGGGTGAAAATGGCGTGTACTAAGTGTACGTTTGCAAGGCTGTTGAGCGTGACATATGTGTGGCCTAAAGATTATTATGAAACTGGAAATGATTATGTCAAAATAGGTATTTAGTGGTTAGTAAGCCATTTTAGAGAAATAAAGTTATTTGGGAAGTAATGGCAAGAAAAAGTGATAAAAGGTAAATCTCCTGGAGCTGGACAGTTTTGAGGGGTGTAATATATGACTTGAAAATGAACCTTAGGAACGTGAAATTTAGCTACATTTTGGTAGGATGGTAGCCTTATATGTTTAATAAAAGTGAGATGTGGAATTTTGGTAAAAAGACTCGTGGTTTGCCCTTAATAAATTTTTTAGTAGGAGTAGGTCACTGCCGTTTCAGTAAATACCTTGACTTAGAGAGAAAATTAATTGACCCTCTTAAGTATATTGGATTGCCTTGAAATTTTTACAGTACTTACCTAGGACATAGACGAATATTTTCCTTTGAAAAAATTGCTTGAAATCACTGTTTTTATGAGGTAACACTTAAGGCGAAAGTTACGGTGCAAAACTTGAAACAGGGCCGCATGGTGATGTGTAAGCTAAGGCCTTGAACTTGTTCATTGGACTTGCATGTGATGTTTCCGCATGGTGATGTGTAAGTTAAGGCCTTGAACTTGTTCATTGGACTTGCATGTGATGTTTGGGCCTTTGAATATTACTTCTTAGTGAATTGACTATGTTTCCAGGTATTAGTCTTAATTAGATAAGGCTTTAAGGCCCAAGAAACTGAGGTAAGGGCGGGTACTGCACTGCTGGATTCAGCAGCACCCTTTTTGGTGATTTAATGATTTGAGGGTTTTATCTACCTCATAATGTTACGGAATTTTTGCGGCATGTAGATAAGACTCCATTATGCATATGTGTGGCATAAGTTTATGAAAATAGGCCCTAAATTGATGATTTGGTAACCACATGAACAGAGAGTTAATGCTTGAATATTTTTCAGCTTAAGGGACAAGTCCGTATATGTGTTGCGTGATGTATTTAGTCATGAATTGCATGTTGCACATCATGCATTGCATTGTCCCCATTTACGCGATCCATGAGACTGATTTTTATGCCAAAGAAATGAAGAAAAGATCTTTTTGAAAGAAAGATTTCAGATTTTGAAAGATCGACTCCTATTGGTACCATTAATTCCTGGCCAGTACAACCGGCTCCAGATTCAGGGTTAATTGAGCTGGTGATGATTATAACCGTTCAGGCCCGAAGAGAATAGACCTGATGATAATGATTTATGACCGTTCAGATCTGGAGAGAATAAACCTGATAATGATCTATGGCTGTTCAGGTCCGGAGAGAATAGACCTGATGATGATTGATTGATTGTATGACCGTTTTCAGATCCGGAAATAATAGATCCGAAGGGAATGATATGACCGCCTCAGATCCGGAGATAATAGATCTGAACACTCTCTATTCTTGTTTTATGACGATGATATTTTGAAAGAAAGAATGATCGAATTTATCCTCATCTTATCATGTTGCATCACATTTGCATATTCATACATGTTGCATTTAATGACTAGTGGAATGCTAGACGTACTGTTACTTAGGTTACGACCTTTTTATTTACGGACACTTAAGTTATGATTTTATTGTCGCATAAGTCATGATCTTATTTCCTGTGCGGATAATTGATTGAAGGTCAGGTATGTTAGGAATCCAAATTCTTGGGATTTGGTTCTTGTGTATATTTCTATTTAATTCTTGGTTGTTTATGGTCTACTTGCTGGTGACTTTGTCACTCACCAACTTATTTTTCCTCCCAGAGCATGCGGGAAACAGGGTAGAGTGGATTGACGATGATCCTAGAGTTCTATACTCGTAGACGTGAGAGAGGGTGGTAGCTTAAGGATTCTCATTATGGTGGTTTATGTGTAATGGACTTATGTTGGAGCAAACATTTCGGATTTCTCTTTTATTTTGCGGACATGGTTGTAGACATTATGTCGGATATTCGGAATGCTTTATTTAAAAGTTTTTATTCAGCCTAAGTTTTGCTTACCTATTGATATGTAGGCATGGAAGTCCATTTTGTTATGGTCTATAACATGTTATGCATTGACGTCTGGTACTCTCCGTAGTGAAGTACGGAGGGCGCAACGTATGCGGGCCGGCCAGGTACGGGGCTCTACATTTGAAGTGTAGGGGATGTCTATCTATATATGGAAAGTACGTGACATGTTAGCAAAGTTTCGGTAGTCACCCGATACGATAATTTTTGGTTTATAACCTTGTAACATGGCGTAATAATTTAGTCATCACCATGACTTATATCATATGACATAAGACTTGCATATACTGATGAATATGAGGTAAGTATAGTGGTGTGACGTTGACGTATGTTCGTAATATATATAACGTGTCGGTAACATGTTGGAATATATGTGTATGGTGCCTTTTAAAAAAATCTAAATATATATATATAAGGCGTGTGATTTAAAGAGGAGAGGAGACTTTCCATTTCCATGTTTGTTGCCTTTATGCCTTCTCCAAATATTTCTCCATTCAGTGAACTACTTACTTCATTTAACTAAGTACTTCACTTAATGAACTAGTTTAGTTCATTAATGATGGCACCTGAAAATAGTCCAAACACAACAAATGTTTGCCATTTGATGTAAGCTTTAAAGCTTCATGGCTTGTTAGTACGACAACATTATATATAAAGTATATAAGGCAAGTTTGTCATAAAAACGTGTCAAGTCATAAAAGTGTCATGCATTTCTTTAGCACATGTTATTTAAATCATGCATTTTTGTGAATCACTCAAATTCTTTTTCTCAACAATCTCCCCCTTTTGATAATTTACAAAATAATCTTATTACATGATTTAAATTTAATCGCCCCCCTCCAATCGTGCACAAATTCAAATTTCGAATTTTGAATTTTCTTCCCCTTGATTTTTGCAATCAATCACTCTCGCTCCCCCTTAAATCAAGCTCTCTCCCTTTATTTTAGAAAGAAATATCAAATCAAATCAGCAGAAATCATGCCTAATTTAGCGCATAGATTTTCGTACGTGGCTTGATTTAGTGCCTTAGTAAATATGTCGACTACTTGAGCTTCAGTGCATACATGACCTATAACAATATCACCATTGTTCACGTGATCATGAAGAAAATGAAATCGTACTTCTATGTGCTTTGTCTTAGAGTGTAGCACGGGGTTCTTAAACAAGTTTATAGCCCTCATACTATCACAATAGATTGGAATACGATTTACCGTGATACCGAAATCAGAAAGTTGTTGTTTTAACCATAGTTCTTGTGTGCAACATAGACTAAGTGCGATGTATTCAGCTTCGGTAGTAGATAAGGCCACACTTGCTTGCTTTTTCGAAAACCATGAGATTAGTGAATTTCCTATAAATTGAAAAGTGTCACTTGTGCTTTTTCTATCTATTTTACATCAACCATAATCCGCATCGGTATAAGCATGCAAGTCAAATTCACAATCTTTATCATACATAATTCCTAAAATGGGGGTGTTTTTAATAATATATCGAAATATTCTTTTCACAGCATTATAATGAGACACTTTAGGTTGGCTTTGAAAACATGCACACATGCAAACACTAAACATGATATAATGTCTATTTGCGGTAAGATAAAGCAAAGAACTAATCATAGACCTATATAAAGCATTATCAAAGTCTTTTCCATGTTCATCTTTATCTAGTTTAGTGGTGACACTCATACGGGTGGGGGATGGTTTCAAGTTCTCAAAATTGAACTTTTTAATCATGTCATTCACATATTTAACTTGACTTATGTGTATACCTTTACTCGTTTGTTTAATTTGCCAAGAAATTAATTCAATTCACCAACCATAGACATTTCAAACTCGGATTTCATACAAGTTTCAAATTCTTCAACAAGTTTACGAGATGTAGATCCAAAAATGATGTCATCAACATAAATTCGAATGATTAGTAAATCTGATTTATCTTGTTTCAAGAATAAGGTGTTATCTATGATGCCTCTTTTAAATCCATTTTCTAAAAGAAAAGTAGCAAAACGATCATACCAAGCCCTATGTGCTTGTTTTAAGCCATATAGTGTCTTCTTTAATTTATACACGTGATCGAGGTATTTTAAATCTTCAAAACTGGGTGGTTGCTTCACATATACTTCTTCTTGGATAAAACATTTAGAAATGCACTTTTTATGTCCATTTGATAGAGTTTAAAACCTTTCAGCAAGGAATAGCAAGTAAAAGTCGTATGGTTTCTAAACGTGCTACGGGTGCAAATGTTTCATCATAGCCTATTCCTTCTTCTTGATTATATCCTTGTGCTACAAATCTCGCCTTGTTTCTAACAACTTTACCTTCTTCATTCATTTTATTTCGAAACACCCACTTTGTGCCTATTATTGTCTTATCTTGTGGTCGTGGCACTAAATTACATACATCATTTCTTACGAATTGATTTAATTCATCATGCATAGCATCAATCCAAGAAGAATCACTCAAAGCATCAAAAACGTTTTTAGGTTCAATTTCGGATATCATAGCATGAAATCAGTTTAGTTCATCTGGATTTATTCTTCTACATGGTCGAACACCATGAGTAATATTGCCCATAATGAGATCGTGTGGGTGATCCTTATGCCATCTTGGTTGATTATTCTCTAAGTTCTCATGCATTTCTAAGTGATCATGCATTTCTAGTGTGTTCAATTCATCATGCACGCCATCATCCTCTACATCATCTAACACGGGCTTTAGAGTGGATTGACGACGAGCCTATAGTTCCATGCCCTTAGACGTGAGAGAGGATCTCAGCTTAAGGATTCTCATTATGGTGGTTTATGTGTAATGGACTTATGTTGGAGCAAACATTTCAGATTTCTCTTTTATTTTGCGGACATGGTTGTAGACATTATGTCGAATATTCGGAATGCTTTATTTAAAAGTTTTTATTCTGCCTAAGTTTTGCTTACCTGTTGATATGTAGGCATGGAAGTCCATAAATAATGTTATGGACTATGACATGTTATGCACTGACGCCTGGTACTCTCCATAGTGAATTACGGCAGGCGCACCGTATGCGGACAGGCCAGGTATGGGCGCTATATTTGAAGTGTAGGGGTTGACCATCTATATATGGCAAGTACGTGACACGTTAGCGAAGTTTCGATAGTCACCCGATACGACAATTTTTGGTTTACAACCTTGTAATGTGTCGTTATAATTTTTTCATCACCATGACTTATATCATATGATATAATACCTGAATAAACTCATAAATATGAGGTAAGTATAGTGGTGTGTCGTTGACGTACGTTCGTAATATATATAACGTGTCGGTAGTACATTGGAATATATGTGTATAGTGCCTTTTAAAAAATCTGAATATATATAAATATATATATATAAGGCGTGTGATTTAAAGGGGAGAGGAGACTTTCCATTTCCATGTTTGTTGCCTTTATGCCTTCTCCAAATATTTCTTCATTTAATGAACTACTTAGTTCATTTAACTAAGTACTTCACCGAATGACCTAGTTTAGTTCATTAATGATGGCACATGAAAATAGTCCAAACACAACAAATGTTTGTCATTTGATGTAAGCTTTAAAGCTTCATGGCTTGTTAGTATGGCAACATTATATATAAAGTATATAAGGCAAGTTTGTCACAAAAACGTGTCAAGTCATAAAATGTGTCATGTATTTCTTTAGCACAAGTTATTTCAATCATGCATTTTTGTGAATCACTCAAACTCTTTTTCTCAACAATCTCCCCCTTTTGATGATTTATAAAATAATCTTATTACATGATTTAAATATAATCGCTCCCCCTCCTATCGTGCACAAATTCAAATTTCGAATTTCAAATTTCAAATTTTGAATTTTCTCTCCCTTGATTTTTGCAATCAATCACTCTAGCTCCCTCTTAAATCATGCTCTCTCCCCCTTTATTTTAGAAAGAAAATCAAAAGTGTATGTAAATATGGAAAGAAATATCAAATCAAATCAGCAGAAATCATGCCTAATTTAGCGCATAGATTTTCGTACGTGGCTTGATTTAGTGTCTTAGTAAATATGTCTGCTACTTGTGCTTCAGTGCGTACATGATCTATAACAATATCACCATTGTTCACGTGATCACGAAGGAAATGATATCGTACTTCTATGTGCTTTGCCTTAGAGTGTAGCACGTGGTTCTTAGACAAGTTTATAGCATTCATACTATCACAATAGATTGGAATACGATTTACCGTGATACCAAAATCAGAAAGTTGTTGTTTTAACCATAGTAGTTGTATGCAACATAGACTAAGTCTCATGTATTCAGCTTCGGTAGTAGATAAGGCCACACTTGCTTGCTTTTTCGAAAACCATGAGATTAGTGAATTTCCTATAAATTGACAAGTGCCACTTATGCTTTTTCTATCTATTTTACATCCACCATAATCTGCATCGGTATAAGCATGCAAGTCAAATTCAAAATCTTTATCATACCAAATTCCTAAAGTGGGGGTGTGCTTAATATATCAAAATATTCTTTTCACAGCATTATAATGAGACACTTTAGGTTGGCTTTGAAAAGATGCACACATGCAAACATTAAACATGATATCAGGTCAACTTGCGGTAAGATAAAGCAAAGAGCCAATCATAGACTTATATAAAGCATTATCAAAGTCTTTTCCATGTACATCTTTATCTAGTTTAGTAGTGACACTCATGGGGGTGGGGGATGGTTTCAAGTTCTCAAAATTGAACTTTTTAATCATGTCATTCACATATTTAACTTGACTTATGTGTATACCTTTGCTCGTTTGTTTAATTTGCAAGCCAAGAAAGTAATTCAATTCACCAACCATAGACATTTCAAACTCGGATTTCATATAAGTTTCAAATTCTTCATCAAGTTTATGAGATGTAGATCCAAAAATGATGTCATCAACATAAATTTGAATGATTCGTAAATCTGATTTATCTTGTTTCAAGAATAAAGTGCTATATATGGTGCCTCTTTTAAATCCATTTTATAAAAGAAAAGTAGTAAAACGATCATACCAAGCCCTAGGTGCTTGTTTTAAGCCATATAGTGCTACATTTGAAGTGTAGGGGATGGCCATCTATAAATGGCCAGTACGTGACACGTTAGCGAAGTTTTGGTAGTCACCCGATACGACAATTTTTGATTTATAACCTTGTAACGTGTCGTAATAATTTTGTCATCACCATGACTTATATCATATGATATAAGAACTGAATATACTCATAAATATTAGGTAAGTATAGTGATGTGACATTGACGTACGTTTGTAATATATATAACGTGTCAGTAGTACGTTGGAATATATGTGTATAATGTCTTTTAAAAAAATCTGAACATATATAAATGTATATATAAGGCGTGTGATTTAAAGAGGAGAGGAGACTTTCCATTTCCATGTTTGTTGCCTTTATGCCTTCTCCAAATATTTCTCCATTCAGTGAACTACTTAGTTCATTTAACTAAGTACTTCACTTAATGAGCTAGTTTAGTTCATTAATGATGGCACCTGAAAATAGTTCAAACACAACAAATGTTTGCCATTTGATGTAATCTTTAAAGCTTCATGGCTTGTTAGTACGGCAACATTATATATAAAGTATATAAGCAAGTTTGTCACAAAAACGTGTCAAGTCATTAAATGTGTCATGCATTTCTTTAGCACACGTTATTTAAATCATGCATTTTTGTGAATCACTCAAACTCTTTTTCTCAACAATCTCCCCCTTTTGATGATTTACAATATAATATTATTACATGATATAAATTTAATCGCTCCCCCTCCAATCGTGCACAAATTCAAATTTTGAATTTCAAATTTCGAATTTTGAATTTTCTCCCCCTTGATTTTTGCAATCAATTACACTCGTTCCCCCTTAAATCATGCTCTCCCTCCCCTTTTATTTTGGAAAGAAAATCAAATGTGCATGTAAAGATGGAAAGAAATATCAAATAAAATCATTAGAAATCACGCCTAATTTAGCGCGTAGATTTTCGTACGTGGCTTGATTTAGTGCCTTAGTAAATATGTCGGCTACTTGTGCTTCAGTGTGTACATGATCTATAACAATATTACCAATGTTCAAGTGATCACGAAGGAAATGATATTGTACTTCTATGTGTCTTGCCTTAGAGTGTAGCATGGGGTTCTTAGACAAGTTTATAACACTCATACTATCACAATAGATTAGAATATGATTTACCGTGATACCGAAATCAGAAAGTTGTTGTTTTAACCATAGTAGTTGTGTGCAACATAGACTAAGTGCCATGTATTCAGCTTCGGTAGTAGATAAGGCCACACTTGCTTGCTTTTTCAAAAACCATGAGATTAGTGAATTTCCTATAAATTGACAGGTGCTACTTGTGCTTTTTTAATCTATTTTACATCCATCATAATCCGCACCGGTATAAGCATGCAAGTCAAATTCACAATCTTTATCCTACCAAATTCCTAAAGTGGGGGTGTGCTTAATATATTGAAATATTCTTTTCACAGCATTATAATGAGACACTTTAGGTTGTCTTTGAAAACATGCACACATGCAAACACTAAACATGATATCAGGTCTACTTGCAGTAAGATAAAGCAAAGAACCAATCATAGACTTATATAAAGCATTATCAAAGTCTTTTCCATGTACATCTTTATCTAGTTCAGTGGTGACACTCATAAGGGTGGGGGATGGTTTTAAGTTCTCAAAATTGAAATTTTTAATCATGTCATTCACATATTTAACTTGACTTATATGTATATCTTTACTCGTTTGTTTAATTTGCAAGCCAAGAAAGTAATTCAATTCACCAACCATATATATTTCAAACTCGGATTTCATACAAGTTTCGAATTCTTCAACAAGTTTATGAGATGTGGATCCAAAAATGATGTCATCAACATAAATTTGAATGATTAGTAAATCCGATTTATCTTGTTTCAAGAATAAGGTGCTATCTATGGTGCCTCTTTTAAATCCATTTTCTAAAAGAAAAGTTGCAAAACGATCATACCAAGCTCTAGGTGCTTGTTTTAAGCCATATAGTGTCTTCTTTTATTTGTACACGTGATCAAGGTATTTCAAATATTCAAAACTAGGTGGTTGCTTCACATATACTTCTTCTTGTATAAAACCATTTAGAAATGCACTTTTTACGTCCATTTGATAGAGTTTAAAACCTTTCAGTAAGCAATAGCAAGTAAAAGTCGTATGTCTTCTAAACGTGCTACGGGTGCAAATGTTTCGTCATAGTCTATTCCTTCTTCTTGATTATATCCTTGTGCTACAAGTCTCACCTTGTTTCTAACAACTTTACCTTCTTCATTCATTTTATTTCTAAACACCCACTTTGTGCCTATTATTGTCTTGTCTAGTGGTCGTGGCACTAAGTCCCATACATCATTTCTTACGAATTGATTTAATTCATCATGCGTAGCATCAATCCAAGAAGAATCACTTAAAGCATCAAAAACGTTTTTAGGTTCAATTTTGGATATCATAGCATGAAATTGGTTTATTTCATCTGGATTTATTCTTCTACGTGGTCGAACACCATGAGTAATATCACGTATAATGAGATCGTGCGGGTGATCCCTCTGCCATCTTGGTTAATTATACTCTAAGTTCTCATGCATTTCTAAGTGATCATGCATTTCGAGTGTGTTCAATTCATCATGCACGCCATCATCCTCTACATCATCTAACACGGGCTTTAGAGTGGATAGAAGACGACCCTTTGGTCGAGATTTGATGTAGTGGGAATAAAGGATGATTGTTTTATTTCTTGGGTTAAAGAGATAATGGATGAAGAAAAGTGGTTGCATGAAATCCTAATGGGGAATTCTCTTACATGGTGTAAGAGATGTAATGATGAAGAAGGGTAAAAATCCCTAGGAAAAAGGAAAGTGGAAAACCGATGGAAAGGCTAGTGTATTTAGACAAGGGCTGTTTGCATGTAATCCTAGTGGAGAGATGTCTTGCATGGGTAAGAATTGTATTGATGATAACCAATTAAAAAATGAAGTTAATCTCTAGAAAGTTTAAGGGGGTTGGCCGGGTAGAGTGGGGTGATGTGATGGAGTTTATTTCTTGAATAAAGAAGTAATGAAAGAGAAAAGAGAATGCATGAACTTTGAGTGGGGGGAATGTCTTGTTGGTGTAAGGCATGCTTAAGAGGATAAGAAGTGGAGTGAAAGAAAGTTTAAGGTGTAGGAAGAGGGAAACCGGTTGGGAATAGAGAAAGGAATATGAGTGATGATTGCTTCTTAGTTTAAAGGGAATAAGAGAATAAAAGTTTTTGCATGCAAACCTAGTGGTGGCATGTCTTACATGGTAATAGGAGGGGTAATGGTAGTAGTTGAAGTAAAAGAAAAGATTTAGGATAAAATAATAAAAAGCAATTTAGGGAGGCCGGTTGGGAAGATTGAAGAATGATATTTTGCATGGATGTTGATTTGTTTAACTTGAAGTATGTAAGAGTAGCGTCTACCTTATATCCTTCTATTTTAGCTGAATTTGAGGCTTTGGAGAAAATAGATAGCCATCAATTGCCTTTTGCTTGGAAACGTGGAGGGTAAAGGTGTATGTCATGCACGGCTTTTGGTTAGGTAGGGAAATAGAAAAGCAGTTGCATGAAACTTGAGTGGTTAGTTGTCTTGTTAAAGTAGGGCATGCTATGAGGGATAATAAAATTTGAAAGAATATTTGATATGTTCAAAGGAAGTGAATCGGATGGGGTGGTGGGAAATAAAGAATAATGATTGTTCTTGTGTTAATGGAATGGTGGAATTAGAGTCTTTTTGCATGTTGTTTTATTGGGTGTAAACAGTTCAGAATTTGGTTATACCAAGGTTCACTAAATTTGAACTCACTGCTTTGTCAAAATTCCCGTTCATTTGGCTTTCTTTGTAGCCTTGAGGATGCAAATTATAACATAACATGTATGACGATATGTCTTCTTTTAAATGGAATGAACAAATACATGAAAATCCTTTGTATTTTTCAACTTATAATGCTAAATGTGTGCCTAGAAGATACATACAAGTTTTGATATCTAAAGGGTATATAAACAAGGATGGTGCCCCTAACATTCAAAGACCCAAATAAAGAGTACCTAAAACTTTGTCTCCATTTTAGGAAAATCATAAAGAAGACAAAAAGGAGACAAAATCAAAGAATCTAAAAACCAAGTGGTTTTTAGATAGCGGGTGTTCGAGGCACATGACGGAAAACCCCAAGCTATTCACTGAGCTGGAACAAACCGAGAATGGAAGAAAGGTGACATTCGGTGACAACAACAAAGGAAATGTTGTTAGAAAAGGGACAATTGGGGACCCTACCACATTTCAAATACGAAATGTGTTGTTAGTAAGCTATCTATCTTACAATTTACTTAGTATTTCGCAACTTATTGATTGTGGATACAATGTTTCTTTTCTTCCTAATTGTTGTGATATAATAAATGAAAAGGGAGAAATTGTGCTAAAAGGAAATAGGGACAGTAACATTTACACCCTTTCCCTAAGTAATATGTTAGATGCTACGATTAAATGTATAATATCACATGACTTAAATGTGAACTTATGGCATAGACGACTAGGTCATATAGGAATTTCAACCATAGAAAAGTTATCTAAGAAAAATCTAATTAGAGGAATGCCTAAGTTAGACTTAGATAATTTTCAACTTTGTGAAACGTGTATAAAAGGAAAACATATAAAAGAGACTTTAAAACCAAAACATGAAGTGAGTACTAGTCATGTACTAGAATTGCTTCACTTAGATTTATTTGATCCAAGTAGGACAAGAAGTCTAGGTGAACACTACTATATGTGTGTCATAGTAGATGATTACTCCCGATACACATGGACATTGTTCTTAACACACAAAGACGATGCTCCATTGGCAATCGAAACTCTTATCAAGCAACCCGAAAATCTTTACGAAGAAAATGTTAAAAGAATTAGGAGTGATAGAGGTGGAGAATTCAGAAACAAAGATGTAATCAAGTTTTGTGAATTACATAGAATAAAACATGAATTCTCACCACCTAGAACACCACAACTCAATGGAGTTGATGAACGCAAAAATAAAACAATTCAAGAAATTTCTAGAACAATGTTATGTGAAAATAAAGTACCTAAATATTTATGGGCTGAAGCTGTTAGTTGTGCTTGAAATACAATAAATAGGTTTTATTAGAAAGAAGTTAAATAAAGACCGTATGAGTTATTTAATAATAGACAACCTAAGATAGATTATCTTTGAGTATTTGGGTGTAAATGTTTTGTACTTAATACTAAAGATAATCTAGATAAGTTTGAACAAAAGTGTATTGAATGTATATTTATTGGATATTTAACTAACTCAAGAGCATATAAGTGTTATAATCTTGCATCTAGAAAGATAACTAAATCCATACATGTGAACTTCAATGAGAATTCATATTTTGAAGTTAGTGATAAAAAGAAACATGAGAATAATGTTGAAAATATGTTTGATGATGACATGTTACTTGAGCCTGTATGTGATCCTCTAGAACCAATTCCCCCTAAACAAGACATCATGAACCCTTAGGTGAGATAAATGAAAACATTTTGCAATTGGAAGATAATCCATCTAAATTACAAGATGTTCCAATTGTATATGATAATGTTCACACTAATGAAACATTTGAACAAGATGAAGGCGAACCTAGTCAACCTAGAAATTGGTGGCATATAAAAGACAAACATAAACACCTTAAAGAATTGACCATTAGTGATCCGAGTGATGGGGTTAGAACACGTAGAAACATAAGTCAAGCCGAAAGGCATAGTTTAATATTACACTTAAAACCTAAGAATGTCAAGGAAGCCTTAGGTGATATATCATGGATAGATTCCATGCATGAGGAGTTAAACCAATTTACCCGAAACAATGTGTGGGATTTGGTGCTTAAACCTGAAACTAAATCTATAATAGGTACAAAATGGGTATTTAGAAACAAAATGGATGAAAAAGGTAACATCACAAGAAATAAGGCTATGCTAGTCGCACAAGGTTATAATCAACAAGAAAGAATAGATTATGAAGGAATCTTTGCACCCGTTGCACGACTAGAAGTAATTAGATTATTTTTTGCTATTGCAAGTCTAAGCAACATCAAACTCTTTCAAATAAATGTCAAGAGTGCGTCCTTGAATGGATACATCCAAGAAGAGGTTTTTGTCAAACAACCCCCTGAATTCAAAGATACAAAGAATCTTAACCATGTATACAAGCTTAAGAAAGCTTTATATGGTTTAAAACAAGCTTCAAGAGCTTGGTATGATAGATTTGCAAACTTTATTCTTACAAATAATTATCAAAGGGGGACCATAGACAACACATTATTTCTAAAAAGAAAAGATAATGATTTATTGATAGTCTAAATATATGTAGATGACATTATCTTTGGTTCAACCAACCTTTCCCTAGTAAAGGACTTCGAAGAGCGTATGAAGTCTGAATTTGAGATGTCAATGATAGGAGAATTGAACTACTTCTTAGGGTTACAAATCAAACAAACCCCTCAAAGAATCCACATTAGCAGACTTAAGTATATGAATGATATGATTAAGAAGTTATGATTTGAAGAGTTGAAACCAACACCTACCCCTATGAGTGTTAGTACCAAACTAGACAAAGATGAAAATGGTAAACCTTTTGATGACACACTATATAGGTCCATGATTGGATCATTGATGTATTTAACTGTAGAAATATGAGGGTTTGAGTGATTTCAAAATAAAGAAATTTGAATATATATATATATATATTAACGTGGATATATATATATACACAAGTGTACATGTATGCATGATAACTTGCCTTATTTAGCTCATATATTATGTTGCCGTACTAACGAGCCATGAAGCTTTAAAGCTTACATCATATGGCGAACATTTGTTGAGTCTATACTATTCTCAGGTGCCACAATTAATGAACTAAAGTAGTTCATTAAGTGAAGTACTTAGTTTAATAAACTAAGTAGTTCATTAAAGGAAGATGCATTTGGAAAAGACATGAAGGCAACATGGCTATGAAAGGAAAGTTCCCTCCTCCTCCCCACATCATTTTACACGCCATATATACATAGTATATATATATATTTTCAGATTTTTATAAAAGGCACATACACATTTATTCCAACGTACTATCGACACGTTATATACGTACGTTTACGTCACACCACTATACTTAACTCATATTTATGAGTATATTCAGATCTTATAGCATATGATATAAGATATGGTGATGACAAATTAAATACGACACGATAAAAGGTTCTAAACCGAAATTTGTCGTATCGGGCGATACCGAAACTTCGCCAACGTGTCACGTACTTGCCATAAATAAATGGCCAGCCCATATACATCAAAATTCATTAAAAATTTCGTGCCATACACTGTATATTGAGACAAAAATACTTTCCATGTTGGCACACACAAATCACCCCACATTTAGGCCAAAATGTGAAGATTCCAATTTTATTTTTGTCACATGTTTATGGTACCACTTTAAATCAGCCAAGTGCTGAAAATTAAAGTATATATTATATATATTATGTATAACATAATATATATAGCATGTGCAAAAGTTGGAATTTAAATTAGAGAAAAATCGGGTAATCGATAAATATCGAAAATTCGGTTTTCTACGCACTTGACATGGAACGTTTTTCTTGAACATGATGTGGCACGTATCTAGACACTTTTTACATATAATATACATCTTAAAGTGTTCTAGAAAATTAAAATTAAGGGCTGATTGGAATATTACATGTGTGTAATATTAAATGTGCACTATTTTTCAAAGTTAGCAAAAATAAATTTCAGCACATGCACAAACATATTCAAACGTCACTACAGCTGATGTGGAGCACATGTGGAGCCTTGTTGGCATGTTGATTGGTCAAGAATCAATCATACAATGTTGATTAATCAAAGAGAGAAGCTACAAAAGGTAAGTTTTCAACATACACCTCTCTTATGTCACATGCTGAAAATTTCAGCATGTCACACTAGCTATGGCCGTTTTCTTCATCATGAAGGAAGATAAAATGTCAATCTTTTATTAAGGAATAAATTAAATGAGATATGGAAATGTTTTGAATAGTTTATAGAATAAAGGAAGTGATATTTTTGAATATCACACATGCTGAAAAATTCAGCATGTGTGTAGTGGTTATGGCCGAAATATAGGCCTCATGGTTGTCAAGTGTTATTCTATACATGATGAGAATATTGTATACTTAATGTTGATTGAATTCTTAAATTAAAACAATGCAAAATAGGCAACATTTTGAAGAAAGAGTGGATGTTACACATGCTGAAATTTCAGCATGTGCAAGACATGTTGTGGCCGAATGTTATCTCTTATTGGTGTCCAAATTCATTCTCAAACTTGTAGCAAGACTTGCCTTAAATATTGGTTGTATTTTTTATGGAAGAAATTCAAAGAAAAATGGAAGAAATATTGATTTAATCTCACATGGTAAATGCTGAAAATTTCAGCATTTACAAGTTGATATGGCCGAATTTTGGAAATGGAAAGAGAGAGATTTTTGTGTCTCAAACTTTATGACATATTGTGACTATTTTGGCATGATTTGATAATTAACTATTTGGCATATATTTAGTGTTTTTTTCAGAATATCCATGTCATCAAATGATGACAACAATGAGCCAATCAAGAGGTGCCAAGTAAGCAATGACTAAATGATGGTCCAATGAAGTGATGCCAAGTAAGCAAAGTGTTGTCACTATGATGTCTCACACTCTCCAAGCAATTAAAAGGAAATTTTCAAGAGGGAGAAGAGACACAAGGGAGACGGCTGGACCTTCTATAAGGGGAAGAGAAGAACAAACAAAAACAACACCAAGAATCATATTCAAAAGTGATAAAAGTGCAAAAGCTTTCTTCTCCTACACTTTCTTTCTTTCTTCTTCTTGTAAAAAGCCTATTGTACTTTACTTCTTTCATCCTTGAATAGGCTTCATAGAAACCACCATTCATTCATCATTGTACAAGATTGATCAAGGTGTGATCAATCTTCATTCTAGCGAGGTGGTGGTGTTCGTGCAAATTGTACTCACAATACAAGGTTTGTAAAGGGTTGGAGTTAAGGTGTAACTCTATCAACCCTGCGGTAAGGTGTACTGCGTGTGTGAAATTAGTGTGAACCAAGGAAGGTGTTCCTTGAAGACTGGAGTAGGTTGTTTATAACCGAACCAGTATAAAATTCTTGGTGCAATTTACTTTCTGCATTTACGTTTCAGTTTCTGCGCTGTTTACTCATATTGTTCACGTTCGCAAAAATAGTAAACGTTTTCTAAAAATTATAAAAATTTCCAGAAACATACATAAACGTTCTAGGGTTAATTTGGCACAAGTTTCAACCCTTTTGGACAAGTATAAGTCATCCAAACATCAAAAGTTCTGAGACTAGTGCAGTCTGATTTTCAGACTTGCAAAGGTTGAGACTTTGGGTGTATTTGACCTACTTCCCAAAAGAATTTTCAAAAACTGTTTCAACCCATTTCAATATAGTGTGTGAGGAGTTATTGGTCAAATTTTCAGATCATTTGGACATTCACACAAATAGGAATTAATTTTTCAAAACCATCTACCGTTTCTGGCAGATTTGCACAATCTGAGTGCCAACGGTTTTTGAAGGGGTTAAAGGTTGAATTTTGATTTGAAATTTTTAGGGGACCCTCATAACATCTGAGGCTAAGTTCTCTCAAAATTTCATAATTTTTGGAGACCTCTAACCTAGTTTTTAAAATCGTTCTAAAACTGGTACTGAAAACAGAATCTGTTTTCAGAACTTGAATTGGTTAGGTTTAAAGAAATTTTAAAAACCATATTTTCCGCACCACCTATTCAACCCCCCCCCTTCTAGTGGTGCCTTGCAGATCCTACAAGTGGTATCAGAGCGCAGGAATACTCACGACAAGGAATCCAACGATTCAGTGAGATGGCATCCACAAATCTCAAAACCGAACAAGAAGGTATGTCAAGCCAAAGGCCTCCACTCTTTGACGGTGAGTCTTTTATTCAATGGAAACTTAGGATGAAATTATTTCTTATGGCTATAGACATAGACCTTTGGTCAATAATTGAAGATGGTCCATATGTCCCGTCTAAATTGTCCATTGTAGATGGAGTCACACTAGAAGTAATTAAAACAAGACAAGACTATACTAGTGAAGACAAAAAGAAACTGAGTATGAATGCTAAGGCCATGCAATTACTCTTAAATGGCTTAAGTAAGAGTGAGTCTAGTTATGTGTCCAATTGTTCGAGTGCACAAGAAATGTGGAGAATCTTAGAAATGAAACACGAAGGCACGAGTCAAGTCAAAGAGTCTAAAATTAATATGCTTATGTCTACTCTTGAGTCTTTCAAGTTGTTGCCTAATGAGTCAATTGTTGATATGGATCTTCGTTTGACTAACATCTATAACTCTCTTGAGTCTCTTGGTAAGGCCTTTACAACGCAGGAAAAAGTACAGAAAGTCCTACGGAGCCTCCCTTCAGAATGGGATCCTAAAGTGACTGCCATAGAAGAAAGCAAGGAGACTAAGTCGATAAAAATGGAAGAACTCATTGGTTCACTAAAAGTGTATGCAAACAAACTCATTATTCGGAAATCGGAATCAACCAAACAAGGTAAGACAATTGCTTTTAAATCAAATGAATACGTCTCCCCTCCCTCCGATCACATAGATGATAGTGATTCCGAATCGGATAATGATGACTTAATTCTATTGGCAAAAGGACTAAGAAGATTCATGAGAAAATCATTTAGAAATAAAAACAAGGGCACTACATCTAAGAGAAATAAAAACAAGTCAAATGATAAGGACATTAAATGTTATGAATGCGGCAAACTCGGACACTTATCATATGACTGCCCAAACAAAGAAAAGCAAACTAATAAGTACCCTGACAAGGAGCGGAACAAAAATAGACCCGTCTCAGATCCTAAACAAAGGAAACGTGCACTAAAGGCCTCCACATGGAGTGACTCATCAGACTCTGAAACTGAGACCGAAGAGGAGACCGCTCAAGTTTGCTTCGCTTCAAAGGCGTCTAATGAGGTATCATCTGACTCTGACTCTGACTCTGAACCTTCTTACGATGATTTATTTAGTCAATATCTTGAGTTACATAAATTTACTAAGACTCTCGCAAAAGAAAAGAAACGTTTAATTGAAGACAAGAAACTGTTAGAATCTTCTAACGAGAATCTTGTCGCTCAATTAAGCGATTCAAAGAAAGAGTCTTCATGTGCCATCACTGCATTAAAAACCGAGATCTCATCATTAACTTCTCAAAATAATGAAATGAAATCCGAGATTTCAAATTTGAAATCAAGGAATACAGATTTAGAGAACATGATGAAACAATTCGATACAGGGTCAAACATGCTGCATCGCATCATATTATCGCAAAAGCATGACAGTGACAAAACTGGATTGGGGTACGTTGATACTAACGAAGTATCAACCAAACCAACCAAGTTTGTTGTGTCTAAAAAGGTAGACACCCCTAAGCATCAAGTGGCGTCTAAGATGACGCAGAAAGCACCCCCTTCCACACGCCCCACTCCCTCATATCATGTGAAATATAATGTTGTACCACATAGATATGAGAAGAAGAGATCAATGCATACACGGAATACATATCATCCACACACCACGCACACACACACAAGGACATATCACAAACGTCCTCCATACATTGAGTATAGGGGAGTCCTTGGGCAAAGACCCAAAGTACATGCACCACATGTATACTATGTCGCACCTTCATCTACTTTCTTGCCATTTGATAGACCGAGAAGGATCACCCAAGTATGGGTACCGAAAGGTACCTTTACTAAAAGGTGATTAACTAACTCGAAAGGACCCAAAATTAAAAGGGTACCTAAATCACTTTTTTACATTGCAGGGAGACCACTCATCAAAAGACATATCAATAAAGTGGTTCCTTGACAGTGGTTGCTCGAGGCACATGACAGGTGACCCGAGCCTCTTCTCCAAATTAAAGAAGGTCACAAAAGGCGGATCCGTGACCTTTGGAGACAACAATGAAGGCAAGATCATTGGTAAAGGTACGATTGGAAACCCGGATACACTTCAAATCTCCAACGTGTTTTTGGTAAGCAACTTATCTTACAATCTTCTTAGTATTTCACAATTTGTTGACAATGGTTTCAATGTGTGTTTTACTCACCCTTACTGTAATATAATAAATAAAAATGGAGAAACTGTTTTAAAAGGAAAACGTGAAGGAAATATATTCACACTATCTATGGATGATGTAGTAGATGCCAAAGTTAAATGTTTTATGTCAAATGAACCCAATGTGAATTTGTGGCATAGACGTTTAGGACACATAGGTATTTCTACACTAGAAAAATTGCAACAAAAGAACCTAGTACGGGGATTGCCTAAGCTTGATTTAGACAACTTTCAGTTGTGTGAATCTTGCATAAAAGGCAAACAAACACGTGAGTCACTTAAGCCTAAAAATGAGATAAGCACGACTAGAATACTAGAACTATTGCATATCGATTTGTTTGGTCCTAGTCGTACTACAAGCCTTGGTGGGCGTCACTATGCATGTGTACTTGTTGATGACTTTTCTCGTTATACTTGGACTTTGTTTCTTGCACATAAGGATGATAGCGCCGTAGAAATCGCTAAATTAATTAAACAACTTGAAAATCAATACGGCGTAAATGTGAAAAGAATAAGAAGCGATAGAGGCGGTGAGTTTAAAAATAAAGAGATGATTTCATTCTGTGAAGAAAAAGGAATTAAACATGAGTTTTCGCCACCTAGAACTCCACAATTAAATGGAGTAGTAGAAAGAAAGAATCGCACACTACAAGAAATTGCTAGAACTATGCTTTGCGAAAATAAATTACCTAGATTTCTGTGGGCGGAAGCCGTAAATTGTGCATGCTATATTATAAATCGCCTATCTATAAGAAAGAAAATAAACAAGACGCCTTACGAAATTTTGAATGATCGCATGCCTAAGATAGATTATTTTCGTGTGTTTGGATGCAAATGTTTTGTCTTGAATACAAAAGATAACTTAGATAAATTTGAATCCAAATCGATTGAGTGCATTTTTATTGGGTATTCCATAAATTCAAAAGCATATAGGTGTTATGATCCTCTCACTAGACAAATCATAGAATCTATTCATGTTAAAATCAATGAATTTGGAGAGGTTGATAAAGAAAAGGAATATGATGATGACTTTGATTTGAAACCCGTTTTGGATGAAGAAAATGAGTCTTTTGATATGCATGAGATGAATGAAACACTAGAAATGCATGATCATATAGAAATGCATGATAACTTAGAAAATAATCAACCAAGATGGCATAGACATCACCCACATGATCTCATCATAGGCGACATCACTCACGGTGTGCGGCCACGTAGAAGAATCACTTCGGATGAAATAAATGAATTTCATGCTATGATTTCTGAAATTGAGCCTAAGAATGTGCATGATGCTTTGAGTGATTCATCTTGGATTGATGCTATGCATGACGAACTTAATCAATTCGTTAGAAATGATGTATGGGATTTAGTGCCACGACCACAAGATAAGACAATAATAGGCACAAAGTGGGTGTTTAGGAACAAAATGAATGAAGAAGGAAAAGTCGTTAGAAATAAAGCAAGACTCGTAGCTCAAGGATATAATCAAGAAGAAGGAATAGACTACGATGAAACATTTGCACCCGTAGCACGTTTAGAAGCTATACGACTTTTACTTGCTATTGCTTGCATGAAAGATTTTAAATTGTATCAAATGGACGTCAAAAGTGCTTTTCTAAACGGATTTATACAAGAAGAAGTATACGTGAAGCAACCACCCGGTTTTGAAGATTTGAAACATCCTGATCACGTGTACAAATTAAAGAAGGCACTATATGGACTAAAGCAAGCGCCTAGAGCATGGTATGATCGTTTTGCTACTTTTCTTTTAGAAAATAATTTTAAACGTGGTACTATAGATAGTACACTATTTTTGAAACAAGAAAAATCAGATTTACTTATTATTCAAATTTACGTAGATGACATTATTTTTGGTTCTACCTCACATAGACTCGTTAAGGATTTTGAAAATTGTATGAAAGCTGAATTTGAAATGTCTATGGTTGGTGAACTTAATTATTTTCTTGGCTTGCAGATTAAGCAAACGAGTAAAGGAATTCATATAAGCCAAGCTAAGTACATAAATGACATGATCAAGAAGTTCAATTTTGAAAATTTGAAACCATCCCCCACGCCTATGAGTGTTACTACTAAATTAGACAAAGATGAACATGGTAAAGACGTTGATAATGGATTATATCGATCTATGATAGGTTCTTTACTATATTTAACTGCTAGTAGGCCTGACATCATGTTTAGCGTATGCATGTGTGCTCGTTTTCAAAGTCAACCTAAGGTGTCACACTTAAATGCGGTAAAAAGAATATTTCGCTATATTAAGCACACGCCCACCTTAGGTATTTGGTACGATAAGGATTCTACATTCGACTTACATGCTTACACTGATGCAGATTATGGTGGCTGCAAAATAGATAGAAAAAGCACGAGCGGAACTTGCCAATTTATAGGAAATTCCCTTATTTCGTGGTTTTCCAAAAAGCAAGCAAGTGTTGCTTTGTCCACTACTGAGGCTGAATATATGGCTCTTAGCCTTTGTTGCACACAGTTGTTGTGGATAAAACAACAACTTTCGGACTTTGGAATTACCGTAGATAAAATTCCTATATATTGTGATAGTATGAGTGCAATAAATTTGTCTAAGAACCCCGTATTACACTCTAAGGCTAAGCACATAGAAGTTCGCTATCATTTTCTTCGTGATCACGTTAACAATGGTAATATTGTCATAGATCACGTACGCACAGAATCACAAGTAGCGGATATATTTACTAAGGCCTTAAATCAAGCCACATTTGAATCTCTCCGTTCTAAATTAGGCATGCTTCCTGTTGATGTGATTTAATGCGATATCATTTGATTTACTTTCCTTTTTGACAGGAATCTTTTGATTAACTTTCCAAAATAAAGGGGGAGAGAGAAGCATGATTTAAGGGGGAGAGAGAGAGATTTAAGGGGGAGAGAGATCACTGATTGATCCTAATTGCATGATTCAAGGGGGAGCCGGATTTGAAATTCGAAATTCAAATTTCAAATCTGTGCATAATTCAATGGGGAGAGCTGACACTTAAATCATGTACACTAGTTATTTTGAAAATCATCAAAAGGGGGAGATTGTAGAAATATGAGGGTTTGAGTGATTTCAAAATAAAGAAATTTGAATATATATATATATATATATTAACGTGGATATATATATACACACAAGTGTACATGTATGCATGATAACTTGCCTTATTTAGCTCATATATTATGTTGCCGTACTAACGAGCCATGAAGCTTTAAAGCTTACATCATATGGCGAACATTTGTTGAGTCTATACTATTCTCAGGTGCCACAATTAATGAACTAAAGTAGTTCATTAAGTGAAGTACTTAGTTTAATAAACTAAGTAGTTCATTAAAGGAAGATGCATTTGGAAAAGACATGAAGGCAACATGGCTATGAAAGGAAAGTTCCCTCCTCCTCCCCACATCATTTTACACGCCATATATACATAGTATATATATATTTTCAGATTTTTATAAAAGGCACATACACATTTATTCCAACGTACTATCGACACGTTATATACGTACGTTTACGTCACACCACTATACTTAACTCATATTTATGAGTATATTCAGATCTTATAGCATATGATATAAGATATGGTGATGACAAATTAAATACGACACGATAAAAGGTTCTAAACCGAAATTTGTCGTATCGGGCGATACCGAAACTTCGCCAACGTGTCACGTACTTGCCATAAATAAATGGCCAGCCCATATACATCAAAATTCATTAAACATTTCGTGCCATACACTGTATATTGAGACAAAAATACTTTCCATGTTGGCACACACAAATCACCCCACATTTAGGCCAAAATGTGAAGATTCCAATTTTATTTTTGTCACATGTTTATGGTACCACTTTAAATCAGCCAAGTGCTGAAAATTAAAGTATATATTATATATATTATGTATAACATAATATATATAGCATGTGCAAAAGTTGGAATTTAAATTAGAGAAAAATCGGGTAATCGATAAATATCGAAAATTCGGTTTTCTACGCACTTGACATGGAACGTTTTTCTTGAACATGATGTGGCACGTATCTAGACACTTTTTACATATAATATACATCATAAAGTGTTCTAGAAAATTAAAATTAAGGGCTGATTGGAATATTACATGTGTGTAATATTAAATGTGCACTATTTTTCAAAGTTAGCAAAAATAAATTTCAGCACATGCACAAACATATTCAAACGTCACTACAGCTGATGTGGAGCACATGTGGAGCCTTGTTGGCATGTTGATTGGTCAAGAATCAATCATACAATGTTGATTAATCAAAGAGAGAAGCTACAAAAGGTAAGTTTTCAACATACACCTCTCTTATGTCACATGCTGAAAATTTCAGCATGTCACACTAGCTATGGCCGTTTTCTTCATCATGAAGGAAGATAAAATGTCAATCTTTTATTAAGGAATAAATTAAATGAGATATGGAAATGTTTTGAATAGTTTATAGAATAAAGGAAGTGATATTTTTGAATATCACACATGCTGAAAAATTCAGCATGTGTGTAGTGGTTATGGCCGAAATATAGGCCTCATGGTTGTCAAGTGTTATTCTATACATGATGAGAATATTGTATACTTAATGTTGATTGAATTCTTAAATTAAAACAATGCAAAATAGGCAACATTTTGAAGAAAGAGTGGATGTTACACATGCTGAAATTTCAGCATGTGCAAGACATGTTGTGGCCGAATGGTATCTCTTATTGGTGTCCAAATTCATTCTCAAACTTGTAGCAAGACTTGCCTTAAATATTGGTTGTATTTTTTATGGAAGAAATTCAAAGAAAAATGGAAGAAATATTGATTTAATCTCACATGGTAAATGCTGAAAATTTCAGCATTTACAAGTTGATATGGCCGAATTTTGGAAATGGAAAGAGAGAGATTTTTGTGTCTCAAACTTTATGACATATTGTGACTATTTTGGCATGATTTGATAATTAACTATTTGGCATATATTTAGTGTTTTTTTTCAGAATATCCATGTCATCAAATGATGACAACAATGAGCCAATCAAGAGGTGCCAAGTAAGCAATGACTAAATGATGGTCCAATGAAGTGATGCCAAGTAAGCAAAGTGTTGTCACTATGATGTCTCACACTCTCCAAGCAATTAAAAGGAAATTTTCAAGAGGGAGAAGAGACACAAGGGAGACGGCTGGACCTTCTATAAGGGGAAGAGAAGAACAAACAAAAACAACACCAAGAATCATATTCAAAAGTGATAAAAGTGCAAAAGCTTTCTTCTCCTACACTTTCTTTCTTTCTTCTTCTTGTAAAAAGCCTATTGTACTTTACTTCTTTCATCCTTGAATAGGCTTCATAGAAACCACCATTCATTCATCATTGTACAAGATTGATCAAGGTGTGATCAATCTTCATTCTAGCGAGGTGGTGGTGTTCGTGCAAATTGTACTCACAATACAAGGTTTGTAAAGGGTTGGAGTTAAGGTGTAACTCTATCAACCCTGCGGTAAGGTGTACTGCGTGTGTGAAATTAGTGTGAACCAAGGAAGGTGTTCCTTGAAGACTGGAGTAGGTTGTTTATAACCGAACCAGTATAAAATTCTTGGTGCAATTTACTTTCTGCATTTACGTTTCAGTTTCTGCGCTGTTTACTCATATTGTTCACGTTCGCAAAAATAGTAAACGTTTTCTAAAAATTATAAAAATTTCCAGAAACATACATAAACGTTCTAGGGTTAATTTGGCACAAGTTTCAACCCTTTTGGACAAGTATAAGTCATCCAAACATCAAAAGTTCTGAGACTAGTGCAGTCTGATTTTCAGACTTGCAAAGGTTGAGACTTTGGGTGTATTTGACCTACTTCCCAAAAGAATTTTCAAAAACTGTTTCAACCCATTTCAATATAGTGTGTGAGGAGTTATTGGTCAAATTTTCAGATCATTTGGACATTCACACAAATAGGAATTAATTTTTCAAAACCATCTACCGTTTCTGGCAGATTTGCACAATCTGAGTGCCAACGGTTTTTGAAGGGGTTAAAGGTTGAATTTTGATTTGAAATTTTTAGGGGACCCTCATAACATCTGAGGCTAAGTTCTCTCAAAATTTCATAATTTTTGGAGACCTCTAACCTAGTTTTTAAATCGTTCTAAAACTGGTACTGAAAACAGAATCTGTTTTCAGAACTTGAATTGGTTAGGTTTAAAGAAATTTTAAAAACCATATTTTCCGCACCACCTATTCAACCCCCCCCCCCTTCTAGTGGTGCCTTGCAGATCCTACATTAACCGCATCAAGACCTGATATAATGTTCAGTATGTGTATGTGCGCTAGGTTTCAATCTTGTCACAAAGTATCACATTACAATGCGGTGAAAAAGATATTTAGATATATTAAACATACACCTCATTTAGGACTTTGGTATGATAGAAACTCTAATTTTGAATTGTACGCTTACAGTGATGTAGATTATGGTGGTTGCAAAATTGATAGAAAATCCACTAATGGTGCGTGCCAATTCATAGGAACCAACTTAAACTCGTGGTTTTTTAAGAAGCAAGCTAGTGTAGGTCTCTCTACCACCGAAGCCGAGTATATAGACTTAAGCTTATGCACTTCCCAAATACTTTGGCTTAAACAACAACTTAGTGATTTTGGCATTATAATGAATAAGGTTCCAATTTTCTTTGATAGCACAAGTCGATCAATCTTTCTTGGAATCAGATACTTCATTCTAAGGCCAAACACATTGAGGTAAGATATCATTTTCTCGGTGACCATGTTCAAAATGACGATATAGTCATAAATCATATAAGAACTGATCATCAGATTGCTGATATTTTCACCAAACTCCTTAATCAAGTCACTTTTGAAACTTTACGAGCTAAGTTAGGTATGATAACCTACGTTATATTTCCATAATTCTATCTTTTGCATGATTTGCAAAATAAAGGGGGAGAAAGAAATTGAATATGATTTTAGATTTTAAGTCATGATTTTAAGGTTGTATAATGAGTTCAATTGATTTTAGATTTTAAGTCATGATTATTTTAAGTCTTGATTTTAAGGTTGAATAATGAGTTCAATTGGTATAAGTTTCAATTGGTATTCCATTGGCTCGGAGCATAGGTTAAGAGGGAGAGTATAAGTTGAGGGGGAGCATGTATTTTGAAAACATGATGTAAAATGAGAGTTTGAGAGTTTGAAAACAATTGGTATAGAATTGGTGAATTTTTCAAAACAATTAAATTGGTATGAAAAATTGGTAGATATGTGATAAACAATTGGCAAAAATTTGTGACATTAAAATCATGTAAGGTTATTTTTAAAATCATCCAAAAGGGGGAGAATGTTGAGAAATATATTTGGATAATTTTCAAAATTATGATTTTAAGTGACACATACTTAAATAATATCAAGGGATGTCACACATGATGGTGTAAGTGTTACAGAGTTGATATATATCAAACATATGAGAAACTTTGGTGTATTATTTATTTTTGATGATTTGCATAAGTATTATATGTTAAAACTTTTCTTCAGGCTTCAAACGCATGATCAAGCGCTTCATCTTTCAGAAAGTTTAGACAGAAACTTTAGATCGAACATTAAACGCTCTGTAAAACACTTCATCCTTTGAAAACTCTGACTAGAGAGTTCTAGTGCAACATGACACGCTACATAAAGCGCTTCTTCCTATTGAAAATCCGAACAGAGAGTTCTTGTGGCAACATTACACGCTACATAAAGCACTTAATCTATGAAGAAGTAATTATCTGTTACTTCACTCTCCTAACAAAGTGCTTCATGTTATCTAAAATGTGATAACTATTTATTTTCATTTGCATATATGTTCTTAATGTTTCATACATGAGTTTGGTGACTTTATTATTATTTTTGATGAATATTATTATGTCTTGTGACTAATATGTCTTAGAAGTTTCTATAACCTACCAAAAAGGAAAAAAATGGTATTTTGAGTTCTTGTAGGTACATGGCACGGAAAAAATCATACAAGGACTTCTTTATGACTTATTCATCATTACAAAGGTGTTCTTCTATTTATTTTTGGCCAGCGAGGATATTTTCAAAGTTTTGTCTTCAGGGGTATTTTTGTCATTTTACCCCCACGGGCATTTTGGTCATTTTACTCAAGGACATCACTTCAGTTTGATAATATATCTAACATGGAGCTCATTTATGGTTTTATTGAAGATCATTTGATGATTATTTATTCTATTCTTTATTTGGTGATATTATCGACAGTAGCAGGATATGTGACGGGTTTTGATGCCACATTCTATTTTATTCTTGGAGATATTTTTATATATGTTATTGGAGGTTCTCAATCATCATTTTGCAGAGATTATAAGGGTATTATTGGTACAAAATTCACCACAACTTGTAAGGAGAAAAATGTGAGAATTTTGAATTATTGGTTGACAAAGTCTTGTCAACTTTATCTACTTATTTTCTCTTCAACAAATCTGAGTTTGTACATATATAAATGGCTCAAAAACGTGGTTAATTATGTGGAGAAGTTGTTCCATCCATTGTATGACATATGTACAAGATTATGCCACTTGGACCAACCAAATACAAGTTAGTTGGCCAAAGTTGCCAACATGGAATTTCCAACTTGAAAATAACAGCTAGTCTGAGGTTGTTGGGGAGCTGAATTTGTTCAAATTTTGCAGCAAACACATTACCTATTATCTTGCCAAGAAGTTGATGTAATCTTGGAGGAATATGTCTTCTATATTATCTTCATTTTGCAAACTATTTCCCTGTCATTTTTGAGGTGATAAAATCGGCCAACATGGAAGAAAATGTGGACCAATTATTCTTCTTAAAGTTGTCAAGTGTACAAGGTGATAAAGTGGCCAACCAATTATATGAAGACACTTAAGCTTTGATGATAAAGACTATGACACATTGACATTCTTATCTTCAATGCTCAACTCACACTATAAATAGGAGGCAAGATGAAGAAGAGAAGACACACACTTGAAAGCTAAAGTTGAAGTTCATTGTCTTGCTATCTTCTTCTCTTCATTCTTGTCTCATTCCTTGTATATCCAAGGTGTTCTTGTGAAATTTGTTGTAGAGCTACACGCCTCTCTTGGTGTTCTTGTAAGATTGATTAGCCAAATCTATAAGGCTACATCAGTAGCTGATAAAGGTGTTGCAACCAAGAGTTGCATAGAGGTGTTCATCCAAGTCTTGAATAGGGTTGGTGTTTAACCCAAGGATCAAACTTGGTTTTTGTTGTATTGGTGTTTGATTCATAGTGAAATCCATGAAAAGGTGTTCCTTGGGACTGGAGTAGGTCACATTGACCGAACCAGGATAAATTCTCGGTGTTCTTGTTTTGCTTCTATATTTCTGCATTCTGCCCATTTATCACTGCAGTTTAAACCCAACTTCACACATCTTGAAAAAATAGCAAAACATTTTCAAAATTCGTAATTTTTTGTGGAGTTATACTTCAGACTGTTAGCTTTTATTTACAACAAAAATCACTTGATTTTAGCAAAGGAAAGTTAGTATTTTAGTCTTTGAAAACAACTGCTCCATTCTAGCTGCAATCTGACCAGTTTCAAAGAAACTTGCAATCTGATCTTATCAAGCACAATTTCAGGTCATGACCTTTTGAAAACATAAACTAGACATCTTAAGAAATATTTTGATATAAAGATCAATCTTTTTGATTGTGTAAACAAAGAAATATCAGTTTTCAAAGTTCAGCATCATCCTGTCAAAAACTGTCCAGATTGCCTTCTGAATCTTTTTATTTGTTTGAAGTGCCAACGATTTTATTTTTAGCTCATTTTTGGATAGAATAAACTTAAGACGTTCAAATTGATTTCTGAAAATTTTTATAATTTTTAGAGTTGTGTGCTGAGAGTTGTGAAATTTTGAAAAACGGGTGCTTAAGCTGAGTGGCTCTAAGATTCTGTTTTCAAAGGGGTTTTTGATTCAACAGTACTAACCACTATTCACCCCCCTCCCTCTAGTGGTGTTTATTGCAGGCGTTACGGTCCAACACCAACGGCTCTTTGTCACCCCACCCCACTAGTCGATTGCAGCTTAGAAAATAGGAAAACCATTTGGGTCTTGAGCTGAGCGTTGGAGACAACAGTGGAGTGTTTTAAGGGATGTCGACGTCCCTGCTTTTTATTGCATACATATATGATGCCTTTCTTTCCTTTTGTCGGTTACCATACAAATATATATGTACATGTTTTAAATAAGTGATCTTCATGTTTTAATTTATACACCATAGTCTCTATTTCTCTATACTCCCCCTCAAACTTAGTGCGCAGGAAGATGCAACTATGTTTGCAATTTTTATCTTGAATCGGAATGCCTTTGTCAAATCTTTAAACCTTCATGCCTGGCTGGATTAATGCCTTTGAACATTACCTGTTGGAGGAATTAAAGTTTGGACTTTGGCCCATTAAGGAAGGTTGCAAAACTTGGTTTAGCAACATACTTTGAGCTTAATTATGATTAGTTTTTGTTAATAAAAATCAAAAACTAATGGGTCATTAATTACCTACGTAACGATTAGTTAATTTTAGGCTTTGGAATCACTCAATTACGATACCGGGTGAATGAGAAATTAATCCTCAAAATAGATGGAAAACATGAGTTAGAGGGTGATGTGTCCTATTCTTAGGAGGCCACATCACCCTTATGGAGGAATACCACATTGGACATTTGGACATGTTTAGCCACCTTATAAATGGCTAGAATGGACACTTTAGATGTACCCTTGGAGCATGAGAAGTTTTTGACCAGAGGGAAGACCTAGAAAGTGCCACACGCGCGCGTGCGCGCTGCCGCTGCCCGTCCGGTTCCTATCTTTTTGGAGAAAATTTATTTGGGTTTTTGGATTAATTATTTTTTGTAAATAATTAAAAGGCTTCGGGCCTAGCTACGCAGCGGCTCAAATGCTCTCCGTTTAAGGTCCGGTCCAATACTTACGTAAGTTAACCGCGGTTGAGTTTAAATCAAATCACGGTTATGGTTTAAATTGTAGATTAGGCATTTAAACGATCGGTTATGGTTTAAATCGAACGGTTATGATTTAAACAGTCTCATTCTAAATCGATAAGATCAAACGGTTTTGATCTAACGGTGGCGGGAAAGGAAGCTTTGATCCAACGGTTGAAGTTCAAACTGACCTAACCGCCTAACCGAATGTGGTTTTCATCCGACGCTCCAAGATGAATCGTGTGGTTCTGGTTTCCATCTGACGGCTAAAATTTGAACGTTCAAACCATCCAACAGATGACGCATCGGTTTTCATCCGCCGGCTCTGGTCCATCTGCGGTTTTGATCCGACGGTCACAGATCCATCTGCATAACCGATTCTCCAACCGACTCCCCTATATAAACAGAGGCAGGGTGTGCGATCAGAATGCACACCCGCTCTCGGCATTCGTCGCATACTGCATTCGTAGCATTATACTTTCTGCATCACGTCCAAGAGAAGTCAGGGCACTCGAAGGTTCGCAGTAGTTCAAGTTTAGCAGTGCCGCTCAACTGAACAGGTACCCATTGTATCCTGGGAGACGGTTTTTAATGCCGGTTAGGCACAGTATACCGGAGCAATATGTCTTAAGGACAGAGTCCTCGACTCGTCTCGGGTTTGATTTACTATTTACTGTTTTCATACGCACACACTATACGATTGCGTCTTGGTACAGGATTAATTGTTTCCAATAATCTTAAGACGTATTCGATTCAATTAATTTCTGTACTGTTTTTTTTACTCAAAGCAATGTTTATACTGATTTGCAGTCTGCTTCTACCCATTTCTTATATCCGACTCTATTCTGATCTGTACGTTTTGATCGAACTGAACAGGAATGGAAAATGAAAGCTCGAACTCTGTTCAAGGCTTTAACGGTGCACACTCTGTGTCTGCACCTGACGGGGATAATAATGTTTCTGCCGGTGCGCCGTTCAACACGGTTCCTTTGGCACCAAGCGGAGGGCCTCAGATGAATCTGGCTGCCACAGCTGCACACGTGGAGAAGCCGGAAAAGTTTGTTGTCAGTTTCTTTAAGAGATGGCAGCAAAAGATGCTGTTCTATCTCACAGCGCTGGGATTGGCCAAGATGCTGAGCGAGGATCCACCAGTGGTAGAACCTGTGGAGGATCAACATCAAAACATGCAGAATGCCTTGGGTGCTGAAGCATGGGCGTATACTAATTTTTGTTGTTTGAATTTGATTCTGAGTTGCCTGGATAATACTATCTATGGCATGTTTTGTACTTATAAAACTGCAAAAGCGTCGTGGTCAGCTTTAGATAAAAAGTATCGTACAGAAGATGCTGGCACGAAAAAGTTGATAGTTGGTAGATTTCTCGACTATAAAATGCTAGATTCCAAAACTGTCATTTCGCGGGTTGAGGAAATACAGATGTTGGTATCTGAAATGGAAGAGGAGGACATGACGCCCAGTGAATCTTTCCAAGTTGCGGCTGTGATTGAGAAGCTACCTCCTTCGTGGAGGGAATTTAAGAGCTATCTCAAGCACAAATGAAAGGAAATTAAAATGGAAGATTTGATTGTCCGGCTTCAGATAATGGAGGACAATCCTCGTGCCGACAGAAAGCCAACCACTCCATCTGGTCAAGCCAATGCTCATGTTGCTGAGGCGAAGAACAAAAAGAAGAATAACACTTTGGGCGTGAACGTCAAGGGCAAGGAGATTGCAAAGAAGTTCACTAGTAAGTGTTATAACTGTGGGAAACCAGGGCACCGCAGTAGTGACTGTCGTAAGCCCAAAAAGAATCAAAATCAAACCAAAGCAAAGGCAAATCTGGTCGGCGCAATGGAAGATATGAATCTCTGCGCAGTGGTGACTGAATGCAACGCAGTGGGGAATCCGCATGAGTGGTGGGTAGACACAGGGGCCACTCGACGTGTATGTGCCAACAGGGCAATGTTCAGTGACTATGTACCCACGACAAATAATGAACAACTCTTCATGGGAAACTCCGACAGCTCGAAGATTGAAGGATCGGGCAAGGTGGTTCTAAAACTGACCTCAGGGCGGGAGCTGACCCTGAAGAATGTGTTGCATGTTCCTGACATTCGGAAGAACTTGGTCTGGCGCTCTTCTAGTTAGTCATGGTTTCAGACTAGTTTTTGAGGCAAACAATTTTACACTTTCTAAGAATGGCTTGTATTTGGGAAAAGGGTACCTTACTGATAACATGTTTAAATTAAATGTTATGACGATTGTACCCAAGAAAGTTGCGCCCACTGAGGCTAATAAAATTGTTTCTTCTTCTTCTTACATGCTTGAGCCTTCCTGTTTATGGCATTTTCGTTTGGGACAGGTTAATTACAAGTCAATACAACGAATGATTAACCTTGACTTATTACCCAAACTGGACTTTACCAATAATGAAAAATGCCAAATATGTGTTGAAGCAAAAATGGCAAAAGCACCATTTCCTTCAACGGAACGAAACACTGAACCCTTGGATTTAATTCATACATACTTGTGTGATTTAAAGTTTGTGCAAACAAGAGGAGGTAAAAAGTACTTTGTAACTTTTATCGACGATTGCACTAGATACTGTTATGTTTATTTGCTAAGTAGCAAAGATGAGGCCATTGATGCTTTTAAAGATTATAAGAATGAAGTTGAGAATCAACATAGCAAACGAATTAAAATAATTCGAAGTGATAGAGGCGGGGAGTATGATGCATCGTTTAATGAATTCTGTTCAGAACATGGCATTATTCATCAAACGACTGCACCATATTCACCTCAATCTAATGGTATTGCAGAACGCAAAAACCGTACTCTAAAGGAGATGATGAATGTTGATAAGTTCGGATTTACCTCAGAACTTGTGGGGGGAAGCAATTCTCTCCACCAATGTCATTTTAAAAAGGATTTCGTCTAAAAAGACGGATAAAACCCCATATGAACTTTAGAAAGGCTATAAGCCTAGTTACAAATACTTGAAAGTGTGGGGGTGTCTGGCGAAGGTTGCTGTACCTAAACAAAGACAAGTGAGAATCGGGCCTAAAACGATTGATTGCATATTCATAGGTTATGCAACGAACAGTAGTGCATATCGTTTCTTAGTGCACAAATCGGAAATTCTCGAGATACATGAAAATGTTGTCATGGAGTCGAGGAATGCAGTGTTCTTTGAAAATGTCTTTCCGAAGAAAGACAAAAACAGTGAAGAAGCTAGCACTAGTAAGCGAGTGCGTGAGACGACTCCTCAAGAAACTGAGGAACCTCGTCAAAACAAACGAGCCAAAATATCGACGTCTTTTGGACCAGATTTTCTAACCTACATGGTAGAAAACGAGCCAAGATCTTTCTATGAGGCAATGACAACTCCTGAAGCTCCTTTCTGGAAAGAGACAGTAAATAGTGAGATAGATTCTATTCTTCAAAATCACACTTGGGAGTTGGTGGATCTTCCTCCAGGAAGTAAACCACTCAGATGCAAGTGGATTTTTAGGAAAAAACTAAAAGAAGATGGATCTATTGACAAGTACAAGGCCAGGTTGGTAGCCAAGGGCTACAGACAGAAAGAAGGATTTGACTTCTTTAACACCTACTCACTAGTGACTAGGATCACTTCCATCAGGATGCTAGTGACTATTGATGCAGTCTACAACTTAGAAATCCATCAAATGGATGTGAAGACTGCCTTTCTGAATGGTGAGTTAGAGGAAGAAATTTATATAGAACAACCCGAAGGGTTCGTTGTCCCTGGACAAGAAAGGAAAGTGTGTAGACTTGTTAAGTCTCTGTACGGACTTAAACAGGCACCCAAGCAATGACATTTAAAGTTTGATCAGGTAATGATGTCAAACGGCTTCAGAATCAACGAGTGTGACAAATGTGTGTACATCAAGAGCACACCAAATGCCTATGTGATAGTATGTCTCTATGTAGACGACATGATAATCATGGGCAGTACTCGTGACATCATCTTGAATACAAAGAAGATGTTAACACGAAATTTTGATATGAAGGACACGGGGGTTGCCAATGTTATTCTAGGAATTAAAATTTCTCGAATGGCTGATGGTCTTGTTATGTCGCAAACTCATTATATTGAATCTGTTCTCAAACGATTCAATATGTTTGAAACAAAACCAATAAAGACCCCACTTGACTTAAGTATACACTTAAGGAAAAACCGAGGCGAATCTGTAGCTCAATTAAAATACTCACAGGTAATCAGGAGTCTAATGTACATAACGAATTGTACAAGACCATACTTAGCTTGTTCAGTAAACAAATTGATCAAGTTTACCAGTAATCCAAGTGATGATCATTGGAAAGCTCTTAATAGACTGATGAGGTATTTGAAATACACAATGAACCTTGGATTACATTACACGAGATATCCAGCAGTATTAGAAGGATATT
This sequence comes from Eustoma russellianum, assembly GCA_036186865.1. NCBI lineage: Eukaryota > Viridiplantae > Streptophyta > Magnoliopsida > Gentianales > Gentianaceae > Eustoma > Eustoma russellianum. Next base: position 15,837,188 of record AP025072.1, on the reverse strand, counting down.
GCGATGCAAATTGGATATCAGATAGTAAGGACTCGAAGTCCACCAGTGGATACTTATTCACTGTTGGTGGTGGTGCTATGTCGTGGAAATCCACAAAACAAACGTGCATAGCTCGGTCCACTATGGAAGCTGAGTTTATAGCACTGGATAAAGCTGGGGAAGAGGCTGAATGGCTTCGAAATTTCCTAGAAGATGTTCCATGCTGGCCTAAACCAATCGCTCCTATTAGCATATATTGTGATAGTCAGTCAGCTATAGGACGTGCTCAAAGCAGCATCTACAATGGTAAGTCACGACACATACGTCAGAGACATAACACCACTAAAAAGTTGATCTCTAATGGCGTGATTTCCATTGATTACATAAAATCAATGGAGAATCTTGCGGATCCGCTTACAAAAGGCTTGCCTAGAGATCGGATGTCAATTTTGACAAACGGAATGGGACTAAAGCCTATAATGTAAGAATCTTTGTAATGGTAGCCCAACTTTGTTGACTGGAGATCCCAGAATCTTGGTTCAATGGGACAACTAAGTTATGAAGTTTCAGTTTAGCACTTACTCATTCCGTCACATAAAAGTGCTATCTGCAGAGAATATTTAGGGTAAGCTAAAGCTTTCAATGATGTCCTATATCTTGATACATCAAGTGGAGTATGGCAGAATACTCTTGATAGGAATCACCTATGTAAGTGTGAAGTGGGGCCGCTTCTATGAGAAGTCTGGGAGGCAAGATTTCTCTAAAATACTTTCTGAAACCAGGTTGTTCATGGCCAAAACGAACACAACCATGAGAACCAAAAGGGTGTTAAAGAAAAAGTTGTGTGAGTATCGTTGTCTAGGTTCACAACAAAGGCTGACTGGTTCAAGACATCAAGTCACTAATTAGCCGAGTGAATCCGATGGTACATCACTATGAAAGGTTCAAGGCCAGAAGCTACCTCTTCTGATGCAATATTTTCTTGTCTGACTTCTCCTTAGAGTTTGCATCTGCATTTGCATTAATTTCCATTCTTGTGGGGGATTGTTGGAGGAATTAAAGTTTGGGCTTTGGCCCATTAAGGAAGGTTGCAAAACTTGGTTTAGCAACATACTTTGAGCTTAATTATGATTAGTTTTTGTTAATGAAAATCAAAAACTAATGGGTCATTAATTATCTATGTAACGAGTAGTTAATTTTAGGCTTTGGAATCACTTAATTACGATACCGGGTGAAGGAGAAATCAATGCTCAAAGTAGATGGAAAACATGAGTTAGAGGGTGATGTGTTCTATTCTTAGGAGGCCACATCACCCTTATGGAGGAATACCACATTGGACATTTGGACATGTTTAGCCACCTTATAAATGGCTAGAATGGACATTTTAGATGTGTCCTTGGGGCATGAGAAGTTTTTGACTGGAGGAAAGACCTAGAAAGTGCCACACGTGCGTGCCGCTGCCGCCGCCTGCCCGTCTGGCCGGCTCGGCTCGTGTGCACGTGGGTTTAAGGGTCCGGTCCAATACGTGTACGTTAACCGCGGTTGAGTTTAAATCAAATCACGTTTATGGTTTAAATCGTAGATTAGGCATTTAAACGATCAGTTATGGTTTAAATCGAACGGTTATGATTTAAACGGTCTCTTTCTAAATCGATAAGATCAAACAGTTTTGATCTAACGATGGCGGGAAAGGAAGCTTTGATCCAACGATTGAAGTTCAAACTGACCTAACCGCCTAACCGAATGTGGTTTTCATCCGACGCTCCAAGATGAATCGTGTGGTTCCGGTTTCCATCTGACGGCTAACATTTGAACGTTCAAACCGTCCAACAGATGACGCGTCGGTATTCATCCGACGACTCTGGTTCATCTGCGGTTTTGATCCGACGGTCACAGATCCATCTGCATAACTGATTCTCCAACCAACTTCCCTATATAAACAGAGGCAGGGTGTGCGATCAGAACACACACTCGCTCTTGGCATTCGTCGCATACTGTATTCATAGCATTATACTTTCTGCATCACGTCCAAGAGAAGTCAGGACACTCGAAGGTTGGTAGTAGTTCAAGTTCACCAGTGACGCTCAACTGAACAGGTAACCGTTGTATCCTGGAAGACGGTTGCTAACGCCGGTTAGACACAGTATACCGGAGCAATACGTCTTAAGGACAGAGTCCTCGACTCGCCCCGGGTTTGATTTACTGTTTACTGTTTTTATACGCACACACTGTACGATTGCGTCTTGGTACAGGATTGATTGTTTCCAACATTACCTGCATCAACACAGAGCATAATAAGTTGACTGGTTAACAAATTACAAATGAGGTATCTGTTGGAACTTTATGAGAGTTCTTGAGTCCTCTGAATCATCTTGAAACATTGAGTTCTTGCTTCGGTTGACTTTAAGGCCTTTCTAGTTCTGGCCTTGCAAGGATTAGTATAAACAGTTGGAACGACAGCTGCAGTCGTTTCAAGAACAACTTGCCCAAGTGCTAACACCTGTTGACATGTAGTAACTCTTATCCTACAAAAAATTAGTCAGAAAGACTTTATCCACGCGCCCTTGCAAGAAATATCTGTCTTCAAAATTTCTTCAATTAATAGTGAGGTAACACATCTTCATAGCCCTGCACACCTGCTACGAACATTAGGTTGGGGGCGTTTACAACACCTTCCCTTGTTTATGTACATAAACAAGAACACCTGTGAGTGTCTTTTTCTTGCAAGAAATGGTTATGATGCTCTTTCAATTCACTGATCCCTTGCTATATTTTTTTCTGCATATAAAAGTGGTCCACCTGCAGCCAAGGGGTTTCCTTTTATAGAATGCAACTTGGAAAGGTCAAAAATATCCAGCTTAGCATTATATAATGTGAACCACAAGGAGAGGAATATAAAGTGTTCATTATATTTGTTCTAGAATATACAGAACCATGTAACTTGGCCCTCAACTTAATTGAAAATCTTGTTCTCACGTCTCACAAATAACCGCTACCATTTTTGTAGTTCAAATTAGCATGAGTTACAGATGTCATTATGTACAATGTTTGCTACCAAACAAAGAAGCATCGTTTTTTAGAAAAACAGGAATCAAAGACGTTAACAAAATGCATATATCCAGATATTTCTAAAAACAGAGTACTTTGAGATTCTTTGTTCAGGAGCCCCACCTCATTATTGGTCCTACATCTCAGAGACTTGAAACATTAACGTGTTAGTGTGTATTTGTCACAACGAATATAGCCAACAGTACCAATTAAGCTGCGGTTGCACTAGCAGCCACTTAGACACTTGAATCGGAGAGAGTATTTAGTACAAAACCTCCTTGGTATACACTGAATACCTTAAGGTTCCAATATTAGAGTAAGACAGTGATCCCTGATTATCTGAGAGTTTCCAATAGTAGCAAGAATTATTACTAGTTACTGAAATGGAATCTATGTTTAAATAGAATAATCATGACACAGTCCAGAAAACATACCAGATGAGAAATGGTTGTGAATTGATGTCGAACAAGATGCACGTTATAGTGAACAAGAGATTAATTAGATGAAGAGGAAGCCACAGCATGGAACTGTTGGAGAAATTGGAAGTTTGGGCCTTGGCCATTAAAGAAAGTTGCAAAACTTGGTTTAACAACATACTTTGAGCTTAATTATGATTAGTTTTCATTAATGAAAATCAAAAACTAATGGGTCCTTAATTATCTACGTAACGAGTAGTTAATTTTAGGTTTTGGAATCACTCAATTACGCTACCGAGTGAATGAGAAATTAATTCTCAAAGTAGATAGAAAACATGAGGTAGAGGGTGATGTGTCCTATTCTTAGGAGGCCACATCACCCTCATGGAGGAATACCACATTGGACATTTGAACTTATTTGGCCACCTTATAAATGTCTAGAATGGACACTTCAGATGTGCCCTTGGGGCATGAGAAGTTTTTGACCGGAGGGAAGACCTAGAAAGTGCCACACGCGCACGTGCGCCGTCGTACTCCGCCTGTCCGGTCGATCGACTCGGGCTTGGGCTCGGGCTCGGGGGCTCGTGGGCCGGGCAGGTTCCTATCTTTTTTGGATAAAATTTATTTGGACTTTTGGATTAATTATTTTTTGTAAATAATTAAAGGCTTCAGGCCTAGCCGCGCAGCGGCCCAAACGTCTCCAGGACCAGTCCATTATCGTAAACGGTTTTTTGAAACAAAACGTTATTGTTAACGCGCTTTCAAACGAAACGTCTCCAGGTCCCAGTTTTTTAAACAGGTTGATCTAACAGCTTCCTATATGCGATAAGATCAAACAGTTTTCATCTAACGGTGGCGGAAATGGCAGTTTTAATCCATCAGCTGAAGTTCAAACTGACCTAACCGGCCAACCGAATGTGGTTTTCATCCGACGCTCCAAGATGAATCGTGTGGTTCTGGTTTAAATCTAAAGGTTGAGATTTGAATAGTTCAAACCGTCCAACAGATGACGCGTCGGTTTTCATCCGACGGCTCTAGCTCATCTACGGTTTTGATCCGACGGTCACAAATCCATCTGTATAACCGATTCTCCAACCGACTCCCCTATATAAACAGAGGCAGGGTGTGCGATCAAAACACACTCCTCCTCTGCATTCGTAGCTTTATACTTTCTGCATCACGTCCAACAGAAGTCAGGACACTCGAAGGTTCGCTGCAGTTCAAGTTAAGCAGTGCCGCTCAACTGAACATGTACCCGTTGTATCCTGGGAGACGGTTGCTAACGCCGGTTAGGCACAATATACCGGAGCAATACGTCTTAAGGACAGAGTCATCGACTCGCCCCGGGTTTGGTTTACTGTTTACTGTTTTCATACGCATACACCGAACGATTGCGTCTTGGTACAAGATTGATTGTTACCAACAATCTTAAGATGTATTGATTCAATTAATTGCTATACTGTTTTTCAAATTCTATACGCAATGCAGTATTCATACTGATTTGCAGTCTCTTTCTACCCATTTCTTATATTCAACTCTGTTCTGATCTATACGTTTTGATCAACTAAACAGGCATGGAAAACGAAAGCTCGAACTCTGTTCAAGGCTTTAACGGAGAACACTCCGTGTCTGCACCTGACGGGACCAACAATGTTGCTGCTTGTGTGATGTATAACACAGTTCCCCTGGCCCCAAGCGGAGGCCCCAAGATGAATTCGGCGGCTACAGCTGCACACATAGACAAGCCAGAAAAATTTGCTGGCAGTTTCTTCAAGAGATAGCAGCAAAAGATGCTGTTCTATCTCACAGCACTGGGCTTGGCCAAAATGCTGAGCGAAGATCCACCGGTGGTAGAACCTGTGGAGGATCAAAATCAGAACATGCAGAATGCCTTGAGTGCTGAATCATGGGCGTATACAAATTTATGTTGTTTGAATCTCATTTTGAGTTGCCTGGATAATACTATCTATGGCGTGTTTTATACTTATAAAACAGCAAAAGCGTTGTGGTTGGCTTTAGATAAAAAGTATCATACAGAAGATGCTGGCACGAAAATTTTAATAGCTGGAAAATTTCTCGACTATAAAATGCTAGATTGCAAAACTATCATTTCGCACGTTGAAGAAATACAGATGTTGGTATCTGGAATAGAAGAGGAGGGCATGACGCTCAGTGAATCTTTCCAAATTGCGGCTGTGATTGAGAAGCTACCTCCTTCGTGGAGGAAATTTAAGAGCTATCTCAAGCACAAACAAAAGAAAATGAAGATGGAAGATCTGATTGTCTGGCTTCGGATAGAGGAGGACAATCGTCGTGCTGATAGAAAGCCAACCACTCCGTCTGGTCAAGTCAAGGCTCATGTTGCTGAGGCAAGAAACAAGAAGAAGAATAACACTTTGGGCGTGAATGTCAAGGGCAAGGAGATTGCAAAGAAGTTCACGAGTAAGTGTTATAACTGTGGGAAACTGGGCATCGAAGCAGTGACTGTCGAAAGGCCCAAAAGGATCAAGGTCAAACCAAAGCAAAGGCGAATCTGGTCAGCACAATGGAAGATCTGAATCTCTGCGCAGTGGTGACTGAATGCAATGCAGTGGGGAATCAGCGTGAATGGTGGGTGGACACAGGAGCCACTCGACATGTGTGTGCCAACAGGGCAACGTTTAGTGACTATGTACCCACAACAAACAATGAACAACTCTTCATGGAAAACTCCGACAGCTCAAAGATTGAAGGATCGGGCAAAGTGGTTCTGAAACTGACCTCAGGGCGGGAGCTGACCCTGAAGAATGTGTTGCATGTTCCTGACATTCGGAAGAACTTGGTATCTGGTGCTCTCCTAGTCAGTCATGGTTTCAGACTAGTTTTTGAGGCAAACAAATTTACTCTTTCTAAGAATGGCTTGTATCTGGGAAAGGGGTACCTTACTGATAACATGTTTAAATTAAATGTTATGACGATTGTACCCAAGAAAGTTGCGCCCAATGAGGCTAATAAAATTGTTTCCTCTTCTGCTTACATGATTGAGTCTTCTTGTTTATGGCATTTTCGTTTGGGACATGTTAATTACAAGTCAATACAACGAATGATCAACCTTGACTTATTACCCAAACTGGACGTTAATAATAATGAAAAATGCCAAATATGTGTTGAAGCAAAAGTGGCAAAAGCACAATTTCCTTCAACGAAACGAAACACTGAACCCTTGGATTTAATTCATACAGACTTGTGTGATTTTAAGATTGTGGTTAAAAGTATTTTATAACTTTTATCGACGATTACACTAGATACTGTTATGTTTATTTGCTAAGTAGCAAAGATGAGGCCATTGATGCTTTTAAAGATTATAAGAATGGAGTTGAGAATCAACATAGCAAACGAATTAAACAGTTCTAAGTGATAGAGGCGGGGAATGTGACACATCATTTAATGAATTCTGTTCAGAACATGGCGTTATTCATCATACCACGCACCATATTCACCTCAATCTAATGGTATTGCAGAACGCAAAAACCGTACTCTAAAGGAGATGATGAATGCTATGTTGATAAGTTCGGGTTTACCTCAGAACTTGTGGGGGGAGCAATTCTCTCCGCCAATGTCATTTTAAATAGGATTCCGTCTAAAAAGACGGATAAAACCCCATATGAACTTTAGAAAGGCTATAAGCCTAGTTACAAATACTTGAAAGTGTGGGGGTGTCTGGCGAAGGTTGCTGTACCTAAACCAAGACAAGTGAGAATCGGGCCTAAAACGATTGATTGCATATTCATAGGTTATGCAACGAACAGTAGTGCATATCGTTTCTTAGTGCACAAATTGAAAATTCCCGAGATACATGAAAATGTTGTCATGGAGTCGAGGAATGCATTGTTCTTTGAAAATGTCTTTCCGAAGAAAGACAAAAACAATGAAGAAGCTAGTACTAGTAAGCGAGTGCGTGAGACGACTCCTCAAGAAACTGAGGAACCTTGTCAAAACAAACGAGCCAAAATACCGAAATCTTTTGGACCAGATTTTCTAACCTACATGGTAGGAAACGAGCCAAGATCTTTCTATGAGGCAATGACAACTCCAAAAGCTCCTTTCTGGAAAGAGACAGTAAATAGTGAGATAGATTCTATTCTTCAAAATCACACTTGGGAGTTGGTAGATCTTCCACCAGGAAGTAAACCACTCGGATGCAAGTGGATTTTTAGGAAAAACTGAGAGAAGATAGATGTATTGACAAGTACAAGGCCAGGTTGGTTGCCAAAGGGTACAGACAGAAAGAAGGTTTTGACTTCTTTGACTCCTACTCACCAGTGACTAAGATCACTTCCATAAGGATGCTAGTGGCAATTGATGCAGTCTATGATTTAGAAATCCATCAAATGGATGTGAAAACTGCCTTTCTGAATGGTGAGTTAGAGGAAAAAATTTATATGGAACAACCCGAAGGGTTCGCGTCCTAGGACAAGAAAGGAAAGTGTGTAGACTAGTTAAGTCTCTGTACGGACTTAAACAAGCACCCAAGCAATGACATTTAAAGTTTGATCAGGTAATGATGTCAAACGGCTTCAGGATCAACGAGTGTGACAAGTGTGTGTACATCAAGAGTACACCAAATGCATATGTGATAGTATGTCTCTATGTAGACGACATGCTAATCATGTGCAGTACTCGTGATATCATTTTGAATACTAAGAAGATGTTAACACGGAATTTTGATATAAAGGATATGGAGGTTGCCAATGTTATTCTAGGAATTAAAATTTCTCGGATAACTGATGGTCTTGTTATGTCGCAAACTCATTATATTGAATCTGTTCTCAAATGATTCAATATGTTTGAAACAAAATCAATAAAGACCCCACTTGACTTAAGTATACACTTAAGGAAACACCGAGGCGAATCTGTAGCTCAATTAAAATACTCGCAGGTAATCGGGAATCTGATGTGCATAACAAATTGTACAAGACCAGACTTAGCTTGTTCAGTAAACAAATTGAGCAGGTTTACAAGTAATCCAAGTGATGATCATTGGAAAGCTTTAAATAGAGTTATGAGGTATCTAAAATACACAATGAACCTTGGATTACATTACACGAGATATCCAGCAGTATTAGAAGGTTATTGCGATGCAAATTGGAAATCGTACAATAAAGACTCGAAGTCCACCAATGGATACTTATTCACTGTTGGTGGTGCTGCTGTGTCGTGGAAATCCATAAAACAAACGTGCATAGCTCGGTCCACTATGGAAGATGAGTTTATAGCACTGGATAAAGCTGGGGAAGAGGCTGAATGGCTTCAAAATTTCCTAGAAGATGTTCCATGCTGGCTTAATCCAATCGCTCCTATTAGCATACACTATGATAGTCAGTCAGCTATAGGACGTGCTCAAAGCAGCATCTATAATGGTAAGTCACGACACATACGTCGGAGACATAACACCATTAAACAGTTGATCTCTAATGGCGTGATTTCCATTAATTACATAAAATCAATTGAGAATCTTGCGGATCCGCTTACAAAAGGATTGCCTAGAGATCGGATGTCAATTTTGACAAACGAAATGGGACTAAAGCCTATAATGCAAGAATCTTTGTAATGGTAACCCAACCTTGTTGACTGGAGATCCCAGAATCTTGGTTCAATGGGACAACTAAGTTATGAAGTTTCAGTTTAACACTTACCTATTCTTTTACATAAGAGTGCTGTCTGCAGAGGATATTTAGGGTAAGCGAAAGCTTTCAATGATCTCCTATATCTTGTTACATCAAGTGGGGTATGGCAGAATGCTCCTGATAGGAATCACCTATATAAGTGTGAAGTGGGCCGCTTCTATAAGAACTCTGTGAGGCAAGATTTCTCTAAAACACTTTCTGAAACCAGGTTGTTCATGGCCAAAACGAACATAACCATGAGAACCAAAAGGGTGTTAAAGGAAATGTTGTGTGAGTATCGTTGTCTAGGTTCACAGCAAAGGCTGACTGTTTCAAGGCATCAAGTCACTAATTAGCCGAGTGAATTCAATGGTACATTACTATGAAAGATTCAAAGCCAGAAGCTACCTCTTCTGATGCAACATTTTCTTGTCTGACTTCTCTTTAGAGTCTGCATCTGCATTTGCTTAATTTCCATTCATGTGGGGGATTGTTGGTGAAATTGGAAGTTTTGGCCTTGGCCCATTAAGGAAAGTTACAAAACTTGGTTTAGCAACATACTTTGAGCTTAATTATGATTAGTTTCCGTTAATGAAAATCGAAAACTAATGGGTCTTTAATTATCTACGTAACGAGTAGTTAATTTTAGGTTTTGGAATCACTCAATTACAATACCGGGTGAATGAGAAATTAATGCTAAAAGTAGATGGAAAACATGAGGTAGAGGGTGATGTGTCCTATTCTTAGGAGGCCACAGCACTCATATGGAGGAATACCACATTGGACATTTGAACTTATTTGGCCACCTTATAAATGGCTAGAATGGACATTTTAGATGTGCCCTTGGGACATGAGAAGTTTTTGACCGGAGGGAAGACCTAGAAAGTGCCACACGTGCGCATGCACGTGCGCGGCCCGCCGCCATCCGCCCGGCCGGCTCGGGCTCGGGCTCGTGGCTTGTGGGCTCGTGGGCCGGGCCGGTTTCTACCTTTTTTGGAGAAAATTTATTTGGCTTTTAGATTAGTTATTTTTTATAAATAGTTAAAGGCTTCAGACCTAGCTGCACAGCGGCCTCGTAAACGGTTTTTCAAACGAAACCTTATCGTAAACGCGCTTTCAAACGAAACATCTCCAGGTCCCGGTTTTTCAAACGTGTTGATCTAACAGCTTCCTATATGTGAGAAGATCAAACGGTTTTGATCTAACGGTGGCGGAAAAGGCAGCTTTGATCCAACGGCTGAAGTTCAAACTGACCTAACCGCCCAACCGAATTTGGTTTTCATCCGACGCTTCAAGATGAATCATGTGGTTCTGGTTTCCATCTAAAGGCTGAGATTTGAACGGTTCAAACCGTCCAACTGATGACGCGTCGGTTTTCATCTGATGGCTCTAGCTCATCTACGGTTTTGATCCGACGGTCACAAATCCATTTGCATAACTGATTCTTCAACCGACTCTCCATATATAAACAGAGGCAGGGTGTGCGATTAGAACACACTCCTCCTTTGCATTCGTCGCTTTCTACGTTCATAGCTTTCTACATTCGTAGCTTTATACTTTCTGCATCACGTCCAACTGAAATCAGGACACTCGAAGGTTCGTTGCAGTTCAAGTTAAGCAGTGCCGCTCAACTGAATAGGTACCCCTTGTATCCTGGGAGACGGTTGCTAACGCCGGTTAGGCACAGTATACCGGAGCAATACGTCTTAAGGACAGAGTCCTCGACTCGCCCCCGATTTGGTTTACTGTTTACTGTTTTCATACGCACACACTGAACGATTGCGTCTTTATACAGGATTGATTGTTTCCAACAGTAACTAGTTAAGATCAAACAGGTACTTATATCCAATTACTCAATTTTACAGCATGAAATATCATTGGGTCAATTATGACACCAGGAAGCATGTTAAATATGCCAATTATATGAACAAGATCTCCTACCAATAGAACTGGGCAACGCCACAAGGAGACATACAGCGGATGCGGTATTTGAATAATTACAAATAACTGAACAACCGGAACTTACAAACATAGAGGGTGCCATAAGGGAAAACAGATGGAATTCATTCACTTAAGAGAATCCATAATGCCATTTCAGGAAAACACATAACCAGTCTGGTTGTGAAGTGTGAAGGCTTTTCCTTTTAAGACATTTCAGGTCATAGTCTTGGTTGTTTACATTAATAAGCATGAGGTGAAGTCTAAGCACAAATTTTTGATCGAAAGTCTTTTGAAGTGTAACAGAGTAACTGTAAACTAATCCTATGCTTATTGCCTGGAAAACCCCACCTTGAGTGAGTATAGCATACCGATACTTCTTATCAGATATAGGGCATCATAAGTGATATGAGAATATAATTCTGTTAGTAGGAAGTGACAACAAATTTCCCTTTTTACACTTTTAGCCATTATGCCGCAGAACAGACCATGTCAAGGTTTCAAGATAAAGTAACCTCAAGAAATACTTGAAGGTTAAGAATTTATGGATGATCATCTCAGGTGATTTATCCACGATGTGTTTAATACAGAGTGAGAGAACATTATCTTACAAGCTCCCCCTTAAGGAAATCAACAGAATGCATCATTATTATATATTCATAAAGGGAAGAGAATTGCCAATAGAGAGACTGAGCTTAAGAAAGGAATGATAGAACCAGGAACTTGAGGTCAATATTTCGTCATTACACAAGACATAAACTTCCATATCCATCCTTAAGCAGGGAAGTGCAAAGGTTAATCCATTATCCCCGCTGGTCATAATGAACCATACAAAGGCAAATCCTAGGCCTCACCCGGACAATCACAACAGGAAGATCCATAACGCTGTTAGGAAGCACATGATAATAATAACATGTCCTGGAATTAAGTTCTCAGAGACTACAAATAATCCTCAAAAATACGTGGGTTTTATTAATAATATATAGCAGTGGAACATATCAGATATATACCAATAGTAGGATCAATTAATCCAACAATTGATGGGAGATGCATCAGTCATTATACTATCATATTCAACTACCCGTTATCAGAGAAGCACTTGCTCATACCATGAAGGTAATCCTAACACATGCTCTCCTTAATTGGTAGCTAGTTGTTAATCAAATAAGGCTCATTCTGCTTACTTGAAATAGACATTCATGGATCACTTGCATATGATAACACACAGAATTGAACTTAATTTAACAGTTCCTTACTTTATTTACACAGGAACCCAATCAGTTGGATCTATGCTTCTCAATTTTCTTTAATCATGAAGGACATAATAAGAACATGAGGCATATGCACACATACAGCTGATATATTTTAGTTGACACATGCCACAGTAATCAATTATGATAAATGTTAGAATCCTCAACACCTGGAGATTGAAATCCAAGATTTTTTTTAGAAGAAACTGGTCCAGACCAGTTACATGAGTCTCCAAAGCACGTAACCAGTTGAAGAGCTCATCTCCTTAATCAATAGTTCCTGAATTCAATTGATACCTCTTTAGCATAAACATCAAGAACAGGAAAAATGCAAGTTTAGATTTTGGACACAGTGCTTGACAATATGTAGAAACAACATGCATTCAGTGAATTCGAGTGCGAACCCCGATTTCGAATAAGCATTGAAATTGATATCATAGATTTTTCCGGAAGAGTACTTCTCAAACTTGAAAATTTTGGACAATTCTACAATAGTTATTTTAAACTATCAGATTCAGAAAGTTCATCAAGACTTGTACATTTGTAATCACCGATTTTCTACCAATATCTCAGGGAATCAAATGTGAGATACACAAGCACCTGAAGATCAGTTTGATCTTAGAATCGAGACAATTTCGCATATTTTCTTTCAAAATCAAGAGACACGACATGATATAGAACTGAAATTGAAATTACTCTGTAGCTTTTTTCTTTCAAGAACATGTTAATTTGGTAAATGCAGAGATTGACGAGTAGAGAAAAACTTTTTCATTGATTTCAATCATACTGTCTCAGCCTATTTGTACACGTTTGCTATGCTATACATAAGGAAAGAATTAATTACATACAATTAAACAGAATCAATCAAATATTCTTAAATCTCTGAATCAGTGGAAATCTGCTAATATGCTAAAACATGGAATGTCGCTAATTACGGGATGCAGCTGTCTAACACTCCCCCTCAAGTTGAATCGTTGGGTCACCGATGTTCAATTTGGACAAGGCTCCTTCAAACGCTTGGGTACTCACTGCTTTGGTCAGTATATCGGCTAATTGATCTTTAGAACGAACGAATGGAAGTTCAACTAGTCCACAATCTAACTTTTCCTTGATAAAATACCGGTCGACTTCTACATGTTTGGTGCGATCATGTTGAACTGGATTTGCAGAAATACTTATTGAAGCCTTGTTGTCACATTTTAACTTGATCGGACACTGCACTTGAAATCCAAGCTCAATCAACTTGTGTAGCCACAGTACTTCGGTTATACCCTTCACAATACCCCTGAATTCTGCCTCCGCACTTGATAATGACACAACCTTTTGCTTCTTGCTTTTTCATGTGACAACATTCCCTCCGACTAATGCAAAATAGCCTGACGTTGACCTCCGGTCACTTTGACTTCCTGCCCAGTCAGCATCAGTGTAAGTCTCTATGTCTAGATGCCCATGATTTTGGAATATCAGCCCTCGTCCAGGAGTACCTTTTAAATATCGGAGAACTCGTATAACATCTTTATAGTGATGTTTTTGAGGACTGTGCATGAACTGGCTGATAACACTTACCAGATATGCGATGTCTGGCCAAGTATGTGATAAGTAAATTAATTTTCCTACTAACCTCTGGTACTGTTCTCTGTTGGTACTGGGCGCTCCTTCAACGATCTCCAATTTATGATTCATTACCATTAGCGTAGCTACTGGTTTACAATCCAGCATCCCGACTTCAGCTAGTAGGTCCAGAATATACTTTCTTTGAGAAATATAAATGCCTGATGGTGACCTTAACACCTCGATACCCAAAAAATACTTTAGTCCTCCCAAATCTTTCATTTCAAACTTTGTGAACAGATACCCTCGAAGCCGAGTAATTTCTTCTTCATCGCTATCTGTGATAACCATATTGTCAACATAAATAATCAGACACGTTACCAAATCTCCCCTTCGCTTGATGAACAGAGTGTGATCGGCATTGCTTTGTCTATATCCGTCTTGCTTCATTACTGCGGTGAACCGGCCAAACCATGCACGAGGGGATTGTTTGAGCGCGTATAATGCCTTATGTAATCTACACACTTCTCCATCCTGAAACTCCGTCGAGAAACCTGGAGGTGGTTCCATGTATACTTCCTCTGTCAAATTTCCATGTAGGAACGCATTCTTAACATCAAACTGATGTAACGGCCAGTCTTTTGTAGCTGCGACTGAAAGTAACACCCTGATAGTGTCTATTCGGGCCACCAGAGAGAAGGTCTCAGATTAATCTATCCCATATGTTTGTGTATACCCCTTGGCTACCAGTCTTGCTTTGCGTCTTTCAATGCTTCTGTCTGCTTTGTACTTTATTGTAAACACACACCTGCAACCTACTGGTTTTTGGGGGAAGAGAGCATTTTCCCTGTAGCGCCCCGGCCCGACACTGTCATCGGAACCAGTGCACCCGCCGTAGCCTACTATGAGAACTACGAAGCGTCAAAGCAGATCAAGCGTACATCATTCATGACGTAAGATAAATCAGCGAAAACGTCATAAAATCTAAACCTTCAGCGTCAATAATACAACCAGAAAATACAGCGGAAATAAAAGGTGTTTGTTCATCTAGCTATCATAAGTTCCAGAACAACATAATAACATTGAGTTTCCAAAACTTAAAGAAAGTAGTCCAGATCTATCTATTCCCATGTCCGTCATCCCATTGAGCCCACTCGCCATCGTCCTCGATAAATATCATCTCATATTCCGGCTCACCTGAAAAGGGATAAAGTATCTGTTCTTAGCGAAATTATCGCCAGCAAGTAACCCGTCTATATACCTTACGGGATCACACACGACGAGTCACCAGTATATAAATCATTGCCCAAAATAAGGTGCTCGGGTTAGCAAGTAGCATCTTAATAAGAATTCCTCAAAACAGATAAAGCACATAAAGGATACACGGATATGAGCATAAACATGTACTAAAACAACATATCATCAAAAGCAAGTCATAAATTAGTCACATCTCTTGCATATCAAATCTTATGCTTCGTGTATCATGATGCATGTACTTCTTTAAAATCACACACAACACGCATGCATATGTCTTCTTTCATAAACATGTCATGCATGTCACTTCACAAAACTTTTCATAACTCTTCTCATCATATTCTTCGCGTAGCAGAACTTTATACCCTGTGGGTGATCAGTCCACAGCAAACAGAACTTTATACCCCGTACTAAAAGGTCCACGGCCCAATTACATATAACTTTATACCCCGTGCTGAAAGGTCCACAGCCCCATTACATACATCATATATCCGTGCTGATAGGTCCACGGCCCCATAAAATACTTTATTTTCCGTGCTGATAGGTCCACGGCCCCATAACATATTTTATACCCTGTTGTTGACTCACAGGTCACGCTTTTATACCCTGCTTTCGCAGGCGTGACTTTTATACCCTGCGATCAACCAGCAGCCATTTTGTCTTTCGAAAACTTTAAACTTTTCTTGTAAACACATATTCTTTCGCAAAGCAAATCTCAAATCAAATGCAAGTGCCCATGTCATGATGCAGGATGCACATGTAACTTCGTATCAAACATGTAACACACACACACACATACTTCTTACATATCAAGTATACGGTCTTGCACCTCAAACACTCTATGTTCGTATCTTTCCAAGTCCGTTCGTCTTACTAATTCACTCAGAATTCAATCTTATTCTTACTTGTTCAAACTTACCATCTACACCTCAATTGCACCTCAAATACCTTTGCATTTTATATTCAGAAGAAGTGTATAAAGTTACTACACATACATAGGGCGCCTAAAGGGTCAAAAAGACTTCCAGTATACTTGGAACCCCACATGAGGCGCCTAAAGTGACATAAAGCGCCTATACTAGGCGTTCGAAGTGTTCGGGGATGTGCCGTAGACATTGAACGCCTACATGAAGCGCCTAATGTGACATAGAGCACCTAATGTAGGTGCTCGAAGTGTACGGGGATGCTTCAGGACACATTGAACGCTACATTAGGCACCTAATGTGACTTGAAGCGTCTAATGTAGGTGTTCGAAGTGTTCTGACGGTTCTAAACTGCAGTTTTTCTGCAGTAACTTCCACCCAACACCTTTCTTCTTCAACCCTTTCATGTTCAACCCTTCAAGGTCCATCTTAGCTCCTGGATTCATCATGCTTAACACACAACTAACATGATTTGATCCTTAAACAAGTAAACTAGTATCCACCCTAAACCTTCTATCACCCACAACTTTCAATAGATATCTTCAAACCTTTCAACGCAACAAGTCTTACAACAATGTCAACATTCATCCTCCCACTCCCTGCAAACACACTCAAAGCATCTAAGGTGTAATCACCAAACTTAAGAACTTACACAAGGACAATGAACACATCACGTATAACACTCTTGTGGGCATATTTAACAACAAAGATCACAACATAATTATTTTCAGATATTGGCCCAAAGAACATAACTTTACTCAACAACAACAATTACACATATAATAAAGCATTTAGCATAGACAAGACAAAACTACTAATGTGTGATCCAAGTTTTCTCTTTGTAAGAACATAGGGCCTAAAGTATCAAAATTAGCGTAAAGCGTATAGAAAGATTACTTGCCTTTGTTTCTAGATAATCTTACGAATGTACTGCAGAATTTCGGTGATGATTGAATCTAAACTGACCGTTCTTTCTTCCTCTTCCTCTTCTTCTTCTTTCTCCTCTCTTCCTCTCTAGGCGTTTTTCTTCCCCCTCTTTCTTTGCCTTTCAACCGCCCCCTTTATGCTAATGGGGAGTTATACTAAAATTTTGTGTAACTCCCCTATCACTTAGTAGGGGCACTTTTGGTAATTTACCCAATTTCCTTAATTCTCACTTTTAACCCTTTCTTTTATTTTCTATATTTTAAGTAACTAAGTATTACATTATACATCATTAATTAAATTGCATACAAGGTTGACCTAGAGTATTGAAAGTCGTGCTTAAAAGTCACGGGGTATGACATTCCCCACGTCCTATTCTTTCAAAGAGCACTCATTTCAACGTCCATCGCAGTTTTCCATTCTGGAAGATCAACCGCCTCCTCAGCGGTCCGGGGTATTATTTCAGAGCACAGAGACGCAAACATTACTTTTTCCTTTTTAGATATATTTCTCTTTTCTGGGTTGAGCGGATACCTTGAGGCCTTCGCCACTTTGGTGGGTGAGTACCTGTTTGGTGGGATCCCTCGTGTTGTTCTGGATGGTAACACCCGTTCCTGTTGCTGCATAATAGTATTAGAGTTGTCCTCCACAGTATCAGTAATTGGATAAGATAAGGATTGATTTGGGATTTCTGTGAACTCATCAATTGTATGGGGGATGAAGGGGTTTGTATCAAGAACAGGAGTTAGATTTGTATCACCTGTTATTTCTTGCAGAACACCTATATCTAGGCTATTATTGACTGGTACTAGAGAAGCAGGAGCCTGTATGTCTGTTGATTGAGTAGTACAGTCGGCGCCACCTACTTGCCCTGTTGGTTCAATCGATCCCGCAAGCCATGCTAAGGAATCATTGGTTAAGAACTCCCCTTTTTCCTAGAATGGGTTCCGTAGTAATAGTCGGTTTCGACAAAGATGCAATTCATGGTGATGAGGATTTTTATAGCAATGGTAGCCCTATTGAGTAGTGGCATACCCTACAAATACACACTTTTCTGCACAGGGTTCAAGTTTGTGGCGTTTGATTGTTGGGATATGAGTATAAACAGTGCAACCAAAGACTTTAGGTGGTAAAGTCTGGATGGAAGGTAGGGTAGTTTGTAGAGATAGAGTCTGGAGTGGAGTCTTATGATTGAGGATGGAAGTGGGAAGGCGATTTAAGAGGTAGGCTGTAGTGACTACTGCCTCGGGCCAGAAACTCGAGGGAACATGTGATTCAAACATCATCGCACGTGTCATTTCCAAAAGAATATGGTTTTTTCGTTCTGCTACTCCGTTTTGTTCAGGAGTCCTGGAACAGGAAGTTTGATGTAGTAACTCATTTTTCCGGAAAAATTTTGCGAGCCCCCCCATCAATATATTCCCCTTCGTTGTCTGATCGAAGAATTTTAGTGGATGTATGGTACTGGTGTCGAATCATGTGGTAAAACTCAATAAAACGAGATGCTACATCGGATTTATTTTTGAGTAGGTAAATCCACGTCATTCGTGAGTAATCATCAACAAAGATAAAAAAATATCGAAAACCAAGTGGTGTAGTAACTGGAGAAGGTCCCCAAACATCAGAATGTACTAAATCAAACATGCTACTAACACGTGTGTGAGTAGAATGATATGTCGCTCGAGTTTACTTGGCCCGAAGGCAAGTTTCACATGTAATAGGAATAGATTTATTAGAAAATAAGTCTAGAAATAATTTTTTGAGATAGGAAAAAGAGATATGCCCTAATCGCCGATGCCAAAGCCATAACTGCCGGGAGACCTTAGCGGTGGCAAGATTGGACTGACCCTGTTGTTACACCGCATCAACATAATACAGGCCGCCTTTTTCAGTACCACGACCAATAATTGCCTTCATATGAATGTCCTGAAGTAAACAAAAAGTAGGATACATGAGTACCATGCAATCAAGAGTTTTGGTAAGTTGACTGATAGAAAAGAGTTCATTGGACAAAGAAGGAACATATAGACAATTATTTAGTTTAATGTGAGGAGTGATGGATATAGTGCCACATCTAGATACGGGAACAGTTTGGCCATTAGCTATTTCAATTAATGTTTTGGTTGGAAGTGTGTAAGTGATAAAATCAGTTTTGTCATAAGTCATGGTATCCGTGGCCCCACAATCCAGGATCCATTGAGATGTGCCACCATGAGGTATATGATGATGGGCAATATGAGCATATGACAAGGTTGGGCAACCTGTGGGATTATGGAGTTTTGGTGGGGCAGAAGTGGGTGAGATTGGAAACTGTGGGCTGGTTTGTGACATTTCAGTAACTATAGAGTCTGGAACCATCATATGGGAAAAAGGAGGGGCAGTATGGGAAATTTCTGGAACTAGAGGGGTGGCGGTGGAGTTTTCAGATACTGCAGGGTTTACTCTAATATTATTATGAAACTTCAGGGGGTTAGGGGGTAAATTGCAAGTATTTAAAAGTGAAAGGGGGTTAGGGTTTTCACCCGCCCCCTTTCTACCTGCGCCGTTGTCTCTCTGTTCTGGAGACTTCTGCTGCTTTCTATCTTCTTTTTCATCGCAGTTACTGGCTGTTTCTCCTCTTTTTGCGATGGCTGCCTTACCTTTTTTTGCTGTTTCAATGTTGCCTTGTGGGCTTCCCACCATTCGGGAAAACCATGTAACTTGAAGCACTGCTCCACTGTATGCCCACGCTGTCCGCAATGGCTGCAAAGAAGATGATTTTTCTCTTCTCGGGATGATGACAAGCCTGACCGAGAGTTCTTACCTTCTGATGCCTTTGTCCCTTCGAATGAGCCCCTTCCCTTAGTGGATCTGGGGTTCTTCTCCGGTGCCCCTTTACTTCGGCCTGCTGGCCTTTTAATGGCTAAACCATATCCAACCCTTGTGATGCATTGACTGAGGGGGTATGTTCTATTATTACCTCTTCTCCTACATCTGCCCTGCGAATCTTATTGTAAACTACCTCTGCAGATGGAAGAGGGTCTCTCTTCAACAGGTCCCTTTTAATTGGTCCATATTTCTCAATTACTGCTGTGAGCAGTTGGTAGAGCTGATGCTCTTGCACCCTTCTGTTGAAAACACTAATATCTTTTTCACAGTCCATCAGGATGGGTTCCTTTATGTCAATCATCATCCATATATCCTGTAGTTTTCTCCAGCACTCATCCAAGGGTTGATCCCCTTGCCTGATGGAGTTAGCCTGGCGGTGAAGATCAAAAATTTGTATGTTATCACTTCCGGAGCCATAGGTGATGGCCAGACCATCCCATAATGCCTTGGCCGTCGGGTATCTTGAGGCGTTACTGACCAAACTGTCTTCGATATTGTCTATGATCCACGTGAAGACCAGTTGGTCTTCCATTTTGAGTAACTCGGATATGTTGGTGGAGGAATTGGAGATACCCCTGTGATGTGGGCACTCATTCCTCTTCCTAGCAAGGCTCTTTCCATGAGATCGCACCATAATGGATAATTGTTGCTGTTTAGTTTCACCTTAATCACGAGATTATCCATTGTGGCCACTGATGGACTTGGATTTATTTTGCTCTGCAGGAATAAGGCAAATTGTTCACTGAGATCAAACCCTTCAGGGAGAGTAAGGGTGGGTTTCGATTGTTCTGGGTTGCTTGTGGCACTGGTTGACATGGTGTTTTATGTTGCAGGTATTGAACACAAATGGGTTGGGTAACGAGATACAGGTCTAGCAAAAGACCGGGAAAGGTATTCTGGCTATGAGGAAGAAAAATTCTGAACCAATTATACGGTTATGTTGTACTGGTATGCACTGATTTGAGAAAGGTTGAATCAGGCGATGAAGAAACACTGGTTTTTCTGAGCCAATTGTTCTTGGAAAGAACACTTTCTTTACTTGGATCAATGCTCTGATACCATGTTAATTTGGTAAACTGCAGAGATTGACGAGTAGAGGAAAACTTTTTTCATTGATTTCAATCATACTGTCTCAGCCTATTTGTACACGTTTGCTATGCTATACATAAGGAAAGAATTAATTGCATACAATTAAACAGAATCAATCAAATATTTTTAAATCTCTGAATCAGTGGAAATCTGCTAATCTGCTAAACATGTAATGTCGCTAATTACGGGATGCAGCTGTCTAAGAGAACAAACATGTAATTTTTCAGATTTCTTAGAGATGGGCAATTTTGGATCCTCAATCAACAATGATTTCAGATTTGAGCAGAATGGCTTATCTCAAGATCGGAAATTCATAAACATAACAACCACGAACTCGCATGCACAACTTCGTTTCGAACACTTGAAATCAGTTTTTCAGACAGGATCAATTCCTCACAAATTAATCAACACTGATTTTAGATTTTGAGACATCGAGGTTAGATACTCGAGCAACAACAGAGATTTAGAGATGTCAGCAATAGAGACTCGCATGCACTCAAACAATTTGAGTGCACAAATCGATTTTGAATAGAAACTAAAATCATAATCTCAGATCTAACAAATTCCAGAATACGAACACACAAGCTTAAGAATTTGAGCGCACAGCACTGTTTCAACAACTTGAAAACAAATGATGTTCCGGATTGAACCACTTTTCTCAGAACAAATGATCTAAAAAAGCAGAATCAGAATCGAATAATTTTTGTTTAGTCGATTGAACACAATCAAGACATATCTTAGAATCAGATCTCAAATTCGAGCACAATGGCTCTGATTCCATGTGGGAAATCGGGGCTCAAATCAAGATCACCTTAGATCAAGGCCAACCGAGAAGAAATAGAAAGAATGAAACTTTAATTCTCAGCACAACAATGACACTTTAATCACTTGAATCTCACAAGGAATAAACACTTGGAGCATGAATAAATATCACTTTATTCAAGATAAACACTTTACAACACAAAGCAGAACTCTAGGTTCCTCTATATACATTCCGGAGCTATCTCTACATATATATATACATGGAGGATGAATCGGAAAGGAGAACTTCCCAGCAGCTCTATTTACATGATAACTTGAGCCTCCAAGGGCTCTTTGTCACCCCACCCCACTGGTCGATTGCAGCTAAGAAAATAGGAAAACCATTTGGGTCTTGAGCTGAGCATTGGAGACAGTAGTGGAGTGTTTTAAGGGATGTCAACATCCCTGCTTTTTATTACATACATATATGATGTCTTTCTTTCCTTTTGTCCGTTACCATACAAATATATATGTACATGCGTTAAATAAGTGATCTTCATGCTTAGATTTAAATACCATAGTCTCTATTTCTCTATATCTTGTGATCGATGTAGACCTCACACCTTTCTCCAT
The DNA here is from genome assembly GCA_036186865.1 of Eustoma russellianum. Taxonomy (NCBI): domain Eukaryota; kingdom Viridiplantae; phylum Streptophyta; class Magnoliopsida; order Gentianales; family Gentianaceae; genus Eustoma; species Eustoma russellianum. Next base: position 15,814,929 of record AP025072.1, on the reverse strand, counting down.
AAAGATAGTGTCGCTATATCTTCAGTGCAAACACTGCTGCGGCAAGCTCTAAGTCATGAGTTGGGTAATTCCGTTCATACAGCTTCAACTACCTTGATGCGTAAGCAATTACTTGTCCACCTTGCATTACTACATATCCTACAATAAAAATGTTAGGCCATAAGTGATATTTACATAATCATTGAAATGAAATTTTTATACATATACCTAGGACATTCTTTGACGTGTCACTGTATATCACGAACCCTTCAGTACCGGAGGTGTTGTGCCAAAACTGGTGCAGTGGTGAACCTCATCTTCAGTTCTGTAAAGCTCTGCTCACACTCAGAGGTCCACTCAAACTTCGTTTACTTTTGAGTTAGTTTGCTCAGTGGAGCTACGATCGTCAAAATCCTTCAACGAACTTCTTGTAGTAACCAGCGAGGCCCAAGAAGCTTCTCATCTCGATTACATTAGTAGGTCTCGACCATTCGATAATCGCCTCGATCTTTTTTTTGGATCCACTAAGATATCTTCTTTTGAAAGTACTTAACCCAGGATTGTCACGCTTTTCAGCCAGAACTCACATTTGTTGAACTTTGTATATAACTTCTTCTTTCACAAAATCTCCAGCACTTCTCGCAAATGTCCAGCGTGAGTCTCCTCATTCGGTGAATATATCAGGATATCGTCGATGAACACCACCACAAACTTGTCCAACTGCTCCCTAAAAACAGTGTTCATCAAGTCTTTGAAGGCTTCTAGGGCATTTGTTAGTCCGAAAGGCATCACCAAAAACTTTTAATGCCCATATCTTATGCGGAATGTCGTCTTTGCGATGTCCTCTGCCTTTATCCTCAGCTGATGATGTCCTGATCCGAGACAATCTTTGTGAACACCTTTGCACCTTGCACATAGTTGCATGTTGGCCAGATTTATAATTTCGTAATGTACAAGTTGTGGAATATAATAAACCATTACTTACCTTCTACTAATCGAACAAGTCGTCGATATTTGGTAGCGAATATTTTTTCTTGATCGTGATCTTATTCAACTCAAGATAGTCTATGCATAGCCTCATGCTACCGTCTTTCTTCACAAATAAGACCGATGCTTCCCATGGTAAAACACTGGGCCTGATGAATTTCCTATCTAGCAGCTCCTGTAACTGCTCTTTCAATTCCTTCTGTTCCATCGATGCCATTCTGTAATGTGCTCTAGAGATCGGTTCTGCTCTCGGTATCAGATTGATCTTGAACTTTACTTTCTGGCTAGCGGCAATACCGGTAACTCATCAGGGAAGATGTCTTTAAACTCATTCACCATCATAATGTCGTCAATGGAGGGCGCTTTCTATTCCGTATTCATGGCATACACAAGAATTTCTTTGTCTCCTATTCTGAGCATCTTGTAAGCTTGTGCTGCAGTCAGATAGATGTTCTGGAGCAACTTCTTCAGCTTTAATAAAGAAACAACTTCATTGGGAATATGATTTCCTTACCAAGATGAAACTTGAATAGGGCTTGAAATGGATTTCAACCACCAAGATGTTAGCTCCTCCTAGTGGCTTGACCACTCTTCTCCTAATGATCATCTTGGTGTCACGTTTTCAGGCAAGACAAGAGATACCCATATGAGTTTCATTCTTTGAAACATGGAATTCACTTAGAACACTTAGCATGCACCTACCTAGATGAGTTCTTGAGGCTTGAAGATCTTGGTTTTGTTGGCTCAACTAGCCGTGTTCTACAATGGAGAAAATAGGGAAGTCTCCTTGCTCCATTGTGACTTCTTGAGAGTGAGTGTTCTAAAATTTCTTTTGGAGAAATTTTCTTCCCTTGGCATGAAGGTAGCCGTGGGTTTAGTGGAGGGAAGAGGGAGTTTACCATAGCTTGGTTTACTAATTAGCCTTAGTTACTTTTGCCCAGCCAATGTTACTGTTACTTTATGTCAACTATAGTTACTTTATGCCAACTATAGTTACTTTATGCCTAACCTAGGTTACTTTGCCCAACTAGTGTTACATCCTTAACCTTGTAGTAATTATTAAGTAACCATGGTAATTTTCTTGGTCAACCATGGGGGGCGGTTTTGACTCTTGGGGGAAAATTTACCATGCTTAATTTCTTTCCAAATAGGTTTAATAAGAAGCCATGTGGGTATTTGCCCCCTTTTTAATTATTTCCCTTTTCTTGCTTTAAAATAAAATAAAATTAGGAAATTCTTAATTTTCCTTGGGCTAGGGCCGAAATTCTCCAAGAATTGGGGAAAGAGTTGCCCACTACTTACACTCCTTAATTTTCATTTGGGCTTATTTTAGGGAGGCCTTTAAGATTAAACTCTCCTATAATTTGGGAAAAACCCCTTTAAGGCCCTTTTTAAACCTTGTGGCCGAAATTTCTCTTAAGCCCCTTTGGGTGAATTTGAATTGGTCATGGTCCATATCTCATGCTTGAATAATTATATTGCTTATCATAAAAGAATTACTAAGGAAACTTAGTGAAAGGCTCTTGAAGGATGCCACTTTATTAATTCACTTATACGAGTCTTCCAGTACTATATGATTTTTCGACGGGGTACAACACGGAATGTTTTGTTTAAAAGTTTTTATTTTGCCTAAGTTTTTCTTACCTGTTAAGATGAGGGCATGGAAGTCCATGAATTATGTTATGGACTGTGACATGTCATGCATTGACGCCTGGTACTATCCGTAGCGAAGTACAGCGAGCGCACCGTACGCGGGCAGGCCGAGTACGGGGCGCTACAGTACTAACAAGCCATGAAGCGTTTAAGCTTACATCATATGGCATACATTTGTTGTCTTTGAACTATTTTCAGGTGCCACAATTAATGAACTAAACTAGTTCATTAAGTAAAGTACTTAAGTTAATGAACTAACTAGTTCATTAAATGGAGGCACATTTGCAGAAGGCTTGATGACAACAAACTGAGAATGGAACGTCTTCTTATTCACTCATTATAAACGCCTACATATATATATTATATATATATTCATATTTTTATTAAAAACGCATAATACACATATATTCCGACGTACTACCGACACGTTACATATATTACAAACGTATGTCAATGTCACACCACTATATTCACCTCATATTTATGAGTATACTCAGGTCTTATATCATATGATATAAGTCATGGTGATGACAAAATTACAACGATACGTTACAAGGTTATAAACCGAAACTTGTCGTATCGGGTGACTACCGAAACTTCGCAAACATGTCACGTTTTTGTCATATAAAGACAGACAGCCCATATACTTCGAAAGTATCCAAACATTTTGTGGCTCACGTGTTAAATTCAGCCACTAAATCATTCCATGTTGCCACACACAAATCACCCACAATTTAGGCCAAATTTATGGAGATTTCAAATTCAATTTCTTTAGCACATAGAGGCGCCACTACATCATCCATTAGAGCTGAATATACACTTTATTTTATGATTATTATATCTGACATATCATATATGACATGTGCAAAAAGTTTGAATTTAATCGGAGAAAAATCGCGTAATCGACGAAAGTCAAAATTTCGATTTTCTACGAACACAACACATGGAACGTTTTTTGGCATGAGTTTTAACATGTATCTAGACACTTTTTACATATTCAAGACATGTTAAAGTGTTCTATAATATTCAAATTAGGGCTGATTTAAATTTACCATATATGTGTAATTATTGTGCATTATTTGACAAAGCTTAGTAAAATGAAATTCCAGCACATGTACATTCATGTTACACGCAATTCTCAGCCATGATGGAACCTATGTGGAGCTTAGTTCGCATCTCAATTAGTGGATAATATGCCACACAAGGTTAATGACATAAAAGTGGCAGCTACACAAGGTAAAAATTCAAAAGATTTCAACTACTACACATGCTGAAAATTTTCAGCACATGCACTAAAGGGTGGCCGAATTTTAGGCTGTTTGTAGTGGTTAATGTGCATTCTAAAATTGAAGGGATTGAGTGGTGATTGTTTGATAAACTTTTGACTACTAATTGGCACATGTTTTATGAGTTTTAGTCAGATTTTTACAGCACATTAAATGATGACAAGTTGGACCAATCATAATGTGCCAAGTAAGCATGGCCAAGTCATCCCTCCAATCATAATGTGCCAAGTGAGCAAGATAGTGTCATATCTGCACAAGGCAATCTTCCAAGGGCATTAAAGAGAATTCTCAAGAAGGGAAGATACCCTTGGGGGCGGCCACATATGATAAAAAGAGAAGAATAGTGCAAACAAGTTCAAGACTACAACTCTCATTCTCTCAAGATCAAGAAGATCTACTATTTTCTTCTTCTCTTTTTCTTTCTTCTTCTTCTTCTCTCAAGCCTATTGTTCATATATTCTAAATATTGAATAGGCTTTGAATAGACCACCCCACACTCATTCATTTTCTGTAAAAGGTTGATCAAGGTGTGATCAAACCTTCCTTCGTTCGATGGTGGTGTCCGTGATTCGTTTGCTTGATTGTATTGTTTGTAAAAGGGTGGAGTTGGTGCATAACTCCAGCAACCCTTGTGGTAAGGTGTTTTTGGTGTTTAGTGATAACCGAGGAAGGTGTCTTTGAAGACTGGAGTAGGTTTATTTAACCGAACCAGTATAAAATCCTTGGTGTTCTTTACTTTACTACACTTTACTTTCAGTTTTCAGTTTCTCTGTTGATTTCATAGCAATCGTAAAAATAGTAAACAAATTTCAAAAATCATAAAAATTTTCAAAAAAAGGCCATGCCTCTTAATTTTCATTTGGCGCAAGTTTGAACTCATTTGGATAAGTATAAGTCAGTCAAACATGATTAGTTCTGAGACTAGTGCAATCTGATTTTCAGATTTGCAAAGGTTGAGAACATCAACGTGGTTGACATACTTCCCATAGGAATTTTCAAAACTGTTTCAACCCTGTACAATACATATCATAAGGGGTTTGTCATTAAATTTTCAGACCATTTGGAGTTACCAATTAATCATAATAAAATTTTCAAGTCGGAGTACTGTTTCTGGCAGATTTGCGAAATCTGACCAAAAACGTATTTTCAAAGGCTTAAGAGTTGAATTTTAATTTGAATTTTTATGAGATACTCAGAACATCTGAAAGTATGATCTCACCGAATTTCATAATTTTTGGAGGTCTGTAACTAGGTCTTTAAATCGGTTTAAATCAAAATCTGAAAACACAAACTGTTTTCATAAGTGAGGTTTTTGGTTAAAAAGTTTTTAAAAACTAAATTTTCCACACCCACTATTCAACCCCCCTTCTTCTAGTGGTGCTATACAGGTCCTACAATGTAAACAAAGAATATCTGAGCACGTGGTTGAAGAAATGTGATCAAGAGAAGAGAGGTGATATGTTGGTCAATGTTGGAAAGGAAAAGGCGCACGTGATCATGACAAACTAATCAGTGCAGTTGCATGCCGAGAAGGTGCAGCTGAAGTCAGTAGAAGGCAGTTGCACCAAGGCGGGAAGGAGATAGTTAAATAAGTATGAATTGACAAAAATGTCCTTATGAATGTAATATTAGTTAGAAGTAGCAAAGGTCTTTCTTGTAAATTCATAAGTGAGTCGTTGAATGTTGTTGCATATATGCTCATTGTAGCTCATCAATTAAGACAAACGATGAATTCAGTTTTTGCCTTCTTATGCTTTGCAGCTCTGTTGCTCAACTCTTTACATCCGAAATTCTCTTCCCATCTTTGATTTGTGTTGTTCATTGTTGGTTAGAAATTTGATATGGTATCAAAGCCATATCCTGTTTCATTTGATCATTTTTGATGAATTCAATCAAATTCCTTCGTCAATCTCTGGTTTCAATTTTTCTGTCTTCTTCGTGAAATTTTTTTTTGAGTAATGTCTACCTCTACCTTCAACAATCAAGTAGATCCTATGGAGGATTCCTATATGTGCATCCAAGTGATAGTTCATCACTTGTGTTAACGCAACCTTTGCTTGATTCACACAATTATCACAGTTGGTGCAGAAACACCAGGCGTTCGTTGGAGTCCAAGAATAAAACAGGCTTCATTGATGGTTCAGTGGAGAAGCCTGTAGAAGGAGATCGTAAGTACTCAGCCTGGATTAAGGCAAATAACATGGTAGTATCTTGGCCTATTAATTCAGTTGTGCCTCCCATTTCCCAGAGTGTTATGTGAATAGATGATGTTGTTAATATTTGGAAGGATTTGAAACTTAGATATGGAAATATAGATGCATTCAGACACTCAGATTTACAAGAAGAGTTCTATGGAATCAAACAGGAAAACTTGCCTGTGACAAAATATTATGTGAAATTAAAGGTAGTTTGGGAAGAACTGATCGTATTAGAGTCAATTCCAAATTGTAATTGCGGTAGATGTACTTGTAGCGTTGCGAATCAGATTGCAAAATTTGTTGAGAATGATTTTGTAATTAAGTTCCTGAAGGGATTAAATGGTGAGTTTGAACCGGTTAAATCTCAAGTTCTGTTAATGTCTCCATAACCGAATATCAATACTACATTTGCTATGTCTGTTAAATTTGAAAGGAAGGTGACATATTCAGAAATGCAGGCCAACTTGAGTAATAATCCATCCAGTGTAATGAATATGAATGGACCACATTTAGGAACACAGAATGGTAATTTTGGATCAAGGTCTCAAGAAAACTCTAAATCTAGAGGAGGATATAAGAAGGGCGATGTGAATCCTCAGAGGTATGGTGTTGATAGTAACAGTCGTCCTATATGCTCATATTGTGGATTGGTAGGTGACACTATAGATAAATGTTACGAAAAAGTATGGTTTTCCACCTGGATTTAAGTCAAGGCCACAACTGAATTGCATTGGTACTAATAATGTATTAGAACATCAGAAGAATGAGTATGGTGACCAAGTTGCTGGAACTCATCAGTTTCAAATTGCTTCACAGCAAGGTTCATTTTCTCAAAACTAACCCATTATCACTCATGAACAATACTATATGTTGATGAATTTGTTGCAATAACACCGGAGCAAGTTGTCTCAAGAGAATGCTGGCATTTCATTCAGTGAGACAAGTAACAGGAGTCATGCTGTGATATCAATTGTGCAGCAGGGCACCAATGGTAATGAGGTAGGTAAAGTATCACATAAGTATATTTCTTTGTGGGTTATAGACTCAGGTGCCACTGATCATGTTTGTTGTGACCTTTCCCTCTTTGATTCCTATAAAACAAATAAATGACCTACAAGTAAAATTGCCAAAGAACGAAATGGTGAAAGTCACTCACACTGGTACTGTAGCGCCCCGACCCGGACAGCGGAATCCGAACCGGTTCACCCGTCGTAGCTTACTGAGAAGACTACAAGACGTCTCATCTCTCGAATACACATCATCGATGACGTAAGAGAAATAAGTGCGAAAACATGTCTCGTAAATTAAAACCATCAATGCCGTACTTCAAACGACAATGTGAATGTCATAAACTGTATATGGTCGCAGCCATCTAAAAACTCCCATGGACTAAAATCAGAAAGAACATAAATCGTCTAATAAAGTTCCCTCAACATGGTTTAGGCATCCCATTCCGCCCACTCACCGTCGTCCTCAATAAAAATCATGTCGTATCTAGGTTCATCTGCAAAGACCAAAGTAGTATCCTTAGCGAAGAACGCTAGCAAGTAACCCGCTTATAAGACATACGGGATCAACACATGGCAAGACATGAGTAATATGTAATTCAGGGAGTTGTGGGGCACATGTCTTGTAAAGCTTTCAAATATGTAAGTGAATAACGTAATAAAGCAAGTACAGCAATTTGCTCACAATTAACAATCCATAGGCATTCAGGTACCACACACGTTCATACCACATTGACTCTCGTGATGCATGCCGAATTATGCACTACACTACACAATCACATATGTATGAACACTTTCTCTTTTAAAACAGTGCAATGCATGTCATAATGTCCGGTCACTTCACATAACTTTATACCCTGTAACGCGCCCCGGCTTATATTTCCATCCCGGTTTACGTTACAGCCAACTTTATACCCTGTAATGCACCTCGGCTTATATTTCCATCCCGAGTAGCATTACAGACAACTTTATACCCTGTAACGCGCCCCGGCTTATATTTCCATCCCGGTTTACGTTACAGTCTTTTGTGCCCTGCAATGCACCCCGGCTTAAATTTCCATCCCGGTTAACATTGCAGGTCACCTTCGCAAATCTGTGCCGAAGCACCTTTCTTTTCAAATCAATATGCAAATGCACGTGCCATGATGCAAGACTCCTCATTTCATTCTCATTCCTCATTCTCGTATGCAATTCACATTCATATAAGTCATTCATGAACACATGCGCACGTATAAGCAACACACAAGCTCTCACTAACTAACACATCAAAATCTTAGGCTTCAACTAGCTCGTCAACACTTATCCCTGATTCTAAAGTTCACAACCCAACGAGAGTATCCCTTCTTTCCTTCATTGAACTCTAAGACACCTTGTACATTCATTACCTAACCCTCCTATGTCATTCACGTTGAAACTCGGTTCGAGAACCCATTGAAGTCACCAATATTGATTCACCATCCTAGGTCATGTTCCCAAGACTTAGACTACCTTTAATCAGGTCTTAAGAAGCCTCTAAGGTCACCCAAAGATTCCCCGAGCTTCCCTCTTTCTTTCTCTATTTTTCCACAAAATTGGTGGACATCATCCCCTCACATCGATCGATCTATGTACTTCATCCCCTCACATCGATCGATCGATGTCCACCAGAGAACATCGATCTCTCAGTCCTTCCTACATCGATCGATCGAAGTGACTTCATCCCCTCACATCGATCGATCGATGTCCATCAGGGGACATCATACCCTCACATCGATCGATCTATGTACTTCATCCCCTCACATCGATCGATCTATGTCCATCAGAGGACATCATACCCTCACATCGATCGATCTATGTACTTCATTCCCTCACATCGATCGATCGATGTCCACGATTCCAGAACAGAAACTTTGCGATTTTTGCAGAAACTACAAAACCATAACTCCAATTGATCCCAAACTTCATCCCAACCACTCCAAGTCTAATCCCTGCTATAATCTCATACTTATACTACGGATTGAACACTATACACACACCAAACAAAGATCCACGCCTAGAACTCCAACATTCCAACCTTATCATTGCAAAGTTCTCACCTTTCACCCTCAAACCCCACGCAACCATGAAATCACAACAAGAGGGGATTCAAGGGATTGGGGTTGACAAGATTTCACGTAATCAACCACCACAACAAAGGATTTTCAATATACAGTGGCCAAATCTCAAAACCAAAACACATATAACACACATAGATTCACAGAAAGAAAATTACTGCATGGCGATCCAATTTGATATCAAAATAGGCCAGTTTTCTTTCACAAATCGTAGGAACTTATAAGAAAGTTACTTGCCTTTGATTACTCGAGAACTGATTGAAAAATGAAGGAAGATTGGATGACTTTCTGGAGCGATTCTTATCCTAGGGTTGAAGAGCCTCAAAACCGCCTAGAGGGAGAAGAGACTGCGCGTCAGTTTCTTTCTGCTAATGGGAGAACTGACGTTCAGTCACTTTTATATGGAAAGGGGAAAAGTTTGGTGTTTCTAAATTATATCTATTATCTATTTATCTTAAAGGATAAACCTTTATTATTTAATTCTAAATTAAATACAAATTAATTCTAATATTCAATTCTCTCATTAATTTCTAATTAATCCTCATACTTAATTCCTAATTCATTACTGTTGACCGTCATTAATCTCCTTTAATTCCTTCTTTGCCTTTTAATGATCCTACGGAGGGTGCGGGGCATAACATTCCATCCCCCTTACAAAAAGTTTCGTCCTCGAAACTTGTGCGTTACGAAATCAATGACTTAGTATAGTCCCTCATAATTTATTTACTTAGATCATGACCGAAATTAGTATCCCTTACGTATTCCGATATGATACCCATTTCACTTCCTCGATACAGGACTAAATTCTCAAATCATTCAGTATGTATGTACACAATGTACTCTTTAAATCCATTGTCCTCCGTCCGATAGATCGTAACCTATTCTTGTATAGTTCTCGAATCAACCTTAAGGTTACCGTCATTATAATGGCTTCATAACTTAATCGTCGGGCTATATCGTACTTATATTGGTTATCATGAACAACCCTCTAAAGTCAGTTCTTAGGTGTAACCCAATCTTTAACTTATGCTCTGCTCACAAGACTCATCCCTGAAGCCATATATATTTTTTCGAAATACAATGTACTCCAGTACGATTTAATTTAGTCAATACTAACGTCTCTCAAGGGGCCCTAATCCTTATGCGATTCAGTCCTTACTTAGTCCTCGATAATGAGTGTTTACAATCTTCCACTTACACCACTTGACGTGTTTCACCCAACTTATTGTAACCTACTATACCCGCTTCATAAACTTATCACATATGATTTATCACTCAGATGCTCAATCATACTAACATCCTTGTGTATGCCAGGATGGTAATCGTTACCCCTCCTTAACACGACTAAGTCCTCAAAAGCAGTTCCTATATACTTACCAACTAGCTCTATGATCATGCTCTTAATTTCTCAGAGATACCGTCATAAGCCTAGTATACGAAATATATGTATGGACATGCTTCTTTTTTTTTGTAAAATGTAGTTTAAGTGACTATAATTCAAAATATAGCTTTAACTATTTATACAGTATCTCTAAATTTTTTTTTTTTGTAAACATGTGAGCTAAAGTATTATAAACTCGTTCTCGCGGGTATTGTTTCGCGTGACCTCTTATAAAAGGAATGACTAACTTGTTCGCACGAGTGTCTCAAACAAGGAAAAAAAATATATGAGTATAACCTACTCACAAAAGCGTTTCAGGTAAGACCTCCTTAAAACCATTTGGAACTTCACGAAGTAAAGTTTTATGAAGCAATTTGGAAATGGCATATCTCTTTTTCTGAAAAATGTATGTTTTGAAACTACTTTTGTTTTACAAAATTAGGTAACTTCATGGCAAGCGGTTGACAATTCCAAAAATAAAAGGCTTGCAATATCAATAGTCGACAACACAAATTATTTTAACATGATAAACATAGCTAAACGAAAATTTGTGGAATAACATAAGAGATATATAGACATATTGCTCTTCAAATCATCAACATTTTAAAATGTATCTATTTTCCATAGTTTGTCAATAGTAGTTGAAATTCCATCAGGTTGAAATACGACTATGGAAGAAAATATAGCATTGTTAAGTTAGCAGACTATATAGATAAGCACCCTAGTTAAAATACTTAGAAAAATTGAAAAAAATCTTTGAAATATAGGGTATATTTTGGCGTACGTGCTCATGTATAACTACTCAACCGCTTGAAAAATATTTGTCCATACTTCGTATAATTTCTATAATCCATTCTTACGGTCAAGGATAATTCTACCTAAGTACCGTAACTTATAGGTCTAATGTTCGTCTATTCATGCTAACATCTTTGGCTGAGACTGTCCAATCCTAGCATGGCAACTCAATATTATTCGTCTTAATGTATTCTCATTTACCGTACTTCTGTGCGCCACACTAATCCATCGCACTTTTTAATGGGTTATTTTAGCCGCTAATTCTAATTCAGTTAATCTCACCTGAACAGCAATTATTACTTGTTCATGCTTGCTTCCTTACAATTTCAAGCCTACTCGACTCAAGCCAAGTAACTCTATGTTTCTAGCGGTTCATCACTTAGCTAAAGGTTTTGTGACACTTTATAGTTCCCAGGTGTATAATATAGTAGGTTCTCGTATGTCGCTACCGATCAATATTGCTAATAAGACTAATATGATCGGCCTATTTTGGTAATTCTAAATTGGGCATCTTAATTGTAAACTATAAACTCCGTTGGCAATATCTTTCACTAATTCTACTGATCCTAATGCTTATAAATCGTTTCTATCATGCTACTATAAATCATCTCTTAGTATTTACTCCACTGTTACAATTCATTTCTTAGTAGCTATGGTCCCAAATTAGTCCTAAGCATGCTCTGGTGTTACCGTCTAGGTAAGAATATGGACCTTTTCTAATTTACCCTAGTGGCGTCAAGTACTATGTTGCAGTTATGGTAAGGCAGCCCGAGTTACTGCCTGACCCGGTAATATTGACCTATTGTTTGTCCTAGGATATTCTGATTAACATCGTAATTCATTCGAATTAATTATATAGTGTTTAACTAGGGTTACTAAGATCACGACTTAGAGAGTTGTGATCAACCTTAGGTAAGGGAGAATGTTATGGGATATCTTAGATATACGTCTTTCCAAAACCGTTGGCCCTCTATAGTTAGGATCATAACTTATTTCTAGTATCGTTCTTAGCATCATCATTCTTACCTCTAAGATCGCATCTTATTACATAATCAACACTTATTACTACTTTTGTACTTATGTCTAAAGTCAACTCTTAATCAAGATCGTTACTTATGTCTAAGATCATGACTTATGTTCAGAATCATCGCTTATAACTGAGATCAGTACCTATGTTCTTGATCATCGCCTTATGTTCAAATCATCACTTATGTCTAAGACTGTGACTTAGAGGCAAAAGCGTAACTTATTTTCTAATATCATGGCCTAATTCTACATTTCTGCCGTGCACCTAGAGCCATGCTCTGAAGGTCGTACTGTCGGCATGTAATATCTCTTGAACTCATTCTGAAATTAGGTCCAAGTGATCGGCGGTGTCAGTTGTATTGCAGCACCACTCTGCATCCATTTTGGAAGAGTCCCAAGTCCGAGTACGACGGTGGCGGAGGAGGTTGCTGCTGCTACTGAGCAAATCCTTGTGCGATCACCGTGATACCGTCCATTAGTTCTTGGGGAACTTCCATCTGCGGTGGTGGGAGATTCTCGTTCCCGTTGCCACCGTTCCCTTGTTTTTTTTTCCTTTTTAGGAGGCATTGTCGCTTATCAGCATTCGGTGATTCCAACGGTAATCCTGAAAGTCCATAAACGTTGTACAGAACAGAACTCGTAGACCGAAGAAATTAAAGCTGATGAGTTAAGTTTTATCGCGCTCGCACACACCCAACCCAATCAAACTTATGTCTAAGATCACATACTTAGACCTATGGGTCAACTTAGGGTCAAAATCATAGCTTAAGACTCTACATGACATAACCTAGGTCTCCGAGGTAGATCTGAAGCCTAGTCTCTGATACCACCTGTAGCGCCCCGACCCGGACAGCGGAATCCGAACCGGTTCACCCGTCGTAGCTTACTGAGAAGACTACAAGACGTCTCATCTCTCGAATACACATCATCGATGACGTAAGAGAAATAAGTGCGAAAACATGTCTCGTAAATTAAACCATCAATGCCGTACTTCAAAC
>AP025072.1:15716201-15791051 GCA_036186865.1 Eustoma russellianum | reverse complement strand
ATGGACTTACGCTTGACTAGCATTTACAACTCTCTTGAGTCTCTTGGAAAAGCTTTTTCTACATAGGAAAAGGTTCAAAAGGCGCTAAGAAGTCTCCCATCCGAATGGGACCCCAAAGTCACAACGATTGAGGAAAGTAAAAAAATGAGATCAATAAAATTGGAGGAACTAATTGGATCATTAAAGGTATGCGAAAACAAACTTACACTAAGGAAATCCGAATCAACATCAAAACAAGGTAATACTATTGGTTTTAAATCAAATGAATAAGTCTCTACTTCTTCCAATCACGTAGATGATAGTGATACTGAATTGGACAACGAAAGATATAATATTAATTGGCTCTAAAGGTTGAGAAATTTATGAGAAAATCATTAAAAAATAAACCTAAGGTTGTTCCAACTAAGGGAAATAAAAATCAAAATAACGATAAAGACATAAAGTGCTATGAATATGGAAAACTTGGACATTTATCGTATGACTGCCCGAACAAGGACAAATAAACAAACAAGAACCGTGACAAGGATTGGAGCAAAAATAGACCCGTCTCAGAATCTAAACCAAAGGGAATGCAAGAAGAGCTCTCAAGGCCTCCACTTGGAGTGACTCATCTGACTCTGAGACTGACGAAACCGAAGAAGAGACGACACAAGTATGCTTTGCATCCAAAGCATCAAATGAGGTGGTCTTCTGACTCTGATTCTGAACCCTCTTATAATGATCTATATAGTCAATATATTAAACTGCATAAATTCACAAAGACTCTTGCAAAAGAAAAGAAACGCTTAATTGAAGACGAGAAGTTGTCTAGAATCATCTAACACGAAACCTGTTGAGAAAAAGGGTTTGAGTGATTCACAAAAATGCATGATTTAAATAACGTGTGCTAAAGAAATGCATGACACATTTTATGACTTGACACGTGTTTATGATAAACTTGCATTATATAATTTATATATAATATTGCCGTACTAACAAGCCATGAAGATTTAAAAGCTTACATTCAAATAGCAAAACATTTGTTGTGTTTGAACTATTTTCAGGTGCCACCATTAATGAACTAAACTAGTTCATTAAGTGAAGTACTTAGTTAAATGAACTAAGTAGTTCATTAAATGGAGAAATATTTGGGGAAGGCATAAAGGCAACAAACATGGAAATGGAAAGTCTCCTTCTACCTCCAAGTCACACGTTTTTCATATATATATATTCAGATTTTTTTAAAGGCACTATACACATATATTCCGACGTACTACCGTCACGTTATATATATTACGCACATATGTCAACATCACACCACTATATACATCATATTTATGAGTATATTCAGGTCTTATATCATGTGATATAAGTCATGGTGATAACAAATTTATTACGACACGTTACAAGGTTTTAAACTAAAAAATTGTCATATCGGGTGACTACCGAAACTTCGCTAACGTGTCACATACTTGCCATATATAGATGGCCAGCCCCTACACTTCAAAAATGGCCAAAAATTTCGTGGCTTACATAGTACACTCAGCCATAAAATCATTCTATGTTGGCACACACAAATCACCCCCAATTAAGGCCAAATTGTGGAGATTTCAATTTCATTCTTTTATGTCACATGTGGCGCCATTTGTCTCAGCCATTAAGAGCTGAATATTCAAATTATTTTATGTATATTACGTGTGACATAATATATATAACATGTGCAAAAATTTGGAATTTAAACAGAGAAAAATCGCGTAATCGACAAAAGTCGAAAATTCGGTTTTCTACGAACACAACATGGAACGTTTTTGTCATGACATGTAACATGTATCTAGAAACTTTTTACATATTCAATATATACTAAAGTGTTCTAGAATATTCAAATTAGGGCTGATTGGAATATACCATATGTGTATAATTATTGTGCACTATTTTACAAACTTTACAAAAATAAAATTCTGCATATGTTCAAGCCTACAACACATGCCTACTCAGCCTTGGTGAAGCTTATATGGAGCTTATTTGGCATCTTGACAAGGTTAGTGACATAATGGAAGAAGCTACAGAAGGTAATTTTTTAAACTTTGTTACAAATGTAACACATGCTGAAAATTCAGCATGTGCAAGTTAAAGGTGGCCGAATTTTGTGTCCTAAATGATGATTAATTTGCTTCTCAATATTCAAGGTATTGATGTGTAGCAATATGGTAACAATTTGAAAATCTTGAGATTATTGCACATGCTGAAAATTCAGCATGTGTTGCATATGGTTGGGCGATTTGTTGGAGTAAATGGAGACCAATTTACTTTGTAAATTAAGTGGGATTAATTGTATAATATTTGGTAAGATTTTTACTACTATTTTGGCACATGTTTTGAATGTTATTCTCAGATTTTTACAGTCATAAAGTGATGACAAATCTCATCGAATCAAGTTGTGCCAAGTAAGCAAGTTGATATCACATCTATACAAGGCATACTTTCAAGGACTTCAAAGAGAATTCTCAAGATGGGATGAAGCCTTAGAGTGGGCGACCAACACTTGATAAAAGAAAGAAAAGAGAGCCACTCAAATGCAAGACAAGTCTCACAATTTCAAAAGTGCAAAAAGACTCTCTACTCTCTTCTTCTACATTTTTTTTCTCCTTCTCTCTTAAGCCTATTGTATCTATATTCAAACATATTGTATAGGCTTTATTCATACCACCATACACGCCGCATTGTTGTAAAAGGTTGACCAAGATGTGATTAAATCTTCATCCGCTCGGTGGTGGTGTTTGTGATTATTGTGATTGCTTGTTTCGATTGTAAAGGGTTGGAGTTGGAGTGTAACTCCAGCAACCCTTGTGGTAAGGTGTTATTTTGTAATTAGTGATAACCGAGGAAGGTGTCCTCGAAGACTGGAGTAGGTTTTGTTAACCGAACCAGTATAAAATTCTTGGTGTTATTATTTTCAACACTTTACTTTCAGTTTCCAGCACTTTACATCGTTTTCATTGCATTAGTAAAAATATCAAAAGACTTTCAAAAAATTACCAAAATTTTCAGAAACACAGCTACACCTCTTAAGTTTCATTTGGCGCAAGTTTCAATCCTTTTTGGATAAGTATAAGTCGATCAAATGTTAATAGTTCTGAGACTAGTGTAATCTGATTTTCAGACTTGCAAAGGTTGAGAACTTGAACGTATTTGACATACTTTCCAAAGGCATTTTCAAAACTGTTTCAACCCATAAAAATGCATATCTTAAAGGGTTTGCCAATAAATTTTCAGACCATTTGGAGTTACGGATTAATCAGAATAAAATTTTCAAATTAGACTACTGTTTCTGGCAGATTTGCACAATCTGACCACAAACGATTTTTCAAAGGGTTAGAGGTTGAATTTTGATCTAAAATTTTTAGGGGATGCTCAAAATATCTGAAAGTAGATTCTCTACAAATTTCAAAATTATTGAAGATATGTAACCTAGTTTTTCAAACGTTTCAAATCAGTATCTGAAAACAGAAACAGTTTTCAAAAGTTTGGTTTTTGGGCTAAAATATTTTAAAAACCAAATTTTCCGCACCCACTTTCAACCCCCCTTCTAGTGGTGCCTTACAGGTCCTACAAGTGATATCAGAGCGGAGGCACACTCACGATAAGGAGATCTAACGATCTTAGTGAGATGGCAACCACTAGCTACAAAACCAAACAAGAAGGAATGTCAACCGTAAGGCCTCCTCTTTTCGATGGTGAGTCCTTTATTCAATGGAAAATTCGAATGGAACTCTTTCTTATGGTTATTGATATTGATTTATGGTCTATTATAGAAGACGGTTCATTCGTCCTGTCTAAGTTGTCTACTATTGATGGAGTCACACTATAAGTTGTAAAATCAAAACAAGAATATACTAGTGATGACAAAAAGAGACTATGAATGCTAAAGCTATGCAATTACTTTTAAACAGGCTAAGCAAAAGCGAATCTAGTTACATATCTAATTGCTCTAGTGCCCAAGAGATGTGGAGAATTCTTGAGATTAAACATGAAGGAACTAGCCAAGTAAAGGAGTCTAAGATTAATATGCTCATGTCCACACTTGAGTCTTTCAAATTATTGCCAATGAGTCTATTGTTGATATGGATTTACGATTGACTAACATTTATAATTCTCTTGAGTCTCTTGGCAAAGCTTTCTCTATGCAGGAAAAGGTCCAAAAGTGTTAAGAAGTCTCCCATCCGAATGGGACCCTAAAGTCAATGCAATAGAGGAGAGTAAAGAAACAAGATCAATAAAAATGGAAGAACTAATCAGAACTCTTAAGGTATATGAAAACAAACTTACGATAAGAAATTCTGAATCTATTTCTAAAAATGATAAGGGTATAGCGTTTAAATCAAATGAATACATCTCTACTTCTTATGATCGCGTAGATGATAGTGACACAGATTCCGATGATGAAGATTTAATCACGATGGCTAAAAGATTAAGAAAGATCTTGAGAAAATCAATTAAAAATAAACACAAGCCTACTTCATCTAAGAACCATAGAAATAAAAATAATGAGGAAATAAAGTGCTATGAATGCGGGAAACTTGGACACTTGTCATATACTGCCCGAACAAAGACAAACAAATGAACAAATACCTTGACAAGGATCAGATCAAAACTAGACTCATCTCAGAATCTAAACAAAGGAGAAGAGCCTTCAAAGCCTCCACTTGGAGTGATTCATCCGACTTGAGGCTGACGATACGGAAGAACAAATGGCACAAGTATGCTTTACATCTAAGGCATCAAATGAGGTATCTTCTGACTCTGATTCTGATTCTGAATATTCTTATGATGACTTATTAGTCAATATTTAGAGTTGCATAAGTTCTCAAAGACTCTTGCAAAAGGAAAGAAACGATTAATTGAAGACAAGAAGTTGTTAGAATCTTCTAACACGAACCTTGTTTCTCAATTAAACGATTCAAAAGAAGAGTGTCTTGCATAATCAATGCATTAAAATCAGAGGTCACATCATTAACGAAACAAAACAATGAAATGAAATCCGAGATTTCAAATTTGAAATCAAGGAATATAGATCTAGAAAAAAAATGGTGAAACAATTCGACACAGGTAAAACAAGCTAGATCGCATCATTTATTCACAAAAGCATGATACCGCAAAACTGGATTAGGATACATTGAGAAAAATGAGAAGTTAAATAAGGCAACCAAATTCATTCCATCTAAGAAAATAGATGCATCTAAGCCATATGTGGCGCCTAAGAAGATGCCTAGATCCCCCTATGTCATTTCAACGTGCTTCATCTTCATATCATATGAGATATAATTTTGCATCTTACAAATATGAAAAGAAGCCATTGATGCATATGAGAAATCCATATCATAAAAATGCATCTAGATCACGCCCCGTGCATGCAAACCGAAATGCTTATCAAAAACAAAGATCATACTATGGCATGATGGCATTCGGCCAAAGGAAACAGATTTGCACCGAACGTCTATTATATTGCGTCATCATCTCCCTTCTCACCTTTTGGAAGACCTAGAAAGGTGATGCGGCGCAAGGAGCCTTCTCATTTCATTCTACATACACAAGAAATGTGTGCACCATTAGTAATCCTACATTTAGACGTTTCTTGTTCAAACATGTATAAGATGAGCCAAGGAATGTAGATGTATGATTTTTCTATGTTTATCAAGGCTATGATATGATTGTCCAAGTGTTTCAATGCATATTATAAGATGTAAGTGTTGGTGGGAGGGCAGGATGGTCATTTCATGCGTTGTCGTCATAATATCGAGTCTAGTTGTTTGTGTTGTCTTTGTTTTGGGTCTAGCATATTTTATAACGTTTTTTTAATATGTGTTTATAGTGCTAATGGCTGTGTTTGTGTGTTTTCTAAGGTGACAAGGCTAAATAAGGAAAGTGGTTTGAAGAGTCTCTATTTTACAGGAAGGCAGCCGGACACCAGTCGGTATTTTGGATGCCCAGGTCGGAGTACTGATCCTAATGGGTTAAAACCACTTGAAGGTCTTAGATAACTCAATTTGGGACGATTTTGATGTTTTGCACTTTTCTTAATTCGGGCTAGAAGATGGACTAAAATCAGATGGAAGGAGGGAGTCCAGAATGGAAAGTACTGAAGTTCACTGGATAGATACCTAGTTTTTGGGAGCCCGTATCTCTGTCAAGAAGAGTCCAAATGAGGTAATTAAAAAGCCCAAATTCAAGAAACTTTCATGAGCTACAACTTTGCTGAAGAGTGAAAACCATAATTCGGCGTCTATAAGTGGCTAGAAGCCAATAACTGACAGGGTGTAATTCCAGGGCGAGATTTTAGGGATTTGAATTATGTAATCTTCTTTGATTAGCTTTGACCTATCTTTTGTGTAAATTTGATTTAGATTGATAGGTAGTGATCTGAGGACTTTTATTGATTAGTTAATTTTTAGGAGTAGAAAAATATAGCATTATATTATGTAAGAAAATGGCAGCATAGTGGACAGTTTTTAGAGTTTTCAGAATTTTCAGTTTCAGAATTAAGACCAGAATTTCGGCAGCTTTGTGCTTCCGTCATTCTTGTGTTTTTCCTTTGGTTTTCAAAAATTAAAAATCAAGGCTAGATCCAATCTAGGTTTGAGCAAACCTAGTTGGTGAATCACAATCCAAGGATACGGAACGACGTGTTGGATTAGGAGATTTGAATTGCTCGACGTAGATTGTTGACTTCTCTTGTCCAAGAAGGTGTGTGGCGCCATGGTCCCCGCAAGGGTTGATCAAAGGTGTCTTTTGGAGTTGAAAGAAGCGATTGTCATTTCCATACGATCCAAGATCGTATCAAAGTGGTATCAGAGCCGAGGTTTCTTCTTTACAACTCGCATAGCCTTCTTTCTTTTTTTCTCACTGTTTTCTTCCTGTATCCAAACGTCCATCACCCCATCTCTGTTCTTTATTTTTCCTCAATTTCAAATTTTCATCTTATTCAAGAAACACATCCCCACATATACATTTGTTTTAACGTTATTAAAAAAAGAAAAAAAAGGTTCATATCTTTTGGATCATTCACCCACTGTTTTCCTGCTTCCATGCACATGCACGTTGCTCCATCTTTAAATTGGATCCTTTTTCTTTGTTACGTGTTCAGCATTTTAGTCATCTTATTATAAAAAAAGGAAAGCTACGTCTTTTTTTTCAAAGCAGTACGTGTAAACAAGAAAGGGTTGGCTTTCTTTTCTCGGCTAGAACCTGCATCACCAACATAAAGGTTGGCCCCTGCACTCATATTTTTTCTCCTAATCATTCAAGATCAAATATTTACACACACTTGAGAATAGGGTTCATTGTGTTAGGGTTTAAATTCCGTCATATCATATAAATCTAGTACCTTGCTTAAAAAGTGCTACCTAGCCACACGTAAAATGTTGTTGCTAACGAAGCTTTTAGTTGATTTTAGACTTGTGTTACTTGATTGTATTGTTGCTTGGTTTCTGTTGCAATTTTCTTGTATCCAAGACATCATCTTCAAACCATACTAAACCACAAAAAAAACCCTAATTGAGGAGATACAAAACCGTTCTTGCTACCTTGCATAAACAGCCCTAAAAGTACCCTTAGTTGCTTTGAACATCGATAAAGACCCTCAGAAAGACAAAATTCAAGGACAGTAGATTTTCTTGTATTCTTATTTAAAAAAGGGCATTCGGCTGAATACCAAAAGAGCCGATAAAAAAAAGTGTACAAAAAAAGAAGAAAAAAGAAGTGCAAGAAGGAGAGTACCAAGGTTGTTCTCAAATTATTTGCAAATAGAGTTCCATAAAAGCTCAACAAGGTCGTGCCCTTTGAAGCCACAAAATACATCACATTTTCATTGCCTTACACTTGGATACTTGATTGTTGCACTTGAATCAACAACTTGTAATTAACTTGCATAAGCTAAGGTTAACTAAAGATTGCCCAGGGCAACCCTTAGTTTTTTTGGCTCAGCCTTTCACGTAACTTTTGGTTTCCTTTTTTTTGATTCTTAGAAGGTTAAGTGTGTCAAATTGTCTTGTTCTTGGCTTGATACCTTTGCTTATTAGTTGCTGAAATTTGGGTGACACATTGGAGAAAAAGGTACATTTGATCATTGGATTGTGTTAGCCACTTGAGAACTTGCTTTGTTTGGTCGTATCTAGCTCAAGATTGGCCGAGGAAAACGCAAACTGAGTTACTACACAGAGAGAGAAGGAACATACATATTGATTTTGATTTCACTAATGTAACAATGTTTCTTTTGTCTTTGTGTTAGTTTTTCGTTTCTTTGTTTTCTTGATTAATTTCAGGTTACTCATGGATTCCATGGAGGATGACATTAGAGACCTCTATCGTGCAATGATAGAAGGCTTACGTCAAGCTCATTTCACTTATGGAATTGCATATGATTTGCATGATATAAGTGATGATTCTAGCGTTGATATTGAGCATGATTCTTATGATGATGATGCTGAAATTTCAATTGATACACATGTTGTTCACGATATGTCGAATGAACATGACTTACATGATAAGCTTCTTCACTTGCATGATCCTAAATTGTTTAAATCTTGTTTGTCTGAATCTGATTCCCATAATGATATTGTTTTCACTCTAAAGTGTGTGAACCTGATAAGAAATTTCATGATGGTTTCCATGATGATGTTGAAGTTGAACATGACTGTGTGAAATTCTTAGAACGTAATTCTGACATTCGTAAGAAACTTCTAGCACAAAAAGAACGTAACTTTGAGATCCTTATAGAAGTAGAACAACAAAAGGTGCACAGATTAGACCTCCTTAATAAATTGCAAGGTTTTAGGAGACTTGTTGATGTTTATCGTGTTCATATGCATGAGACTGACTTGCGTGCTAAAAGTGATGAGCTTGAATCTAAAGTTTTTTGTGCTACACATGGTTCACATGATTTGCTTGATTTACATGCTGAGTTACAAGATGATTTGAGTGACATTTCAAGTGAGAACAATGATGTCTTAGGTCTTAAACATAAGCATGAATGGGTTGTCCATAAAATTTCTAAATTCCACCACATAAAATTTCTAATTTGCATATGTATGAATGTGAAATTCCACTTGACGATACGTTGCAAATTGATTTTGAAGACGATAATCTGCATGTTAGTGCTGATTTGTGCTTTGTTGAGCATGATAGTGCAAATACATCTGATTTAGAAGTTCTAAGGAGCTTACAAGATACGTTGTTTATTCCTCATGTTTTACATACCTTCTGTTTCATGAATGATAAATCTTATGCAAGGAGTTTTCTACCTATCTTGTTAGTGCATCCTAGACACATTAGAAAGAGGTGCTTGTTGCTAAGTGTTCATGTAGATATGTGTTATAATATGTTGTTGTCTACATGCTTCTTCCTTCAGTTAATTGTTCATCCTAAGCATGTTAAACTCAAATTACGCATGTTCATTATACTTTATCTCTTAGGTTTGTGTCTTGTATATATTGTGAGTTTTTTGAAGTATCCCTCTTATACATTTGACTGTTTAGATTCGAGGTCGAATCCTTTCGAGGAGGGAAGGATTGATGCGGCACAAGGAGCCTCCTCATTTCATTCTACATACACAAGAAACGTGTGCACCATTAGTATGCAGAGAAAAAGGAGTTTGAGTGATTACAAAATGCATGATTTAAATAAACGTGTATTAAAGAAATGCATGACATATTTCATGACACATGTTGTTGCATAAAACTTGCCTTATGTAGTTCATATATAATGTTGTCGTACTAACGAGCCATGAAGCTTTAAAGCTTACATCAAATGGCAAGCATTTGTTGTGTTTGAACTATTTTCAGGTGCCATATTAATGAACTAAACTAGTTTATTAAGTGAAGTACTTAGTTAATTAACTAAGCAGTTCATTAAAGGAAGCTATATTTGGAAAAGGCACAAAGGCAACAAGTTGAAGAAAGGAAAGTTTCTCCACCCTCCTACACGCCATTTTCAACATATATATATATATTCAGATTTTTCAAAAAGGCACACACATATATTCCAACGTACTACCGACACGTTATATTTTTGCGAACGTACGTTAACTCACACCACTATATTTGACTCATATTTATGAGTATATTAAGGTCTTATATCATATGATATAAGTCATGTGATGACAAATTTATTACGACACGTTAAAAGGTTCTAAACCAAAAATTGGAGTATCGGGCGAATACCGAAACTTCGCCAACGTGTCACGTACTTGCCATATAGATGGCCAGCCCCTACACTTCAAAAATGGCCACAATTTCGTGGCTTACATGGCATGTACAGCCATAAAATCATTCCATGTTGGAACA
Organism: Eustoma russellianum; assembly: GCA_036186865.1. NCBI lineage: Eukaryota > Viridiplantae > Streptophyta > Magnoliopsida > Gentianales > Gentianaceae > Eustoma > Eustoma russellianum. Next base: position 15,780,735 of record AP025072.1, on the reverse strand, counting down.
CACAAATCACCCCAATTAAGGCCAAATGGAGATTCAAAATTCAATTTTGTCACATGTTGGGCGCACTTTAGATCAGCCTAAGTGCTGAATATTAAAGTTTAATTTATGTATATTATGTGTAACATAATATATATATATATATATATACATGTGCAAAAAGTTGGAATTTAATTAGTGAAAAATCGGGTAATCGATAAACGTCGAAAATTCGGTTTTCTACGTACACGACACATGGAACATTTTTGGCATGGCATATAACATGTATCTAGACACTTTTTACATACTTCATACATTAAAGTGTTCTAGAAAAATCAATTAAGGTCTGATTGGAATATACCATGTGTGTATAATTATATGTGCACTATTTTACAAAGTTTGCAAAATAAAATTCAGCACATGTACAACTATCATACACGCCTAGCTCATCCTTATTGGAGCATATGTGGAGCTTTGTGGCATCTTGATTGGCCAAGAATGAAGCATGCAATGTTGGTGACATAAAGAAAGGAACTACAAAAGGTAACATTTCAAACTTTGTCACATTAGTGACACATGCTGAAAATTCAGCATGTGTTGTCTTGAGCTGGCCGATTTTTGCACTAAATAATGGCATATTTACTATCTTGAATCATGTGGATTAATTGAGAGATATATGGAATTGTTTTGAATATATTATGAATAAATAAAGTGATATCTTTGAATATCACACATGCTGAAAATTTCAGCATGTGTGGGAATGTATGTTGGCCGAATTCATGACCTTTTGGTGATTAATTTTTATTCCAAAATTGATAAGAATGTTATGTACTAAATGATGATTGATTTCTTCTTTATTTTCAAGGAATAAATCAAATACAACTTGGCAACATTTGAATAAAATGCAAATGTTACACATGCTGAAATTTCAGCATGTGGAGGAAGTTAATGGCCGAATTCATCATGGCAAGTTGGAGAAATTTGTCTTGCTAATTATGTGGGATGATATATGCTTTATGGAAATAATTTTATGGCGAATTGACACATGCTTTTTAAGGTTTATTTTCAGATTTGTCTAGTCATCAAATGATGACAACTTCCATCCAATCAATGAGTGCCAAGTAAGCAAGAGCTTAATGATCATCCAATGAGGAGTTGCCAAGTAAGCAAGGACATGTCACAAATGATGCAATACACTCTTCCAAGGACTCTAGAAGATAATTTCAAGAGGAAGAAAAGGCTAGAGGGGGGCGGCCATATGGTGATAAAAAGGAAAAGAAGAGAGCAAACAAAATCTAAGAACAAGTCTTGCAAATTGAAGATCAAAAACGTTGCATCCTCTCTTCTTCTACACACTTCTTTTTTTCTTCTCTCTAAAAGCTCTTGTATTTATATTCATACATTTGAATAGGCCTCATATAGATCACACATACTCTCTTTATTGTTGTAAAAGATTGATGTGTGATCAATCTTGCACTTGCAATTTGGTGGTGGTGTTCGTGAATCGTTGTATTCACTACAGGTTGTAAAGGGTTGGAGTTGGTGTGTAACTCCATCAACCCTGTGTGGTAAGGTGTTCTTTGTGTTTTGTGATTAGTCCTAACGGAGAAGGTGTCCTCGAAGCCTGGAGTAGGTTGTTTTTTAACGAACCAGTATCAAATTCCTGGTGCTATTTACTTCAGCACTTACTTTCAGTTTTCAGCATTGTGTATCGTTTTTTCATCATGTATTAAAAATAGTAAACAAATTTCAAAAATCACCAAAAACTTTCCAGAATCATAGCCACACGTCCTAAGGTTAATTTGGCTCAAGTTTCAACCCTTTTGGACAAGGATAAATCATCCAAACGTCTAAAGTTCTGAGACTAGTGCAGTCTGATTTTCAGGCTTGCAAAGGTTGATACTTGAATGTATTTGACTATGATCCCAAAAGAATTTTTCAAAAGCTGTTTCAAACACAATTAAATAAAACTAATAATGGGTTATTCATTAATGTTTCAGAGCATTTGGAGTTACGGATAAAGAGGAATTATTTTTTCAAATCAGACTCCGTTTCTGGCAGATTTCCGCAATCTGACCACCAACGATTTTTCAAGGGGTTAGAGGTTGAATTTTAATCTGAAATTTTTAGGAGATACTCAGAAACATCTGAGACTAAGTTCTGTTCAAATTTCAGAATTTTTGAAGACTTGCAACCCTAGTTTGTAAACATTCTCAAAACTGGTCATGAAAACAAAAACTGTTTTTCATAAGTTGGGTTTTTAGTTTAAAACAATTTAAAAAACCACATTTTCCGCACCCCACTACTTCACTTCCCCCCTAGTGGTTCCTTGCAGATCCTAATAAGTGGTATCAGAGCGCAAGGAACACTCACAACTAAAAGATCCAACGATCTAAGTGAGATGACAACCACAAACTTCAAAACCGAGCAAGAAGGTATGTCCAGTCAAAGGCCTCCTCTCTTTGACAGTGAGTCATTCATTCAATGGAAGTAGAATGAAACTTTTCCTTATGGCAATTGATATTGATCTTTGGTCAAGTATAGAAGATGGTCCATTTGTTCCACCAAAATTATCCACTGTAGATGGAGTCACACTAAAGGTCGTTAAGCCTAGACAAGACTATACTAATGATGATAAAAGAGACTGAAGCATGAAACCTAGGGCCATGCAATTACTTCTAAATGGACTAGTAAAAGTGAATCTAGCTATGTTTCAAATGGTTCTAGTGCTCAAGAAATGTGAAGAATTCTTGGAAATGAAACACAAAGGCACTAGTCCAGTATAAAGAGTCCAAGATCAACATGCTTATGTCCACACTCGAGTCATTTAAATTATTGCCAAATGAATCTATCGTTGATATGGATCTTCGCTTTGACTAACATTTACAATTCTCTTGAGTGGGACCCTAAAGTAACGGCCATAGAAGAAAGAAAAGAAACTAAATCGATTAAGATGGAAGAACAAATTGGATCACTTAAGGTATATGAGAACAAACTCACCATAAGGAAATCGGAATCATCATCAAAACAAGGTAAGACTATTGCATTTAAATCAAATGAATACGTCTCTACTTCTTCCTATCACGTAGATGATAGTGATTCTGAATCAGATAACGATGACTTAATTTTATTGCCTAAAGGCTTAAGAAATTCATGACAAAGTTATTTAGAAACAAACTAAGGCTACTTCGACTAAAGAGAAATAAGAACAAGACAAATGACAAGGATGTTAAATGTTACGAATTCGGTAAACTTGGACATCTATCATATGACTGCCCTAATAAGGACAAGCAAACAAACAACACCCCTGACAAGGAACGAACCAAGAATAGACTCGTCTCAGAACCTAAGCAAAGGAAAAGAGCTCTCAAGGACTCCACTCGGATGATACATCTGATTCCGGGACTGAAACAGAAGAGGAGACTGCACAAGTATGCTTTGTGTCCAAAGCATCAAACAGTATCATCTGACTCTGATTCTGACTCTGAGCCTTCTTAGATGATCTTTTTAGTCAGTACTTAGAATTGCATAAAATTTACTAAGACTCTCGCGAAAGAAAAGAAGCGATTAATTGAAGACAAGAAGCTGTTAGAATCTTCTAACGAGAATCTTGTCGCTCAATTAAACGATTCAAAGAAGAGTCGTCATGCATCATTAATGCATTAAAGACAGAGATCTAATCATTGACCATGAAAAATAATGAAATGAAATCCGGAGATTTCAAATTTTAAAATCAAGGAATACGGACTTTAAAAAATGATGATGAAATAGTTTGATACGGGATCTAACATGCTAGATCATATTATTTTATCACAAAAGCATGATAGTGAGTTAAAACGGGATTATGTGGATACATTGAAACAAATAAAGTATCCATTAAACTAACCAAGTTTGTCTTGTCTAAGAAAATAGACACTCCTCCAAAATCAATACGCGCCTAAGATGACGCAAAGAACCCCCTCTCCCCCTCATCTCGTCATACTTCTTCTTCATATCATGCGAAATATAATTATGTGCCATATAGATATGAGAAGAAACAAGTGATGCATACACGACATTCATTTCATCCATCTAGATCACGCACTATGCACACCAACACAAGGACATATCAAAAACGAAATCAATATGATGCATATAAAGGAGTTCTCGCCAAAGGCCCGATGTTCACTCACCCAGATGTCTACTACATTGCACCTCATCTACATATCTTGCCATTTGCTAGACCGAGAAAGATCACCCAAGTATGGGACCGGAAAGGTACTTTTACTAAGTGGTGAATAACTAACTCGTAAGGACCCAAAATTAAAAGGGTACCTAAATCACTTGTACATTTAATGAACCACACATTAAAAGACAAATCTATCAAGTGGTTCCTTGACAGTGGTTGCTCAACGCACATGACAGATGACCCGAGCTTGTTCACTAAATTGAAGGTCACAAAAGGTGGATTCGGGACCTTTGGAGACAACATGAAGGCAAGATCATCGAAAAAGGTACAATTGGAAACCCAAAGCATCCTTCAATCTCAAAACGTCTTTTTGGTAAGCAAACTTATCCTATATCTTCTTAGCATTTCACAATTTATTGACAATGGTTTTGATGTGTGGTTTTTACTCACCATATCGCAATATAATAAATAAAAATGGAGAAACAGTTTTAAAAGGAAAACAGGAAGGAAACATCTTACACTTCTATGGATGATATGGTAAGACGCTAAGGTTAAGTGTTTCATGTCAAATGAACCTAACGTAAATTTTATGGCGTAGAAGTTTAGGACACATTGGCACTTCTACACTTAGAAAAACTTCCACAAAAGAACCTAATACGAGGATTGCCTACACTTGATTTAGGACAACTTTCAGATGTGTGAATCTTGCATAAAAGGAAAACAAACACGCGAGTCACTAAAACTAAAATGAAATAAGCACGACTAGAGTTTTAGAATTATTACACATTGATTTATTTGGTCCTAGTCCGCACTACGAGTCTTGGTGGATTGTCACTATGCTTGTGTGATTGTGATGATTTCTCTCGTTATACTGGACTTTGTTTCTTGCACATAAGGATGATAGTTCCATTGAGATTGCGAAACGAAATAAAAACAACTTGAAAATCAATATGATGTCAATGGTGAAAAGGATAAGAAGCAATAGAGGCGGTGAATTTAAAACAAGGACATGATTTCCATTTTGCAAAGAAATAGAAATTAAACACGAGTTTTCGCCACCTAGAACTCCACAATTAAATGTAGTAGAAGAAAGAATAGGACATTACAAGAAATTGCTAAGAACCATGCTGTGTGAGAATAAATTGCCTAGATTTTTGTGGGTGAATGAAAGCCGTAAATTGTGCATGCTACATTGTTAATCGTTTGTCTATTCGAAAGAAAATAAATAAGATGCCTTATGGATATTAAATGATCGCAATGCCTAAAATTGATTACTTTCGTGTGTTTACATGCAAATGCTTTGCTTTAATACGAAAGATAATTTAGATAAGTTTGAATATAAATAAATTGAATGCATCTTTGTTGGATATTCTGTGAATTCAAAAGCATACAGATGTTATGATCCCATCACTAGACAAATTCTAGAATCCATCCATGTGAAGTTTAATGAATTGGTGTGATTGATAAAGATAAAGAATATGATGATGATTTTGAATTGAAACCCGTTGTTGAATGATGATGATGTCACGCATAATATGCATGATACACTAGAAATGCATTGTCACTTCAGAAATGCATGAGAACATAGAAAATAATCAACCAAGATAGCATAGAGATCACCCACAGGATCTCAGTATAGGCGATATCACTCAAGGTGTGCTGACTATGTAGAAAAATAAATCCGGATGAAATAAATCAATTTCATGCCATGATTTCCGAAATTGAACCTAAAAATGTGGCATGAGCTTTGAGGTGATTCTTCTTGGATTGATGCTATGCATGATAAACTTAATCAATTTGTTAGAAATGACGTATGGGATTTGGTGCCACGACCACAAGATAAGACTATAATAGGCACAAAGTGGGTGTTTAGAAATAAAATGAATGAAGAAGGAAAGTTGTTAGAAATAAAGCTAGACTTGTAGAACAAGGATATAATCAAGAAGAAGGAATTGATTATGATGAGACATTTGCACCTGTAGCACGCTTAGAAGCCATACGACTTTTACTTGCTATTGCTTGCATGAAAGATTTTAAACTTTATCAAATGGACGTGAAAAGTGCATTCTTAAATGGATTTATACAAGAAGAGGTATACGTAAAACAACCACCTGGTTGTTTGAAGATTTGAAACATCCTGATCACATGTACAACTAAAGAAGGCACTATACGGTCTAAAGCAAGCACCGAGAGCATGGTTGATCGTTTTGCTACTTCCTTTTAGAAAATAGTTTTAAAAGAGGCACTATAGATAGTACTCTATTTTTAAAACAAGATAAATGGATTTACTCATTATTCAAATTTATATTGGATGACATCATTTTCGGCTCCACTTCCACATAAACTTGTTGAAGATTTCGAAATTTGCATGAAATCAGAATTTGAAATGTGTATGGGTTGGTGAACTAAATTACTTTCTGGGCTTGCAGATTAAATATAAACAGGTAAAGGAATACATATAAGCCAAGTTAAATATATAAATGATATGATTAAGAAGTTCAATTTTGAAAATTTAAAACCATCTCTCACCCCTATGAGTGTCACAACTAAATTAGATAAAGATGAACATGGTAAGGATTTTGATAATGCCTTATATAGATCTATGATTGGCTCTTTACTATATCTTACTACTAGTAGGCCTGATATCATGTTCAGTTATGTATGTGTGCGCGTTTTCAAAGTCAACCAAAGGTGTCTCACTATAATGCCGTGAAAATAATATTTCGATATATTAAGCACACACCCACCCTTAGGCATTTGGTATGATAAAGACTGCGAATTTAACTTGCATGCCTACACTGACGTAGATTATGGTGGATGTAAAATAGATAGAAAAGCACGAGTGGCACTTGCCAATTTATAGGAAATTCACTTATTTCATGGTTTTCTAAAAAGCAAGCCAGCGTCGAACCATCCACCACTGAAGCTGAATACATGGCACTAGTCTTTGTTGCACACAATAGCTATGGATAAAACAACAACTCTCTGATTTTGGTATCATAGTACAACGTATTCCTATATATTGTGATAGTATGAGCGCTATCAACTTGTACTACACTCTAAGCCAAGCATATAGAAGTACGTTATCATTTTCTTCGTGAATCACGTAAGTAATGGTGATATTGTCATAGATCACGTACGCACATAGGCACAAGTAGCGGATATTTTACTAAGGCATTAAATCAAGCCACGTATGAAAATCTTCGTTCTAAATTAGGCATGATTTCTGCTGATTTGATTTGATTATCTTTCCATATTACAAGCATTTTGATTGACATTCCAAAATAAAGGGGGAGAGAATGCATGATTTAAGGGGGAGAGAGAAATTGATTGCATGAATCAAGGGGGAGCGAATTTGAAATTTCAAATTTCAAAATTTGAATTTATGCACAATTAGAGGGGGAGCGACAAGATTTAACTCATGTATGTAGGTTATTTTGTAAATCATCAAAAAGGGGAGATTGTAGAGAAAAAGGGGTTTGACTGATTACAAAATGCATGATTTAAATAAACGTGTATTAAAGAAATGCATGACATATTTCATGACATGACACGTTGTTGCATAAAACTTGTCTTATATAGTTCATATATAATGTTGTCGTACTAACGAGCGATGAAGCTTTAAAGCTTACATCAAATTGCAAGCATTTGTTGTGTTTGAACTATTTCAGGTGCCATCATTAATGAACTAAACTAGTTCAGTAGGTGAAGTACTTAATTAATTAAACTAAGTAGTTCATTAAAGGAAGCTATATTTGGAAAGGCACAAAGGCAACAAATTGAAGAAAGGAAAGTTTCTCCACCCTCCTACATGCCATTTTCAACATATATATATTCAGATTTTTTGAAAAGGCACATACACATATATTCCAACGTACTACCGACACGTTATATATTTTGCGAACGTACGTTAACGTCACACCACTATATTTGACTCATATTTATGAGTATATTCAGATCTTATATCATATGATATAAGTCATGGTGAAGAAAAATTTATCACGACACGTTAAAAGGTTCTAAACCAAAATTGTCGCATTGGGCGAATACCGAAACTTCACCAACGTATCACGTAATTGCCATATATAGATGGCCAGCCCCTACACTTCAAAAATGGCCACAAATTTCGTGGCTTAAATGGTATGTACAGTCATAAAATCATTCCATGTTGGCACACACAAATCACCCACAATTAAGGCCAAATTGTGGAGATTCCAAAATTCAATTTTGTCACATGTTGTGCGCCACTTTAGATCTGCCTAAGTGCTGAATATTAAAGTTTAATTATGTATATTATGTGTAACATAATATATATAACATGTGCAAAAATTTGAAATTTAATTAGAGAAAAATCGGGTAATCGATAAACGTCGAAAATTCGGTTTTCTACGTACATGACACATGGAACATTTTTGGCATGGCATATAACATGTATCTAGACACTTTTTACATACTTCATACATTTGAAAGTTTTCTAGAAAAATAAATTAAGGGCTGATTGGAATATACCATGTGTGTATAATTATATGTGCACTATTTTACAAAGTTTGCAATAATAAAATTCAGCACATCTACAACTATCATACACACCTAGCTCAGCCTTATTGGAGCATATGTGGAGCTTTGTGGGCATCTTGATTGGCCAAGAATGAAGCATGCAATGTTGGTGACATAAAGAAAGGAACTACAAAAGGTAACATTTCAAACTTTGTCACATTAGTGACAGATGCTGAAAATTCAGCATGTGTTGTCTTGAGCTGGCCGATTTTTGTACTAAATAATGGCATATTTACTATCTTGAATCATGTGGATTAATTGAGAGATAGTATGGAATTGTTTTGAATATATTATGGAATAAATAAAGTGATATCTTTGAATATTACACATGCTGAAAATTTCAGCATGTGTGGGAATGTATGTTGGCCGAATTCATAGCCTTATTGGTGATTAATTTTATTCCAAAATTGATAAGACTGTTATGTACTAAATGATGATTGATTTCTTCTTTATTTTCAAGGAATAAATCAAATACAAACTTGGTAACAATTTGAATAAAATGCAAATGTTACACATGCTAAAATTTCAGCATGTGGAGGAAGTTAATGGCCGAATTCATCATGGCAAGTTGGAGAAATTTGTCTTGCTAATTATGTGGGATGATTATATGCTTTATGGAAATAATTTTATGGCTAATTGGCACATGCTTTTTAAGGTTTATTTTCAGATTTGTCTAGTCATCAAATGATGACAAATTCCATCCAATCAATGAGTGCCAAGTAAGCAAGAGCTTAATGATCATCCAATAAGGAGTTGCCAAGTAAGCAAGGACATGTCACAATGATGCAATACACTCTTCCAAGGACTTAGAAGATAATTTTTCAAGAGGAAGAAAAGGCTAGAAGGGGGCGGCCATATGGTGATAAAAAGGAAAGAAGAGAGCAAACAAAATATAAGAACAAGTCTTGCAAATTGAAGATCAAAAACGTTGCATCCTCTCTTCTTCTACACCTTCTTTCTTTCTTCTCTCTAAAATCCTATTGTACTCATATTCATACATTTGAATAGGCTTCATATAGACCACCACATACTCTCTTTATTGTTGTAAAAGATTGATGTGTGATCAATCTTGCACTTGCAAGGTGGTGGTGTTCGTGATCGTTGTATTCACATACAAGGTTTGTAAAGGGTTGGAGTTGGTGTGTAACTTCATCAACCCTGTGTGGTAAAGTGTTCTTTGTTTTTGTGATTAGTTCTAACCGAGGAAGGTGTCCTCGAAGACTGGAGTAGGTTGTTTTAACTGAACCAGTATAAAATTCCTGGTGCTATTTACTTTCAGCACTTACTTTCAGTTTCAGCACTGTATATCGTAATTCATCATGTTATTAAAAATAGTAAACGAATTTCAAAAATCACAAAAATTTCCAGAATCATATCCACACGTCTTAAGGTTAATTTGGCACAAGTTTCAACCCTTTTGGACAAGGATAGGTCATCCAAACGTCTAAAGTTCTGAGACTAGTGCAGTCTGATTTTCAGGCTTGCAAAGGTTGAGACTTTGAATGTATTTGACCATCTTCCCAAAAGAATTTTTCAAAACTATTCCAACATAATTAAATACAACTATTAAGGGGTTAGTCATTAAATTTTCAAAGCATTTGGAGTTACGGATAAATAGAAATTAATTTTTCAAATCAGACTACCGTTTCTAGCATATTTGCGCAATCTGACCACCAACAATTCTTCAATTGGTTAGAGGTTGAATTTTAATCTGAAATTTTTAGGAGATACTCAGAACATCTGAGACTAAGTTCTCTCCAAAATTTCAGAATTTTTGAAGACCTGCAACTTAGTTTTCAAAACGTTTCAAATCTGATCCTGAAAACAGAAACTATTTTCAGAAGTTGGGTTTTTGGTTTAAAAAAATTTTAAAAACCACATTTTTCCGCATCCACTATTCAACCCCCCTCCCCTTCTAGTGGTGCCTTGCAGATCCTACATAGTAATCCTACAATTAGATGTTTCTTGTTCAAACATGTACAAGATGAGCCAAGGATTGTAGATGTATGATTTTTCTATGTTTATCAAGGCTATGATATAATTGTCCAAGTGTTTCAATGCATATTATAAGATGTAAGTGTTGGTGGGAGGGCAGGATGGTCATTTCATGCGTTGTCGTCATAATATCGAGTCTAGTTGTTTGTGTTGTCTTTGTTTTGGGTCTAGGATATTTTATAGCGTTTTTTTAATATGTGTTTATAGTGCTAATAGCTGTGTTTGAGTGTTTTCTAAGGTGACAAGGCTAAATAAGGAAAGTGGCTTGAAGAGTCCCTATTTTTCAGGAAGGTAGCCGGACACCAGTCGGTATTTTGGATGCCTAGGTCGGAGTACTGATCCTAATGGGTTAAAACCACATGGAGGTCTTAGAAAACTCAATTTGGGACGATTTTGATATTTTGCACTTTTCTTAATTCGGGCTAGAAGATGGATTAAAATCAGATGGAAGGAGGGAGTTCAGAATGGAAAGTACTGAAGTTTACTAGATGGATACCTAGTTTTTGGGAGCCCATATCTCTATCAAGAAGAGTCCAAATGAGGTGATTGAAAAGCCCAAATTCAAGAGTATTTCATGAGCTACAACTTTGTTCAATAGTGAAAACCCTAATTCGGCATCTAGAAGCGGCTAGAAGCCAATAACCGACAGGGTGTAATTCCATGGAGAGATTTTAGGGATTTGATTTATGTAATCTTCCTTGATTAGCTTTAACTTATCTTTGAGTAAATTTGATTTAGATTGATAGGTAGTGATCAGAGTACTTTATTGATTAGTTAATTTTTAGGAGTAGAAAAATATAGCATTATATTATGCAAGAAAACGGCAGCATAGTGGACAGTTTTTAGAGTTTTCAGAATTTTCAATTACAGAATTGAGACCAGAATTTCGGGCAGCTTTGTGCTTCCTTCATTCTTGTGTTTTTCCTTTGGTTTTCACAAACTAAAAATCAAGGCTAGATCCAATCAAGGTTTGAGCAAACCTAGTTGGTGAATCACAATCCAAAGATACGGAACGACGTGTTGGATTGGGAGATTTGAATTGCTCGACGTAGACGTTGTTGACTTCTCTTGTCCAAGAAGGTGGTGTTGGCGCCATTGTCCCACGCAAGGATTGAAAGGTGTCTTTTGGAGGTGAAAGAAGCGATCGTCATTTCCATACGATCCAAGATCGTATCAAAAGGTCACCCAAATTTGAGTACCAAAAGGGACATTTGCAATGGGTTGAATAAATAACCCTTAAGAATGCACTTTTGATATTATTGTACAATACACTTGAAATGCATGCTTTTTATACTAATTTCTATTTATTTATTACGTGCACTTTTGATTTTATTTCCAAAATAAAGGGAGAGAAAAAGTACATGCTTTAAGGGGGAGAGAGTGTATGATTGCAAAAATCAAGGGGGAGAAATTTCAAAATTCAAAATTTCAAATTCAAAATTTGAATTTGTGCACGATTGGAGGGGGAGCGATTAAATTTAAATCATGTACTAAGATTATTTTTTAAATCATCAAAAGAGGGAGATTGTTGAGAAAAGGGGTTTGAGTGATTCACAAAAATGCATGATTTAAATAACGTGTGCTAAAGAAATGCATGACACATTTTATGACTTGACATGTGTTTGTGATAAACTTGCCTTATATACTTTATATATAATGTTGCTGCACTAACAAGCCATGAAGCTTTAAAGCTTACATCAAATAGTAAACATTTGTTGTGTTTGAACTATTTTCAGGTGCCACCATTAATGAACTAAACTAGTTCATTAAGTGAATTACTTAGTTAAATGAACTAAGTAGTTCATTAAATGGAGAAATATTTCGAGAAGGCATAAAGGCAACAAACATGGAAATGGAAAGTCTCCTTATACCCTCAAGTCACACGTTTTTCATATATATATGTGTATATATATATGTATATATATATATATGTATATATATATATATATATGTATATGTATATATATATATATATATTCAAATTTTTTTAAAGGCACTATACACATATATTCCGACGTACTACCGACGCGTTATATATATTACAAACGTACGTCAACGTCACGCCACTATACTTACCTCATATTTGTGAGTATATTGAGGTCTTATATCATATGATATAAGTCACGGTGATGACAAAATTATTACGACACGTTACTAGGTTCTAAACCAAAAAATTGTCGTATCGGGTGACTACCAAAACTTCGCTAACGTGTCATGTACTTGTCATATATAGATGGCCAGCCCCTACACTTCAAAATGGCGACAAATTTTGTGGCTTACATGGTACACTCAGCCATAAAATCATTCCATGTTGGCACACACAAATCACACCCAATTAAGGCTAAATTGTGGAGATTTCAGTTTCATTCTTTTATGTCACATGTGGCGCCATTTGTCTCAGCCATTAAGAGATGAATATTCAAATTATTTTATGTATATTACGTGTGACATAATATATATATCATGTGGAAAAATTTGGAATTTAATCGAAGAAAATCGCGTAATCGACAAAAGTCGAAAATTCGGTTTTCTACGAATACAACACATGGAACGTTTTTGGCATGACATGTAATATGTACCTATACACTTTTTACATATTCAATATATACTAAAGTGTTCTAGAATATTCAAATTAGGGTTGATTGGAATATACCATATGTGTATAATTATTGTGCACTATTTTACAAAGTTTACAAAAATAAAATTCAGCACATGTTCAAGCCTACATCACACGTCTACTCAGCCTTGATAAAGCTTATATGGAGCTTAGTTGGCATCTTGATTGGTGAAGAATGGACTATACAAGGTTAGTGACATAATGGAAGAAGCTACACAAGGTAATGTTTTAAACTTTGTTACAAATGTAACACATGCTGAAAATTCAGCATGTGTAAGTTAAAGGTGGCCGAATTTTGTGTCCTAAATGATGATTAATTTTCTTCTCAATATTCAAGGGATTGATGTGTAGCAATATAGTAACAATTTGAAAAACTTGAGATTATTGCACATGCTGAAAATTCAGCATGTGTTGCATATGGTTGGGCGATTTTTTGGAGTAAATGGAGACCAATTTACTTTGCAAATTAAGTGAGATTAATTGTATAACATTTGGTAAGGTTTTTACTACTATTTTGGTACATGTTTTGAATGTTATTCTCAGATTTTTTTTCAGTCATCAAGTGATGACAAATCTCATCCAATCAAGAAGTGCCAAGTAAGCAAGGTCAAGACAATCATCCAATCAAGTTATGCAAAGTAAGCAAGTTGATGTCACATCTATACAAGTCATACTTCCAAGGACTTAAAAGAGAATTCTCAAGATGGGATGAAGCCCTAGAGTGGGCGGCCAACACTTGATAAAAGGAAGAAAAGAGAACCACTTAAATGCAAGACAAGTCTCACAATTTCAAAAGCGCAAAAAGACTATCTACTCTCTTCTTCTACATTTCTTTCTTCTCCTTCTCTCTCAAGCCTATTGTATATATATTCAAACACATTGTATAGGCTTCATTCATACCACTATACACACCTCATTTTTGTAAAAGGTTGACCAAGGTGTGATCAAACCTTCATCCGCTCGGTGGTGGTGTTCGTGATCATTGTGATTTCTTATTTCGATTGTAAAGGGTTAGAGTTGGTGTGTAACTCCAGAAACCCTTATGGTAAGGTGTTATTTTGTGATTATTGATAACCAAAGAAGTTATCCTCAAAGACTGGAGTAGGTTATGTTAACTGAACCAGTATAAAATTCTCGGTGTTATTACTTTCAGCACTTTACTTTCAGTTTCCAGCACTTTGCATCGTTTTCATTGCATTAGTAAAAATATCAAACGACTTTCAAAAAATTGCCAAACTTTGCAGAAACATAGCCACACCTATTGAGTTTCATTTGGCGCAAGTTTCAACCCTTTAGTATAAGTATAAGTCAATCAAACGTTAATAGTTCTGAGACTAGTGCAATCTGATTTTCAGACTTGCAAAGGTTGATAACTTGAGAACTTGAACGTATTTGACATACTTCCCAAAGGAATTTTTCAAAACTGTTTCAACCCATAAAGTACATATCATAAGGGGTTTTTCATTAAAGTTTTAGACCATTTGGTGTTACGGATTAATCGGAATAAAATTTTCAAATCAGACTACTGTTTCTGGCAGATTTGCGCAATCTGACCACAAACGATTGTTCATAGAGTTAGAGGTTGAATTTTGATCTGAAACTTTTAGGAGATACTCAAAACATCCGAGAGTAGAATCTCCTCAAATTTCTGAATTTTTGAAGATCTCTAACCTAGTTTTTCAAACGTTTCAAATCAGGATCTGAAAACAGAAACTATTTTCAGAAGTTTGGTTTTTGGGTTAAAATATTTTAAACACCAATTTTTTTGCACCCACTATTCAACCCCCTCTCCCCCTTCTAGTGGCGCCTTACAGTTCCTACAGAACCTTGTATCTCAATTAAAGGATTCAAAAGAAGAGTCGTCTTGCACCATCAATGCATTAAAATCAGAGGTCTCTTCATTAACGTCAGAATATAATGAAATGAAATCCGAGATTTCAAATTTGAAATCAGGAAATACGGGTTTAGAAGGAATGGTAAAATAGTTTGATACAGGTACAAACATGCTAGATCGTATGATCTCCCCACAAAAGCTTGAAAGCGACAAAACCGGATTAGGACACGTTGAGAAAAATAAAATACAAAATAAATCAACCAAATTCATTTTATCCTCATCTAAGAAATTGCATGCATTCAAGACCAGTACAAAACCTAAAAGAACACCTAGATCACTGCTCGTTTCATCTCATCGTGCTTCTTCTTTTTCATCTCATACGAAATATAATTACGTGTCGTATAGATATAAAAAGAAACCATTGATGCATACACAACATTCATACATCATAAATGCATCTAGATCACGCACCATACACAATAACACAAAGGCATATCAAAAACGAAAATCATACCATGAGCATGATGGCATTCTCGACCATAGGCCAAACAGATTTGCACCTAACATCTATTATATTGCTTCTTCATCTCTATTCTCACCATTTGTAAGACCGAGAAAGGTCACCCAAGTTTGGGTACCAAAAGGTACTCTTACAAGGGGGTGGAAAATTAACTCTTAAGGACCCAAAATAAAAGGGTAACTAAATCGTTGTTACACATTGCAGGAAACACATATATCTAAAGATACATCAATCAAGTGGTTCCTTGACAGTGGTCGCTTGAGGTACATGACGGGTGACCCGAGCTTGTTTTCAAAGTTAAGGAAGGCTACAAAAGATGGATCAGTGACCTTTGGAGACAACAACGAAGGAAGAATCATCGGAAAAGGTACATTCGAAAACCCAAGCACTCTTCAAATCTCCAATATCTTTCTGGTAAGTAATCTATCCTACAACTTGCTTAGCATCTCACAGTTTCATGACAACGGTTTTGATGTGTGTTTCACTCACCCATATTGTAATATAGTAAATAAAAACGGAGAATTGGTATTAAAAGGAAAAAGAGATGGAAATATTTTTACACTTTCTATGGATGACATGTTAGACGCTAAAGTAAAATATTTTATGTCAAATGAACCTAACGTAAATTTATGGCAACATCTCAGCTCTTGAGAAACTTCAACGAAAGAATCTAGTACAAGGATTGCCTAAACTTGATTTTAAACAACTTTAAGCTGTGTGAATCTTGTATTAAAGGCAAACAAACACGCGAGTACTTAAATCTAAAAATTAAATAGCAAGTCTAGAGTCTTAGAATTATTACACATTGAGTTGTTTGGTCCTAGTCGTACTAAGAGTCTTGGTGGGCGACATTATGCATGTGTTATCGTTGACGATTTTTCTCGCTGTGCATGGACTTTATTTCTTGCGAATAAAGATGATAGTGCCATTGAGATTGAAAAATTAATAAAACAACTTGAAAATTAGTATGGCTTAAATGTGAAAAAGATTAGGAGCGACAGAAGCGGCGAATTTAAAAATAAGAACATGATTGCATTTTGCCAAGAAAAAGGTATTAAACACGAGTTTTCACCACCTAGAACACCACAGTTAAACAGAGTAGCAGAAAGAAAGAATATGACACTACAAGAAATTGCAAGAACCATGCTATGCGAAAATAAGTTGCCTAGATTTTTGTGGACGGAAGCCGTAAATTGTGCATGCTATATAGTTAACCGCCTATCAATTAGAAAGAAGATAAACAAAATTCCTTATGAAATTTGAATGATCGCATGCCTAAAATTGATTATTTTCGTGTGTTTGGTTGTAAATGCTTTGTTTTGAATACGAAAGATAATCTAGATAAATTTGAGTTTAAATCCATTGAATGCATTTTTGTTAGATATTCTGTGAATTCTAAGGCATATAGAGTTATGATCCTATCACTAGACAAATTTTAGAACCTATTCATGTGAAATTTAATGAATTCGGTGAATATGAAATAAATAAAGAATATGACGATAATTTTGAACTAAAGCTCGTGTTAGATGATATAGACAAAAGTATAGTAAATGATGAACACGACACACTAGAAATGCATGATCACTTAGAAATGCATGATCACTTAGAAAATAATCAACCAAGATGGCATAGGGATCACCCAGATGATCTTATCATAGGCGACATAACACAAGGTGTACTATCACGTAGAAGAATAAATCAAGATGAGATAAATCAATTCGATGCTATGATATCTGAAATTGAACCCAAAAATGTGTTTGATGCTTTGAATGATTCTTTTTGGACTGACGCTATGCATGATGAATTAAATCAATTCATAAAAACCGATGTATGAAATTTAGTGCCACGACCACAAGATAAAACGATAATAGGCACAAAGTGGGTCTTTAGAAACAGTCGTTATAAACAAAGCGAGGCCTGTAGCACAAGGCTATGATCAAGAAGAGGGAATAGATTACGAAAAAAACATTTGCACATGTAGCATGCTTAGAAGCCATACGATTATTACTTGCTATTGCTTGCATGAAGGATTTTAAACTTTATCAAATAGACGTAAAAAGTGCATTCTTAAACGGTTTTATACAAAAAGCATTATATGTAAAGAAACCACCCGGTTTTGAGGATTTAAAATATCATAATCATGTGTATAAATTAAAGAAGGCACTATAAAGCTAAGCTCTTCTTCTCTGGCAAAACGGCGACTTCAGAACTGCATCACGTTAACCCCACGATCGGAGGCCTCTGGCCGCCACAACTCACCGCGCCGCTGCCTGCTTTTTCTGCTGGACATTATTCTGCCATGGATGCTGCAGAAAATCACTTACACCAGCTGCCACTCCCGACGGCGATTACGGGTAAATCATACGCCTCATTGTTTTCATCTTCTCGACCCCCTATCGCCGTAAAGCCTATTCAACGATTCAAAGGTGCCCCAATGATTGAATTCGCTGAGGAGGAAATCACTACATTGGCGGCCCCATATCGCCACATGTTAGTGGGTTTGTTTTGGTATGGGCACCCCTCGATGGCCGCTATTCGTTCGAGTGTGGATCGAATAGGATACACCGGTGCTGTTAAAACAGGCTTACTTGATTCCATGCATGTCTTGCTGCATTTTGGACACGAAGCGGATTACCTGCGTTGCTTTGCCCGGCGGAGCTGGACACTAGCAGGCAAGTATATGAGAGTGGTGAAGTGGACGCCTGATTTTTATCCGAAGGTTGACGTCCCGATAGTTCCTGTTTGGGTTTCCTTGCCAGGATTGCCTGCACATTTTCATCAAAAGGATGCATTATTTCAGATTGGTCATATGCTAGGCACCCCTATGAAGCTTGATGCAGTGACTACAGCAGTCATTCGACCTTCAATGGCATGTTTGTGTGGGATGTGGATATCTCTCAGGATTTACCCACGCGTGTTTATATTCAGGCTTCTAGTCGTACAATTTCACAACTTGTGGTTTACGAAGATTTACCATCATACTATACATCCTGCTATCGGTTGGGCCATAAAGCGGTTGCCTGCGGAAAGACGGACTCTCCAGATCAACTGCCGACTACTGATGCTAGGGTATTCAAACCTAAGGCCAAGGAGGCGATGCAGCGCTGGACCCCCAAAAAACTGCCAGAGCAACCCAAGAACATTGAGGCTATTGTCCCTACGGAGGCAACTCCACCAGTAGGTATTCGCTCTCCAGATATGCTCCCTGTTGAGTCTGTTTCTTTTTCACAGAATGTGTCTTGCCTAAAAAGTGTTGATGATAGCTTGGTTGCGGAGTTGCCTATTACTTCTGAGATGTTTACAATTTCGGATAGTGAGTTAGAGGTGGAGCGCTGTCGTGCTGCTCCACTTGAAGAAATACAGGAAGCAGAATTTTTACATAATATTGAAAACTTAGTGCAACCTATAGGGATTGATTCCACCTCCCAGGAAAGGCTCCATTCAACGCCTCCGGCATCTAGTGAAGAGGCAGGTTTTCAAATTCCACCCAGACTGTTAAGACGGCAGCATCGGTTAATTGCGCCTGTGTCGCCACTGCTTACTCGTTCTCGGGCTGCTCTCTCGAACTCATTTGAAGCATTGTCTGATCAATGAAGATCCTTCTTTGGAATGTTAGAGGGGTACGTTCCTCTGTTGATCGAATTCTTTCGTTGTTGCGGCGTTATCAGTTACATATATTAGTTGTTATTGAGCCAAAAGCAAGGTTGTCTACGCTATCTACATATCGATTGCGGTTTGGTTTTTATCAAGCTATTTCTGCATGTGATGAGCATATATGGATTTTTTGGAAAACTTCTGTGTTACACTTGGAGGATGAGCGACATGGTGTCCACAATCATTATCTGCGATTTAATTAGTTGGCATCGGGAGATTCTTTTTGGATGACTAATGTTTTTGGTCTTTATTCTGTGGCGGCACGCCGTCCTTTGTGGTCGGATTTAGTATCACTGGCGGAATCTATAGATATTCCATGGTTAATTGGTAGGGATTTTAATACATTTTTATCTTTAGAGGAGCATAAAGGCCGATCGCAGCGGACCTTGTCTTCGCTACAGGATTTTAATGATTGTGTGGCCGCCTGTTATTTTCAACCGATAAATTTTCAAGGCTCTCTTTATACTTGGTGTGATGGTCGAGGTTTGGGCAGAGTTTGGCGTCGATTAGATCGATTTATGTGTACCTCGGCATTTTTTGACCTTTTTTTCTTCGGTGAGATATCAGCATTTAAATCGCACTACTTCTGATCATGCTCCATTGTATCTGGAATGTACAGCTGATGCTGTCACATCATCGGCATCTTTTTGTTACTTGGATGTGTGGGCTACACATTCGGACTTTGATAGTTTTGTCGCCCATCAGTGGTAGTCGTTCAGTACTATTGGTGGCATGCGAGGGTTTTATTCTAATTTGTAACATCTTATATCTCATTTAAAGCGGTGGAATAGGGATGTGTTTGGTAATATTTTTGATGCTGTATCGGCAGCGGAGGCAGATACGCTTCGTTGTGAAGCTGCATTTGACTCGGCCACATTTGATTTGACACGCACAGGATATCGTAAAAGTGTGGTCTCTTAAAGGTTGGCGCAGTCACGCACGTTATTATTCTAGAAACAAAAAGCTAATATAAAGTGGTTGCAGGATGGTGATGCCAACATTAAGTTTTTTCAACAAACAATGAAGGAACAATGGCATAAGCAGTCAATCCGGAGGATCTTAAAGGCAGATGGTGGGGAATGCTGTACCTCGCAGGATATTGAGGCAGAGGCAGTGCGGTTTTTTCAGCATTTATTTACGGTGGAACAAACAGCTCAGGCTACTCCTATCCTCCAATATTTTCCGCAGTTACTTTCTGTAGAAGATAATAGTTTTTTGATGGCATTGCCTGACATGCATGAGGTAAGCAGGCAGTTTGGCATCTTAGTCCATCCAGTGTTGCAGGTCCTGATGGTTTTCGGGGTTCAATTTATCGTTGCTTTTGGTCATTGATACAACATGATGTCCATAAGGCAGTTCAGGAGTTTTTTCTCGGTGTTCCCCCTCCACCTCAAATGGCGGCATCACTTATTATTCTCATCCTGAAAGTTCTAAATCCGCAAACTTTCTCTGATTACAGGCCTATTTGATTGACGAATTTTCTGGCAAAGGTACTTACTCGATTGATTGCTACTCGACTGTCTTCTTATCTTCCTCGTCTTATATCTCCTGAGCAGGCGGGTTTTATGAAGGGACGAGATATTACTGACCAAATACTGCTAGCACAAGAAATGGTGCATGTTTTGGATTGCCATGTCTGTGGTAGACATGTGATTGTCAAGTTAGACATGGCTAAGACTTTTGACAGAGTGAATTGGTCGTACCTACGACAACTGTTGTTAGCCATGGGATTTCACTCGCGTTTCATCCGTATTATTTTAAACAATTTGGTGACTACAAGGTGTTTAGTGCTCATTAATGGTAAGCCTATGGGCTATTTTTCAGTGTCCAGAGGAGTAAAGCAAGGTGATCCACTGTCTCCTCTGTTATTTATTCTTGCTTCAGAAGGCTTTTCAAGAGGGCTAAAGTCATTGATGCAGACAGGTTTTATCAAGGGATTTAATGCTGGTCGAGTGCCACAAGTGTCTCATCTGGGGTTTGCAGATGACCTGGTAGTTTTCTTAAATGGTTCTGCTTCCAATTTGCATAAGTTTTGCAACTTTCTTGATGTGTATCAGCAAGTTTCCAGACAGTTGATTAATTTTCATGAAAGCCAAGTGGTGGTCGGTGCAGGAGTATCGGGTTCAAGGACATCACATGCCTTGGGCATGCGTTTGACGCAGTTGCCAATGAAATATTTGGGATCATATTTATATAAAGGTATTAATCGAGCCTCTGATTGCACTTCATTGCTTGATCATTTTTGATGCAAAATCGAACTCCTGGTCTACTAAGCTGCTATATTTTGCGGGTCGTCTAGTTTTAATTCGTCATGTACTTGGTGCTGTGCCTTTACATATAATTGCGAGTTCCTGTCTTCCCAAAAGTGTGGTCAACGTGTTAAACAGGAAAATCGCTTGGTTTTTATGGAACAATCAACATCATTGGAGTTCTTGGGATAAGGTTTGTCGGCCCACAGAATTCGGCGGTTTGTGTATTCAAAATTTAACTATGATTCAACATACCTATGATAGTCAGTTATGGTGAAATATCATCACTCACAGACGCTTTGGACGATATATAGTCGGGCTCGATATGGTCGGCAGGGAATGGTATCTGCCACTCTTTATGATTCGCTGATTTGGAAGCGGATTATACGAGTTCATTCGTGTATGCAGCAGCGTGTCCAGTATTCGCCGGATGGCATTTCTTGGACTGCGAATTCGTCAGGACAGTTTTCATTGCGTTTTGCTTATAGTCTACTTTACTGTGAGATGTCTAAGTTTGATTGTGCAAAATTTGTCTGGTGGCCTACTCTTCCTTTGGGGGCAAAAGTATTTTTGTGGAGGCTGTGGATGCACGATTTGCCATTAGTTGACAATCTTGGTTCGTGACAGACTGTATTTTCGTCTCAGTGTGTATTTTGTCGTAGGCATTCGATCAGAGGGACCATTTGTTTCTACAGTGTCTGGTCATTCGGCTGTATGGCAGGATTTATTGGCTTTATTTTTGGTCCAGCTCTAAGACATTCAGCAATCTTTGGATATTTAATGCGTTGGTGGGGAACGTCTTCTGCTTCTTCTATGGATGGTCACCTGCGAGCTGTTGTTCCATCGCTCATTGTATGAGTTATTTGGAAAGAATATGCCTCGATCAGGTTTGGAGACAGTACTTTCTCATACAGCCGACTCTTTGAGAGGGTACGCGATCATATTTTTACATGGTGTGCATCAATAAAAGGGCGTAAATTTTCTATGACTCTACCCCACTTGGTTGCGTGCGGATTTTCCCCGACATTAAGACAGCGTCGGCATAGAATAGTCCATTGGGAGCTGCCACCTACGGGACGGTTTAAGCTAAATGTAGATGCAACGGTTGGCAGGACAGGAGCGGCTGCTGGAGCCATTTTACGCAATGACAAAGGAGATTTTGTTTTTGGTGTTGCCTTTCCATTATCGTTCACGACGCCATTTAGAGATGAGCTTATGGCTTTGCTCTATAGTCTCTTGTTTTTTGCACGGGATTATGATAAGTTCATAGTTGAAACGGATTGTAGATCCTTGCTATTCTCACTATCGTGCCTAGACCGATACACGGGCTCTTTGATGTTGGACATTCGGCGAGCAGTTGATTTTCTTAGCCTTAACGCGTCAACGTTACAATATTGACCGCGGGAAGCAAATACGGCAGCACACATGATTTCCAGGTATGGCTTGCGTTCACCAGGGGCAGTTACGTATCATTCATTAGCGAGTTTACCATGCGAAGTACGTGGAACCATATTATTGGATACCACTCTCCCTCATTTACGTCTTTAATGGAAGTCTCCCATTGGGTTGGCGATCTATCTCTCCGGTTGCCTATGTCCGACAGTGACACAGGCAACGTCGGTATGTTTTCTCCCCTTTATTTTTCTCATGCGAGTTTTATTATGTGTAATCTATATGTTTTCTGGATCACTTTGTTTTTTGCTCTGAGCGCGAGGTGGGATCATGAAGACAACTGCAGCAGCCCATGGATATTCAACAGCTGTCCCAAAATTAGGTTGCCTGTATTCATTATGAATACAGACAACGTCGGTATGTACAGGCACATTGCTTCCTTTCGCTTTTTTTTCAATACTTCATATTATACTAACTAATATCTTGTGTGGTTATCATCA
Source organism: Eustoma russellianum (assembly GCA_036186865.1). Taxonomy (NCBI): domain Eukaryota; kingdom Viridiplantae; phylum Streptophyta; class Magnoliopsida; order Gentianales; family Gentianaceae; genus Eustoma; species Eustoma russellianum. The sequence continues at coordinate 15,757,273 of AP025072.1, read as the reverse complement.
ATGGCAAGCGCTGGACCACAAACTGTGGACATGGACACATATGAAGACATCGGACAGGCGGGTTTATAATTCTATCATTTTAGACAGGATTTTACTAGATGTAATAGTTGTACATTTTAGCCCTTTCACATATTTGTGCAGGGTCTCTTGTAAGTATCATGCATTTCATTTCTATTCAAGTGGGAGAGTCTCCTACATTACATGTAACCACGGTATTCCTCTGCCACAAGTGAGGACAAATTATTAATAAAATCGTCGGACGGTACCGCCCGTCTTTAATCAAAAAAATAAAGAAGGCACTATATGGTTTAAAACAAGCACCTAGGGCTTGATATGATCGTTTTGCTACCTTTCTTTTAGAAAATGGATTTAAAAGAGGTGCCATGAAATAGTACTTTATTCTTCAGACAAGAAAAATCAGATTTACTTATTATTCAAATTTATGTTGATGATATTGTCTTTGGATCTACATCTCATAAGCTAGTTGAAGAATTTGAAACATGCATGAAATCCGAATTTGATATGTCTATGGTTGGTGAGTTAAATTATTTTCTTGGCTTGAAAATTAAACAAACTAGTAAAGGCATCCATATAAAAATTAAATCAAGTCAAATGTGTGAATGACATGATTAAAAATTTTAACTTTGAAAACTTGAAACCATCTCCCACCCCTATGACTGTAACCACTAAACTCGATAAAGACGAGAATGGAAAAGACTTTGATAATTGTTTGTATAGGTCTATGATTGGTTCTTTGCTATATCTTACTACAAGTAGACCCGATATCATGTTCAGTGTTTGTATGTGTGCTCGTTTTCAAAGCAACATTAAGCATACTCCCCCACCTTAGGAATTTGGTATGATAAAAATTGTGAATCTAACTTGCAAGTTTATATTGATGCGGATTATGGCGGATGTAAAATAGATAGAAAAAGCACAAGTGATACATGTCAATTTATTGGATTCATTGATATCTTGGTTTTCGAAAAAACAAGCAAGCGTAGCATTATCTACCACTGAAGCGGAATACATGGCACTTAGTCTTTGTTGCACACAACTTTTATGGCTAAAACAGCAACTATTGGATTTTGGAATAACTGTAAATCGCATCCCTATATATTGTGATAGTATGGGTGCTATCAATTTGTCTAAGAACCCCGTATTACATTCTAAGACAAAGCACATAGAGGTACGATATCACTTTGTTCGTGATCATGTAAACAGTGGTGATATTGTTATAGAACATGTCCTTACTGAAGCCCAAGTAGACGACATATTCACCGAAGCGCTTAATCAAGCCACGTATGAAAATATTACGCTCAAAATTAGGCATGCTTTCTGTTAATTTGCTATAAATTTCTATTTCTTTCCATTCTTACATGTACTTTTGATGTCATTTACAAAATAAAGGGGGAGAGAAAAGCATGATTTAAGAGGGAGAGAAGCATGATTTAAGGAGACGATATGAAATTCAAAATTCAAATTCAAATTTGTGCATAATTGGAGGGGGAGCGATTACATTTAAATCATGAAACAATGTTATTTTGTAAATCATCAAAAGAGGGAGATTGTCGAGAAAAAGGGTTTGAGTGGTTTACAAATGCATGATTTAAATTCTACGTGCTTACAAAATGCATGAATGAATTATTACTTGACACGTTTATGCGATAAACATGATTTATATGCTTATATATTGTTTTCGTACTAACAAGCCATGAAGCGTTAAAGCTTACATCATATGACAAACATTTGTTGTCGTTGTACTATTTTCAGGTGCCACAATTAATGAACTAAACTAGTTCATCAAGTGAAGTGCTTAAATTAATGAACTAACTAGTTTATTAAATGAAGACATATTTGGAGAAAGCTATATGGCAACAAATTTGAAAATAGAAAGTCTTCTCCTCATTTCATCTCACACGCCTAATATATATATATATATATATATATATATATATATATATATATATATATATATTTTAAAAAACAAAATTTATTTATTTATGGAAAGCCTCACTTTTGGCGGAGGAAAACCATATTACATTGTCAGAGTACTCGAAATAATGAAATAACGAATCAAGAATGACATATCTCCAGTCATATATGATATGCCGCATTAAAACCTTGCCAAGAAAAACCATCCTTGTGGATAAAACCTTGGCGAAGGAAAAAGCGTACATATTTATATGACTGTCATTGATATGATTAGCATATAGTATGTGGTACAAATCCTTGAATGTCTTCGGCATGAAAAGTAAAAAGCTGATGAAGTTGAGGCGGCCGCATCTTTGTCGTGCAATATGCTCGAGAATCCATACCTCAGAAGACGGCCAGAAAGAGAAGCGGTCAATGTAAGTACAAAACTGAGCAACCAGAGATTGGAAGAGCAAACACGTACCGAAGTCACCTTGGCATTTGAAGTGCCAAGGCGACAATGAAGAAATAAGAGCCATGACCGTCCACGTCTTGACGTCCGCAAATGCAGGATCCACGTCCGAAATAAGGCTCACCATTTTGATGTGAAACTTGCACAAACATGAATAAGACATGAATAGAGCAATAGTGGCCAAAAGCAGAAACATCAACATAGTGTGAAAATGCATACCCGAGTTGCCTTGACCAAGGGGCCAAGGCGACAATGGTAAAAATCTCGCCACATGAAGCCTGAAAGAATCCACCTTTAGCGTTAACCATGCACAGCAATGCACCCAGCGAAGTAGCTTATTCATCCTTGATATGGAAAAGGATAATGGAGGATATATCCAAAACACTCCCATGAAACAAAGAGATACGTTATGCATGTGAATTATAAAGTATACAACATAGAGTAGCAGATGTGTAACCATACCACGCCTGCCTGCCACCCGTAGGTTGCAGGCAGTAGGAGGGAAATCTGGCCAATCCTTATGGAAGATTACTGTCATGGCATCCGCAAGTTAACAGAAGTAAGATCCAGTATCACCGCCGCACGGACCAACGAAGGCAGAGTGTTTGATGTATAATGTTCCGTGCTTGGGTGTAACATTGCGTGCTGCGCTAAATAGTGTGCCGGCATGTTTGCCTCTCGATAAGCGTGATAACACGGGAGACGATGAGAATGAACAAGCGTATGTAGCCGTTGAAGATGTGGATTACCATGTATAAGGGTTTGTCGAGTCAAACGGTCTATCAATTGGGCACAATCGGATTCCAGGATAATGGATCGGTAGAGTGGTAAGAAATAAAGAAGCCCAAAAACTGCTGCTTGAATCTCTGCCTGTAAGGGTGAACTTAAAGGAAGGCAAAAGGAAAGTGCACCAATGCAGGAACCCCTATGATTTCGCAGTATTGCGCCTCCAGACGCGTAACTGCGACCCGCCGCTGCGTCAACATTTAATTTCAGACGCCCAGAAGGTGGTGTGATCCATTGAACAATCAGTGGACGAGGTGGCCGAATTGCAGGCAGCCAACCGAAAATGTGCTGAGATGTAGCAGACAACTTTGTGCCTGTAATCTTTTTCTGCCACAAAATAATCTCATACTGTACAGAGAACCGAAGGGAAGACGCTGTGATATGTGAGCTATCTCCATAGGTTAGGGAAGTATAAGCACACCAGATACGATGAACAATAATCGCAGGAATCACGATTTTGTAAACTCCTATAAGTGTAGAAAGGGACGAGCGATACCACCATGAAAGAAGATATTGGCGAAGCTGTATTGATGTACGAAGAAAAAATGCTCCTTCGGCGATTGGAGGGCGATTCATGGCGGCGGGCCTAACAGCCGCCGTCATCCACCATTTTCCAATCCCAATTTCACCTTTCTGCATTCTTTTGCTACTTTCTATATTATCCCCTCCCTCTCCTTTCGGAATTCCTCGCGATCGTAGTCATGGCTACCGCCAATGTTTCATCATCGAAAATTCCGGAACCAGCCGCAAAACCAAAATCATGTGCATCTTTGTTTCAGCCATGAAGCATTCCATTGATAGTGCCGAAGGAGACTCACAAATATAAGGGTAGTCCTATGATTGCCTTTTCCAACGAAAAGATCACAGCATTGGCCGCCCCTTATCGGTTTTCCCTGGTTGGAACTTTTTGGTGTGGGCGTCCTCCAACTGCTACAATCCGTGCCACGATCGAACGCATTGGTTTTATGGGCACGGTACACACAGGCCTTTTAGACTCAATAACATTCTATTGACTTTTGTGCAAGAGCAGGATTATCTCCGATGTTTCGCTCGGCAATGCTGGACTATATCAAGTAAATACATGCGTGTTACTAAATGGACACCTGATTATGATCCAATAGTTGATGTTCCCATAGTCCCTGTATGGGTTTCACTTCCTGGTTTGCCAATACATTTTCATCAACGTGAGGCATTGTTCTAAATTGGACGCATGTTGAGCACGCCAATGAAATTAGATAATGCAACCACTGAGCATAATCCTCCATCTGTTGCGAGATTATGTGTTGAAGTTGATGTGTCCCAAGAACTTCCATTGAGTGTATTTATACAGACATCTAATCGTTGCATTTCACAATCTGTAATCTATGAAGACCAACCTATGTATTGCGTTACGTGTTCTCGTCTTGGACATACAACTACCACGTGCGGACATGAATCGAATGGATGATATTTCACCCATGCAGGACGTTTCACATCTCAAAAGTATTAGTGATACTCTTTTTCAGATATTTCAAACAAATTCTCAAAACCCATCCCATTCAGACAATGAATTAGACATTGAGGCCGCAGTTCCATCAGGGGTTCATCAATCCATTGAAGGCGAGGTTACTATTGATGCTAATGATCATGAGCAGGCATTGCCTCTGGTAATATTCGATCCTAATGAATTTCCAGTCACTCCGACATATCCAGGGGATGATGTCCATTTTCAGGTTCCACCAAAGCTTTTGCGGAGGCACCACAGACAAAATGAGACTTCCTCTCCGCCATTTACTCGTTCTAGGGCAGCTCTCTCAAATTCGTTTGATATACTGTCATCCCAATGAAGGTGAAAATATGGAATGTTAGAGGCATTCGAACGTTAGTGGATCGTTTAAAACTGTTGGCGCGTCGATATCACTTGCATATTCTTGTTGTTATAGAGCCTAAGGTTAGAGCATCTTCATTGATTTCATATCGTCTACAGCTTGGTTTCCCGCAAGCTGCATCAGTCAATAGTGGCAATATTTGGATATTTTGGAGGGATTCATTTCTTCGACTGGATGGGGAGCGTCCAGGTATTCAAAATCATTCTATTCGATTTTGTTGGTTGCCTATAGTTAATTCTTTTTGGTGTACTGTTGTATATGGTTTGCATACAGTGGTCGCGCGACGTCCATTGTGGGCAGATCTTGGAGCTTTCTATGACACGTTGGATATTCCATGGCTAGTGGGAGGAGATTTTAATACATTTCTAACGTTGGATGAACATAATGGCAAATCATCTCCCTCTCTTCGTTCCTTACAAGACTTTAATGATTTTATTTTAGCAACATCTCTTCAGTCATTTACTTCTCATGGATCATTATTTACATGGACTGATGGGCGACGTTTAGGCCATGTTTGGCGTCGATTGGACCTTTACTTATGTTCATCAAGTTTTCTGGGTATTTCTCGACAGTACAGTTCCAACATTTGAATCGAGCTACGTCAGATCATTCTCCAATTTTTTTGGTTCGTTGCTCGGAGACTCATGCCTCTGCTGCAGCTTTCAGATACTTAGATGTTTGGGCGACACATCTAGATTTTTATAAATTTTGTAGTCCATCAATGGCAGTCATTCCCGACAGTGGGTGGTACGTGGGGTCTCTATAATAAATTGCGGAGTCTAAAACAACACCTACGGATTTGGAACAAAGATGTCTTTGGGAATATATTTGATGCTATTGTGGCAGCAGAGACTGAAGTCAATCATTGTGAGCAGATTTATGACACCACTCCCACAGAAGAAACTCGTACCGCGTATCATAGCAGTGTGGCACAACTGCAACTTGCGCAGTCGAGAGCATTGTTGTTTTGGAAACAGAAGACAAATGTTAAATGGTATCGGGATGGTGATTCTAATACCAAATTCTTCCATCAATCTGTCAAAGAGCGTCGCAGAAAACAAACTATAACTTGCATATCACGAGAGGATGGCGTTGAGATCACAGAACCACATGATATCGAGGCGGAAGCGAATCGTTTTTATGAGAGTTTGTTTAAGGTAGGCACCACCTCTCAGTATCATTCTATTCTGCAGTATATTCCTCCATTAGTTTCTGATGTGGATAATGAGGTGCTATTAGCGATGCCCGAGTTACAAGAAGTAAAACAGGCAGCATAGGCCTTAAGTCCAACCAGTGCAGCTGGTCCAGATGGTTTTCCGGGGTCTTTCTATCGACTCTTTTGGCAGACCATTGATATGGATGTTTACAAGACGGTCCAAGAATTTTTCTTAGGTATTCGCTCACCACATCAGTTAGCATCTACACTGATAACTCTCATTCCTAAAGTCGTCAATCCAAATACATTTGCTGATTTCCGTCCTATCTGTCTCACTAATTTTATTGCAAAGGTAATAACTTGACTGATTGTGACTCGTTTATCTGGTTTGTTGCCGAAGTTGATTTCATTAGAACAGGCGGGATTCATGAAAGGTAGGGATATTACAGAACAAATACTTCTCGCACAGGAAATGGTGCATGTCTTAGATAGGCCTGTGCGTGGTGGCCATGTTTTAATTAAGTTGGATAAGGCCAAGGCTTTTGATAGAGTATGTTGGTCATACCTTCAGCAGCTTTTGCATAAAATGGGTTTTCCTTCTAGATTGGTGCGCATAATCATGAATAATTTGGCATCCTCGTGCTGTTCAGTTTTAATAAATGGAAAGCCAACGGGTTTCTTTTCGATATCTCGAGGTGTAAAGCAGGGTGATCCATTATCTCCTCTTCTATTTATTTTGGCATCTGAAGGATTTTCACGTGGTTTAAACTCTTTGATCTCAGCTGGACATTTAGTTGGATTTCATGCAGGACGAGTGCCACAGGTATCCCACTTAGGTTTTGCAGCTGATCTTGTTATTTTTCTTAAAGGGTCAATTCGAAATTTACAAAGATTTTGGCAATTTTTGGAATCATATCAGCAAGCGTCTGGTCAATTAGTCAATCTTCATAAGAGTCAAGTGATGATGGGAGCAGGAGTCTCACCTACTCGCGCCTCTCAGGTTTTAGGCATGCGTCTAGCTTCTTTACCCATTAAATATCTTGGGTCTTATCTATATAAAGGTATTAATCGAGCGGCGTATTATGCTCCACTGCTAGCACACTCTAATGCTAAGTTACAATTTTGGTCCTCCAAACTTCTTTCTATGGCAGGCCTGCTAACATTGATTCGACATGTGCTATGCTCCATGCCATTGCATATCATAGCCAGCTTAAGACTGCCTGCAAGTGTTATCGAGTCGCTCAATCGACAAACGTCAACTTTCCTATGGAATGGACGTCATCATTGGTGCAGTTGGGATAATATCTGTCGACCAACAGAGGATGGAGGCCTAGGGATTCGCAATCTTCAATTAAATCAGAAATCATATGATTTTCAGATATGGTGGAAATTTCATCAATCCCAAACGTTGTGGGCTGTTTATACACGGCGCAAGTATGGTAATCGTGCTACAATATCTTCACATATTTATGACACATCTACTTGGAAGCGCATTTGTCGCATTCACGATTATATGATATCTCACGTGCAACATTCTCCGGATGGATTTCATTGGACAGTTGATTCTAACAGGCAGTTTACGTTAAAGCCGGCGTATAAATTGCTTGTTTGCGATGACACACATTTGGATTATACCCGCTTCATTTGGTGGTCACGGTGTCCACCTGCATGCAGTATATTTATTTGGAAACTTTGGATGAAAGCTCTGCCGATGTCTGATAATATGCATGCATGGCAGGCCATTTATCCTACACAATGTGTCATTTGTCGTGTTCATTCAGATTCTAGAGATCACACTTTTCTCCATTGCTCATTGATCAAACCATTATGGCAAGAAATTTCTATTATGTTTTCAGGGCCACTGCCTGGAAATATGACAATTCTAAATTATCTTTTGCACTGGTGGCGCACATCTTAACACAGCCATATGCTCGGCCAACTACGGGCAGTCGTCCCTTCTCTAGTTGCATGGGTTATTTGGAAGGAATATATAAGTATCGTTTTGGGGAGGATAGTTTCTCTTACAGGAAATTATTTAATCGTGCTCGCGAACATATTTACATATGGTGTGCTTCGACACAAGGGAGCAAGTTTTCGCAGACTATACCCCATTTGGTAGCCCGGTTTTTCTCTCCATCATTGCGTTTACGTTGTCATAAAATTGTACGATGGGAGTTACCGACTACAGGTAAATTAAAACTTAACATGGACGCAGCGGCAGGTCGAAACACCGCGGCAGCAAGAGCGGTGTTGCGCAATCATCAGGGACAATTGGTCTCTGCTATTTGCTTTATCTTGCCACCTTCAACTCCACTGAGGGCGGAATTAATGGCTTTGAAATATGCATTAATATATCATGCAGCGCAACATGATCAGTTGATGGTTGAGACGGATTGCCGTGTTTTGATACAATACCTTTCCTCTCTGGCACAATTCACGGGTACCCTTGCTGCAGATTTACATCGTATAATACACTTCCTGCAGCTTAATGCTTTTACGCTCTCTTACTGCCCTAGAGAATCAAATACCGCAGCGCATACTATTTCAAGATATGGCTATCATTCGGCTGGACTGACAATATATTCGTCGATGCATGCTCTTCTAAGTGAAGTGTGTGGTGTCATCAGCTTGGATGTGTCAGTGCCAAACATCCGATTCTAGTGATACAAGTCTTCCAATGGATTGGCATACACATTCATCGGTTGCCTATGCCGTTTGTTGGCATAGGCAACGTTGGTATGATTTTGTCATCTTTCCTCTTTTCTATCTCCATCTTCCTCATTGCGTTTCCTTAACAAATTTTTATCTACAATATATGATGGAAATCATTTGTCATATGTTGCTGAGTTCTCCTGGAGTCATGTTCTCTTGCTTTGGGAGACAAAGGAGTTGTCTGCGTGAGGACTGCGTATATTCTCATACTGTTGTCTGTATCATTGGCTGGTACAAACAAGATGGGTATGTTCTTTCTTCGCATTCAACTCTTTTGGGCTACTAGAACTTTTTCTATTGTTTTGGCTCACTATTATGTTTGCTCCACATTGTACTACTACAATCTTACTCTCTGAGGTACTGAGCTGCATGCTTACTCTTTACGACAATATCATGGACAACTGGCTTTGTAGATTGGGGATGCCTTGCTGGATTGTATTGTTGTTTCCTGTGTTCTCCCTGAACGCAGGCAACATGGGTATGTTAGCTATCATACGGATCTTTTCATTATACTGCTGCTATACTTTACTAATCATTTGCGTATTGTGTCTCTTGCAACTTCTAAGGGCCATCATGATATGCTGCAAGCGGACGACATCATCAACATGTTTTCATCAACACCGTTGGCTGCCCATTTATCAACGGCTTCGGCAACCTATGCTACTTCTGGAAGCCATGTCTATATTTCATCATCTACCTTTGGTTCCCTCTGTAATTCTATTGCCAACACACTCCAATTATATAAATATGTACGCTTTTTCCTACGCCAGGGTTTTATCCACAAGGATAGTTTTACCTAGCAAGGTTTTAATGCGGCATATCATATATGATTGGAGGTTGGCCATCCTTAGTTCGCTTCACTATCTTTTACATACGATACATTTGTTGTAATATGGTTTTCCTCCTCCACAAGTGAGGCTACATTCTAATAATAAATGCGGACTTATATAAAAAAATATATCTATATATATACATATTATATATATCCATATTTTTTTAAAAGGCACTATGTACTTATATTCCGACACCGTCACGTCACATATATTATAAACGTACGTCGATATCACACCACTATATACACCTCATATTTATGAGTATATTCAGGTCTTATATCATATGATATAAGTCATGGAAACATCAAAATTATAACGACATGTTACAAGGTCATAAACCGAAAATTGTCGTATCGGGTGACTACCAAAATTTCACCGACATGTCCTGTACTTTCCATATAAATATGGCCAGCCCATATACATAAAAAATGCTTAAAAATTTCGTGGCTCACATGTTACAAACAGCCACTAAGTCATACCATGTTGGCACACACAAATCACCTACAATTTAGCCTAGATTTGTGGAGAATTCAAACTCAATTTCATTTTTGCACATGGGCATTTTTCTACTCAGCTATTGGAGCTGAATATACATTTCATTTTATGTATATTATGTGTGATATAATATATTTTACATGTATAAGAAGTTTGAAATTAATTGGAGAAAAATCGCGTAATTGACGAAAGTCGAAAATTCAGTTTTCTACGAACATACACACATGGAACGTTTTTGGCATAGGTGTAGCATGTATCTAGACACTTATTTACACATTCAAGACATGTCAAAGTGTTCTAGAAAATTCAAAATAGGGCTGATTATTATTTACGATATATGTGTAAAAATTTTGCATTATTTGACAAAGCTTACCAAAATAAAATTTCAGCACATGTGCAACCTCTCTTACACTCCTACTACATCCATGTTTGAGCCAAGGTGGAGCTTATTTGGCACTTCAATTGATGGAGGATATGCCACACAAGATTGGTGACATTGAAGGGGGCACCACACAAGGAAAGAATTCAAAAGAGACACATACTGAAAATTTCAGCACATGTCTACTTATGGTGGCCGATTTTCCCCCCTTAATGGTCTTCAATTGTCTTCCAAAATTGAAGGAGGATTAATGTGTGACCGTATTGTAATTATTTGGCTAGAATTTGAGCACATGTGTTCAGTTTTTTTAGAATTTACAGCTCATTACAAGGGTGCCAAGGTGGACCAATCAACAAGTGACAACTAAGCAAGGTCAAGTCATCCTTCCAATCATATTGCACCAGGTAAGCAAGATTGTGTCGTCTTCTACACAAGGCAATCTTCCAAGGAAATTAAAGACAATTCTCAAGGTAGGAGGAAAGCCCTAGAGGGCGCCCAAAAGGAGATAAAAAGGGAAGAAAGTGCAAGACAATGTCAAGCTACAATTCATATTCTCTCACGTGCAAAAGCTAGACTACTCTCTTCTTCTTCTTTTCTTTCTTCTTCTTCTTCTTAGTTTCAAGCCTATTGTTCACATATTCAAAATATTATATAGGCTTTAGATATCCACTAATTCACATTCATTGCTTGTAAAAGGTTGATCAAGGCATGATCAAACCTTCATTCGACCGGTGGTGGTGTTGGTGATTGATTTGCTTGATTGTTTTGATTGTAAAAGGGTGGAGTTAGTGTTTAACTTCAATCACCCTTGTTGTAAGGTGTTTGTTGTATTTAGTGATAACCGAAGAAGGTGTCCTCGAAGACTGGATTATGTTGTTTTAACCGAACCAGTATAAAATTCTTGGTGTCCTTACTTTCAGCACTTTACTTTCAGTTTCAAGTTTTCTGCATCGATTTCATTGCAACGGTAAAAATGGTTAACGATTTTCAAAAATCAAAAATTTTGCAGAAACATAGCCACACGTCCTATTTTTTATTTGGCGTAAGTTTCACCTCATTTGGATAAGTATAAGTCAATCAAACGTTAATAGTTGTGAGACTAGTGCAATCTGATTTTCAGATTTGCAAAGGTTGAGAACATCAACGTAGTTAACATACTTCCCAAAAGAATTTTCAAAAACTGTTTCAATCCATTAAAATACACATCTTGAGGGTCTTATCATAAAATTTTCAGACCATACAGAGTTGCCAATTAGTAGGAATAAATTTTTCAATTCGCAGTACAGTTTCTCACAGATTTGCACAATCCGACCAAAAACATAGTTTCAAGGGTTAGGATTGGAGTTTTAATTAAATTTTGTGAGTTACTCATAACATCTGGGAGTACATTCTCACCAAATTTCATATTTTTGGAGGTCTTCAACTAGGTCATTTAAATAATTCAAATCAGAATCTGAAAACAGAAACTATTTTCAGAAGTGAGTAATTTGGGTCAAAAACTTTTAAAAACCAAATTTTCCGCACTCACTATCCAACCTCTCCCCCTCCCCCTCTTCTAGTGGTGATATACATGTCCTACAGTTTCCAAGTCTTCAACGGAGGCAAAATACAGAGCTATGGTGAGTTCGGCTTCTGAGGTTCAATGGTTGTTATACCTAGCTACTGACTTGAATATAGAAGATCTTAGGCTAGTGGAAGTGTTTTGTAACAGTAAAAGCGCTATTTACATTGCTGAAAATCATGTATTCCATGAAAGAACAAAGCACATTGAGATAGATTGTCACATTATAAGAGATAAAGTGCAAGAAGGAACTATAAAGTTGATGCATGTGCGCACGGAGATGCAGCTTGCATATATTTTTACTAAAGCCTTAGATAACAGAAGACAGAAAGAATTGATGAAGGCATTGGGAGTGATCAACATCTACTCCAAGCATGGCTTGAGGGGGGTGTCAAAGCAATAAGGTGAAGCAGTAAGAAGAATGAGAAGGCAGTGCAAAGCGGAGCAATCTTAGCATGCCAACAATATGGCGTGCGAAGAATATCGTCGAACACAGTTGAAGGGAGTACTTGACGAATATAAACAAAGAAGACCTGAGCACGTGGTTGAATAAATGTGATCAAGAAAAGAGAGGTGATAGGTTGGTCAATGTTGGAAAGGAAAAGGAGCACGTGATCGTGACAAACCAATCCGTGCAGTTGCGTGCCAAGAAGGTGCAGCTGAAGTCAGTAGAAGGCAGTTGCACCAAGGCGGGAAGGAGATAGTTAAATAAGTGTGAATTGACAAGAATATCCTTATGAATGTAATATTAGTTAGAAGTAGCAAAGGTCTTTCTTGTAAAATTCATAAGTGAGCAGTTGAATGTTGTTGTATGTAGGGGTGAGCAACGGTTCGGTTCCGGTTCTGACGGTTCCAGAACCGTTAGAACCGGAACCCGTTTAACATAATATTTTGGAACCGAACTGGAACCGTAAACCTGCGGAACCGTGGAACCGTGGAACCGTTTAAAACGGTTCGGTTCCGGTTCGGAACCGCGGACCCGCCAAAGAAAAAAAACAGAATTGTTTAAAAAAAAGGAAACCAACTAGTGTTTGAACCAAAAAAAAAATATCAACCAGTCTTATTCCCAATATAAACGCAAGCACAAATAACTGGAAAAAAATTGTCCCAAGGAAAATGTAAATTTGCATAAATATTAGCAGTAGCATTCCATGTTGACTTGCTAATTTCCAAATAAAATACCAAACTTCTCCACTCTCTTCTTCAGCAGTTAAGCTCATTACCACAAAAGTAGTCCTGCTAGATTCAGTAATCAATATCAAACCCTCTATGACCTGCGTAGTCAACGAAAAAGCAAGAAGCTACTGAGTGCAGAGTGCTGCCGCTGCTGGAGCCGCGGTACGCCGTAACACCGAACTGGAACCTTGAAGAGTGACGACTGACGAGCGACGGAACGAGATTTTTGCGATCTGAATTCTGGAGAGTTCCAAGAGAGTAGGGTTAGAAAAAATAAAAAGCTTTTAGTTACTTTTTTCCCATTAATTATTATTTATATAAAAAAGTAAATATTATTATTTATACGGTTCGGTTCCGGTTCTAGCGGTTTATAGAAATAAGGAACCGAACTGGAACCGTGAACCAGTAATCCGGTTCTAGAACCGAACCGTTAAAAATTATACGGTTCCAGTTCGGTTTAAATCCATATTTTCGGTTCGGTTTCGGTCCGGTTTTACGGTTTTTGGTTTTTTTGCTCACCCCTAGTTGTATGTATGCTCATTGTAGCTCATCAAATGAGACGAACGAAGAATTCAGTTTTTGCCTTCTTATGCTTTGCAGCTTTGTTGCTCAATTCTTTACATCCGACATTCTCTTCCCATCTTTGATTTGTGTTGTTCATTGTTGGTTAGAAATTTGATACAAATAAAGAGTAATATCATGTTAGTAGGTAGTTGTGCAGCGAATATACATATATACATATACACAACACTCTTCATCTGTTATCTCATTCATTCTTATTTATTCAAGAGGATCCGACAATTTTAAAATTTGCATAGCTGGAGATATCCATGGCCGTATAATATGGTATGGGATCATGATGACTTCTTCTAAAGGAGCTGAAACCTTCGGAAATGGACATCGGTAAACACTGCTCCTTGGTAGTGATGTTAGAACTGCTCAACAGAAAACTTGTTTTGTTTGGGCAAAGTTGATTTCGGTGGATCAGAGAAGTAGTAAGCTCAAGATTCTTAAAACAACACGGGGAAAATAACTTAAAGGTCTCCGATAATTCACGGTTCATGACTGATTGTTCTGATTACAACCTTATGTATAGTAATTTCATAGCCCCTTAAACACGAAATTCTGCCCTCATTTTCTCCTGATTCCAGCTGCTATTTTCTCTCATGCACTTCTTCCATCTCAAAGATATTGTCACACTTAACTGTAATTATATTAAGAAGTCAATGACAATTTTTTGAGGATGATGGCAAATAGTGAACTCGTAATAGACGGAAGACCAGGAAAATTGGAAACTGTTTGGTTTTCTTCTTGATCCAAATGGCAGAGGAAAACATTTCATCTTACATCTAAAACTAAAGATTTAATACAACACCTTTGTTGCTGGTCTTTTTCTTCATTCCTAACATATCACATGACTTGATTAGTATGTACTTGTATGATGCTATCCGCCTTCAGCAGAATGAAGACAAGGAAGAGGCAAACTGGTTGCCCTTTTGTTCTGATCCGAATGTCAGAACTAAAAAACGTTGCATCTTACACTTAAAATTAGAACACAAATAGAACACATTCGCTGCTAGCCGTTTATACAGAGTTACAGTAATGTAAGCAGTGACATCAGATGGCTTATAAGTCTCATTTGTAAGCGGTTATAACAATGTAAGTAGATAGTAAGTAGATATCGTATGTAGCTGATGTAAAGACTCAAAAATCTTACATCGAAAAACAAAAAGATGGCAGCATATAATCCAAGTGTTAATATTAACAAAAACTAATCTTTTTCGTGGTGCGCAGACAAAAAACTTTAATCTTTCTCTTTGCTTCTTTATTTCCTTATTTGAATTTATAAAAAGGGGGGAAAAACTATAATCTTTCTCTTCCTCCCTTATTTCCTTATTTGAATTTATAAATAAGAAAAAAAAAAGAAAGGAGACAGGAGGTTAGTCACATATATTTGATTCTCTCTTTAATCTTTTTCATTCCTTACCATGTTAGTAACTAGAATGAAAAAAGGAATGTCAATACATCTAGAAATAAGAAGTTGACATTCAATAGTGTTTTAATAACGGAACAGACTTCAAGCATAAAAGCAGCTTGACATATCCAACACGTTACAGTTGATAAGTGGCAAGTCTCAGGAATATATGTTAAGTATTTATAGATGTTTACTAAATACTTAGAACGCGAATATATATGCAACCATATTTCGTATAAGGACGTAGTTTTATAAGGATAAATCAGAATTTTCTCAGATGTAAGGGTGATGGAGCTGAACTAAATAGATTCTTAACTTGTTCTATTAAATTGATAGTATCTCTTTTTGAGATTGGGCTTTGGTAGGATGAGATAAACATCTTGTATACGCATAGGCAGTGATCTCATCTCAAGGTTGGTTGGATTATAGCTAAACTTGGATATTAGATTCACATAAAAAAAAGGTCAGTATCTAAAATAATCATCAGATATGTTATCAAGGAACAATTCAAGGAGTAAATTAAAGAAGGATCAAATCAAATCACCAAATTAGGAAAGAAAAATATTCTTAACATGGTATTATAACAGACTCAGAAGAAATTCATCATGGTCTGTTAAACTTCCCTCAGCCGAATCGGGCTATTCAATGGTGCAAAAGGAGGCCACCATGCTTCAAATTATGAGGCCGGCAACGACCCACCATGAAGCCATCGCATTATCGGGAGATATACGGCCTGGATTGCAGATGAATACCAGCAGCAAGACACAAATCCATTCAGATTCCACCATAAAATTAGAGAAATCATCACCATAGGATAACAGAGACAAGGATAAATTGTCATGTACTGTTATGGCAGACAAAAAAAAAATAATAATAATAATAATAATAATAATAATAATAATAATACTAAATAAAAATAATAATAAAATAAAAATAGAGATAAGTACAAACTAAATGGTGATTAGAGTTATATTAGGAAACCTAAACCAAAATCAAAAGAGAAAACCTAAAATCTACCCCAACTCTCCCTCAATATATATATATTTTTTTTTATGAAACATTTATTATATTAAAATAAAGCCTCACTTATGGCGGAGGAAAACCATATTACAGAAATTCAGAGTAGGCAAATAAATGAAATAACGAACTAAGAATTACAGATCTCCAGTCATATACGATATGCCGCATTAAAACCTTGCTAGGAAAAACCACTCTTGTGGATAAAACCCTAGCGAAGGAAAAAGCGTACATATTTATATGACTATCATCGAAATCTGAGTACAAATATTGAGATTCCTCGAGATGATCAAAATTGTGACCCAGTAGTGTCACCTCCAGTAGTCGATTCATGTAAAAACCAGATATGGGTTTGTCAATGCTCATTAAAGCCGCCAAGGAGGAAAAGCCATCAGCCGCCGGGTAGAATCCAAAACATGAAAGAGCAGGAGCCAAACAGTCGTTATGATACAGGAGAATAAAGTATGAAATACAGGCCATTAAAGAA
This sequence comes from Eustoma russellianum, assembly GCA_036186865.1. Taxonomy (NCBI): domain Eukaryota; kingdom Viridiplantae; phylum Streptophyta; class Magnoliopsida; order Gentianales; family Gentianaceae; genus Eustoma; species Eustoma russellianum. The sequence goes on along the minus strand of AP025072.1, from coordinate 15,740,442 downwards.
ATAGACATACCGAGCCTGCCTGTATTCCTGAGGAAACAGGCGGGATATGTCAGAAAACACCAGTCCCTGCAAGAGACAATCGGAAGCAGCCAACACTGACGCCAGCGCACCATATTCGGGAGCCTCAAGTTAGAAATCGTTGCGCGAAATGAGTACCCAGCCAGATCGAAGCTCCAGAGAAAAGCAAGCATCCAAAATTGAAGCCACGCAAAAACACATGCAGCAGCAAAATCAAAAGATACATCACATATGCCAAGCCAAACCAACATCAAACATATCGATAATTTGTGGAGCTCACCAAGGCTGCCTGCACATAGAAAAGCACAGGCAGCAACAATACACCAGTGCCAATCAAATTGAGTTTCCGTGGTATCACTGGCCGCAACATGTACCAGAATGGATCGAGCGTCGTCATCAGATGTAAGCCATGTACATGGGAAAACAATATGTGTGTAAGCCATTCGAATGCCTATGATAAATAATTTAAAGCAAACAGGCAACATACCCTGCCTGCCTGCACTCTTACGAGCACAGGCAGAGAAAATGCGAGTGTGCCAATCCATTTGGAAGACATTATGTTATCGCCTACGCAAAGTCGCTGAGGTGAGGTCCAATGAGACTGCAGCCCGAACCATTGATGGAAGGCTGGAAGATGTGAAGAAGGAAGTGCGCGGTGACAACATTGCATGCTGAGCTAAGTAATGGGCTGGCATATTTGCCTCTCTGAATAAGTGCTGAATTTCCAAATTATGGCGTGTGATCAGCAGCTGTAGTAATGTAAGATGGAAGTTTCCAAACATGGGTTGCTGTTGACGTAGACGTTGCAGTAGCTGCGCACAGTCCGTCTCTATAATCAGGGACCTATATAATGGCAGGAAATATAGCAATCCAAACAAAGCCGTCTGAATTTCAGCTTGCAACGGAGGGCACGAAGGAAGGCGGAATGCGACGGCTCGGACACATTCGCCATAAGAGTTACGTAAAATGATACCCCCTGCAGCGTTGCTGCGCCCAACCGCTGCATCAACATTGAGCTTAAATCGTCCCGATGGAGGGGTAAGCCATTTAATCACTTGTAGACGCGGGGCGCGAATCTTTGGAAGCCATGATAAGGAAGGGGCAGGGGCGGCTGCAAGTTTTGTGCCTTGTATTGTATGAACCCACATATGAATATCAGAATGAGTTGTATATTGAAGTGCAGATAAAGAAAAGTATGTTGATCACCATACACCATATTTGCATAACAACGCCATATATTATTCACTAAAATGCCAGGGACAACAATTTTTAGCACCCCCTCAATGGAAGACGCAGCTGACCTGTACCACCATGCCAATAAATATTGTCGAAGGGATAGAGTAGTTGGAGAGACCCCCTGCAATTCCGCTGCGAAGAACATCCACAGGGGCTGTATTGTGGAACAATACAAAAATACATGATCAACGGAGGAGGAATGCCGCTTGCAAAACGGGCATTGTGTAGGGCGCGCTGTCAAATAGCGTCCTATATAGTCTTCAAATGGTAATGCTGCATGAAACAAACGCCAGAGTAAAAGTCTGATGGCTGGCGAATAATATTTGAACCAAATAAATTTAGCTGTGTGTAATGTAGGTCTAGCTGAACGACATATATTGTAAGCGGATTTTAAAGTGAACTCCCACGAGGCCGAGGGTTGCCACGTGAGAAAGCGATCCATCCCTGCTGTATGCGCGACACAAATATGATTAATGCGGCAAATAAGTTTCCAAATTGGCGAATCCGGCAAACGTGGCCGATAATCACCCCTGCGTCCATATTTTGCCTGCATATACCGACTCCATAATGTGTCTTGCTTATGATAGAGCCACCATATCCTGCAATGATATGCCTGCTGTAAGGAATGAAGATCCCGCAGGCCTAAGCCACCCTCTTCAATAGGCAATGTAATATGTGACCATGCAACCCAGTGGTGTCGCTTCCCCCAATAAAAAGCAGCCATTTTCCTATTAATCACCTGAATGACTGATTTTGGGAGGCCCCTGCTGCCATGACATGAAGAGGGAGCGCCGAAATCACCGAGCGCAATAAAACTAATCTGCCCGCAGAAGATAACAGCCTAGAATGCCATCCTTGTAATCTATCATCAAAATGTTGTAAAAGAGTAGCACAATAGCGAGAACGATTAATACCCTTGTGAAGATAAGAACCCAAATAACGGAAAGGCAGTGTCGAAAGCCTCATTCCAAGTATCTCCTGTAAAGCGCGAACTCGACTCACCGAAAGATGATCGGATGGAATAAGACTACTCTTATGAAAATTGACCTTTTGCCCAGACACAGTTTCATAATCTGTTAAGAACTTTTTAAACCGTCGAATGTTTCGTTGTGTACCTTGCAGAAAAACAAGGACGTCGTCGGCATACGCCAAATGAGATATGGAAAATGGGATCCGACCAAGGCCAAATGATTTAATATGTCCAGATGTCACTAACGAGGATAAGCCACGGCTGAACCCCTCAGAAGACAGAATGAAAAGCAATGGAGATAAAGGGTCTCCCTGCTTCACCCCTCAATGTGGACGAAAAGTTGGAGATGGTTCCCCATTAATCAAAACTGATAATGTAGTAGCGCGGAGATGATTGAGGATTAACCTAGTGAAGAAACCTGAAAAACCAAATCGCAATAATAGTTGTTCTAAATAATTCCAACTGACTCGGTCAAAAGCCTTCATCATATCCAATTTTAAGCATACATGCGAAGTGCCATTATCCAACATATGAACCATTTCTCTCGCCAATAAAACTTGTGTAGAGATATCATGTCCTGGGAGAAAACCTGTTTGTTCCGGAGAAATCAACTTGGGGAGAAGCAGGCCCAAACGCGTCGCAATAATGCGGGTGCAAACCTTACTTAAGAAATTTGTCAAACAGATTGGACGGAAATCACCGAAAGATCGTGGTGAGGAGGTTTTGGGTATCAAAGTAATAACTGCACTTGCCATCATTGATGGCTGCGGAATACCCAAGAAAAATTCTTGCACAGCTTTTTCTACATCAGAATGTATAACCGACCAACATGAACGATAAAACATACCATGAAAACCGTCTGGGCCAGCAGCACTGTGAGGATCCAGATGCCATACCGCATCTTTAATTTCGGATGCAGTGGGCAGCGCGGTTAGTCATGTATTATCCTCATCGGAGACCAGTCGAGGAATGTAAGATAAATAGTTGAATGATTTTGCGTAGAACCTGGAGCAAACAAGTCGGTGTAAAAAGATACCGCAGCGGTCACAATGTCCGATGACTCCGTTAGCAACTGACCATCCGGTGCTTGTATTTGCTGAATACATAAGTGTGTCCGCTTTCCCTTAACCAGAGAGTGAAAGTATTGTGTATTCCCATCACCTTCCTGAAACCACATATATATGTATGTATATATATATATATATGTATGTATATATATATATATATATATATTTTTATATATAAACATTTATTTGATTAAAAGAAAGCCTCACTTATGGCGGAGGAAAACCATATTACATCAGTTCAGAGTAGGCGAACAAATAAAATAACGAACTAAGGATTACATATCTCCAGTCATATACGATATGCCGCATTAAAACCTTGCTAGGAAAAACCACCCTTGTGGATAAAACCCTAGCGAAGGAAAAAGCGTACATATTTATACGACCATCATTGACATGCGTAGAGGGGAAACATGAGTACAAATGTTGATATTCGTCAAGTTGATGCAGATGTATGATATAGCCGAAATTATGACGCAACAGTGTCTCCTCCAGTAGTCCCGTCGAGTAAAACCAAGGCATGGGCTTGTGAATAAGCGTTAAGTTCGCCAAGGAGGATAAACCATCATTTGTCAGCGCCGGATATAGTCCAAAACATGAAAGAGCAGGCACCAAGCGGTAGTTATGATACAGTTGAAAAAAATATAAAATGCAGACCAATAGATAAGCAGACATACCGAACCTGCCTGGATCCCTTAGGAAACAGGCAGGATGTGTCAGAAAACGCCAATCTCTATGGAAGACATACAGAGGTAGCCAACGCCAATGCCAACGCGTCATGTGCGTGTCCATCAAGGCATAGCCAGTTGCGCAAAATGAGTATCCAGCCAGATGAAAGCTCCCGAAAACAGCAAGCATCCAAGATTGTAGACACACAAATATACATGCAGCAGCAAAATCAAAATATATATCACATATGCCTAGCAAAACCATCCCAAGGAAATAAACCGACAAGATATTGAACCCACCAAGGCTGCCTGCACCGAGAAAAGCACAGGCAGCAATAGTACACCTTTGCCAATCAATGAAAACGTCCATGATATTACTGACCGCGGCATGTACAAAAACGGATCGAGCGTCCTCACCAAGTATAAACCATGTACATGGAAAAATAATATGTGTGTAAGCATGTATATATATATATGTATGTATATATGTATGTATATATATATATACACACGCGTAACACAACAAAAAAACCCTAGCCACAGAATTGGCTGCAAACCCACGCAAAAGAAAGAAAAAGAGAGAAAAGAGAAAAAGAGAGAGAGAGGAGAAGAAGGCTATCGAGACCCCGAACCCAAGTTTTAATCCGCTAAATCATTTGTACTATCGTCAATCGAGGTAGGTGCCTATTCCCCCCTCAAATGAGTACGATCCATGCATGCTTTGATGGTATATTTTATGTGATTCATTGTTTTTATTTGTATTAGGTATATATCTGTATTTGTTTATATTTAGAAAAGCATGAGGTAATTATTTTATTGCTGCTATGTGCTTGTATGTGTTTGAACTTTGGTGGTAGGATTGTATTGAATCAAAAACAAATAACCTTGAAGGAAATTGAAAAGTGGAAACTTTTATAGTAGGAGCCTCTTAAAATTGTGTTTTGGCCTTAGAATAGGTTCATCATGGTGGATCATGGTGTACGGGCCATGGGCATCGGTTGTGGTGGATCGTGGTGTACGGGCCATGGGCATCGGTCAGGGTGGATTGTAGTGTACGGGCTACAGGCATCCAGTCAATCCCGGGATCATGCATTGCATATAGGTCTAGGGGCATACTGCATGACATAATTCTTGTTGTGTGTGACACGTTGATTGAGCATGCATCACGTACTTGCGCATTTTATGTGGAGTGTTTTACTTACCGCATTTATTTTATCTTATGCCTGTTATAGCATGTTATGTGTTATGTGGTTATATCATTTAGGTATGTACGTGTTGTATTTGTTTGAGGTGGGCATCTACTGGGTGATTTCTGTCACTCACCCCTACTTCCCAGGTGCGCCGGATGAGGACTACGAGCACATTTTGTTGAGGACGGGTCGGACATAGCAGAATGTGCCGGTTGAGAGCTGCAGCTAGTATAGGAGGGAACTCTGCAGCCGTTTTGCTCTTATTTATACTTGAGGATTTGTCACAGACTTCTTTACTACTTTTGTTATTAGAATTTTAATTCAGCAATGTAATGACGACTATGGGAGTTTAATTTATGTTATGGTTTGCGTTTCCGTAAAAAAAAATTCTACGTCATTTTTGTGACAAGTAAGAGATTGATTACACGCTTTGTATTCTCCTTAGTGAGATACGGCGGGTGCACTGTTCTCGATGATAGGGCTCGGGAGCAGGACGCTACAGGTGGTATCAGAGCCGAGGCTTCAGATCCGCCTCGAAAACGTAGGATTAATTAGGACACTTAGACATAAGTTACGATTTTACCCCTAATAAACAAAGTAGACTTAAGCGATGATCTTAGACCTAAGTTATGATCGGGTCATGGGAGGTGTGTGTCGATGGTGAGCTTTCCTTGTCTAATTATCGATTTATCAGCGCTCAACCTTTCAACTGAATATTGACTAATATGTATTCGTCTCATGAACTCAATTCCGGATAATGCCTCCACGGCGCGAGCTGCCAGCTGGAAACGGAGGACCCGATGGCGATGATCAGAAGAGCCAGAGGCCATTCCTTAGGTCCTTGCAAATACCCTGGCCACGCTCACTACATTGGTGGCCCAGCAGCGGATACAGATGGCTCACCTGCAGCAGCAGCAGTAACCACCACCAACACCACCCCCCTAGGGGGCTTCGATTTTTCTACCGGGAGATGCAGAACTGCCGGATACCTATGTTTAGGGGTACCAAACGACCAGAGGAGCAGAGATCTGGCTCAAGAATGTGTCTGAGCAGTTGAGGTTGATGCAGGTTCATGATGGTCTGAAGGTTGCTGTGGTTGTACCATTCTTAGAGGGTGATGCCGAGCAATGGTGGCAGGGCGTGGCATGCAGACTGACTACACCGCCGACATGGGCCTATTTTAGAGAGGAGTACCAGAGGCACTACGTTTCTGAGAGTGCCATTTAGAGGAGGATGGCAGAGTTTTAGCTCCTGACACAAGGGTCCATGACTGTTGATCAGTATTCTGAGAGATTCCATGCGCTTGGGAGATACTGTTAGGAAATCAACCAAGATCACTGCAAAAAGGCGCAGCGGAAAACAAAACTTGATCTCTTATTTCCTACCAAGGATCCATGTTGTTCGTTTAATTCGACAAAAGAAATCAAAAATTACCTCCGTAGATTCAAAATCTGCAGATGGAAGAGGTGCGAAAATACGATCACTCTCTGTCGGTATCCACACGAACGCTTCCGTCCGGAGTGCTAGCTCTTCAAACGGCGCGGCTGAAGAACTCGGTTTTCACAAAAAACGATTCTTGCCCTTTCGTTTTCTACTGGTTGTGTACACCATGCTCAGTACATATATATAGATATCAAAATCCGATTCCTGATCGGATTGGTTAATACCTATCATAATCCGCACCAAATACGGATTCTGTTAGGATTAGATAAAACCAATCAAAATCCATATCAGATATGGATTCTCTGTTATTATCCGATGATATAAATATATACAAAAACGAAATTAATAATAATAATAATTAATATCCAATATTAATATTATTAATATTAAAACAATAATAATAATAATAATAATAATAATAATAATTAATATCCAATATTAATATTATTAATATTATTAATCTCAGCCATACGCATTCTTGTGTGTGACCCGATAGGCCCATATTAATTGGCAGTTGATTAAATCTCTATTAAACCAACAAGTCGTAATTGACCTCTAGCAAGGCATTACAACTACCCAATTAATACGAGTAAAGTCCAACTAGCCTAATAATGGTACATGCATTAATCCCTTTGTCACACGATATCTAGTTTGAACATAAGTCATGGTCAGCGTCATACTTATATAGTTCAAACATATGATTACTCGATCTCTAAGTAGACTGATAAAACAAATGATATTGATCACACTATCAATTCATTTGAACACGGCCATGCATTTCACAGTCTCACTAATCGAGGGGCCCAAAGATATCTCTCTCAAAAGAGAGGGACAAATTCTATCTTGATTGTTCAATATCCTCTACATAATTTCTATCACATTCAATCATGACCTTTATTATTATCCAATTACGGATAACGTTTGCTCATGTCAAAATATAATAGTCCTTATGTTGGAAACTATGACAATCTCAAGTCAAAGGATTAAAACATGACTATCATGAGATTTACTTATGACGCTAATCCATGTAGCAATCTCATGATGGGTCTATCCAATACACTGTTCTCTAACAAGTATCTATGAGATTGATTCGTATCACCATACACATAATCATCTCATGATTATCAAATCAATACTCATACTGATTATAAATTATTTTATCTCCATAACAATAATAAATCAGGGACATATATCAAAATTGTGTAACATACTAACCAACAATAATGATAATAAAACCTCTTTTATTAATAATAAATGCATAACATAAATATCCAAATCATGGCCTAGGGCACGTACACTAACATATACATGCCTGCCATCATGGACGACAAGAGGGCGAAGATGTTGAAGTTTGGGACGGGTTTGAGTTCACGCATTCAGTCATTGATCATATGCGCCCAGCCTACCACTTTTGAGGGATTGTTGAAGGTGTGTCGTAAGGTCGAGGGTGACCTCATGAGGGTTGCAGTGGCCGACAGGGCCAAGAGACCACGAGAGAGGTTTCATTCAGGAAGATCAGGGAGATGGTTAAAGATTCCACGCCGACACCAGACCGGGTGATTCTCCGGGCCACCGCAGCAGGGGCAGGGATCGGCGTCTCGACCATTGATGATTGAGGGTCCCCCAGAAACGGCGGCACAACCACTCAAGGCAGTTGGACCGCCACCCCCAGTATGTACACATTGTGGTTATTCGCACACAGATCATTGCTAGAGAGCTCAAAAAGGTTTGCTGCAACTGTGGCAAACAGGGACATTATGCTAGAGAATGCCCTACACCAGCACAAGCCCCTCCATCACAAGGTCAGAAGTAGCAGAAAACAAAGGGGAGGACATTCCGGTGGTATAAGAATTTAAGGATGACTTCCTGATGAGCTACCAGGTTCACCACCGAGCAGGGAAGCAGAGTTTGAGATTGATCTTATACCCGAAGGCGAACCGATCTCAAAGGCGCCATACAGGATGGCACCAGCAGAGTTAAAAGAGCTCAAGGAACAGTTACAGGAGTTGCTGGACCGGAAGTTCATCAGACCTAGTGTTTCGCCTTGGGGGCACCGGTATTATTTGTGAAGAAGAAGGACGGTAGTCTGAGGCTATGCATCGACTATCCTGAGCTTAATAAGATCACGATACAGAATAAATATCTACTACCAAGGGTCGACAATCTATTTGATCAGTTGAAGGGTGCCAGAGTGTTCTCGAAGATTGACTTCCGATCAGGCTACTATCAGTTGAGGATTAAGGCGGAGGATATAGCAAAGACGGCGTTTCGCACTCGATACGGGCATTACGAGCTTCTTGTAATGCCCCTTTGGACTGACGAATGCCCCTGCGGCCTTTATGGATTTGATGAACACAGAGTTCAGGGAGCAGTTGGACCATTGTGTGGCAGTGTTCATCGACGACATGTTGGTATATTCACCTGATGTGGAGATGCATGTTGAACACTTGCGAGAGGTTTTGAAGACTCTCAGAAAGAAGAAGTTGTACGCTAAGTTTAGTAAGTGCGAATTCTGGTTGAAGAGTGTGACCTTCTTGGGCCACGTGATTTCTGTGGAAGGTATTTCGGTTGATCCAAAGAAGATAGAGGCGATCACAGAATGGCCCTGATCTACTAACGTCACTGAGGTACGCAGCTTTCTTGGCCTTGCCGGTTATTATCGCAAGGTTGTGGAGGGATTTCGAGGATTGTAGCACCACTGAGTCAATTGACTCAGAAAAAGACTAAATTTGTATGGACCTCTGAGTGTGAGAAAAGCTTTGCAGAGTTGAAGCAGAAATTGACGACTGCACCAGTGTTGGCACAACCCTCCGGCACTGAAGGATTTGTCATCTACAGCGATGCCTCAAAGAATGGGCTAGGATGCGTGTTAAGGCAGGGAGATAGGGTTATTGCATATGCTTCGAGACAGTTGAAGCAATATGAACAAAAAATTTCCCGACCCATGATCTGGACCTGGCAGCGGTGATGTTTGCATTAAAGATTTGGCATCATTATCTATACGGTGTAAAGTGCAAATTCTTCACAGATCATATGAGCTTGAAGCATTTATTCACACAGAAAGAGTCGGATATACGTCAGAGGAGATGGCTTGAGCTACTGAAAGACTATGACCTGACCATCAGTTATCATCCGGGGGAAGGCAAACCGGGTTGCAGATGCCTTGAGTAGAAAGTCTAATTACGCCAGACATACACCATTGGAGAAAAAGATGGCAGAGTTCGACCTTGACATTGTGGATTCCACTGCTAATGTTCTGGCAGCCTTAATTATTACACCATCTCAGATTGAGCGGATTAAGGAGGCACAGAAGGATGATGTGACACTTACAGATATTCGAGAGAGGATGTTGACAAGTCTGATCGAGGGCTTCCAGATACATGATGATGGCAGTATTTGGCACCATGGTAGGTTGTGCGTGTCCGACGATGAGGATCTAAAGAAAGAATTGTTGAAGGAGGGATACAATTCGAAGTTGTCGATTCATCTAGGTGCTACAAAGATGTGCAATGATCTAAAGAGACGCTATTGGTGGAGTGGTATGAAGAGACACATCGCCGAATTTATTGAGAGGTGCCTCGTTTGTCAACAGGTTAAGGCGGAGCATCAGAGGCGGGAGGTTTGATGTTGCCGTTGGAGATACCAGAGTGGAAATAAGAGCATGTAACGATGGACTTTGTGGTAGAGCTCCCTAAAATAAGAAACGACAATGACATGATCAGGGTGATTGTTGATCGATTCACGAAGTCTACCCACTTTTTACCAGTGCCGAGTGATGTGACCTTAGAGAGGTTAGTGACGTTATACATCGATGATATTGTTAGTCTTCATGGGATCCCAGTCAGCATCATTTTAGACCGTGATCCGAGATTCACCTCCAGATTTTGGTCAGTATGTTAGAGAAGGTTGGGGACGGAGCTACGGTTGAGTACCGCCTTTCATCCAGAGACCGATGGTCAGTCTGATAGGACTATTCAGACTTTAGAGGACATGTTAAGAGCATGCGCATTGGACTTCAAGGGGAACTGGGATAGTATGATCAAGTTGATTGAGTTCTCCTATAACAACAGCCACCATAGTGCCATCGGCATAGCACCCTTTGAGGCGCTCTATGGACGTAATTGCAAGTCACCCTGTTCATTGGGACGAGGTTGGCGAGCGTACTATTACCGATCCTGAGTTGGTCAAACAGACTAGAGAGAAAGTAAAGTTGATATGTGATAGGCTCAAGGTTGCGCAAGATAGAAGTAAGAGTTGGGCAGATTCAATGAGGCGTCCTTTAGAATTCGCTGTGGGCGAGAAGGTTATTTGAGAGTGTCGCCTATGAAAGGGGTTTCATGATTTGGTTTGAAGGATAAGCTGAGGCCTCGCTACATTGGCCCATATGAGGTACTCGAGAGGGTCGGTACCTTGGCCTACTAATTAGCGCTGCCCCCTGTCTTAGCTCAGGTTCACAACGTGTTTCATGTTTCTCAGTTGACGACATATGTTCCGGATCGGAGCCATGTTTTAGATGCGCCACCGTTGAGGATTCGACCAGCCACGACGTATGAGGAGACCCCTTCAGGATCGTGGATCGCAAGGACCAGGTGTTGAGACATCGAGTCATCCCTTATGTCAAAGTGCGATGGACCAATCATACGGAGCGCGAGGCGACTTGGGAGCTCGAGGAGCAGATGCGAGAGAGATATCCACAGCTCTTCGAATCAGGTACGTCAAGTTTCGAGAACGAAACTTCTCGTAAGGTGGGTAGGATGTTACGGCCGACAAAAATAATAATAATAATAATAATAATAATAATAATAATAAGTAAAAATAATAATAAAATAAAAATAGAGATAAGTACAAACTAAATGGTGATTAGAGTTACATTAGGAAACCTAAACCAAAATCAAATGGGAAAACCTAAAATCTACCCTAACTCTCCCTCAATATATATATATATACACACACACACACACACGCGCATAACACAACAAAAAAAACCCTAGCCACAGAATTGGCTGCAAACCCGCGCAAAAGAAAGAAAAAGAGAGAAAAGAGAAAAAGAGAGAGAGGAGAAGAAGGCTAGCGAGACCCCGAACCCAAGTTTTAATCCGCTAAATCATTTGTACTATCCTTAATCGAGGTAGGTGCATCTTCCCCCCTCAAGTGAGTACGATTCATTCATGCTTTGATGGTATATTTTATGTGATTCATTGTTTTTATTTGCATTAGGTATATATCTGTATTTGTTTATATTTAGAAAAGCATGAGGTAATTGTTTTATTGCTGCTATGTGCTTGTATGTGTTTGAACTTTGGTGGTAGGATTATATTGAATCAAAAACAAATAACCTTGAAGGAAATTGAAAAGTGGAAACTTTCATAGTAGGAGCCTCTTAAAATTGCGTTTTGGCCTTCGAATAGGTTCATCTAGCCCGGAATAGGTTGAGATTTGGTTGGAAGTCGAAAAACGGGTCTGATGGACGCGTTTCAGGGGGGTGGCGCATGGGGCCCACGCGCATCCGGACACATGATGACGTGTCCACCTCCAAACAATGCGTCTCGTTATAACGAGTCCAATGCAACTGGTTTGAGGTCAATCGGAGTTAAAACGAAGATTTTATGGAGGTTAGAAGAAAATAGAATTTAATTAAAAAATAAAAAAAAAGAAAATGCTATTGGACCGGCCAGGCTGCCGGACCGGACCGGATGGCCAGCGGACCGGACCAGGACAGCAGGCAGGCCCAAACCAAAATAAAAAAATAATAAATCTGAAATTAATTTCTGAAATGATTAAACAATAAATAATTAATTAAAATTAGTTTAAAATTCCAGAAAAATATATTTAATTATTAGAAAATTTTAAATAAATTCCAGAAAATATAAAAGGTTAAAATTAAATTATTTCCACTTAATTTATGAATTTTGGTAAATGTAAATAATTAAAAATAATTAGTAATAAATAGAATTAAATAAGAGAAAAATAGGAAAAATTAGTAGAAAATTCTAGAAAATTAATACAAGTTAAGGAAAAATAAGGGGATGCCAAATAACAACTTTCCAATATTCATAAAATTTACTAAACCAAATATTGAGTGCCGGAGTTGGTGAGGATGGGCGTACGGGCCCTAGGCGACTTTGTTGTTGCATTCATGGCATGTGCATTGCATTTGGAGTGGGTTGAGATATACGGGTCTCAGACGCTCGAGTGGAGTGGATCATGGTGCACGGGCCATGGGTACTCAGTCATGGTAGATCATGGTGTACGGGCCATCGGTTGTGGTGGATCGTGGTGTACGGGCCACGGGCATCGATCAGGGTGGATTGTAGTGTACGTGCTACAGGCATCCAGTCAATCCCGGGATCATGCATTGCATATAGGTCTAGGGGCATACTGCATCACATAATTCTTGTTGCGTGTGACACGTTGATTGAGCATGCATCACGTACTTGCGCATTTTATGTGGAGTGTTTTACTTACCACATTTATTTTATCTTTTGCCTGTTATAGCATGTTATGTGTTATGTGGTTATATCATTTCGGTATGTACATGTTGTATTTGTTTGAGGCGGACATCTACTGGGTGATTTCTGTCACTCACCCCTACTTCCCAGGTGCACCGGATGAGGACTACGAGCACATTTTTGTTGAGGAGGGGTCGGACATAGCAGAATGTGCCGGTTGAGAGCTGCAGCTAGTATAGGAGGGAACTCTGCAGCCGTTTTGCTCTTATTTGTACTTTGAGGATTTTTCACAGACTTCTTTACTACTTTTGTTATCAGAATTTTAATTCAGCAATGTAATGACGACTATGGGAGTTTAATTTATGTTATGGTTTACGTTTCTGCAAAAAAAAAAATTTCTACGTCATTTTTGTGACAAGTAAGAGATTTATTCGACGCTTTGTATTCTCCTTAGTGAGATACGGTGGGTGCACTGTTTCCGATAATAGGGCTCGAGAGCGGGGCACTACATGTACTCATTGACAAATGCACAAACATATTCGAGATAATCGTTTCAAGCTTTTTGACTATCCCGGATGATGAAAAGATAACCACAAGAAAAGAAGAGAAAAGGCACACGCTACCACCGGCATTTCGGAGGCCACCAGAGGTGGTGATGGTGAAGAGAAGCGGAGCGGGAGTGGTCCAAGTGATTTGGCCGAGAGCATAAAAGGGGAGGGCAGCATCACAATGGAAGGAGAGATGAAATAATTTGAGGTACAAGGGATGGGGAGTAAAATCCTAATCCCAACCCTTTCGTTTTCAAAACTGAAATTCGCCCCCCCCTTTTTCAACTTTAACACCTGTGCCCCCAAAAGTGTTGAAATTTGTAAAATTGCCCCATCAATTTGTGAATTTTATGAATGTTCCCTGAAATTGTGTGGGCCCTTCTGTTTTACCCTAAGAACTATTAAAAACAGAGGATATGCCCTTACAATTCCAAAACATTGATTTTTTGCCCAAAGCCCTCCAAACACACTCGACATCCACTCAAACATGGTAAAGCCCAATAAATAAATTTTTGAGCTAAGCTACAGATATAATGACTTCTGACCAAAAAAAATTACAGTACTTATTTGTTTCTACTAAATCCCATATTGAAACGACTAATAGAGAATTGGTGAAAGTTGAAGGAGAAGGGCCTATTGTTTTCCCCATAGATGACCATAAATCATTCTCTTTACGTTCTTACACTGTCATCAAAGTTATTGCCACTAAGTCAAGTGATAAATGAGCTTAATTATATGGTACTTATGTATCTTCGTTTCTTTCTATTGTAGGATATTCATAAGAAGGAGATCGTTGAATGTGGTACTAAGCTCAGGGCCTCTACTACTTTGATGAGGTGACTCACCTGAGTCCTGCCATGCTTGTTCACAGAAAGGTCAAAATCAATTCTGTGATCTTCATAGACGACTTTTCCTGCATGACATGCATACTTTTTAACAGTAAATCTGAATTTCCTAAAAATTTTATGAATTCTTTTGCATGATTCAAAATCAATTTGATAAGAAAATACAAATCCTTCGATCTGAAATGGTAGAGAATTCATCAATCAAACCATAACCACCTTCTTTAAAACTCATGGCTTGGTTCATCAAATTTCGTGTCCCATCACATCACAGAAATTACACGAGTCGTGATGTTTAAGTCCCATGTCCAACAGTCCTACTAGCCCGAGGCTATCGCTACCTGTACTACCTAATACACCGATTACCTAATAAAATAATCAGTCAGAAAATATTACGCTTCTGGAAACTCAAACTAGTATTCAATCCACCTCACCTTACCACCCAGGGTGTTTGGTTGTATGGTCTTTATTCACATTCCAAAACTTGAGCGCTCAAAACTTTACTCATGTTTAGAAAAATATATCTTTATTGTCTATGCTACACGTCAAAAAAGATATCGTTGCAAAAATTCCAGCACACGCTATGTTCATATCATTATGGATTGTGCTTTCTTAGAAACTAAATACTTTTTTACCCACAAGCCTAGTGTCCAAGGAGAGAATAAGTGAACCATTAGAATAGTTGAATAGGTTTAGTTCTATGGAGACTGGTCCAATAGAACAGGTAGATGGAGCCATCGAGTCTCTCTCTATCACAATAGGCGGTGCTGACGAATCAGTCCCAACAACTCATGACACTCCTTCGGTAGATGTCCTACAAGAAGTAAGTGCCTTATGCCCTGATGAAGGTTTGTGCGATGATATTGATCCAACTTCTACTAATGATAATACTTTAGGGGAGAGAGAAGTATTATCTGCCTTCAAGGAGGAACCGAGAGTACCACCTTAGAGGTACCCACTTGAGCATGTGTCTCCAAATAGCAGGTATCAAGTAAACATAGATAGGGGAAATTGTAGCTACTGAACGTGCATTTTCTTACACTCTTCTTTCTAAAATTGTCCCGAGAATAGTACAGGAAGCACACATGTAGACTAAATGGGGAGAGGCCATAAAAACAGAGATGAGAACCCTTGAGAAAAATAGAATATGAGAAAATTGTGTGCTACTGAAAGGGAAAAAGCAGTAGATTGCAGGTGGCTGTTGACCATCAAATGCATGGCAGATGGTACTATTGTGCGATACATGGCAAGGTTAGTAGCAAAGAGATATAGGCAGACATATGGCATTGATTATTTAGAGACCTTCTCTGCGGTAGCAACGATTGATACTATCGGGATACTGTTCTCAATAGCAATGAATCAAGACTAGCCTCTTCACCAGTTCAATATTAAGCATGCGTTCTTATGCGGAAAGCTCAAGGAGGAGGTATCTATAAAGGCACCACCAGAGATTTTTTAAGAACTTCCAGAAAAATAAAAGTTTGTAGACTAAAAAAGACACGATATAGGGTACAGTGTCTACAAAACAAAAAGGGTATAAACAGAGTAATGCTGATCACACATTATTCTTTAAAAGAAATGAAAATTTGGTTACATGCTTAATAATCTAGGAGGATATGATCATAATATGGAATGGTGAGAAAGAAATTGCTCGATTTCGGCAGAGTTTGTTCACAGAGTTTGAGATGAAATGAATAAGATGTTTGAAGTTCTTAAGGATTGAGGTTCTCGACAAATGGAATTTTCATATCTTAACGGAAGTACATACTAGATTTACTTGTCGAGGTCACGATGATATACTGCAAATCAAATGTCACTTTGATGATAGTAAACCACATGTTAAAATTAGAAGAAGGGGCTCCGCTAGCGAATTGAGAACAATTTCAAAGGCTAGTGGAGAAATTCATACATCTTTCTCATATGAGCCCAGATATTACATATGCACTCGGAGTGATATGCTAGACATTATGATAAAGACATGGAGCACAACCTATAGATAAATTCATATACAACAAAGGCAAGCTTTGGGACAATTGTGTATAAAGCTGATTACGGTGGCCATACATTGTGTACTCAACCACATATATATCGGATTATATGTATGTATATGTGTGTGTGTGTGTGTATATATATATATATATATATATATATATATATATATATATAACCACGGTATTCTTTCGCCATAAGTGAGGTCAAAATTAATAAAATACTGGACCGTACCGCCCGTCTTTCATAAAAATATATATGTACATATATATATATATATATATATATATTATAAAAGCATCCTTGTCATACATCTATTAGAATATGTATACATACATCTCGGGTTAACATCAGGGGAGGGACCCGCCCTTCCTCCAAAAATACCTGCGACGCCTACCAGAAGAAAGAAAAGTAGGGTGCTCTCTTTCCCATCAAAACTGATGCTGCTATACCTTTTTTCTTTTTCCCTGCATTTACTGTAGATTGACAATATATGCTGAAAGAGCCGTTGCTCATGATGAGGAAGGACTTCTTCCCTATTCTTTGCACCGTGTGTATATGAGAGAGAGCCTGTAATGTAAAATGCAAGTAATAAACTTATTCCTTCTTCTTCTTCAATTTCGTGGTTCCTTGTTCTCTTCCTTATGCCTTAAATTTTGTTCTTAAGTTTTAATCCCGTTTAGTTTGGTTGTTGGGGTTGAATTCCAACTTGGTATCAGAGCCATGAGGAAGAAATTGTGTCTTCTCTCTGGTTCTTGGAGTTCTTCATCCCTAATCGGTCACTCTGATTTGGCTGTTCGATGCTCTCTGAAGTTTGCATGCAAGAGGTTAAGTGAGTTTCTTATAAGAACAACCAATCGTTCTTCCTGAGTGTATATGGTTCTGTGAAATTCTTGTGCAAATAACAAAAGTGTATATCATTTGTGAATAAAATCGTTTCCGTGAAAGTGTGTTGTTGATTCTTGTGAATCCAAGTGAAGTTATTATTATTATTTTTTCCCTTCTCTCTGAGAAATTACTGTGAACCAAAATAGGTGTTTGTTGGTTGTGGGAAGTAAAGCTTCCCTTCTCCCTTTGTCGATTCCGTCATTCTTTAATTCTGATTCCGTCACTTTGGTTCGGTGGAAAATGTGTTCTCAATGATGAATCCCATAATGTTCGCCCACAAGGTGTCTGTTAAAAGTTCCCATCTGTGTTCATTATGGTGCTGTCACTCTGGTGTGTCTATTCTTGATAAGTGATTATCGTGTTTGGGATATGAGATTATGCAGATATGTTTCTGTGGTTAAGGTTGTTATGGATGTTGATATGATGATATAAAGGATGTTGTGTTCATATACCTAGTTATCACTTGAGGGGAGCATGTTTTATAATTAACATTATATTATGGGCAAGTGATTCTCAAGCAAGTGATTTCTGGGCATGTTGCCATAACGTGTGGTTTTTTTCTTATGTTGCTTCAGCTAAGTAATATAGTGTGTTCTGTTATGTCAAACCATTAGCCTTGAGGGTCCTTTAAATGTTGGTAATCATTATGAGATCATTTTAATGAATAATCTTGTTCTATTCTTCTTGCAACTGGTTTGTTAAGTTATGTGGTGAGCTCTTACAATTTTCTCTGTTCTTTGCTATATCTCTAGTTCCTTCCTGCGTATGATCATTTGTTTTCTATGCAAATCTGTCTGTCCATGCAAATCTGTGAAGATTGCCTCATTCCTTATTGAAATTACTAGAGATATAGTTTTGGAAATTAGTAGATAATCAATTTTAAGATGCAAATATCTTAGGATTTTCATTATCAAAATAGTCAGCTTCAACAAAAGTAAATGGTAGTAATGTCCGTACCTATGTCGGTTAGCCACAGTCCAGGAACAAACTGTTGGGAGTAACAGTTCTGGATCTAAAAAAATATGAGATCCATAGTTATATGAACTCTTAGTCGAAAGTTTCATGCTTGAGTTTTTTGATTTGTTTGACGTGATTTGAATACATGCCATCGAAATTCTCCTTGTTGGTCATGTTATGATATGTGCATTTTTGGCTCGGCACTAATATCTAGTTATGTATATTTTCTTTTATCAACAGCTCGTTTTAACCTGATGGTATTGTAGCTGGGAAATCAAGTGTTGTATTTGATCTTCATGTTGATAATCTGTCTTAGCATGAATTCTCTGATTCAATCAAGGTTGACCTATCTGAGGTTATAAAATGTTTATGATCTGATCACAATGGTAAACCTGTTTAGTGTATCTGAAAGGTTTGTGAATGTGATATTTTAACATGTCAAGTGAAATTTGGTGATAAGTGTTGATTTAAAAGTTAAATTTTTTTAGAAGAATCTTACATGTTGATATAAGACATTTGTCTTGGCATCTTGTTTAAGTATAAGCCTTAGTTGCCTTTGTTTGTTGGCCGATTATAAGCTGTGTGCCATGTTTATAGTTGGACAGCCATAAGCCGAGTGCCATTAAGTTTAGTGTTGAGGCCCCCTCAATTGACTGAAAGGAAGGGAATGAGAGTTCTTCAATAGATGAGGCCCCTTCTGCTTCTCAAGGAAGGAGGATCTTTACCTCACACAGTTATTGTTGAGCTGGATGTATATTCCCCAGCATTGTTGAGGCCTTAGTTGCCATTGTTGTTATGACCATTATTGCCAGTATTGTTTAAATGAACACGAGTCCCTCTGAGCTATGAACATAAATAATGTTATTCCTTTGAGTCATAGACATGAACTTTTCTGAGTCATTCCTTTTATTGTTTAAATGAACAAGAGTCTCTTTGTGCTATGGACAAGAATAATTGTTCCTCTGAGCCATGCATAAGAACTCCTCTGAGTCATTCCATGTATTGTTGAGGCCGTAGTTGCCATTGTTGAGTTGGATGTGTTTCCCAGCATGTTTATAGTGGCAATTGTTGCCCTTATTATTTTGTTGGATATGTTTTTCCAGCAGGCCTGAGTTGTCATTGTTATTTGATGTCATGCATGCCTTTATTATCACTTGTAAGATGTTGCTTCCTGTAAAAGTTATGATGAAATGTATGCTTGGACTAGATGTTCCTAGCATGCTTAATGGCCATGTGGCCTTGATTTGTAATGTGTCTAAATTATGAAATATGTCAAACCTATCGTTCAAATCTTTTCTCCTCTTCTTCAAATCTGGATTCTATTTTCTGATTCAACTGCTCCGTATGGCTTGCTTTTTTTGCTTTATATACCTAAGTGTGCTTGGCATGTTTTGTTTTTTTCTAATAATAATGGTGTCTCTTATTTGCTGTTTCTGTCATATCTGAGCTATTTGAGCCTGTTGTTTTGGTAAAACCTTCCCTGCCACTTGTGTGTATTTAATCTTATATTTCCTTCAAGACTTTTCTTTTCATGATAAGTTTATATGCCAGTTTTTGTCTTTACTTAATCTCTCCCTTGGTCTGGTCAAGTATGTATGGGTGTTTTTTTGGGTTCTGTGGCTCCTATGTTATAAATTTCAATGGTTGAGGGGGAGTTCTATCAATGTTCATCTTCAATCTTTGCTGCTCCTCATCTGATCCTCTTCATATAATATATTACACTTGTGATTCCGCTGTTTTTTTATCAAATCCTGGTAATGTCTTTTTCGTTCTCTAGCTTATCTAATTTGGTCTGTGATCTCATTCATAGTTGTTCCTAGATTCTTTCCTCTCGTGTCTAATGATCATATGCCTGCTGTATATTTAGATGTTATTTGTTCAAGGTATGTATTTTTAGGAGCTCTGGGTTCATGGAAGTTGACTGAACCTGAATATATGTAACATGTTCCTTTCTTTGAATATATGTAAGATGCTCCTACTTTAGCTAAGTCCGGGTAGAACGGATTTGTGCTTGCTTCATTGTGTGCTCTCCCAGGAGGTTCCGTTTGTGTCCTTTGTAGAGCTTTATTTCGAACCTTGTCTGCATGTGTGTGTCTGTCTATATATATATATATAGACGGTTGATTTTGATCCCACCGCTGATGTCCCGATAGTTCCGATATGGATTGCTTTCCCTGGGCTGCCCATTCATCTACATCGTCGAGAAGCATTGTTTGAGATTGTCCGTCCCATCGGTACGCCCATAAAGTTGGATGTTGCTATATCTGATTGACTTCGGCCCTCTTCGCTAGAGTATGTGTTGAGGTAGAAGTTTTCCAAGAATTACCACAGAAAATTTATTTGCAGGCTAAGAACAGATTTATCCTGCAATCGATGGTTTATGAGGATCTTACCTTGTTTTGTACCTCATGTCGCCGTTTAGGGCATGCTCCGGATTTATGTCCCACAAAAATTTCTGCATCTGTGCCACTACCCCCGCCGCCGCCTCCACCACCTCGTCCGAAAGCTCAGCGGTGGACACCAATAAAGAAAAAACGGTGGCAGATCCACCGGCAGATATTCCTTCACATGCGCAGCCATCCCTGGAACAACCAGCTGATAATACTTTAACTTCTGATATTACCGTGCTGCATGACCAAAACAATGACATGCAGGCGGATTTTTTTGATGCCCCTGCGGAACCTCCAATACCACATCATTTGGTTTTATTGTGACTTGGGACATTCTTCAGATACTGAATTGCCTACTGATGGTCCAACGGAGGACTTACAAAATGTCCCAGAGGACGTAGTTCGACGCATGCAGTTACTCCCTCCATCACCAGAGGTGGAGGTCTTGATATCGCGCTTGCAAGAACCTGCCGAGGAGGCCGAATTCATACCAGTCGTTCCTCGTCGGAAACGTCGTGCCAAGAAAGATCTACCTCCTTTGTCGCCATCTACTATATTGACGCGTAGTGCTTCACACGTCTTGCGGGGAAGTGATTCTACTCTTTCTCAATGAATGCATTAATATAGAATATCAGAGGCATGCGTGCCTCTCTACCTAGATTGCATAGTTTGATACGTGAACATCGTTTACATTTACTTGCGTTGATTGAACCAAAACATCCTCCCTCACGGATTGATGGGTTTGGTTTGAGCCTTGGTTTTTCGCATTGTTATTCTTCTCATTCAGAACATATTTGGTTTTTCTGGCGTGATTCAGAAATTCATCTGCTTGCTACGCAGGACCAGGATCAAGTGGTTCATTTCACTTTGCTATTCCGCCTGCTTCAATTTACCTTTGTTTTGTCGGTAGTTTATGCCAAGCACACATCAGCTTTGCGTCGTTCTCTTTGGCAATCTTTATGTGACCTCTCAAGGGCGTCTACTTTGCCTTGGATGGTCGGAGGAGATTTCAATACTTTTCGTGCGCTTGATGATTATAGTGGTCGTTCACATCCCCCTCTTGCAGTTTATCAACTCTTCTTTTCTAGATGTGTTTGAGGACATGCAACTAACACATCTTCCGAGAGTTTCTTTGGATCACACGCCCTTATTGTTTGTGTGTCGATTAAGTACGAATGGAGGTCAACGTTCTTTTCGCTTTCTAGACTCATGGTTACTGCATCCCGATTTCCACTCTTATGCGTAGGATGCTTGGTCGTCGTATCCCACTACTGGAGGTATGTATGGCTTTTATTCAAAATTATTTTTACGAAAGCGGGACGTTCGACGGTGGAATAAAGAAATCTTTAGCAATATCTTTACAAATCTTATGCAAGCCGAATTTAATCTCAATAATGCGGAGGGCATCTGGGATGCTGATCCAAATGACGAGACCCGGGAGGCATATCATCGTGCCAAAGCTGAATATCTTCGTGCATCAACATATGAAATGCATTTCTGGAAACAAAAGGCAAGGGTAAGATGGCTCAAGGAAGGTGATGCCAACACACGTTATTTTGACTCTATTGTCAAAGGGCGACGATCACAATTACGTATACAGCAAATCTGCACTTCCATAGGTGCTCAGTGTACGTCGCCCACGGACATCATGGCAGAAGCTGTTTCTTTCTACACCTCCTTATTTGCTAAGGAGGGAACCCATAATCATGAAGTTATTCTCTCGCACATACCTTGTTTGATCTCGGACGCAAACAACGCCATGCTTACGCAGTTACCTATGGATGCAGAGGTAAAGGAGGCAGTGTGGCATTTAGACCCCCAGAGTGCAGCAGGACCAGATGGATTTCATGGTAAGTTTTATAGCTCGTGTTGGCCAATTATTCATTCTGATGTCGTTAAAGCAATGCAGGAGTTTTTTCTTGGAGTTCCACTGTAGCGCTCCGCTCCCGAGCCCTAGCCTCGATAGCGGTGCACTCGCCGTATCTCACTAAGGAGAATACAAAGCGTCGCACCAACCTCTTATACGTCAGTGTTGACATAGAATTTTTTTTTCTTTTTGCGGAAACGATTAAACACGATACTAATTTGGATTTAATGAACCTCAATAATATAAAAACATCATTATTAGGCTGACCAGGCCCTACAAGTCAAAGTCAAATGTCTAAATGAAAAAGTCTAAAAGAAATGTCTCAACGTACTAATGAAAAATATAAATATCAATGTCACCTCAAGAATATCATAAACAGCCCGTCTCTGCCCTCGCTGCAATCATTTCTACTGGTCACTCAGCCCACTCTACGACATCGGACCCATCCTCAAGGAAGATATAGTCATACCCAGTATCGGTCTCACCTGGAATAGTAGGGGGTGAGTGATGGTAATCACCCAGTAGGTGTCTCTCAAAACAATACAAAGCGTACATACCCAAAAAGATATCAACACAACACATAAAACAAGATAGAATGGCTTATACGGAAAGGTAAAACACTCCACGTAAAAATGCGCAACTAAGTGATGCATGCTCACGTCATCATGTGACACGCAACGAGATTATGTCAGGCGATATGCCCAAACCTCTACCGTGCAATGCATGTCCCGGGTCCTAAATCTAGCGTCGTGGTCTCTAGCCACCACTTGCCTTTTGGACACCCCTGCCCTATAGACGCGGTATGTCTCATGACACCCATGCCCTATAGACACAGTATATCATCCCGGTACCTACGCCCTATAGACGCAGTATACCTCATGCAAATGCACGTGCCATGAATGCAAGAAACAACACAACCGCCCCCAGCGCCCAACTGCACCTCTCCCGTCACTTACTATCTGTATTTGTTTATTACTCGAAAGTAGTATATTAAAACTTAACTAAACCGATTCTTAAACAAATAAACTGACAAAGATTTAATATTGTTATTTGTTTATTAATTTTTTTTTATTTAACCAATCTGGGTTCAGCCGAAATGGCTAAACCCTTGGTCCTTTTCTTTTTATATATATATATGTATATATATATATACCGCACAGATTCGGCCGAAATGAATTTCCCAGCAGTCTTTATATTTTTTAACCGAAACATTCCAAAACACAATTTCATGTAACTCACGAACTTCAATACACAATAGTATAAAATATAACAATTTAGCACAATTCAGATGCCTAATTTCGGCCACCCCAACAAATCCACATTATTATTACTTTTTTTTTCTTTTCCATGCATATGCCAAAAATCAAGAACAACAATACCCATTAACAACAACACAAACCAATTACTATAGAAAATAGGGTAGGGTTTTCGGCCAACACCAATAGCACACACATATATTTTCACACATATAGGCTTCATGTTATCACAAGAGAATACACCAACAAGTTCATGATTAAATCAAGAATAGAAAAACAACAATAAACAAATAAAATACCGTTTTGAGCATGCAATCTTCATACCGTTTTGAGGGAATAAATAGTATGCACCGACCTCAACCCTAGCAAGAATTTTATATACGAGAGATGATGGTGATGATGTGGTTGTGATTCCCACTCCTCTTGAAGCCTTGGATCAAAGATCCCTCTTTTTTTTTTCTTCTTG
>AP025072.1:15576024-15716191 GCA_036186865.1 Eustoma russellianum | reverse complement strand
TCCCTCTTTTTTTTTCTTCTTGGCCGAAATTTGATGGGGGAAGGGGGAGAGGAGAGGCTGCCGTTTTTTTGAGAGAGAGGGGGAGGGGAATTAGGGTTAATTAGTTTTAATGAGTGTTTTGGGGGAATAAAAGGGTGGGATGATAAGTGAGGGAAATTTGGGATAGAGTTGACTAATCATTTAGGATAGAATTTAGTTAGTTAAATATTATTTTTTTCTACGCATTACAACACACGGCACACACTTCAATTTATATTTATTATTAAATTCTTTTTTTATACGGGCATAACATCCACAGCCCTCAGTGATGGCTAGTGCGTTAATCACTTTGATTCCAAAGACACCATCTCCTCAAACATTTAGTGATTCCCGGCCTATCTGTCTCACAAACTTTTTGAGTAAAGTTTTTACGCGAATCATTGCCACCCGTATGAGTAACCTGCTTCCCAAATTAATATCTCCAGAATAGACAGGTTTCTTACCCGGACATAATATTTCCACGCAAGTTTTAATGGCACGTGAGATGGTTCACATGCTTGATAAGGGTGGTTCTCAGTTATGCTTGAAGTTGGACATGATGAAGGCTTTTGATAGAGTAAGGTGGGAGTATCTGGAATTGCTGTTACGGCAGTTTGGCTTCTCAGATTTCTTCATTCGCATAATCCTAAATCATTTACGCGCCACTACCCTATCAGTCTTGATTAATGGTCAGCCAATTATGTCATTTCGGCCCTACAGGGGTGTCAAGCAAAGTGACATGTTGTCTCCTTGCTCTTTATTCTTTCTTCTGAGGGTTTCAGCAGAGGATTAAAATCAATGGTTGACTCCAGCGCATTATAACCTTTTCGACTAGGCAGGATCCCTTTTGCTATCACACATTTGGCTCATGCGGACGATCTTCTTGTGTTCTTGCGTGGTACACAACGTAATTTTAGACGGTTTCATTCATTCTTAACATCATATGAAACTGCTTCTAGTCAGAAGGTAAATTTTCAGAAGAGCAGTTTCATTCCTTTTACCCACACCACTACTCAACAGCGGCGTGCTTTTGAAACCATGTTAGGCATGAGGTGTACTGCTTTACCATTTCGATACCTTGGCTCCTATTTACATAAGGGTATCAATCGCTCTATGTATTGTACTTCCCTGCTACAGCATATTGATGACCGGCTGCATGGATGGCACTCCCGGCTTCTTTCTTCAGCAGGTCGCCTTGTATTACTTCGCTCTGTGATTTTGGCTCTCCTGTTACATGTTCTTGTTGCAGTAGGTTTGCCAAAGTCTGTCATCAAAATCATAGAAAAGAAAATGACAGCATTTTATTGGGGAAATCGGCATCATTGGGTGGCCTGGTCTACTCTTACTGCACCTATTGAAGAAGGTGGTTTGGGCCTTCAGGATCTTAGCATGTTACAAAAGGCTTATCACTGTCGAATATGGTGGTCATATCAACAGCATGATACACTTTGGAGTAAATATATGCATATTAAATATGGCAACCGAGGGGATTATCTACCACGCCTACCGGATTCGCCAGTTTGGAGACTTATCTGTCGAATTCATTCTACCTGCCAAGCTCAGTCTGCAGGCCATGGTTCGTATCTCACATGGACACCATCGGCATCGGGGGAATTTTCCTTGCGATCTGCTTACGACATTTGCCGGATACCTCAGCCAACATTACTCTTGGCTAGATTCATTTGGTTCAAACATCATTCGCCTGCTACTAAGCTATTATTATGGCGCATTTTCCATTCCGCTATGCCATTTGAGGACTACATTGGTAAGTACTCAGCCGCTCGCCCAACAGTGTCCTTTTTGCAAGCAATCTTCGGCCACTGTGGATCATGTCTTTTTATACTGCACGCGCATTCGAACTATATGGGATTTCTTTGCCTATGAGCTACATGGTTTGTCACCCACGTCTTTGCATCTTCGTCAATATCTGCTATCATGGTGGTATCGATCAACATTTTCGTCTCTATTCGGGGTCTTTAAAATCGTGGTACCGACTATTGTTGTGTCCAACATATGGCGCACCTATGCGTCACTTGTGTATGGGGAGTCGACCTCATTTGTTCAGTCCTCCATTCGGGCTTCAATCCATTATGACATTGAGATGTGGATTAAGACAATTCATGGCTCCAAGCTTGCGGCAGGTCCACCACTGCACCTTTCATGGATTCCGGCGATTCGATCACCACGTCCGCAAGTAGTTCGGTGGCAAACTCCCTCTTCTGGTAGATTGAAGTTAAATATAGATGCGGCGGTTGGTGGACATTATGCATCAGGGGGGCTATTTTGCGAGATAATTCAGGTGTCTGTGTGGGAGTGGTCTCCTTTCGCTTACCTCCAAGTACACCTCTTCATGCAGAGATACATACATCGTTGTTTTGTTTTCTATATTTCCTCCCACTTTATCGCTCCATAATTTTAGAATCGGATTGTGAGCAAATGCTGTCGCGCCTAAGGCAACCCCGGACGGTTTTTGGAAACTATCAACTGCGGTCATTGAAGACCCTACTTCATCTCCATCGGCTGGAATTTACTCATGTTTATAGAGAAGAAAACATGGCGGCTCACTTTCTTGCTCAGCATGCAATGCTGGTTCCTCAGACACAACACTACTCTCGCTATAATCTTCCATTGTTAGTTCGTGGCTCCATCACTTTGGGTCTCTCATCGGCGAATGTGCATTTTCCTTGAGCTCTTTCCGTCTTCCATATGGATTGGCATGATTTTCTTCCTTCTATCTGTATCCTGGGGGATGTAGGCATATTGCATGTGCATGGACGGAGGAACATATCATGATTACCCACAACTTTGATGCGGATGACGTACTTAATTATAGGAGGCCCATGCATCAACCCATAAGGCTGGATATTTCAGGGCCTGCCCTTACACAGAATTCCTTTTGGTCCGCTTACCTTGCATTTTCTTTCATTATGTACGGTAATGCATACCAACTCTCCTTTTATATAAATATGTACGCTTTTTCCTTCGCCAAGGTTGTTTTACTTGGCAAGGTTTTAATGCGGCATATCATATATAATTTGGAAGTTGGTAATCATCAGCTTTGTTTTTTCGTTATACTTTAATGCAGACTTTTCTATTTAAGAAGGTTTTCCTCCGCCATAAGTGAGGCCTTATGCCAATCAGATGCAGACCGACTATGGCCATTCTTCGGACACGGAGATACCCACAGACGGTACAACTGTGGATTTAACGGTTGTCCCAGCAGATGTCACTCGTCGTATACAATTAATGGCTCCATCTCCGGATGAAGAGATTTTAATTTCACGCCTTCAGGAGCCATCCGAAGAAAATGAATTTATACCAGTAGTTCCCCGAAGGAAACGCCGTGCACGCAAAGATTTGCCACCATTACCGCCCTCTACTATACTCACACGCAGTGCTTCACATGCAGTCCAGGGAAGTGTTTCTAATCTTCCTTAATGAATACATTAATTTGGAATATCCGAGGCCTGCGCGCCTCCTTACCACGGTTACGACATTTAATTATGGAACATCGTTTGAATTTACTTGCTATCATAGAACCTAAACATGCTTCTTCACGTATTCATATGTATGGTTTGCGTCTTGGATTTAACAGCAATTATGCTTCTCAGTCGGAAAGAATTTGGGTTTTCTGGCGTGACTCAGAATTTCTGTTGCTGTCTACGCATGATCAAGATCAAGTTGTACATTTTACCCTCCTATTTCTTCCACTGCAGTTCACATTCGTTTTTTCGGTTGTGTATGCGAAGCAGACGTCTTCGTTACGTCGCCCCCTTTGGAGCTCCTTATGTGACTTCGCAGGCTCTTCTGCTCTTCCCTGGTTACTTGGTGGTGATTTTAATACATTTCGGGAGCTTGATGACCATAGAGGCCGCTCCCATCCTTCGTTGACTACCTTACAGGATTTTAACGACTGTATCGAGACTTGTGCACTTATGGCACCGTCATATTAGTGGTCTAGATATACTTGGGCTGATGGCAGAGGTTTAGGTCATGTTCGTCGCAGATTGGACTGGTTGTTTATAAACTCAGATTTTCAAGATGTTTTTGAAGACATTCAATTAACGCATCTTCCAAGAGTTACTTCGGACCACTCCCCACTTTTATTTGTCTGCCGGATTACTACAGTATCTGGTCCACGCTCTTTTCGTTTCTTGGATTCGTGGCTATTTCATCCTGACTTTCATTCTTATATGCAGCATGCATGGTTATCCTATCCCACTACAGGGGGAATGCATGGTTTTTACTCAAAGTTATTCTCACTGCGACGTGACATTCAACGATGGAATAAGGATATATTTGGTAATATATTCACCAATCTACAGCATGCGGAAACTCACCTAAATCATGCTGAATCTAGTTGGGAGGCAGACCCAACTGAAGTGACACGTGAGGCATACCAGCGTGCCAAAGCTGAATACCGTCAGGCATCTGCTTATGAGCTACATTTCTGGAAGCAAAAAGCGAGAGTAAAATGGCTTACGATGCAAATACCCGCTATTTCCATTCTATTGTTAAAGGACGACGAGCTAATCTGCGTATACAGCAAATACGCTCATCAACTGCGTAGTCCTTACATCCGCCGCAGATATAATGTCGGAGGCTGTTTCCTTCTATACAGACTTATTCACTCGGGAATCTACACATAATCATTCGGATATTTTATCCCATATACCATGCCTAATAACAGCTGGGGATAATCTTATGCTAACGCAATTACCATCGGCAGCTGAGGTTAAGGATGCAGTATGGCAGTTAGACTCACAGAGTGCGGCAGGACCGGATGGATTCCATGGACATTTCTATCGCTCGTGTTGGACGGTTATACATTCAGATGTGATCAAAGCTGTGCAGGAGTTTTTTCTTGGGGTACCTCAACCATCAGTCATGGCAAGTGCGCTGATAACTTTAATCCCCAAGACTCAGTCTCCACACACTTTCAGTGACTTTCATCCGATTTGTTTGACAAACTTTCTGAGTAAAGTTTGTACGCGGATAATTGCTACGCGTTTAAGCAACTTGTTGCCTAAATTAATTTCTCCTGAACAGACAGGCTTCTTGCCTGGCCATGATATTTCTTCTCAAGTTCTCATGGCCCGAGAGATGGTTCATATGCTTGACAAAGGTGGGTCCCAGTTATGTTTGAAATTAGATATGATGAAAGCATTTGACCGGGTTAGCTGAGAGTACTTGGAATTGCTACTGAAGCAGTTCGGTTTCTCCCCCTTCTTCATTCGCATCATTCTAAAT
Organism: Eustoma russellianum; assembly: GCA_036186865.1. Taxonomy (NCBI): domain Eukaryota; kingdom Viridiplantae; phylum Streptophyta; class Magnoliopsida; order Gentianales; family Gentianaceae; genus Eustoma; species Eustoma russellianum. The sequence goes on along the minus strand of AP025072.1, from coordinate 15,710,923 downwards.
CACTTGCGTGCTACTACACTATCGGTTTTGATTAATGGCCAACCTTCGGCATCCTTCAGGCCATACAGAGGTGTCAAGCAAGGTGACCCACTGTCACTACTACTATTCATTCTGTCTTCTGAGGGTTTTAGCAGGGGGATCAAATATTTAGTTGACTCTGGAGATCTCCAGCCGTTTCGTCTGGGTCGCGTACCATTTACCATCACTCATCTGGCATATGCAGATGATTTGCTAATTTTTTTACGTGGTACAAAACGCAACTTACGGAGGTTTCATTCTTTTCTAGCTTCGTATGAAACTGCATCAGGACAAAAAATAAACTTTCAGAAGAGTAGTTTCATACCATCAGCAAGCATTTCCCCTAATCAATGTCGCTCTTTTGAGACAATATTAGGCATGCGGCGCACTGTTTTACCATTCCGGTATCTTGAATCATATTTGCATAAGGGTATCAATCGTGCAAGATATTGCACAACCCTACTGCAGCATATTGATGCTCGCTTACAAGGCTGGCATTCCCGTCTTCTACCAGCAGCAGGTCACTTGGTGCTTTTACGATTAGTTATTGCCTCTCTCCCCCTGCATATTCTAGCCACAGGAGGTTTGCCCAAGTCTGTTATTAAAGTCATTGAAAGGACAATGTCATCCTTTTTTTGGGGTAATCGGTATCATTGGGTTTCTTGGTCTTCCATCACGATGCCAGTTGACGAAGGTGGCTTAGGGCTGCGCAATCTTAGTAGTTTACAACTTGCATATCACAGCCGTATATGGTGGTCATATCATCGCCAGGATACTTTATGGAGTAAATATATGCAGGTCAAGTATGGCACTCGCGGTGATTATCGCCCACGCCTTCCGGACTCACCAGTTTGGAAGCTCATTTGTAAAATTCATACTCACTGCATTGCTCAGACGGAGGGCTCTGGACATCACCTCACATGGAAGCCGTCGGTGTCTGGAGAGTTTACCTTAAAATCTGCTTATGATTGTTGCCCTGTTGCAAGCCCTACATTACTCTCTGCTAAATTTATCTGGTATAAACATCATTCCCCTACTACCAAATTATTGTTATGGCGCATTTTCCATAACGCGTTGCCGTTTGAGGATTATATCCGCAAGTATTCTATGGCTCGGCCCACACAATGTCCATTTTGTAAGCAACACTCTGCTACGGTAGACCACATTTTCATATATTGCAGCCCAATACGGACAATTTGGACTTTTTTTGCAACTGAATTACGCGGCCCTTCGCCAAACTCCCTGCCCCTGCGGCAATATTTGCTTTCTTGGTGGTATCGCTCGTCATTTTCTTCACTTTTTGGAGTTTTAAAAATTATAGTCCCGGCTCTTGTGGTCTTCAACTCATGGCGTGCCTATACAACACTGCTCTATGGGACTTCGACATCATTCTCTCCTGCAACACTTCGGGCATCCATCCACTATGATATTCACATGTGGGCTAAATATATGAAAGGATCAAAACTTGCGGCAGGGCCCACTTTACATTTGGCGTGGGTTCCAAGCATACAATCCCCCCGTCTTCAGATAGTCCGATGGCAAACGCCGCCATCTGGTAAGCTAAAGTTGAATATTGATGCATCAGTTGGCCGTCACAATGCCTCTGGTGGAGCAATTTTGCGTAATCACCTTGGAGTCTGTGTGGCTGCAATTTCCTTTTGGCTTCCGCATTGTCCTCCACTCACAGCTGAGATTCAGACCGCAGTATTTGGCTTGCTACATTTCCTTCCCCTCTATCGCACTATTATCCTAGAATCAGACTGTGCGCAATTGATCTCAAGACTAAGACAGCCGCAACCAGTTTTTGGGAATTACCACCTTCGGCTATTATGGCAATTAGTGCGTCAGAATGCCCTCGATTATGTTCATGTATATAGAGAAGCAAACATGGCAGCACATTATCTAGCTCAGCATGCGATGAGGATCCCACAAACTCGGACATATTCGCACAATAGTCTACCATCGCTTGTCCGTAGTGCCCTAACTTTGGACCTCTCTTCAGCAAATTTACGAGTTCCTTAAGCTTACTGTCTTCCAAATGGATTGGCTGTTTTTTGCACTCTCTGCCTGCTCCCTAACTGGGGCAGGCAGGCCTGGTATGATCTTCGTTCATTTTGTCCCAGACATTCCTTGCTGTTACTTTTATTTCTTACATTTGATGCTTGGTATCCATATTGCATGGATTGCTTTGCAACCCTTATATCTTTACAATGCTTTTTGCGGATTTATGCATGCTGGCACGAGGTCAATAACGCAGCAGTTACGTTGCTTTCATGCGTCACAAGTCTTCCACATGGATTGGCATTTTTTTTTGATACATCTGCCTGTGCCATACTTGGTGTAGGCAGGCCTGGTATGATCTTCTCCCGATTTAACTCGCGAATATCTATCTGTTTCATTTTGTTTCATCACTCAGCAGTATATTTCTTCTGTGCATGTACGAGAACATGACTCATCTTCCCTGGATCCGACAGCAATTTGTTACGTGCGGCAGGGACAGCGGACATTTATCACGGGACAACCATTCCATGGAATCCAGTTTGTTTGGTTCACATAGACATTTCTTTGTATTGTATTTTTCTTACAGACGGTCATGCATATCAATACTCCATTTATATAAATATGTACGTTTTTTCCTTCGTCAAGGTTTTATCCACAAGGGTGGTTTTACTTGGCAAGGTTTTAATGCGGCATATCATATATATTTTGGATGTTGATAATCGTATGCTTCATTTTTCGTCATACTTTTATTCTCTGTAATATGGTTTTCCTCTACCGTGAGGGCTTTTACTAATAAAATTCGCTTTCACAAAATATATATATATATATATATATATATATATATATATATTGCGAAAAACTGCTGATCACGCATTATCTTTTTAGTCTTAGGGTCTGTTCTTGAACTTCTGTTTGTTTTGGTTCTTTGTTGCTGTCATTTGACTTTTGGGATTGCTTCATCTCCTCGTGTTTACCACACCTTGTTATTTATCATACATTGTTGCTTAGTCTTCTATGCTTTATCTCATCTTAGTAATTATGTGTTTCTCATGGATAGTGTTTATTCTCAATGCTCTAAGAATAAGTGGATTAGAACTATATTGTGCTAATACTTACATGCACACAATTCTTTTTACCTTCTCCTCAAAAATGGCATTGCCTGCCTGCTTGCGAATGCACCTTTCTCATACAACAAGCTCTCTCTCAAGTTTTTCCTTCCCTTCATGTTCTTTGAGTGTCAATATGATATTGAAGGTGACCTTAAAAAAATGATATTGAAGAATTTATCCTGCAAAAACTATTCTTTGAGTCTTTGCTCTGGCATTACCGTTTTTCTGTTTTGTTTACCCTTTGAGGTGTTGATTGATGTTATGTTATGCATACTATGTACATCTTGTGTCATTGTTTTTAGGATGAAGTTTTTTTCCTGACAGAATTCGAAGTTGTCTTCCTTCAAAAGAAGACTTCTGGGCTGCCGGATATTCAAGAGCAAATGCAGATTCAAGGAGCTCAAGATATGGAGTCATAACTGTTAGTGTGCCCTAGGCCATGATTTGGATGTTTTGTGTTATACATTTATTATTAATAAAGAGGTTTTATTATCATTATTGTTGGTTAGTATGTTACACAATTTTGATATATTTCTCTGGTTCATTATTGTTATAGAGATAAAATAATTTATAATCAGTATGAGTATTGATTTGATAATCATGAGATGATTATGTGTATGGTGATACAAATCAATCTCTTAGATACTTGTTAGAGAACAGTGTATTGGATAGACCCATCATGAGATTACTATATGGATTACCGTCATAAGTAAATCTTATGATATTGAGATTGTCATTATTTCCAACGTAAGGACTATTATATTTTGACATGATCAAACGTTATCCGTAACTGGATAATAATAAAGGTCATGATTGAATATGATAAAAATTATGTAGAGGATATTGAACAATCAAGATAGAATGTGTCCCTCTCTTTTGAGAGAGATATCTTTGGGCCCCTCGATTAGTGAGACTGTGAAATGCATGGCCGTGCTCAAATGAATTGATAGTGTTATCAATATCATTAGTTTTATCAGTCTACTTGAGGATCGAGTAATCACATGTTTGAACAATATAAGTATGACGTTGACCATGACTTATGTTCAAACTAGATATCGTGTGACAAAGGGATTAATGCATGTGCTATTATTAGGCTAGTTAGACTGTACTCGTATTAATTGGGTAGTCGTAATGCCTTGTTAGAGGCCAATTACAACTTGTTGGTTTAATAGAGATTTAATCAACTGTCAATTAATACGGACCTATCGGGTCACACACAAGAATGCGTATGGCTGAGATTAATAATAATAATAATAATAATAATATTATTATTATTATTATTATTATTATCATTTTTAATATTAATAATATTAATATTGGATATTAATTATTATTATTGTGATTTTCTTTTTTGGTGATTATATATATATATATATATGCATTATCGAATAATAACGAGAGAATCCATATCTGATATGGATTTTGAATATCCTGATAGAATCCATATTTGATATGGATTTTGATTAGCATCAACTAATCTGATTAGGATTCGGATTTTGATGTCCATATATGTGTGTATATATCTGTGTATCTCGTATACAGAGACATACGAAAAACACAGAATCATCAGAAAAAACCCTAGAGTCGTTTTCGGAGAAAAACAAGTTCTCTCAGCCGCGTCGTTCAAGAGCTAGCACTCCAGGCGGAAGTATTCGTGTGGATATCGACAGAGGGTGATCGTGCCATCGCACCTCCTACGTCTGCAGATTTTGAATCTACAGAGGTAAAGTTTTTGATTTCAGAGATCAAGTTTTTGTTTTCCGCTACGCGTTTTTGCAGTGATCTTGTCGGATTTCCTAATAATAACAGGTAAAACCATTCATAAAATTTCATACCTCAACTTACTATGTATTTACACTTTGCAGGTGTTGCTCAAGGGACATTTATCCAGTACTACATAAGGGCTACTAAAGAAGTTGATAAGTGTTGAAGATCTGATGGAGGCCCTGCTAGATTCAAGATATATGTATTGCAAACTTGTTGCTTCTTCTATGCACCAAGTTTGAGGGGAATATAGATAAATTCATATACAACAAAGGCAGGCTTGGTGACAATTGTGTACAATGATGATTATGGTGGCCATACATTGTGTAGTCTACCAAATATATATCGGATTATATGTGTATATATATATATATATGTGTGTGTGTGTGTGTATATATATATATATATATATATATATATATATATATAAGCATCCTTGTCAAATGGCGAAACCTCTCTGGCGATCGCAGGCTGCCCTGCGGCGGCTACCGGTTTTCATCCACCTTTTTCTTGTTTCCCTTCGATTCTGACTGCCTGATGCGTGCAAGACGTGGGCTCCAACAATTCCACCTTCCAAACGCCCTTCACAAAGGGTTAGGCACAAGAAAGAAGACTTCCCCTTGCTTCCTTAGTGATAAAAACGTGTGGATCAAACGAGCAAGACCAACACTTCAAGATGGTCGTTGATCAGGCAAACAAATATGGCCCTTCTAGATGGCACCTTTAAGCAATGGCAACACCTTCAAAATGCTCAACTTTGAAGGATCTTAACCTAGGTTTTTAATGCAAAACCAAGAAAACAAAGTCTCACACAAAGTGAAAGAAATATCAAGAATTCTTATTCATCAAAAGTTGGTGTTACAATTCGGCCAAAGGGCCTATTTATAGATGCCTAAGACACTTCAAAATAATCAGATATTATCTAAAAGAAATAGCTAGAAAAACATTTGAATTGAACTTGAAATTGCTATTTACTTGAATTAAAAAACAACTTGAAAAATCCTAGCTAAAATATGGTGGAATTCTCCTTTTCCAGCCGTGTATTTGTTCAGCAAATGAGGCATTGTTGAGCTGATTTGATGAGTAGGATAGGGCTGAACTTGAATTCAAAAGGTTGGGTGAATTTGAATTCAAGTTGAGTTTGAATTTGAGCTTACTTTGAATTTGTTTCTTGCACATCCTTTCCTTTGTTCCAGCCATGTATAACAAGTCCAAGAGAGGTCTTGAAATCTGATTTTGATGATGATAATATGACTGGAGTTGAATTCAAAAGATGGTTGAAGTTTGAATTCAAATTGGGTTTGAATTTGAATTCAAACTTGGATTTAATTTGAATTGGATTTTATCTCCTTCTTTCTCTTCAAAAATGGCGTGTGGATGGCTGGTTGATTTGGCTGAATTCATCTTGAATTTGAAACCTCAATTTGGTTGAAACTTGAATTCAAATCAAGGTTGAATTTAAATTCAAGTTTGGCTTTGAATTTAAATTCAATTTGATCATCATCCTTTTTCTTCAAGCATGGCCGGCCCCTTGTGGATAAATGGAGATGATTTTGATTTCAATTTGATCAAGAGATTCTATCTTGGACACCTTTGAGTTTGTCTTGGTGGAGAGAAATATTCTCTTCAAGACAACATTCCTTTGGTCTCCTTTTTTGTAACACACGGCTATCTTCATCATTTTGGGCCTTCATTTTATTTGGATCTTCCATGTACCTAATTTTCCTACAAAGCAAACACAGAAAAAAAGATTACAAGAAAACAAGATAAACTTCAAGATAAAGAAGGCACACACACGTTTACACACACTCAAGGTGAAGGTTCAATGAAATGAACCCAAGGAATCTTAGGTTCATCTTGAACATGCTTGTACAAGAATGTGGCAACTTGATGACAAAGTTTTCTTGCCCTCCTTCTTGTCATAGGGCCTTTGACCTCTTGATAGGGCCCTTGATCCTCATCGGACCCTTGATCCTCATCAATCCCCCCTCCTCAAAAGGATTCGTCCTCGAATCAAAAAGGTTATTGTTGAAAGGGGTGAGGTCAGCAACATTAAAAGTAGGCGAAATTGAACCATACTTGTCGGGAAGATCAAGGATGTATGCATTGTCACCTATGCGTTTCAACACTTTAAAAGGTCCATCTCCTCGAGGTAACAGTTTTGACTTTCTCTCATTGGGAAATCTTTCTTTGCGCAAATGTAACCATACTAAATCCCCAGGTTTAAACACAACTCGTTTTCGATGTTTATTAGCTCATCTTTCATAAGCTTTGTTTTTCTTTTCAAGTTGTGTTTTAACTTGTTCATGCAGTTTCTTTGTCTTTTCCGCTTTTTGTTTACCATCAAGACTAAACAAGGGGTTAAAGTCATACACGATTTCAAATGGTCTATGCAAAGTACCGTGATGGACAGTCCTATTGTATGCAAATTCTATATATGGTAAACAATCTTCCCAATGTTTAATATATTTTTGCAAAATGGCATGCAAAAGTTGAGAAAGAGTACGATTGACGGCTTCAGTTTGTCCATCAGTTTGTGGGTGTGCAGTGGTTGAAAACAACAATTGTGTACCAAGTTTAGCCCACAAAACACGCCAAAAATGACTCAAAAATTTCGTATCTCTATCACTTACAATTGTACGTGGCATGCCATGCAATCTCACAATTTCTTTGAAGAACAAATCAGCAACATGTGTGGCATCATCACTTTCCTACATGCAATAAAATGTGCCATCTTTAAAAATCGATCAACCACAACATAAATGCTATCACGTCCTCCTCGAGACCTAGGAAGTCCTAAAACAAAGTCCATGGAAATGTCAATCCAAGGGGCATCAGGGACGGGTGAAGGCGTGTAAAGGCCATGTGGCTAGGACTTGGATTTGGCTTGTTTGCAAGTGATGCAACTACCACATAACCTGTCAACATCTACGCGCATGTGGGGCCAATAGAAATGTTCCTTAAGAGTCTCAAGGGTTTTGAACACTCCAAAATGACCCATTAAACCTCCCCCATGGGCTTCTCTAGTCAATGCTTCTCGTAGGGATGTTTGGAGAACACACAACTTATGTTCTTTGAAAAGATAACCCTCATGTATGTAAAATTTCCCAAATGGTGCCTCTTTGCAAGCCTCGAAAATGGTGCCAAAGTCATGGTCATTGGGGTACAATTCCTTAAGTGATTCGAACCCTAAAAAGGGTGAGGATAACGTAGTCACTAATGTGTATCTTCTAGAGAGGGCATCGGCAACTATATTGTCCTTTCCTTGCTTATACTTAATCACGTAAGGGAATTGTTCTATGTATTCTACCCATTTGGCATGTCTTTTGTTTAACTTTCCTTGCCCTTTAAGATACTTAAGGCTTTCGTGGTCAGTGTGGATCACAAACTCTTTAGGTTGAAGATAATGTTGCCAAGTTTGTAGGGATCTCACAAGGGCATAAAGTTCCTTATCATAAGTAGAGTAATTCAATGCGGCTCCTTTCAACTTTTCACTAAAATAGGCTATGGGTTTCTTACCTTGTGTCAAAACTGCGCCTATACCCACTCCACTTGCATCACACTCGATCTCAAAGGTCTCGTCAAAATTTGGTAACCTAAGTATGGGTGCAGTGGTCAGCCTACGTTTAAGTTCATCAAATGCCTGTTGTTGTGGCTCTTCCCACCTAAAAGGCACATCTTTTTTCACAATTTCGTTTGGGGGTGCAGCTATGGAAGAAAAATCTTTGACAAAGCGTCTATAAAAACTTGCAAGTCCATGGAAACTGGGAACTTCCCCTACAGTCTTAGGTATAGGCCACTCCACAATTGACCTAACCTTTTCCTCATCCATTTCTACTCCCTCAGCCGAAATGACAAAGCCTAGAAAAACTACGCGTTCTAAACAAAAGGAGCACTTTTAAAGTTGGCGTAAAGTTGTTCTTGCTTAAGCTTTTCAAAAACGGCTCTAATGTGGTCAAGATGATCTTCTATGGTTTGGGAATAGATTAGGATATCATCGAAATAGACAACTACAAATCGTCCTATGAATGCACGTAAGACTTGATTCATTAGCCTCATAAAGGTGCTAGGGGCGTTGGTGAGCCCGAAGGGCATCACCAACCACTCATAGAGCCCAAACTTGGTTTTGAATGCAGTCTTCCATTCATCCCCTTCTCTAATGCGTACCTGGAAGTACCCTTGCTTGAGGTCGATTTTGATGAAGAATTTAGATCCGTGCAACATATCCAACATATCATCCAGCCTAGGTATGGGGTATCTATACTTGACGGTAATTTTGTTTATGGGTCGTCAATCGGTACACATTCTCCACGTTCCATCCTTTTTGGGTACTAAAATGACTGGGACGACAGATGGGCTTAGGCTCTCTTGGATTTGTCCACTCGCTAGGAGCTCCTCTACTTGCCTTTGGATTTCTTTGGTTTCTTTGGGGCTGGCTCGATAGGCTGGGCGATTGGGTAACACGGCTCCTGGGACAAAGTAGATTTGGTGTTCTATTCCTCTAATGGGTGGTAATCCGGATGGTGGTTCGGAGGGAAATAGAACTTCATATTCTTGGATAAGGGACGCAACTGAGGTAGGTAAGTTTGGTGGGAGTTCTTCTAGGGCAAGGTGACACGACTTTAAGATGATGATGAGGACAGTTTGGTATTTATAAAGGGCGCGTGTGACCTCTCTTTTCTTTGCAAAATACCCACACTTCTTTTTGGACTCGGTGACACTTAGGGACACTATCTCTTTTCCCTTGCTCTCGAGTTTTTTGTTCTCACTTTTCATGCATTCCACAAATTTTCTCTCGGCTTCTTTTTCCTTAGGATCGGTCCAAGACTTAGACATGTTTTGGTGATCCTCGTTACTTTATGTGATGAAAGTGCATGCAATTTGTACAATTTGAAATTCAATTTGAACGAATAAAGATTCAAATAACCATCATATGTCACATGTCGATCAAATTGCCATGGCCTACCAAGTAAGATATGACTAGCATGCATTGGTGCAACATCGCATAAAACATCATCTTTGTAACTACCAATGCTAAGAGAAATCAAAACTTGTTTACTTACGCTAACTTCACTGCAATCATTTAGTCATGGAAGTTTGTAAGGATGCGGATGATTAGTCATAGGCAAATTCAGTTTTCTTGCCAATTCGATACTAGCCACATTCGCACAAGAACCGGAATCAATGATCATGGTGCACACTTTACCATTTATCATGCAATGAATATGGAAAATGTTTTCTCGATGTTGTTCGTGTTCATCTAATTTCGGATATGCATTTAAAGCTCTACGCACAACAAGAAACTCTTTAGTGTCAAAATCATCTAATGCTCCTAGATCCTCTTCAGGTTCAATTTCATTATCATGCTCAGACTTGTTTTCATGCTTGGACTCAGACACATATTTATTTGTCTCCTCAATTAACATGATTCGTTTGGCATTAGGACACTCTTTTCCTATGTGACCACGTCCTTGACACTTATAACATTTAATGTCTCTAAACCTGTTTGAGGGATCAGAAGAATTTCCGGTGGGAGTCTTGTGTTGGGTGCGGTCATCACGCCGTTGTGTGGACTGCACACGATTGTCCATCCTTTGCGACGCTCCTTGGTCACGTGTTTGGCCTCCTGTAGGACGTGAACTTCCCGTTCTTGAAGGCTTGCTGGAAAATCTTGATGAAGATTGATTAACATGATAATTGGAATTGAAATTGGAGGAACTACGTATCTTTAATTGGTTTTCAATCTTTTCTGCCATATGGACCATGGTTGTGAGGTCGAGATAAGGTTGAAGGTCAACCCTTTGCGCAATCTCCCTGTTTAAACCATGTAAGAAACGAGCCTTGGTGGCTTCTTCGGGTTCCTGCAAGTTAGACCTTTCCAACAAAATTTCTAACTCTTTATAATATTCGTCTACACTTTTGGAACCTTGTCGTAAATTATGCAAACTCGTGAAAATAGAACTCTCATAATTGTTTGGGATAAAACGTTGTCGCATTTCAAACTTCATTTCTTCCCAAGTGGCAATTGGCGGTTGTCTTGTCTTAGTTCTATTTCGACACAAATTTGTCCACCAATTTAGTGCATAACCAGAAAACTCAATAGAAGCGTACCTCACTTTTTGTAATTCACTGTAATTGGTACAGGAAAAGATTAGATCCACTTTCGTTTCCCATTCTAAATATTCCTCCGTATTACTTTTACCATAAAACGTGGGAATATTTATTTTGGTTTTGAGAAAATCGTCATCGTGCAGGAAAAGGGGATTTTGGCGTCTTTGGTAACCACGGGGAGGGTGGTCATCAAAGTCATACTCATCATGCTCATATGGAATGTAATCATCGTTGTACCTTCATGGGACGTACCTTCTTGGCTGTGTAGGAGGAACAAACCTTCTTGCCTCGATGTGTGGCGGTCTAATGTTGTCATCCTCAACTTCTTCTGGGGGTGGCGCCTTGGTGGTGGCATGAGAACGACCCTGCTTGTGCCCTGGCCATCACTTGTCTTGTAGCTTCGTTCAACATCTTCCAAGCGATATTTAATTACTTCGTTGTCATGCATGAGTTTCTTTAACATCTCCAACATTTGTTGTTGTGTATTATCAATAGTTTCAGCCTCTTTTCACTTGCTAGATGCCGAGTGAGTGCTGCTATCCATGTGTTACCTAAAGTGATCAATTAAAAACGAAAAGAGAAGAAAAGAAGCAAACTAACACAAAGACAAGCAAACGTTAAGGGATGAGTAAAAACAAAAACACACTATGAACACTCCGGTTTCTTGTCTTTCCACTCTCTTACCACTTTGGTTCTTGGATAACCTGAAGTTAAGAAGGATCAAAGTGATCAATAAGGAAGTGTATTGCCAATGCTTCTTCAAATCGCAATGTTCTCCACTTGTTCTTCCTTTTTGTGTTCAAGTTGCAGCAATTAGTATCAAAGTAGAATCAATTAAAATGAACACAAACTTGAACTTTCTACTAAGATTCAAAGAAAATAAGCAACCAAAGTTGATGTATAAGGCTGAACCAAAGATGAACTAAGGGTTGCCGTGGTCAATCTTTAGTTAGTTTTTGATTCTATGCACTTACTATCCACAAAATGGTTCAAGTCATGCAATAATCGAGCAACCAAGTGTGTGATTGGTTCAAGAAGAGCAATGGAAGGAAAATAAAGGTGTAAGGGCGGTTAGGGTTTAATAAAATAGGAGATGGTATCCAAGGTTGCCAAATTGTACCAAAAATTTTAAATAATGCACAAATGCTTTCTCCCTTCTTCTTTTCACCTTTTTTTGTCTTTCTTTCTCTTCTTGCTGTTTTCAACTCACGCAAGTTTCAGATTCTCTTTTTTTTTGTTCAAGGCAAGAAAACGTAACTTCTCTACTTTTGTTCAAACGTTGTTCTTGACAAACCCTGGCAAGGAACTTTTGATTTCAGCCAAAGGTAATCTCAAATATGCAATATTGTGCAGTGGAATGTGAATGAGGATAAATCTCAGTTAGGGTTTTGTGGGTAACCGAGATTAGGGTTTTCGAAGAATTAGGGTTTTGAGTGGCGGGTTTTCAGCTTTCGTGTTTGTTGTGGAAGTGGTTTTCACACGTTTGATCAGCACGATTGGAGCATGAAATCAATCATAATATGAATCATAAGAGGCATACAATCATCACCAACTAAAAGATTTGGTAGCAACAAGATGATTTGAAACCGAGGTAGCTTTATAAGCTGATGGTTGTAACGTTTTTTTAAAGAAGGCTGAATGAGACCTAGATGCAGCAAACCTTAATTTGTTCAAGTTGGAATGATTCAAAACAAATGTGACAACAAGATTGAAAAGAAAATAATGACACTTGAATGATGAATGACAAGATGCAGCAAAAGACAAACACTTAGAAACCCTAGGACGTTTTGTTTTTTTGTTTTTGAATGAAATGAAAATGACGTGTAGAATTTGGGGTAGAAGGACACAACTGAACTTGAAATGAATAGACTCAAACGAAAAGAAAAGGATAGAATACGGTGGAATAGAGTAACCTGCGCTCTGATACTAATTTGATGCGTGCAAGACGTGGGCTCCAACAATTCCACCTTCCAAACGCCCTTCACAAAGGGTTAGGCACAAGGAAGAAGACTTCCCCTTGCTTCCTTAGTGATAAAAACGTGTGGACCAAACGAGCAAGACCAAACTTCAAGATGGTCGTTGATCAGACAAACAAATATGGCCCTCCTGGACAGCACCTTTAAGCAATGGCAACACCTTCAAAATGCTCAACTTTGAAGGATCTTAACCTAGGTTTTTTAATGCAAAACCAAGAAAACAAAGTCTCACACAAAGTGAAAGAAATATCAAGAATTCTTATTCATCAAAAGTTGGTGTTACAATTCGGCCAAAGGGCCTATTTATAGATGCCTAAGACACTTCAAAATAATCAGATATTATCTAAAATAAATAGCTAGAAAAACATTTGAATTGAACTTGAAATTGCTAACTATTTGAATTAAAAAACAACTTGAAAAATCCAGGCTAAAATATGGTTGAAATTCTCCTTTTCCAGCCGTGTATTTGTTCAGAAAATGAGGCATTGTTGAGCTGATTTGATGAGTAGGATAGGGCTGAACTTGAATTCAAAAGGTTGGGTGAATTTGAATTCAAGTTGAGTTTGAATTTGAGCTTACTTTGAATTTTTTTCTTGCACATCGTTTCCTTTGTTCCAGCCGTGTATAACAAGTCTAAGAGAGGTCTTAAAATTTGATTTTGATGATGATAATATGACTGGAGTTGAATTCAAAAGATGGTTGAAGTTTGAATTCAAATTGGGTTTGAATTTGAAATTCAAACTTGGATTTATTTGAATTGGATTTTATCTCCTTCTTTCTCTTCAAAAATGGCATGTGGATGGCTGGTTGATTTGGCTGAATTCATCTTGAATTTGAAGCCTCAATTTGGTTGAAACTTGAATTCAAATCAAGGTTGAATTTAAATTCAAGTTTGGCTTTGAATTTAAATTCAATTTGATCATCATCCTTTTTCTTCAAGCATGGCCGACCCCTTGTGGATAAATGGAGATGATTTTGTTTTCAATTTGATCAAGAGATTATATCTTGGACACCTTTGAGTTTGTCTTGGTGGAGACAAACATTCTCTTCAAGACAACATTCCTTTGGTCTCCTTTTTTGTAACACACGGCTATCTTCCTCATTTTGGGCCTTCATTTTATTTGGATCTTCCATGTACCTATTTTCCTACAAAGCAAACACATAAAACAAAGATCACAAGAAAACAAGATAAACTTCAAGATAAAGAAGACACACACACGTTTACACACACTCAAGGTGAAGGTTCAATGAAATGAACCCAAGGAATCTTAGGTTCATCTTGAACATGCTTGTACAAGAAGGTGGCAACTTGATGACAAAGTTCTCTTGCCCTCCTTCTTGTCATAGGGCCTTTGACCTCTTCATGGGGCCCTTGATCCTCATCGGACCCTTGATCCTCATCACTACCGGTACATCTCAACTCACAATCGACTGTTTTCATTTGCCATAAAATATCAATGGCGACTGTACCTCCGCCGTCATTCGCTGCGGTAGTTTCGGGTGACTCATCTGCGCAGGAAATATCCATTGCACCAAAGACAGTTTCGAGATATAAAGGCTTCCCTATGATTGCTTTCTTGGATTCCGAGATTGATGCCCTCGCTGCGCCATTCAAATACTCTTTGGTAGGTACTTTCTGGTATGGTGTGGCCAATGCTGCGGCAGTGTCATCGGCTGGTTCACTGCAGGCCAACACCCGTGCATCTTCCGATGCCGGCATACCTTCTTCGTTCGTCGGTCTAACACTTGCTTAGCAGCATTAGTTAGCCCAGTTTGTTGAGCAGTTAAATGGAGGTAATTTTGGACAGTCTGTTTCTGTCGCCGGTAAGCATGATTCGGGTATTGATACTTTTACATCTTCCTCTTGGCTTTTTGACAGTGGCGCAAATGCACACATTGTCAATGATTTGTCATTATTTACTACTGTTATCACTGACAAAATATCTGCTACAGTACAAATTCCTAATGGTACTCATGTGGCCGTCTGAGCCATTGGCACAGTGAGACTCTTCGATTCTTTGGTTTTACACGATGTTCTGGGTGTACTAGAGTTTGCCTATAATTTGATTTCTGTTAGTCGGTTGGTCAAAGATTTAAAGTGTGCACTCATTTTTGGCTCGGATTTTTGTCTTGTGCAGGAAATGCCATCGAGGAAGCTGATTGGAGTGGGTAGGCAGCATGATGGTCTTTATTATCTTCTTCAGTCCTCTACTAATCGCAGCCTTGTCTCAATAAAATGCAGCAATTCATTCTGGCATTACCGCATGGGTCATCTTCCTTTTTCTAAATTTTGTTTTCTTCCATCTATTGTTGTTTCTGCTAAAGATGTGTTTTGTGATGCTTGTAGTCGTGCAAAACAGACTCGTTTACCGTTTACTCTTAGTACTAGCACAACTACGTAAATTTTTGATCTCATTCATTGCGATATTTGGGGTCCTTATAAAACAACTAGTCTATCTGGTGCTCATTATTTCTTGACTATTGTTGATGATTATAGTCGTAGTACTTGGGTCTATTTAATGCGATTTAAGTCAGACACTAGTCGTTATTTGTTGCACTTTCTAAAATGAGTGCACACGCAGTTTAATAAGACCGTCAAATTCGTTCGTAGTGACAATGGTTTAGAGTTTACCCAGTCCACTCTACTTGCTTATTATGTTGATCATGGCATAGACGCTCAAACCACTTATGTTTACACTCCGCAACAAAATGGCGTTGCAGAGCGTAAGCATCGTCATATTTTAGAAGTTGCTCGTGCTCTTCGTTTTCATGCACATTTGCCTATCATTTTCTGGGTGGAATGCATTCTTACTGCTGTTTATCTTATCAATCGCATGCCTATGTCTGTTCTTCAAAAAAAACACCACATGAGTTTTTGATGGGTTGTGTTCCAAGTTACTCTCATCTTCGTGTCTTTGGTTGTTTGTGCTATGGTTATGTTTATCATGGTACTCGTGATAAGTGTGCACCACGATATGTGCCTGGTGTCTTCCTTGGTTATCCACATTCTCAAAAGGGGTATAAAATATTTGATTTATCTAGTCGTAAAGTCTATGTCAGTCGTGATGTTTCCTTTTATGAAAACGTGTTTCCTTTTGCTGCTTCTTCTTCTCTTGGTCCTTCTTGTAGTTCAGCCGCTAGTCCTGTGGTTCTTGGGATCCGGTTGAGCAACCGCCCCTATCTTCGCCTGCTGCGCCCTTTCCTGCGTCCGACGCCTCAGCGCCAACCCCAGCCGCAGTTTCACTACCCCCAGCCGAAGGTTCTTTGCCTTCGGCTGGCTCCTTGGTGTCATCTCTGAGTCCGGTAATTCCTTTGCAGCCCACACGTAGTTTGCGTCCTCGTCAGTTGTCCCGCCATCTCACTGATTTTGATGTTACTTTGCCACCCTCACTTGTGCCATCGGCGGCCTCATCCACTCCTGCAGGGAACTCTACGGTATTTTCCTTGTTTCATTTCCTTTCGTATGCCCGCTTATCACGGTCTTATCATGGTTATGTCACGGCCATCACCACTGGGGATGAGCCAACCACTTTTCGTTAGGCAGTTAAACATGCGCACTGGCGTGACGCCATGCAACACGAGATTGCTGCTCTTGAAGCAAATAAAACCTGGGCCGTTGTTCCTTTACCTCTTGGCAAACACACTATTGATTCTAAATGGGTCTACAAAATTAAATATAATCCTGATGGCAGTATTGAACGTTATAAAGCACGTTTGGTCGCGCGTGGTTATACTCAGATTGAGGGTGTTGAGTTTCATGAGACTTTTGTTCCCGTGGCCAAGTTAGTTACTGTTCGATGTCTTTTAGCGGTTGCAGTTGTGCGTGGGTGGCATGTTCATCAGTTAGATGTTAACAATGCTTTCTTGCATGGTGATCTCACGGAGGATGTTTATATGCGCATTCCACCTGGTTTTTCTCGTTAGGGGGAGAGTACTGTTTTTAAATTACAAAAATCTTTGTATGGTTTACGTCAGGCATCGTGAAATTGGTATGCGAAATTCACTGCCTCGCTTACTGTACTCGGCTATATCCAGTCTCAGGATGATGCATCCTTATTCGTTTTGTCCATTGGTTCATCTTTTGTTGCTGTCTTAATTTATGTTGATGATGTTCTTATGGCTGGTAATGATCTTAGTCGCATTACGGCGTTGAAAGCTTACCTCGATCATAAATTTAAGATCAAGAACTTGGGTTCCTTAAGATATTTTCTAGGCATTGAGGTTGCTCGTTCGCATACGGGCATGGTACTCAATCAGCGCAAGTATGTACTAGATATTCTCCTGGAATGTGGGCTTCTTGGTTGTCGCCCTGCGAGTATTCCCATGGATCCAAAGTGTCAGTTTTCTGATTCTGCTCCTCTACTTGATGATCCCTCATTTTATCGTCGTTTTTTGGGTCGATTACTTTATCTTACTGTTACGCGTCCTGACATTTGTTTTGCTGTCAATACACTTAGTCAGTTTATACATATGTCTCGCAAGTGTCATCTTGATGCTGTTTTTCATTTGCTCCGCTATCTTAAACGTGCGCCTGGGCAAGGACTTTTCTTTCCCGCTGACACTTCTTTATGTCTTCAAGCCTATTGTGATGCTGATTGGGCAGGTTGTCCTATTACTCGTCGTTCTATCATTTCATGTTTCATTGCCATTGTGATAACTGCTTCCTTGCTTTTTCACGGGCTACATGTCGAAGTGGATCCATCTAGCTCAAGTCAATATCTATCACCAACATCAAGTAACAGCCGACCCCTTCGGGCCATTAGCGTCTTCTATTATGCCGTCATTGAGTCGAGGAATTCATGTTTATCTAGCTTTCGTATCCATGACATCCATATAAATATGTACGCTTTTTCCTTCGCCAAGGTTTTATCCACAAGGGTGGTTTTACTTGACAAGGTTTTAATGCGGCATATCATATACGACTGGAGATACACCATTATACGCTCGCTATTTCATTTATTTTCATACGATGATGTTTGTAAATAATGCTTGTGATAAGGTTTTCCTCTGCCATAAGTGAGATTTTTAATAAAATTTCTCTTTCCAAAAAAAAAATCCTTGTCATACATCTATTAGAATATGTATACATACATCTCGGGTTTACATCAGGGAGGGACCCGCCCTTCCTCCAAAAATACCTGCTACGCCTACAAGAAGAAACAAAATCAAGGTGCTCTCTTTCCCATCAAAACTGATGCTGCTATACCTTTTCTTCTTTTTCCCTGCATTTACTGTAGATTGACAATATATGCTGTACAAGAGCCGTTGCTCATGATGAGGAAGGACTTCTTCCCTATTCTTTGCATCGTGTATATATGAGACAAAGCCTGGAATGTAAAATGCAAGAGAAGATAAACTTATTCCTTCTTCAATTTCGTGCTTCCTTATTCTCTTCCTTATGCCTTAAATTTTGTTCTTAAGTTTTAATCCCGTTTAGTTTGGTTGTTGGGGTTGATTCCAATACAACCCACAAATAGAAGACATGTAGAGGGTCAGAGAGGGAGGAAGCATGTCCGAGGAAGCACCAAAGGGTCCAGTCACTAGAAACAAAGCGAAAGAACTAAAGCTAAACATTGTCTCGATACTTGCGAAACTTGTCTGTAGCTAAGCATTGGTGCTATCTTTTAGAGCCTCTAAATTTGATTTAATGAAAAAAGGAAGAGCATGGGATGGAGGGTGGGGTAGACGGAATGTCCAGACATGCTCGTGTATCGATTGCGTGTAAAAGGTCTTGCATGGCCTAGTTTTCGGCCATCATGACTTGTATTTTTTAGTAATATATTTTATAGTCATATTACAGGTTTTGAGAATGGTTTTAGAAATTTAAAACATTTGTTAGAAGATAGGAAGATTGGCATTCCAAATTTCAAAAAAAAAACCTGAAATTTAGTGTTTTAACAAGATGATCTTATCTCGGTATTTTGGTTATAACTATCTCATATGGCACTCTTTTGAGGTGATTCAAGATGTTATGGAAACTATATATTTGGTCCTACAACTTTCTAGAAGATCTCATTGACAGATTTGGCCTCTATATGACTGAGATAACACATGGAAATTTGGATTGGTGCTGAGATGATAATTTTTAAGTAGAAGTCCTATCTTATCTTATATAAATTAGTGTTATCATAGTTGAAACTATATGTATAGCTATCAGTCGCCTGTAAAACATACGATTGAATGAAATTGCAACACTTTCGGCCAAAGGCAGCCCAACAAGGTTCTTCCTTGTGTTTTTTGATCATCGATCAAAACTAGATTCTATATCAATGTGTTGAACAAACGTTGTGGAGGAATCAAATGCTTCCATCTTGAAGACATGTACCAGGGGTGAATTGACGTTCTTGGATAACGTAAAAGCTTCAAATGGCAGATATAGCCCAGTCCAAACGGGAGGCACACGGTCAAGGATGGTTTTCGAACTCTTCTTGTCACTAAACAATGCATCTTTTGGAAGACACGTTTAGAACGAAGGAAAGGTCGTAACTCTTGGCATGAGATGCGCATCAATTTGGTATCGGAGCCAAGGTTCCTTGTTCGAAACTCTTATTTCCCATTCGGTCATATCCCAGATACCATCTGTTTTTATCCATATTTGTTCACTCCTTACACCCCTTGATTGGTATGCTATTGTGCTGAAATTATTTCTCATTGATTTACATATCACTTGACCTTATTGCATCTATAATCCAAGAAAAAACTGTCGGCTGAAACCCTAGTCACCACCAAATAGGGTTTTGCATCTAAAGTTTGCATCTTTTCCTTATATCTTTGACTAAACATGCTATCTCTTGTCTCTAGCTTGTTGAATTATAACCCTAGGACTTGCATCTTGCCCACAAATGAGCTGTACATACATATAAAGGAAATTTTTTTGCGTAAAGAGCTACCGAGTCTTGTTTTGCATTCTTGCTGCTAAGATGCTCTTTGTTAGAATTGGTTCTTGTTTGTGAATTAATTCTGTACATTCTAATGGTTTGTGATGCAACAAAAAAATCGTCCCTACAGAAAGCCAAAAGGAACAGAAAATCATCATCAAAAGATCCACAAGACCTAAACTTACCTAATCACCTTCCACTCGGCCAGCAACCATAAACAAACATCCCATAACCCAATTCAAGATCCTTAACATTACAAAACCTAACCCCAAATAAAACCCCTACCGCTCGGACAAATCCCAAAAGTTCATCCTCAAACACCCAAAACACCCAAGCCCTATGTGCAACTAGCCACCACACTATCTAAACCCTTATTTCCATCTCTAATTACACCGTCAAAGTACCCCCCAAACAGCCCCACCCGACGGTAAGCAGCAAGGCAAACTTGGTACACAATTTATCACAAGCTAAAGCAAAGTGTGAGACTGAACTACATCGACATGCACCAAAGAGGCATTGTATAGAAAATGCCCTTTTGTTAAAGAAACAAAGGCGTACAAAAAAATAGAAAGTGAGAATTTGGCCCAAAGGTGTTTTACCAAAGGTATACTTCATTTTAGCTTGATGTATTACTGAGAAGAAGGATTGAAGCCGTATGGATATCACCTAATAATCCTTGTTGCCATTAGCAAAACCCTCATCGGTCTAAGCTAGAAAATTCAACCAAACGCACCCCAAAAGTTCTGGAACAAATTTTCTGCATCTTAGGCCACTAAAAGCACATAGTTGCGTCAAACACTTCGCCCAGTTTGACTAAAGATTGCCCAAAGCAACCCCTTGATGATTCTTTGGCTCAGCCATTACTTGTTCTTTCCATTTCTTACATTTCTTTGGTTCTTAGTGTGGCCTATTTGTTTGTGACTGCCTACTCTCTTGGCTGCCATGATAAGTGACATACATCCCCTTGAAGAAGATATACACAGTGGATTTTAAAGACCGCCACGTGTTTGCTTGACTTGATATAGTTTTTAATTAAGCACCTTGAGGAGAAACGTTAGGCGAGTAGTAAAAGGCTTGTGTTATTGACAACAAAAGAGGGAAGGCAAAAGCCTAAGTGAGTGACCCATACACGAGTGTGGAAAGACACTATACCTTTATTGTTGTTAACACTAACGTAATTTTATTTCTTTCGTCTTTGTGTTAGTTTTATTTTCTTCCTTTATGAGTTTAATTTCAGGTTGAATCTTATAAATGGAAAACACACACAGGAGTAGTGCTTTGGCCCTACACCCTTTGAAAGCGGCCAATCTTCCATTAACAATAGAAAACCTAATGCAAACGATGGCCAGAATGTCCAACAAAATGGACCAAGTTGTGAGCATGTTGGAAGACATTGAGGAGACTCAAATGTCCTAAAACACCGTGAAAGAAAGGGCTATCTATTTTGAGGATAGAGGCAGAGGAGGAGGCAGGCATGGCCGAATCCTTATGAGGCTTCCGACAATGGTGGAAAGACACGAAGGCATAAAACAGCTCTCCTTTGCAGAATTACTTGAAGAGGTGATGAATTCCTCGAGTTACCCAGATGCTGCGCACGACCCAAACCAAGAGGTAAATGAAGTCAAGATGAAAATTCTTCATTTCCATGGCAAGAGCAACCCTGAAGCCTACATAGAGTGGAAAAGAAAGGTAGATCTCATATACTCTTGTAATTCATTTTCAAAACAAAACAAAGTGCATTTTGCAGCTATAGAGTTTGTAGATTATGCACTTATTTGGTGGAATCAATTAGAAAATGTGAGGCAAAGAACCGGGTAGGACAGGATCGCCAATTGGTTGGAAACAAAAAGGGCAATCAGGCGATGTTTTATACCTCAACACTACAAAAGAACCCTATTCCAAAGATTGCAGCACCTTATGCAGGGAACAAAAAGTGTTGACATGTATTATAAGGAGTTGGAGCTGTTGATGATTCAGGCTAACGCGCAAGAAAAGAAGTCAATATGGCGCGATTCTTGGGAGGCTTAACGATGAAGACATGGAACCCACAAGTAGAAGACATGTAGAGGGTCGGAGAGGGAGGAAGCATGTCCGAGGAGGCGCTAAAGGGTCCACTCACAAGAAGCAAAGCGAAAGAACTGAAGCTGGACGTTATCGCAATACTTGCAGAACTTGTGCGACACCAAGAGGACGGTATAGCTGAGAATCCGTGCTATCTTTTATAGCCTCAAAATCTGGTCTAATGAAGAAAGGAAGATCCTGGGATGGAGAGTGGGCTGGACGCAACGTCTATGCATGCTCATGTATCGATCGCGTGTAAAAAGGTCTTGCATGGCCTAGTTTGGCCGTCATGACTTGTACTCTTTTATAATATAATTTGCAGTCATATTACTGGTCTTTAGACATTAGAAATGTCAGTTAAAAGATAGGAAATTAGGCTTTTCAAATTTGAAAAAAAGCCTAAAAAGTAGGGTTTTCATTGAATGACCCGATCTTGGTATTTTGGCCACACCGATCTTATACGATGTCGTGTGGAGGTGATTCAAGATTCTATGGAAACTATAGATCCAAGACTAAAACGTTATAAAAGATTGCATTGACATATTAGGCTCCTAAATAACTGATCTAATGCGTGAATGATTGATCAGATGTTGAGATGATAAAGTTAAAGTAGAAATCATATCCTATTGCTTGTAAACTAGGTTTGGCATTGTAGGGTTATATGTATCAGTGGCCAGCCACTGGAAAAATAACGTGTTGAATGTTATATCAATTTTGGCCAAGGGCGCCCAGCAAGGTCCAACTTGGTCTTTTCCTTGATCATGCATCAAAACTAGATTCTATATCAACGTCTTCAGTAAACGTTGTAGGGGAATCAAATCCTTCCACCTTGAAGACCATGAAGCCAAACAGGAGACAGACGACCAATGGTGGTTATTGACCCATTCTTGTCACCGGAAAAGGTTTTTGTGGAAGACACGTTTAGAACGAAAGAAAAGTCCATTCTTTTGGGCTGAGACACACATCACTTAAACCGAGAAATAGTTAATGTGGTGGAGTTGCACCCATATGTAGATATGGACTCCATGGTGCATATGACAGAGAAGGATGAAAAACAACTTAAAAGGAGGACCATGCAGCCGCAGCTGTTCATGCAACATCTACAAAACCAAAGCCGAAGGAGTTCCCCACAAAGCTCAAATTTCGGCCACAACCAACAAGATCTCGTCCTGCAACAAGCTCAGCCCTCAATATAGAAAAAGGTAAGGGGAAAAGTGATGAAAAGGTTCCCCAAAAAGGTAAATCTTCTAACCCTTTAAGTAGAATTAGAGATATAAGATGTTTTTGATGTCAAAGCATAGGTCATATAGCATCTCAATGCCCTAACAAAAGTGTCATGTACCTTGATGAATGTGGTGAATACTATTCAGCCTCTGGGCATGAAGAAGAAGAAAATGTTTAGGAACACTTAGAGGAGGAGTGCATGAGTGAAGGAGAGAATATTGCATCTAAACAATTTCTTGTCATTAGGCAAAGCCTTCAAGCACAACCTAAAGTCGATGGAAATGAACAACATCGAGAAAACATTTTTCATATTCATTGCATGGTTAGTAAGATGGTTTGCACGATGATTATAGATGTTGGTTCATGTGCTAACGTTGCTAGTGTAGAATTGATAAGAAAACTTGCACTGCCCTTGCTTGATCACCCTAGACCATATAAGTTACAATGGCAAAATGATAATGGCGAAGTGGATGTAGGTAAACAAGTTTTGGTATCGTTTTCCATTGGTAGTTATATCGATAAAACTTTATGTGATGTTGTTCCTATGCATGCTAGTCATATCTTGTTAGGAAGACCATGACAATATGACAGACGAGTATGATGGTTTCCTTAAAAGGTACATGTTTAAATGAACAACACGTTGTATAAATTGCATGCTTTGTCTCCACAATAGGTTTTAGAAAATCAACATAGAATGTATAAAAACAAGGAGTCGAAAGAAGAAAAAGAAGCAGAACAACGATTTATTGAGTCAATAAAACAAGAGCATCGGAATAGTTCATGTACTAAAAAAAGAATAAAGAAAAAGGAAAAGAACCTGTAGGAAAGACGGCTGAACATCCCACTTCAGAGTTCGAAAAATTGACCAAGAATGAAAAGTCATTTTATGCAAAATCTTCTGAAATTTCACAAGCTTTCATGTTGCGTAAAACCATCCTTATATCAATTTTTGAAGATGCATTGTTTATTGTGCCAGACTTACCATCTATTTTGCCGAGAGGAGTTGGATCTTTGTTACATTAATTTTCAGACTTATTTTCGAAAGACGAGCCCACGTCACTACCCCCCTCACAGAGAAGTCGAGCACCAGATTGATCTAATACCATGTGCTACATTCCCTAATCGTCCGACATATCAAGCCAATCCTGAAGAAACTAAGGAGATTCAACGTCATGTTGAAGACCTCATGGCTAGAGGACGAATTAGAGAAAGCATGAGACCTTGTGCTGTATCGATTATCATAGTGTCAAAGAAAGATGGCTCATGGACGATGTGCACGGTCTATCATGCCATCAAAAAAATCATGATAAACTATAGGTACCCTATTTCTAGACTAGATGACATGTTTGATCAATTATATGGTGCTAAGTCTTTCCTACAGGTTGATGAATTAAAGGGTGAACTAGATGACGTGCTTGATGAATAAGAGAAGAAGTCATTCCTACATATTGATGAACTAGATCGCATGATTGATGAATTATATGGTGCTTGATGAATTATATGGCATGACTAACCACCATCACCTTCTTAGGTTATGTTGTTAGTGCGAATGGTATTGAAGTAGATCAAGAAAAAATAAGTCTATCATAGAGTGGTCTACACCTAAAGTTTTTCTTTTAGGCGATTCATGAAGGACTTTTCTTCTATTGTTGTCCCCTTGAATGAAAATGTAAAGAAAGAAGTTGGATTTCATTGGGGCAAGGCGCAACAAAAGGCTTTTTATGCGCTAAAGGAAAAAATTACCAATACACCTATTTTTAAGTTACCTAGCTTTGAAGAAACTTTTGAAATTGAATGTGATGCATTGGGAATAGGTAGAGGGGCGGTATTTAACCAATCTATACAGCCAGTTGCGTACTTTACTGAAAAACTAAAAGGAGCTCAACTAAATTACTTAACATATGATAAAGAGATTTATGCGTTAGTTAGAGATTTGAAAACTTGGCTACATTACTTGCAGCTCAATGAATTTGTGATTCACACAGATCATGAATCGCTTAAATATCTTAAAGGCCAAGGAAAATTAAGGAAAAGACATGCTAAATTGGTAGAATTCATCGAACAATTTCTTTATGTGATTCAGTATAAGAAAGGCAAAGATAATATCATAGCTGATGCATTATCTAGGCGATATACTTTGATTACTTCACTTTCATCTAGTTTGCATGTATCTGATTCTATAAAGGAATTGTATGCTGAGGATCGTGATTTTTGTTCTATTTGTGAGGCATGTGCTTCATCATCTTCTTCTAAGTTTTATATAACTAATGGATTTTTATTTAAAAAAGCAAGTTGTATATTCCACATTATTCTATCCATGAATTGTTGGTTAAGGAAGCCTATGGAGGCGGCCTCATGTGTCATTTTGGCGTTTTTGAAACATTGAAAATCTAGCATGAGCATTTCTTTCGGCCACATATGCGTATAGATGTAACAAAGTGTGTGCCAGTTGCATTACTTGTAAGCACACGAAAGCTAAAACTCAACCGCATGGATTGTATAAGCCCTTACCGGGTTCCTTCTTGCCATTGATCCGATATTTCTATGGACTTTGTTTTTTATTTACCGAGGTCTAAACATGGTAAGGATAGTATTGTTATGGTTGTCAAATTTTCCAAGATGGTGCACTTTATTGCATGTAAAAAGGTTGATGATGCTTTTCATGTTGCTGTATTATTCTTTAAAAAAGTGGTATGTTTGCATGGTATGATTTGAACTACTGTTAGGGGTAGGGATACTAAATTATTGAGTCATTTTTGGCGTGTTTTGTGGGGTAATTTTGGTATTAAACTTTTATTCTCTCTACTGCACACCCACAAACTGTTGGACAAACTAAAGTCATTCACGAAACGTTATCTCAATCATTGCGTGCCATAATTTAAAAGAATCTAAAGAGTTGGGAGGATTGTTTGTAATACATTGAATATAATAAGAATATTCATACAGATACAACTTATTCACCTTTTTGAAGTTGTTTATGGTTTCAAAGCCCTATCTGCCCTTGACGGGTTACCTTTGCCTACTATGAACGTACTAGCTTAGATGCTAAAGCTAAAATTTAATATGTTAAGGAATCGCATGAAAAGGTAAAAATGCAGCATGAAAAGAAAAATGAACAATATACTAAACAAGATAACAAAAGAAAGAAGCATGTGACCTTTGAACAAGGAGATCTCGTATGGGTACATTTGCAAAAGGAGAGGTTTCCAAAGGAACAGAGATCAAAATTGCAACCGAGAAGATGGCCTATTCAAAGTACTTGATCGCGTGAATGATAACGCCTATATTATCGACCTTCCCCCAGGTAAATATGGTGATTTTTTGAATACTTTCCATGTTGGTGATTTGTCTCTATTCTGGAGATTTTGTTCAAGGATGAATCCTTTTGACCAGAGAGGGAATGATGAAGACGCGGAGCATAACCCACAACTAGAAGACATGCAGAGAGTCAGAGAGAGGAAGCATGCCTGAGGAGGTTCCAAAGGCACCAGTCATTAGAAGCAAAATGAAGGAACTGAAGTTGGAGATTATCTCGATACTTGAAGAAGTTGTGCAATACCAAGAGGTCACTGTAGCTGAGCATTGTTGATATCTTTTAGAGCCTCTAAATTTGATTTAATGAAGAAATGAAGACCATGGGATGGAGGGTGGGTTGGACGCAATGTGTATGGTCTAGTTTTCGTCCATCATGGCTTGTACCCTATTATAATATATTTTAGAGTCATATTACAGGTTTGTAGAATGTTTTCAGATATTAACAAATTTTGTTAAAAGATAGAAAAATAGGCTTTCCAAATTTGACAAAAACCTGAAATATAGGGTTTTCACAGGATGTTTGTATCTTGATATTGTGGCCATAACTATCTCATACGTCACTTTTTATAGGTGATTCAAAATGCTATGGAAACTAGACATTCAGTCCTACAACTTTCTAGAAGACCTCATTGACAGATTCGGCCTCTAGATGACTGAGATAATGTGTAGAATTTCGGATAGATGCTGATATGGTAATTTTCAAGTAGAAGTCCTATCTTATCATATGTAAATTAGGGTTAGCATGGTTGAAACCATATGTGTAGCTATCAGCCGTCTATGAAACATCAGAGTTGAATGAAATTATAACATTTTTGGCCAAAGGCTGCCCAACAAGGTTTTTCCATGTGTTTTCTTTCATCACCGATCAAAACTAGATTATATATCAAAATCTTAAGGAAACATTGTGGTAGAATCGAATTCTTCCATCTTGAAGACACGTACTAGGGGTGAATTGACGTTCTTGGATCACACACAAGCTTCAAGTGGCGGATATAACTCAGTCCAAACAGGAGGCACATGGGCAAAGGTGGTTTTTGAACTATTCTTTTGACTGAACAAGGCATCTTATAGAAGACAAGTTTAGAACGAAGGAAAGGTCACAACTTTTAGTGCGAGACACGCATCACATTACATATGCATCAGTGAACACCTACATGCTGAGGTTTTACTGATCCAGATTGGACAAGTAACCCAAAAGATTGACGGTATACCTGAGGATATTTTGCCTTAGTGGGAGAAAGTCTAGTCACATGGAGAAGTAAAAAAGCCGAAGGTAATAACGGTATCCAGTGCGGAGGCAGAGTTTAGAGGTATTTCCAAAGGTTTAATGGACGTTATGTGGTTAAATGAATTAATGACTGAGATTGGGTTCCCGCAAAAACATCGGACTCAGTTGATGTGCAATAACAAGCTGCAATTATTATCTCCGAAAATCTAGTGCGATCGATATTTCACAAAAGAAAAGATTGTAGAAGGAATCATTGAGCTTCTATTAGTGAAGTCCAAATATCAACTGACAGATATTCTTACAAAGGCAGTAACTGGAAAGGTATTCAATTGAATACGGTACAAGTTAGGTATCGCTGATCCCACTACCTAACTTGAAAGGTAGTGTTATCAAAGAGAAAATCAAGGAACATGTTAAATAAGGATCAAATCAAATCATACCAAATCTCGAATGGATAATATTCTTTCAATTATTATATTTTATTGTCTTGATTGTATGCCATATATAGTGATGCATGTTCCACGCACAAGAATGGATCTTTCCTTCGATATAATTGTGTCTTCCATAAGAAATCTTGTGCGGTGACAAGAACGGTTCAAAAACCACCATTGGCTGCGTGTCTCTTGTTTAGACTGAGCTATACATGCCTCCTTTAAGCTTGTTTATGGTCCAAGAATGGCAATCACCCCTATTACATGTCTTCAAGATGGAAGTATTCGATTCCCCCATAACGTTTGCTCAAGACACGGACATAGAATATAGTTTTGATTAATGATCAAAGAAAACACACGGATGAACCTTGCTAGGCACCCTTTGGTCAAAAATAATTTTTCATTCCTAAAACTGAGTTTCCAGGTGGCTGACCTTGTGTACATATAACCTTACAAATGATAGGTCTTTATTTGATTTTCATCACCTCAGCATCTAATCAACATTGCACGCCTTATTTTAGATATCTAGGGGCCAAATCTGTCAATGAGATCTTCTAGAAAGTTGTAACTCTGGATGTCTAGTTTCCGTAGCATCTTAAATCACTTCAAAATGTCTTATGACAGAGTTATGGCCAAAAGCCCGAGATAGGGTAATCCTGTGAAAACCCTACTTCTTAGGCAATGTCTCAAATTTGGAAAGCCTATTTTCTTATCTTTTGACTAACATTATAAAAACCTGTAAAATGACTCTGAAATATATTAGAAAAGAGTACAAGACATGATGGCTGAAAATTAGGTCATGTAAAACACCACGGACGTGCTTCATCCCGGTGCATATCCTTTTTTTTATTACGCTCATTAGACCTCATCATTTCCTTCCCGCTTGAAATGATTCTTCGTCAAATCAAAATCTGCACTAAGCAGAGAAGAGAAGCTAGCCAACAATATGCTTGCAACATAAAAACAAAACATACAACTAATATAGATAAACATGAATAATTTTTCTCAACCCCACCTGGATCAAATATCAATATGATTGAAAACATATAACGTAAGGTTTAAAGAAACTTAGACTCAATGAATGCACTTCCTTTTAACTCTATTCTTTTGATGAACTTGTTTTGTTGCTTTCTAATGTGTGTTTGATATATTAAAACCTTCCACGAATCATTTCTATACGCAAAAGGATATGGTTGTACGTTAAATGACATATAATGTCCGATATCATATGATGTGTTGTCATATTTAGCTTCATAGTTCAGCATGTGTAAATCATGTTTCCCTGATATTCAAATGCTTATGAAATTATTCTCTTTAGAAGGAAAAATATGCGTCCTAGAGAAATTACAACTTTGAGCGCAACAACTACAACTTTTAACACATACAACATGTACGTTAACAAACTCATGAGTCAAAGGCTTATACATGCATTTCCAAGCTCCCGCATCAAATGCATAGATAATCCAAATAATCTCAAACACTAGGGGATGACTCAGACGCACATATACAAATCAAATATTTTTAAAAGGGAATGCTTGCTGAATTTAAAAAACTTTCCGTAGGACTTGTATAGCACCATTAGAAGGGGAGGAGGTTGAATAGTAGGTGCGGAAAATTTGGTTTTTAAAATATTTTGAACCAAAAACATAGCTTCTGAAAACAGTTTCTGTTTTCAGATCCTGATTTGAAACATTTGAAAGACCTGGTTACAGACCTTCAAAAATGATGAAATTTGGACAGATTCTAATCTCAGATGTTCTGAGTATCTCCTAAAAATTTCAGATTAAAAATCAACTCCTGACCCTTTGAAAATACGTTTATGGTCAGATTGCGCAAATATGTCAAAAACAGTACTCTGATTTGAAAAATTTATTCTGCTTAATTCGTGAATCCAAATAGTCTGAAAATTTAATAACAAACCCCTTAAGATATGTATAGTAATGGGTTGAAATAGTTTTGAAAAATTCATTTTGGGAGTATGTCAAATACGTTGATGTTTTCAACCTTTGCAAGTCTGAAAATCAGATTGCACTAGTCTCAGAACTATTAATGTTTGAATTGACTTATACTTGTCCAAATGGGTTGAGACTTGCACCAAATGAAACTTAAGAGGTGTGCTTATGTTTCTGAAAAGTTTTGTAATTTTTGAAATTCGTTTACTATTTTTACAATTGCAACAAAATCAATACAGAAACTGAAAAACTGAAAGTAAAGTGCTGAAAGTAACGACACCAAGGATTTTATACTGGTGCGGTTAAATCAACCTACTCCAGTCTTTGAGGACACCTTTCTCGGTTATCACTAAACACAAAATAACACCTTACCACAAGGGTTTCTGGAGTTACACACCAACTCCATCCTTAAACAAACGTTACAAGCAATCACACGATCACAGACACCACCACCGAACTGATGAAGGTTTGATCACACTTTGATCAACCTTTTAAAATTGAAACGTGTATAGTGGTCTAATCAAAGACTATTCAATATATTGAATATAAGAACAATAGGCTTGAGAGAGAAAGAAGAAGAAAGAAATGTAGAAGAAGAGAGTAGAAGCTTCTTTTGCACTTGATAAAATATGATAATTGTCTTGCTTTTGTTTGACTTTCTTCTCTTCTTTTTAAGTCAAGTTGGCCGCCCCCTTCTAGGTTTTTCATCACCTTGAGAATTCTATTTAATGCCCTTGGAAGATTACCTTGTGTATAGATGACACCATTTTGCTTACTTAGCACATCTTGATTGGATGAATGTCTTGGCTTTGCTTGCTTGGCATTTCATGATTGGTCCAACCTTGTCACTATTTAGTAGCTTTAAAAATTTGAGATTAACATCTAAAACATGCGACAAATAAGGTTTAAAACATTGCCAAATACTCAACAATTAATCCCTTCAATTTTGGAAGCAAATTTGATCACCATCAAGACTCAAAAATCGGCCACCACATGGTCTCACATGCTGAATTTTCAGCATGTGTTACATTTGCTACAAAGTTTGAATTGTTACCTTGTGTAGCTCCCTCCATAATGTCATTAACCTTGTGTGGCTTATTCTATACCAATTGAGATGCCAACTAAGCTCCACATAAGCTCCACCAAGGCTGAGAGTGGTGTGTGATAGTCTCCAACATGTGCTGAATTTCACTTTTGTAAACTTTGTTAAATATTGCACAATAATTACACATGTATGGTATATTCCAATCAGCCCTAATTTGAATATTCTAGTACACTTTAACATGTATTGAATATGTAAAAAGTGTCTAGATACATGTTATATGTCATGCCAAAAATGTTCCATGTGTTACGTTCGTAGAAAACCGAATTTTCAACTTTCGTCGATTACGCGATTTTTCTCTTATTAAACTCAAACTTTTTGCACATGTTATATATATATATTATGTCACACATAATATACATAAAATCTAGTAGATATTCAGCTCTAATGTATGTACTAAAGTTGGCGCCCACATGTGCTTAAAAAGGTGAATTTGGAATCTCCACAATTTGGCCTTAATTGGGGGTGATTTGTGTGTGCCAACATGGAATGATTTTATGGATGAATATACCATGTAAGCCACGAAAGTTTTGGCTCTTTTTAGAGTATAGGGGCTGGCCATCTATATATGGCAAGTACGTGACACGTTGGCGAAGTTTTGGTAGTCACTCGATACGACAATTTTCGGTTTTCAACCTTGTAATGTGTCGTAATTATTTTGTCATCACGATGACTTATATCATATGATATAAGACCTGAATATACTCATAAATATGAGTTAAGTATAGTGGTGTGACGTTGACGTACATTCGTAATAGATGTAACGTGTCGATAGTACGTCGGAATATATGTGTATTGTGCCTTTTTATAAAAAATCTGAATATTTTTTTAAATGAAGCAAGATATTATTAATAAGCCTCACTTATGGTGTGAGAAAACCATATTACATGAAGATACGCAAATAATGGAAGCCTTTGTACACAAATAGCTCATGAAGATCAGAAAGTATGTGTAAACGCCAGTCATATACGATATGCCGCATTAAAACCTTGTCAAGTAAAACCATCCTTGTGGATAAAACCTTGACGAAGGAAAAAGCATACATATTTATATGACTAGCTGGTTTAGTATGCGTGTAATACAAATAGATAATGAAATGGATCAACCTAAATTTAATCAAAGTAAACTCCAAACAGATGTATGGTTGATATGCATGTTGATGTGGAATGTGCCGATTCCGTCTTCGCCTCTCCATGAGAATACCTCGCAGATGAAGTGGATTAGTAACCAAGCAAATGTGATTGTCCATAAGGATATCATTAAGAATAGAGATCCATACCCAAGCTGCCCATAACCAAATGACTATGAGCAACCTCCAATGATATACGCAGTTTTGAGGAGGCCAGATAGTCTAAAGTATATTTCTTGGTCGTTCCTCAGCAACCGTGTAAAAAATAAAGATATTATCCTCAGACATAGCAAAAAGAAAAATAGGGGATGTGCAGAAAAACATGAGAGATAACGAAAAGAAAGCATACCATGGCTGCCTACACCAATGGCTGGTATAGGCAACCTCCAAGAAAACACGCCGTTGCATCATAGTCTGAGAGTTGGTAATGTGTCAAGTAACAGGTTGCCACGTACCTCACAGGGCAACGAAGTCATTGTAGCGTATCGCAAAACTCCTGAAGCATGAAAGCTATGTCTTTCTAAAGCATGCGCAGCCGTTTTTGCCTCCCGAGGACAGTAACCCAGAGTGGAGGCACTAAGAGTCAAGACTTGTGTTGCACGCTGTATGTACAAATATAAGGATCCCGTGTATCTTGAAGGAGTATGGACTAAGTTTAGCAATTGTCGACAGTCCGTTTCGACATGGAGCTCATCATAAGTCATAGCATAGTAAGTAAGGGAGAACCACAAAGCTATCAATTCAGCTTGTACTGGGAAAACACATGGCAATACAAAACAAATGGCCGAGATAAAATTCCCGGAGTCATCACGTAGAACAGCACCCGCAGCTGCTATGTTTCGGCCTACAGCTGCGTCTACGTTTAATTTCAATTTTCCTGAAGGAGGTAATGTCCATTTACAATATAAAAAATCTGAATATATATATATATATATATATATATATATATATTTAAAGTCATTATAAGAAAATAATACATGAAGTGACTCTAGTATTTGTAACCTCCAGTCATATATGATATGCCGCATTAAAACCTTGTCAAGTAAAACCACCCTTGTGGATAAAACCTTAACGAAGGAAAAAGCGTACATATTTATATGAGTGGAAGGTTGAGTACAAGTTTTAGAGAAGTGGTCCAAAAAGTATAACATGAGACGAGTATTTGCAGCAGCCAGCAGTGTGATACGTTTGAATTCGTCGCATAGCGTCCATATCAACTCCATGCATGTACCTCGCACATCAAAAGGAATTATCAAGCAAGTATCCGTGTCAATCCAAAATGGACGATGAAGCTTTAGAAAACATACCCAAGTTGCCCATAGCCACATGACCATGGGCAACCTCCAATTGTTGACGCAATATAAGATAGGCCACAGGAAATGCACACGCGATGTCCATGCCTCGAGCAAATAGCAGAAACACAAGATAGTATCCACAATCAATGCAAGTAGTAGAATATTGAGAATAAGTAGATACCAATTGAATATTAAGAAAGGAACATACCAAGGCTGCCTACAACCATTAATGGCGTAGGCAACCCCCAACATTGAAGGCCAGTCCATTAAAGATGTAAATTGGGTAGAGACGTATCCAGCAGTAAAGACCCTCGGACATCACATGGTAATGATGCAACCGAAGTATATACTTTAACACCAGCTGCATGTAATCCATATCGTGCTAAATAATGTGCGGCGGAGTTTGCCTAGCGTTGACAATAGGAAAGCGTAGAACCATTCAATCGTAGCACCTGTGTTACACGTTGAATATCTTGTCCGACTGAGCCTGTGTAGTTTGAAGGGTGACGAACCAAGTGAAGCAGTTGACGGCAATCTGTTTCTACGAATAAACCCACAATATGAATCGAATAATATAGAAGAGAAAACAGCAAGGCCTGCAATTCAGCTCGAGGCGGTGATAAACATGGCAGTACAAAGCAAATGACGAAGATAAATCGCCCATAGTCATCCTGCATAACCGCACCCGCTGTAGTCTTTGTGCGTCCAACAGCAGCATCTATATTCAATTTCATACGCCCGGATGGAGGGAGGGTCCATTCGACAAGTCTATGCCGACAGAGTTTTAACTTTGGAGAGAATCCTTGGGCAACTAGCTGAGGAAGAGATTCTGCAAATTTGCGACCCTGAAGTGATGCACACCACGTAAATATATGTGAACGGACTTGTTGAAAGAGATGAGTGGATGAAAATGTAATATCCCCAAACTTGATAGAAGAATATTCTTTCCAAATTCCCCAGCTACTAGTGTTGGTATTACTGCTCGCACATGTCCTTGCATCGTAGCCATGGATGCGTAACGCCACCAACGGAATAGATATGAGTATATAGTATTCTGGCGAGGCATAGGACCAGACAGTAAATTAGCTACTTGTATCCACAATGATTTAATTGTTGGACAATGGAGAAAGATATGATCACGAGTATCGGACTGCGCCATACAGAAAACACACTGGGATGGGTAAATGTTTTGCCATGCCCTAAGAGTATTAGTTAAAGGAAGTGAATGACACCACAGACGCCACATGAAGACCTTTGCGTTTGGAGGTGATGTAGGCCACCAAATGTATTTCGAAGCCTCAACAATGGCGCTTGCGAGATATACAACGAATATGCCGATTTAGTAGTGTATTGACCAAGGGAATCAGCAGGCCAGGTGTAGCCATCCGGCGTGGATCTAGTATTAAGATGCATATAATCATTTGTGTCACAAATAAGCTTCCAAGTGGCCGAGTCATAGATGTGTGCATATATATCAGTTCTGCGGCCGTATTTCGCCCGGCTAAAGACACCCCATAATGAACCAGAAGAGTGAAACTTCCACCATAAGTGTCCATCATAAACTTTCTGTATCAGCTCTAAACTTCGGATACCCAAACCACCACACTCCACTGGGCGACAGACTTGATTCCAAGACATCCAATGATGCTGACCATTCCATAAGAAAGATGCCATTTTCCGGTTCAAAACTGTGATTACACTCTTTGGCAGCCTTGAACTTGCTATAATGTGAATAGGCATAGTAGACAAGACATGCTTGATAAGAACCAGGTGGCCTGCCATAGATAGCAAATTCGAAGCCCATGCATTAAGTCTCTTGTCAAAGTGTTCTATTAAGGAAGTGCAATATGATGAACGGTTAACCCCCTTATATAAATACGATCCTAAATACTTGATGGGCAAATTGACCAGCCGCATATTAAGCTGCTGTGCCACTCGTCGTCCAACCACATTCTTCCGTACGACGAGTTGGCTCTTTTGGAAATTAATGAATTGGCCGGATGCTGCTTGATAAGTTTCCAAAAATTGTTGAAAGCGTCGCATATTAGATGAGCTACCATTGAGAAAAACCACCAAATCATCTGCAAAAGCCAAGTGGGATACTTGTGGAACACAGCCAGCTTGAAAACCATGCAATTCTCCCGAATTAATTAAGGAATTGATACCTCGTGAGAAACCTTCCAATGCTAATATAAATAACAATGGAGAAAGCGGGTCTCCCTGTTTTACTCCACGGGAGAAAGGAAAGAAGCCCACATGCTTGCCATTTATGAGCACCGAACACCTTGTAGTTGAAAAATTGTTCATGATCATACGCACTAGCCTTTCATGAAAACCAAATTTGATCAAAAGTTGCCGGAGATACAACCAATCTACTCTATCAAAAGCCTTTGTCATATCAAGCTTTACGACAACATGCCCTTCATAGACTCGTTTGTCAATCATATGGACCATCTCCTGAGCTAATAGAACATGATCTGTGATACTACGGCCCTTAAGGAAACCAGCTTGTTCAGGAGATATTAATTTCGGAAGAATTTCTGAAAGACGAGAAGCAATTAAGCGCGTGATAACTTTGGCCAG
The DNA here is from genome assembly GCA_036186865.1 of Eustoma russellianum. Taxonomy (NCBI): domain Eukaryota; kingdom Viridiplantae; phylum Streptophyta; class Magnoliopsida; order Gentianales; family Gentianaceae; genus Eustoma; species Eustoma russellianum. The sequence continues at coordinate 15,674,746 of AP025072.1, read as the reverse complement.
GAAATTTGTTAAACAAATGGGATGATAATCTCCAAATGATTGGGGATTGGATACCTTCGGAATGAGTGTAATCAATGTTGCCGCAAGTTGTTTGGGTGGGCAGACTCCAAGAAAGAATTCTTGCACAGCTATGTGTACATCGACTTTTATAGCAGACCAAAATGTACGATAGAAAGATCCGGGAAAACCATCTGGGCCAGCAGCACTAGATGGATTAAGGTCCCAAACAGCCCTCTGGACTTCCTGCATGTCTGGTAGAGCCATTAGAATTTCATTATCATGACTTGTTAAAATAGATGGAATGTACTGTAACAATGAAGAGGCATCCGACAAGTGATCCGCAGCAAATAATGTGGTATAATAATGGACGGCCTGGCGTTCAATATATTCTTGCTGTAGATATTCCGTACCACTCGAATCAACAATTCGCGTAATTAGCTGGCGTCTTCTGCTCTCCTTAACTGTTTGATGAAAATAATGTGTGTTTGCGTCACCCTCCTTCATCCACTTCACATGAGATTTTTGCTGCCAATATAATGCAGCACGATGCTGCTGCTTTAACAGAAATGCCATGCTGCGATGATACCGTTCACGTGAATCATCTGTGGGATTGTTGTCATACTCACGTTCCCACCTTAGAGTTTCAGTTTCGGCCTGTGCAATAGAGTCAAAAATATTCCCAAAAATATACTTATTCCATTGTTTGAGATGATGTTTAAGCTGCCGAAGTTTGTTGTAAAACCCAAACATCCCTCCTGTTGTAGCATAAGACTGCCAATGTTGTACAACATAATGATGGAAATCCGAATGAGTGGTCCAGACATCGAGATAGCGAAAGGCTGTTGTCCTAGTTGATCTGTCCGAAATACATTCAAGAAGGAGGGGACAATGGTCTGATGTGGTACGACTAAGATGCTGGTATGAGACAGACTCAAATAAATCAAAGAAGCTTGAGGTGCACAAATATCTATCCAACCTCCGCCAAACCCTACCAAGTCCTCTCCATCACACCACGTAAACATTGAGCCTTGATAGTTGATTGGAAGCAGCGAACATGTATTGACACAATCATTAAAATCTTGCAGAGTGCGTAGCGAAGGAGAAGATTGACCCTTGTGTTCATCTAACATTAAAAATGCATTAAAATCTCCACCCATCAACCATGGTAGGGTAGTCTCATTACAAATGTGAATAAGATCCTCCCAAAGAGGTCAACGTGCAGCAACCGTATGTAAACCATATACAAAAGTAGCATAAAATATTTGACCTGTTGGTTTCCACTGTAGCTGCATGGAGTGATTTTGAATACCCACGCGCTCCACTTCTAGCGTCAAAAGTGCTGCACTCCAGAATATCCATATACTATCATTGCAAATGGACACGGCTTTGGTAAGACCTAGCTTGAGACGATAAAACAGCAAAGATGAAGGACGCAGTTTTGGTTCTATTAGAACAAGGAGATGTACATTATAACAACGTAAAAAATCCAAAAGACGCTGCAAGGATGTACGAATCCCCCGGATGTTACAGATCATTACCTTCATTGTGATGATAAACAATCGAAAGAGTTTGAGAGAGCTGCTCTTGACCTTGTTAGGGGTGGAGAGGATAGCTCTAAGGGCTGACGTGTACGACGAAGTAGACGAGGTGGCGCTTGAAAAGGAATATCTGCAATTGCTTCCTCTGATGTGTTGGGATAATCGTCACTATGAGTTTGATCTGATTGCACAATAACGTGAATAAGTTCCTGCATGATGTCAGAGACAATTGCTGCTGGAATGTTATCTTCCTCCAATGCACGTGATGTCTCCAAATGAACGTGAGTTTCCTCACTGTCGGATAAAGAGAATGGTTGATGAGGGTGAGGAATATCCGCCATATCTGCCAGAAAGCTATCATCAACTCCACGTAGCCAGGTAATGTCCTGCAAATCTGAGATAGTGTGATGTGTTGTGATATCTGGTGATGCCGAGATTGGTATGGCCATCGAATGGTTCTGCTGTATAGAATCTGTTGTTTTTTTTGGAGTCCATCGCTGATCCTTTGATGGACCAGCAGCAGCTGACTTAATTTTTTGTCTTGCATCTTTAGTCTGCTGCGGGACTTCTCTAGGTTGTAGCAACTCCACCGCATCTTCCTCTTTTTATGAGTTGCAGCCTGAGATTTTATGTCCCAACCTGAAACACTTGGAACAATAACTTGGCAAATCCTCATAAATTACCTGTTGTGCAATGACCCGGTTCAACGCGTGGATAAAAATTCTGGACGGAAGTTCCTGCGAAACAGCAATTTCAATACACAAACGAGCAACGGACGGACGGCCTCTGCAGTGGCAGTATCGAGTTTCATGGGGTTTCCCAGCATCCGTCCAATCTGCATTAGGGTAGGTTGCTGATGATAGTGCAACGGCAGCCCTGGAAAAGAAACCCAAACTGGCACAATGGGAACATCTACTGAGGGATCATATGTTGGAGTCCATTTTGTAACCCTCATGTATTTCCCCGCAATCATCCAACTTTGCCTTGCAAAGCATCTTAAGTAATCTTGTTCATGTTTGAAGTGGAGGATCACATGAGATGCATTTAAAAGACCCACCTGCACTGGACCAGTAAAACCAATTCGATCAATTTGCGTACGGATTATGGAGATCGGCGGCTTACCATACCAGAATGTCCCAACTAATGAAAATTTGTATGGCTCAGTGAGAGAAAATTTCATCGTCTGTAAATGAGATCATATGACTCCCCTTGTATTTTTGAATTGTTTTCGGTGGTATAATAGCCGGAGGCGTCGTCTGAAAGAGAGAAGCAAAGCTTTTCTTTGATCCCGTAGGTGCGATCATTGGATCGAGAGCCGCCATGTGTGATCAAAAGATTGAATTTTTGAGCGATATCGTAGCAGCGGGATTGACAAAGGGCAATGTAGAACGCAAAGGAAAGAAACAAAGACAATGCAGGCCGGTGTTTCCACCGGCGGCGCTAGTAATCACCATGATCGCATAGCCGCCAGAGCTCCATCCTCTCCTCGGCCAAATATATATTTTTTTAAGGAGAGATTTTATTAATGAGAAACCTCACTTGTGGCGGAGGAAAACCATATTACAAATATCAGAGTATGCGAATAAATGAAATAACGAACTAATAAGAACATATCTCGAGTCGTATACGATATGCCGCATTAAAACCTTGCCAGGAAAAACCACCCTTGTGGATAAAACACTAGCGAAGGAAAAAGCGTACATATTTATACGGCCGTCATTGATATGTGTGAAATCTAAGTTTGAGTACAAATGTGTGTCTTCTATAGATGGAGGTGTGGTTCGAGTTCGCCAGTTGAAGTAGTGGGAATCGTTGCTTGAACTTGTCTCACCCTGGAGATGCCATACCTCAGAAAGAAGCCAAAGCGAAGTTATGCCGGTGATGTAGAACAGCCAAAGAAAATGAGATAGGGATGTCAAACACATACCGATGTCGCCTTGGCAAAGATGCCAAGGCGACAATTTTATGGATGGACGCTGTGGAGTATGTGCCGCTGAGTCCGCCAGTGCATGATAGAAATATCTCGCCACCAATATATATACTCCAAGCCATGCGAGAGCAAGCATAAAGAGGCAGTTATGAAGCAGGAGGGAACAGTATAAAATGCAGGCCAAAAGATAACAATACATACCGAGCCTGCCTGAATCCCGTAGGAGACAGGCAGGGAGATTTGTGAAACACCAATCCATGTGGAAGACTATCTGAGGCAGCATAAAGATGAATCGCCAAATGGAGAGAGGACTTTCCATGTTTCAATTTGTTGCCATCATGCCTTCTCCAAATATATCTCCATTTAATGAACTACTTAGTTCATTTAACTAAGTACTTCACTTAATGAACTAGTTTAGTTCATTAATCGTGGCACCTGAAAATAGTTCAAACACAACAAATGTTTGCCATTTGATGTAAGCTTTATAGCTTCATGGCTTGTTAATACGACAACATTATATATAAAGTATATAAGCAAGTTTATCACAAACACGTGTCAAGTAATAAAATTGTCATGCATTTCTTAAACACGTAAGATTTAAATCACATATTTGTAAATCACTCAAACTCTTTTTCTCAACACTTTCAACCACTAGAAACTCATAAAAAGAATAACGTACAGTAGACACTATTGTTAATAGTGGATGATTGTTGATTAACCCTTTCATTTGCTACTTTTGACTATGAAACAATGGAAACTCATACGCAAACAAAGATGGTAAGGCATTAGGCAATAAAACTTTAAACACATTTGTATTCTTGTTTTGCCTCTCTTCCTCAATTACAATTTCAGATTTGTCGATATGTTTTCCATCAACTCCTTCAACGATTTCAGCTTGATGCTCGATGTTATCACGTGATACATCCTCATCATTTTTATGCAAATCTATTTGAACCTCTTGCAAATCAAGGAATTCAGCATGCACTTCATTTTTAACATCATGCACTTGAGTATCAATAGTATGTGAAGCATGGCTACACATAAATGAACCACTGGAAACTTCATGCATCTTGTGTGAAACTTTAGCATCATTTAAGCAAGAATTAAGAGCAATCAATTCCTCTTTAAGTTCTTCTACATCTAATCTCGATTCTATGTGTTTTGCAAAGTATTACATATCATCAAGATTTGAAAATTTCTCATGCACCAATTTATCAATGATTTGTCTATTTAATCCATCAAAGAACTTATGCATAAGCAATTCTTCGTGTTCATTAATACAAACTTTATACCGACCATCTAACAATTAATCATAATATTGTCATACGGTTAGACAACTTTCAGAATAAGATTGATACGTGGGTACTTAATTTTGCCATTGACTTACCCATATGCCATTAGATAGGCAAAAGTGATGCATACGCCATTTAAGCTTGCCTAGGTCCCTTTTAAAGCACTTCATCCCTCACATGGCACTAACCAATGTGTAGTTGTCCATGCTGAAATAAAACACGAAACAAAAGAAGAAAAGAAGGCTAACACAAAGTCGAAAAAGACTCCATTACATTAGTATATACGAAATCGGATTTTTTTGTGCCATTTCACTCTCGTGCTTCTATTCACTTAAGTGGCTTTTACTTCCCCTCTTTTATTCCCACCACACGCAATCCTTTTACCACTCGTCTTGTGTTTCTCCTCAAGATGGTAAATTAAAAACAATATCAAGTCGAGAAAACACGTAGTGCTCCTCCAAATTTAGCTTGTATATATTCTCCAACGGATTTATATCACTTGACATGATAGCCAAGAGAATAGACGGTCTCAGATAAATAGGTAACACTAAGAATCAAAGAAAATGCAACAAAGCGAACAAACACGTAGCGGCTAAGCCAAAGAAAAACTAAACGGTTGCTTTGCGCAATCCTTAGTCAATCTTGGTCAAGTATGTGATTAATTATGCGCCTTTAGTAGTCTAAGGTGCAACGAACTCGGTGCAAAGTATGTAGGATGAATTTGGATTTAAATTTTATAGCTTAGGTTGGTTAAGGCTTTGATAATGGCAACAAGGATTGTTAAGTGATACCCGTATGGATTCAACCCTTCCTTTTAGTAATGCACCAAGCTAAAATGATTACATATATGGCAAATATGCCTCTGGACCAAAATATAAACTTTCTGTTTTTTTCGCCCTTTTTACCGAAGGCTAGTGCCCTTTGCAGCATCTCTTTGATATATGTTCATATATTACGAGGCTCTCGTTAACTTCTGACGCTTCACTTTAGCTTGTTACGAAATTGTGTGTCTATTTGGCCTTTGTGCTTCTGTCGGGTGGGGCTGTTCTGGGGTTTTTTTGATGGGTAATTAGGGCTTGTGGTAAAGGTATAAGTAGTGTCAAATTTGGTTGCACGATGTTTTGGTTGTTTAATAGGGTGATTTTTGGGTTTGGCCAAGTGTAGTGGGTTTCATTTGGGGTTAAGTTTTGTATAGTTTAGGCTCTTGAATTAAGGTGTGAGACTGTTTGTGTGAGGATGCTGGCCGATAGGTTATGTGTGGTATAATTAGGGCACTTTGGATGATTTTGAGGGATATTTCGGTTCTTTTCAGGTTACGGTAGGGGCGACTTTATTGCACCACAAACCAACTAGAATCCACAGAATTATTTTACAACAAGAACCAATTCTAACTAAGAGTTTCCTAGCAACTAGAATGCAAGATAAGACTAGGTAGCTTTTTAGAGAATATTTTTTTTGTATCTGCAGCTGATGGGTAGTCTAGATGCAAATCCTAGGGTTTCAAATCAACAAGAAAGACACAATTGAATGAGTGCAAGATACAAGGAAAAGATGCACACTTTACATGCAAAACCCTAGTTGGCATATGCTAAGGTTTCGACCGAAACTTTCTTTTTTGAATGAAATATGCAATTAGGCCGATTGATATGTAATTCAATAAGAAAGAACTTCAGAACAATTGCATACATATAAAAGGATATAAGAAGTGATAAAATTTCCGACGGGTGAAGGTTGGGGTATATGCGGCCGAAAAAAAGAAAACGTTTTTTGATGAATGATGGGTACGATTGATGATGATGAATGGATAGAATGAAAATAAAGATTTAGAATAAGGAAAACATTTGGCTCTGATACTAAATTGACGCGTGTTCTACGCAAGAGAACAGACATTTCCTTCATTCTAATCATGTTTTCCACAAGAACCCTTGTGCGGTGACAAGAACATTTCAATAACCACCCTTGGATGTGTATCTCTTGTTTTGAATGAGCTATATCCGCCTTCTTGAAGCTGGTTCATGGCCCAAGAATGGAAATTCACTCCTGGCATGTGTCTTCAAGATGGAAGGACTCGATTGCCCCATAACGTTTGCTCAAGACGTTGATATAGAACCTAGTTTTGATCAATGATCAACGAAAACACAAGGAAGAACCTTGCTAGGCAGCCTTTGGCTGTACATTATAATTTTTCTTTCACAAAACTGAGTTTCCAGGGGGCTGACTTTGTGTACATATAACCCTACAAATGATTAACCAATTCACAAGAGATATGATAAGTCTTCTATTTGATTTTCGTCACCTCAGCATCTGATCAACTTTGCATGGCTTATCTTAGAAATATAGGGGCCGAATCTATCAACGGTATGTTCTAGAACATTGTATCCCCAAATGTCTAGTTTCTATAGCATTTTGAATCACCTCAAAAAGACGTCGTATGAGTGAGTTATGGCCAAAATAATGAGACATGGTTGTCCTGAGAAAAACCCTAATTTTTAGGCTTTTTTCAAAATTTGGAAAGCCTATTTTCCTATCTTTTAAGTAACGTTTTTAATTTTTAAAAAAATTCTAAAAACTTGTAAAATGACTCTAAAACATACTATAAAAGAATACAAGTCATGATGGCCGAAAATTAGGTCATGCAAAACACTACGAACGTGCTTTCTCCCACTCCATCCTATTGTATATCATCTTTTTGCAATTATGCTCCATTGACCTCATCTGATAGCTACAGTAATTGTACTATACATAGGACCAACAAGTTGTAAATCAATTGAAAATATTGCCTTGATACGCTAACGAAACTTCAAATTCTAAAATCCATCATTTCAACGCCTTTCAGAAGTTTGAACGAGTTTTTAATTCTCAACATACGTCTCACCCGATTCCTCCAAAAGAGAACATATTGGGTTGTTCATATATCCTTCTTTAATCAAACAACCAAGGACTTTATGAATATTTGATAAATAATATAATAAATCAACCAGTTGGTTTAAACATGAACAGGCAATAACTTAAAATAAATTTTGGAAAAAACTATTTTGTCCGATAAAAAGGTTTACGTGATATAATAGAATAAATGTCACCAGAACTGGGTGCTTTAACACGCGATGGCCCTCACTAGTATTGTCTGTGGAGTTATTATGATTTAATGTAATTTCATCGTTTAGCCCAATCATTTCAAATTTTTACTTTTCATTGGTTTGAGTTCATGATATCCATTCTAGTAATTCAAGTGGTACTTTTTATGGAAACACATTTGAAAATTTACGTAATGATGCGATAACCGAACAAAAGAAAACAAAAAACCAAAAAAAAAAAAATAGCTGAAACGTAACAAAGGTGGCACTGTACTGAAAGCAATTTTGCTTCCACCATTGATCAAGATAGACTATGCAGAAAGTGCCTCATAGGGTATAATGTCTTCTTTTTGTTTTATCTGCGAGAAGAAGATTGAACTTGGTATTAAAGTATTTAATACCAGAGAAATACGAAGAAATGACGGAAAGAAATTCTGCAGGTTTTCACGCAAATATTTTCAAAAATTACGCCTTCAAATCTTAGAATGATTGTATTTAAAAAGTTTAATTTTAACAAGAAAAAAGTTAATTTAACACATCACTACTGAATTTAACTTCCAAAGATAGTTTATGTCCATTCATGGTTGAAAGAAGGTGTATCAAGTTTCAAAGATTGCATCATTTCATGAAAAGGTAGCAAAACATTCTATTGTTCTATAGCCGATCGAATGTTTGGTCTCTCACACCTAACTCAAAATTCAAATGATTTGAACGCTGTAATAAAACACTTTAGACTAAATTCAGGACCAAATGTTCGTCAAACCTTTTCACCGAACATTTGGTGCTGCGTTTAATAACTTCAGTGTTACACCCTAATTTTTACTTTGTTGCTTAGATAGGCTAAAGTAGTATATTATGTGTATATGTGATATGATTGGCCTTTGTGATATAATTATATTACTAGCATACTTTAGGTAAATAGGGTATATAAGGAATATTATGGAATATGTAGATAGTAGCAAAATAAAATGGAAAGTGTTACAAGTTATTTAGTAGGAAGAAAATTAAATGGAAATAAAAAAACATGACACAAGTGCTATTCCAATTAAATAAAAAGGAAAACAAAGAGAGAGACATGGGAAATGAATTAAATATTCATAAGAAGAAAAAAAGAAGAAGAAAGGAAGACAACAAAACTCGTCCATGCCCATGGGAAGGAGAGAAAGCTTCCTTTTGTCATATTTGTAAGAAAAAGAAAAGAAAAGCATGCAGCCTAAAGATTCTAAAAAGCTTACAATACTCAACATGTATTGGTGCCTTTTCCTTTTCTTACAAAGGCTTCCAACACCTCTTATCATCATCCTAACCAAGAGAATTTTAAATCATTCTCTCCCATCCAAGCTAGAATCGGCCAAGACAAGAAAGGAAGAGGAAGACTTAAAACACTCCATCCATTCCCACTTGAAATATCAACAAATCTTCAACCAAAATCTCTCTCTCTCTCTATACTCAAGTCTTCAACCTTCAACTCTCATCTTCCCTTTTTCCTTTCAACCGTAGGCATCCAAGAGAGAGGAAAAAGAAACTTCCTCTTCAACTCACTCTCCCTCTACTTCAAGATCAAAGCTAAGGATTTCACCTTCATTTCGGGATAAGAATCCAAATTTTAAGAAGGCTTAATAGCAAGAAGGAGCAAGGTAAGTGCATGCACAAAAGATTCCAAAATACCCGCATTCTACCCTTTTATAAAGTGTTCATCACCTCTTTCCCTCTACCTCTTCTAACCGTGTGCATTCTTTGGAAGGAAAAAAAGAAATTCCAAGTTCAAGGCAAGAATCAAGCCTTACAGTCTTCATCAAGAAGACTTCTTCAAATCTAGGCTTGGAATCCAAGTAGTAGGCAAGTATACATCCTTAGGTCCCTCATGTATTTTCAAACTCAATAAGTATTTTACATAAGAAAAATAGATCATGCATGAGTATTTTCAAGCCCTTTTCCATCTATACAATTCAGCCATAGGTCTTGCATGTGAGGTTTTGAAGCTTGCATGTATAGATATGAAGTATGCATGTGTAGATTATACCATGCATGTGTAAGAGGAGCATGATTATGGTTAGTTAAGGAGATATTAGGTTAGATGAAGTAATGACAAGTGAAATATACAAAAGAGTGTTGCATGCATGCTAAGATTAGAATCAAGACTAGTCAAGGTAAAGTTGTCGACAAGAGAAAGAAGAGGATGTAGAATAAATACTGAAACCATACATATAGGGTTAGAATATATTTAAAGGCATGCATAGAAGGAATTTCGGCCATGTTGAGGAAAAACAAAGAAATCTCCATTTTAGACAAGTTAAGAATAAATGTGTGGTTGCATGCATATATTAAGTCCTTGGTTTCAAGATTTTGTTCATTTGCAAGAAGTTTTATTTTTGCTATACCCCTCGTACTCTCATCCAAGGGTGGTGTTTATCCTCTAGGTTGAGCATAACTAAAGCAAGAAAAATGTCTAGTGGAGCATGCAAAATTATAAGTTGAAGGCACTAGTGGGCCAAAACACACTTGTTATGAGAAAAGACCCTAAAGTGCTTGAAATTTAACATTGTAGAAAACTTGTTAACTACATTGATGAGTTGACCGAAAGTCATGGTAGGAGAAAAACAAGTGTTCTCTTGGATTTTAGAAAAAGGTAAAACGGGAATAAGTAGCAAATCAAGAAGGGTGGAATAACAAGTGTTTCCTTGGCTTTTAGAAAAAGGTAAAAAGGCAAAAATAGCAAACAAAGAAGGGTGGAATATAAAGTTGTTGTGTGTACATGCATGTGTAAGTTCAGCCACACGGCTATCCACAAGTAAGAAGAATTATGTTGATCCAGAATATAGTCATAGAAAAATAAATTGGCTTTCTTGACTTTAGAAAAGGCAAGAGAAAAGAGAGCAAAACAAGATGCGACTGTGATGTAAGACATTAACAGGCATGCATGAGTAACTTTCGTCCTTGGGCCATTTCCCACATAAAAACTCAAGTTTGACATAATAAGACTATAATTGGGAGATAATAATGTAATATGGGTAATTTACCTTGGTTTGGAAAATAAAATATAGGCAGGCGATACGAACCTTTTTCATGTGAAAATGGAATTTCGGACATAATGAACTATAGTATGGGATTGGTAATTTATTTGGGAAGTTTTCCTGGACTTATGAAAAGTCTAATAAGAAAGTATGTGGGAGGGTATATTCGGCATAACCATGTGAAAAATAGGAGCTTAAACGAAAATCAATTTTGTATTAAGTATAAATGGATTGTAATGCATTACTTGGAACGTAATGTCCCTTGGAATAAAGAAAGAATATACTTGCTAAATACTAAAGTACATGAGATAAAGGAAACCTTTATGATCACTTATGCTTGATCATATGTTTATGAAGCTTAAATTGTGAATAAGCGGAAAAAATGGGCACTTATGGATTGATAATATATTAATCTTTATGTACATTTGTGCTTAAATGTATGATATGGCAATTCAATTTTGAGCTATTAAGGTGGACTTTATTTGGACTCATATGGACATGGGTCATGATGCACGCCATTTTTGCAAAATTCATTAATTTTAAGGAAAAATGCATATTGCATTGTTTGCGAAATCACAAACCCTCTGCCGACGGAATATGGACATAGACTGTTCTCTGACCAGATATGAATATGGACCGGCCTCTGAGCGGATATAGATATGGACTGTCTCCGACCAGATATAGATATGGATCGGTCTATGACTGGATATGGATATACACTGGTCTCCTACCAGATATGGACATGGACATGCATTGCATTTTTATAACTTTGCATCACTTGCATCATCATGGATCATGGAAAGCACATGGACATGGATATGGAATTTACAAAGGTATGGACTATGTACTTTACCATTCTCATGGATTATAGACATTATTTGGACATGAAACATTTATGGATTATTGACATCATTTGGATACGGACTTTCATGGAGTAAAGTAATGGACTTAAAAAATTGGACTTATGTGATTTGGTTGACTTTATAATCATTTGTTGTACTTATTTTAGAACCCCAACTCCGCGTGTATGATCCTATGGTGGATCTAAGGGGGTTACACTTTTTAGGCGATTCGATTATCGCTCACACCTTTTGTTTAAAATATATTGCAGATACCAGGGTTCAGGTTACTGAGTTCGTAGAGGACGAGTTGGAGATAGGATATCCATGGTTGAGACGTATGCTCCCGGACTCGTACTTAGTTATTTCTGATGTGATGGACATGTATATTTTGGAGACTTATGTATAGACTCAGACTTTTATTTCATTTGTATTTCAAACTATCGATCTTATGTATGTTTATTCCCTGATGCTTCCGCTATATTAGTCCACGTCTAATATAGCAATGTTTATTTGATTGGTATCAACGCCTTGTACTTCTCTTAGTAGAGTACGATGCGTGCACTATGCTAGGACCCTCGTCCCGGACGGGGTGCTACAGGTAGTATCAGTGCCTAGGCTCTAGATCCACAGTGGAATCGTAATATAGACAAACACCTTAGATTTAAGTGTTAATTTTAAACATAAGAGATGATCTTAGAAGAATTAATAACCTTAGACAAACCGAAATAGAATGGAATTAGGGTGTATGCACATGTAGAAAGGATATGTGTAATTTGCCTAAGTTAATACCAAGAAACTGCAAGTCATGCCTTAAGTTAGGAAAGCGGTAGACTTAAGAGCTTTACTATATGACTGAATGTGACTAACCTGTTTGTTCATAATAGGATGCCTCTCCATCCAAATGGTCGTCCTTCGAGAGATAGGCGTGATGAGGGGCCACATGCACCTACACCACAGCATGTGCTGCCACCATCTGGACCCATACAGGGAGGTCTTCCGTAGACATTTATTGATGTTATGATACAAATTGGGTAGGCTATGGGGTAGAACCAGCCAACACCCTCACATGCTACGTATCCTTTTCCGCAGAAGTAGCTTGATACCTGTTTTTATTATAGGGAGATGAAGAGTTCCTGGGTATCGACATTTGTAGGTGGATCTGATCCCGGTGAGGCTGAGAGATGGCTCAACGAGATCGAGAATAACTTCAAGTTGATCCAGGTGCCTGACGAGATAAAGGCACGAGTAGTTCGCCCCTTCCTCATTGGAGAGGCAAACTAGTGGAGGAAGATAATTTTAGTGAGTTTGCCACGGCTGATTGGATGGGCCAGATTTCTAGAGGAGTTTTGCAAGTTTTATATCCCGCCATCAGTCACTCTGGAGAAGATGGGGGTATTTGAGTCCTTAACGTAGGAGTCCGGCATGACCGTGGCGGAGTACGCCAATCAGTTCACGGCATCGGGGAGGTATGAGCCATCTATTATGACAGATGAGCAACTTAAGATGATTAAGTTTGAAAGAGGGCTGAATCCTTGCAACCTTACATGCATTGTGAATGCGAATCTGAGGAATTTCGGGGAGCTTCTTGATGCTTGTTACATAGTGGAGCGAGACTTGTTGCGGCGAGATGAAGAGGCCATGGGTTAGAGGCAAAGAGATGTCAGAGGAGATCGACCCAGGAGAGGGGCCAAGGCCCCAAAGCAGAGTTTCCTCCAACCACAGCAGAGGCCACAACGTCCACAGCAGAATAATACCAGACAGACGTTAGCGATTCTCCTCTGTTCCACATGTGAGAGGCCCTATACAGGGGAGTGCTAGAGAAAGACAGGGGCATGTTTTAATTGAGGCCAGACGGGACACATTTTTCGAGATTTTCTGAGCCCGAGGAGGATGACTCAGAGAGATGGACCGCAGCATTAGAATAGTCCGAGGGCAACGCGAGGGTGCACGTTATGGCAGATGCTGAGGCATAGGAGGCACCAGATGTATTTCTAAACTATACATTTTAAATGATTCCACACTATGATTACTTGAATCTTTCATGTAAACACAAAATTGTCTCAGGTGAGATATTAGTACATAGTATCCCAGCTATTGTACTTTATGATAGTGGCACTAACCACTCGTTCGTGTCCAAAAGATTCTCCAATAACCTTAACACTTGCCCGGTATGGTTGGAGACACCCTATCGAGTCTAGGTTGCTAGCGATCACGTCATCGTTTTAGCTCGAGATGGAAGGGCTGATGTTCACTGCCAATCTGATTCCGATACAGATTTGGGACTTTCATGTTATCTTGGGCATGTATTGGCTATCCAAAGAATCATGTGCAAATAAATTATCGGGAGAATCAGGTGGTTATCAGGGTTACCTATCAGGGTAACAAAAAGCTAGAGAAAGACTCGGGGAATGTATACTTAACCATCGCACAAGCACACCGAGCCTTGAGGAAAGGTGATGTGGGATATTTGGTATATGCGATGAGCACCGAGCAAGAAACTGCATCGATTGATAATGTGCCCATGGTTTAAGAATTTCTAGATGTTTACCCAGAATTTGCCAGGCCTACCCCTAGACCCATAAGTGGAGTTCGAGATAAATGTTATTCTAGGGGCAGAATTGTCGTACCGGATGGCCCACGCTGAGCTGAAAGAATTAAGGGTGCAATTGCTGGAGCTGATCTATAAGAAATTTATACAGCCTAGTGTTTCTCTGTGGGGAGTCCCAGTGCTATTTGTAAAGAAGAAATACGGCAGCATGCGCTTGTGCATTGACTATCAAGAGTTGAATAAAATTATTATCAAGGGCAAGTATCCACTGACGGGGATCGACAATTTATTCGATCAATTACGAGTAAGCACTTTCCTCAACTAAATTCGTCAGTAGCCAATATACATAAACTGTAAATTGTATACTTGTATGCAAGGTTCTAAAGTATTCATTAAAGTCGACCTTTGGACTGGATATCACCAGTTAAAAACAAAGCTGCTGACATTCTTAAGACTACCTACCGGCCCTGATATGAACACTATGAGTTCTTGGTGATGCTGTTCAGACTGATGAACGCTCCTGCAGCATTTATGGACCTGATGAATATAGTTTTCCATGAGCATTTGGGCAAGTACGAGGTGGTAATTATAGACGACATCATGATTTATTCGCCCGATGAGGCGAGGCATTTAGAACATTTGAGGATGGTGATGAGTATTTTGCGAGAGAAGAAGTTGTATGCTAAATTTAGCAAAATGTGAATTCTTGTCGCGGAGCATGACATTCTTGGGACATGTGATCTCAGAGGAGGGTATATCGGTAGATCCTAAGAAGGTTGAGGCAGCGACTGAGTGGCCTAGACCTACAAACATCACAGAGGTGAGGAACTCTTTTTGGGACATACGGACTACTGTCAGAGGTTCGTCGAGGGGTTCTCCAGAATTGTAGTACATTTGACTATACCGACATAGAAAAGACAAGGTTTGAGTGGACCCCCGAGTGCGAGCAGAATTTCGCCGAGCTTAAAAAGAGACTAACTTCAGCTCCATTATTGGTGCAGCCCATCTCAGACGAAGGATTTGTAGTCCACAGCGATGCTTCCCGGAATGGACTAGGTAAACAAAGAAATGACTTTCATTGTTATAATTTGCAAATGGTTCGATTGTTTTAATCCTTTCCTTGTAGGATGTGTTGATATAGAACGATTGGGTGATAGCTTATGCATTCAGGCAGCTAAAACCCTACGAGCAGAATTATCTGACACATGATATGGAGTTAGCAGCGGTTGTGTTTGCATTAAAAATCTGGCGGCATTATCTGTATGGTGAAAGGTGCGAGGTGTATACTGACAACAAGAGCTTGAAGTGCCTTTTCACTCAGAAATAACTAAACATGAGGTAGGGGAATGGTTGAAGCAAATAAAGGATTACGACCTCACTATTCATTAACATCCCGGCAAGGTGAATAAGGTGGCCGACGCACTGGGTGGAAAGTCTAGCCACGCAGACAGACTCCTCTTGAGGGCAAGATGGTAGAGTTTGGGTTAGATTTGGTTGATTTCACCACAAGTGTTTTGATGATCACCCCACCTTGATTGATTGTATTAAAGAAGCTCAGAGAAGTGATAAGGAGTTGCTGAGGATTTCAGAGAAGCTGAAGCGGGAGCAGGTGAAAGATTTTTAGATACGAGATGATGGCAGTCTATTGTTCCGAGAGAGATTATGTGTGCTAGATTTTGATGATATTAAGAAGGAGATTCTGAGAGAGACACACAGCTCGCGATTGTCCATACACCCTGGAGCGGCTAAGATGTACCAGGATCTGAGAAAGAATTATTAGTGGCATGGTATAAAGCAACAAACATCTGAGTTCTTGAAAAGATGTTTGGTTTGCCAGCAGGTAATAGCAGTGCATCAGCGACCCGCGAGCCTATTACAGACATGGGAGATTCCAAGTGGAAGTGGGAGCAGGTCATGATGGATTTCGTTATGAGACTTCCTAAGACGAGGAGCGGAAATGATACGATATGGGTGGTTGTGGACCGACTTAATAAATCTGCACGCTTTGTATCTATTTCGATTCAGGCATCCATGGTGCGGTTGGTGAGTATGTATATGGACGATATTGTGGGTTTGCATGGAGTGCCAGTTAGCATCGTTTGTGATCGGGATTCGCGTTTCACTTCATAGTTCTAGCCAGCATGTCAGCATGCCATGTGGACTGAGATTAAGATGAGCACCACGTTCCACCTACAGATGGACGGTCAGTCAGAGAGGACCATACATGCGTTAGAAGATATGTTGTATGCTTGTGCATTGGATTTCAGTGGTAGCTGGGACAAGTCTTAGAAGCTGATGGAGTTTTTGTACAGCAACATCTACCACATTTTGATTGGGATGGCACCCTTCGTAGTGTCTCATTGTCAGAAGTGTAGATCGCCGTTGTATTAGGACGAGGTCAGAGAGAAGGTTCTCACAGGTCCAGAATTGGTAGAGCAGACTCGAGATAAAATTTGGGTGATTCGCGAGAGACTGAAGGCAGCCTAGGACCGCAATAAGAGCTGGGCAGACTCGAGATGGCAGCCAGTTGAGTTTGATATTGGCGAAAAGGTGTATTTGAAGATCTCGCCGATGAAAGGGGTGATGCGATTCGGAGTGAAAGGAAAATTAAGTCCACAGTTCATCGGTCCGTTTGAGATCTTGGAGAGGATCGAGTCGGTAGCTTATCACCTAGCTTTGCCACTGACACTGGCGCAGATGCATGATGTGTTTCATGTGTCACAGTTATGGTGTATGTTCACGATCCCAGCCATGTTTCGAAGGTACAATCGATTGATATCCGAGACGAAACGATTTACCATGAGATTCCGGTTTGCATCGTCGAAACGACTTACCATGAGACGAAACGACTTACCATGATTGACCTTTGTGATATAATTATATTACTAGTATAATTTGGATAACTAGGGTACATAAGGAATAGTAAGGAATTTATAGATAGTTGCAAAATAAAATAGAAGGTATAACAAGTTATTTAGTACAAAGGAATTAAATGGAAATAAAAAACATGACACAAGTGTTATTCCAATTAAATAAAAAGGAAAACAAAAAGGGACACATGGGAAATGAAAAAAGAAGAAAAAGACAACAAAATTAGGCCATGCACATGGGAAGGGGAGAAAGCTTCCTTTTATCATATTTGTAAGAAAAAGAAAAGAAAAGTACGCAACCTAAAGATTCTAAAAAGCTTACGATACTCAACGTGCATTGGTGTCTTTTTTCTTTTCTTACAAAAGCTTCTAGCACCTCTTATCAACATCCTAACCAAGAGAAACGTTAAATCATTCCCTCCCCACCCAAGCTAGAATCGGCCAAGACAAGAAAGGAAGAGGAAGACATAAAACACTCCATCCATTCCCACTTGAAAGATCAACAAATCTTCAACCAACATCCCTCTCTCTACCAAAGTCTTCAACCTTCAACTCCCCTCTTCCCTAATTCCTTTCAACCGTAGATATCCAAGGGAGAGGAAGAAGAAAACTTCCTCTTCAACTCACTCTCCCTCTCCTTCAAGATCAAAGCTAAAGATTTCACCTTCATCTTGGGATAGGAATCCGAATTTTAAGAGGGCTTAATAGCAAGAAGAGGCAAATTACGTGCATGCATAAAAGGTTCCAAAATACCCCCATTCTACCCTTTTATAAATTGTTCATCACCTCTGTCCTTCTACATCTTCTAACCGTGCGCATTCTTAGGAAGGAGGAAGAACAAATTCAAAGTTAAAGGCAAGAATCAAGCCTTAGAGTCTTCATCAAGAAGACATCTTCATATCTGGGCTTGAACTCCAAGTAGTAGGCAATTATACATCCTTAGGTCCCTGATGTATTTTCAAACTCACTAAGTATTTTGCATAAGAAAAATGGATTATGCACGAGTATTTTCAAGCCCTTTCCATCTATATAATCGGTCATAGGCCTTACATGAGAGGTTTTGAGGCTTGCATACAAGGTTTCGCCATTATAAAGAGTAGATAAGGGTATCAGAGAGATATGTTCATATAAAATGGCTTCAAGAGGCTTGCACGTATAAAAATGAAGTATGCATGTATGGATTAGACCCTGCATATGTAAGAGGGCATGATTATGATTAGTTAAGAGGATATTAGGTTAGATGAAGTAATGGCAAGTGAAATATAATAAAGCGTGTCTTACATACACACTAAGATTAGAATCAAGACTTGTCATGGTAAAATTGTAGACAAGACAAGGAAAAGGATGTAGAATAAATAACGAAACCATGCATATGGGGTTAGAATATATTTAAAGGCATGCATAGAAGGAATTTCAGCCATGTTGAGCAAAGACGAAGAATAATTTCCATTTTAGACAAGAATAAATGTGTAGCTGCATGCATACATTAAGTCCTTGGTTTCAAGGTTTTGTTCATTTGCAAGAAGTTTTATTTTGGTTCTAGCCCTCGTACTCTCAGCCAAGAGTGGTGTTTACCCCCTTGGTTGAGCATAACTAATTTAGCAATAATAATTCTAGTGGAGCATGCAATAAGGTAAGTTGAAAGCACTAGTGGGCCAAAACACGCTTGTTATGAGAAAAGACCCTAATGTCCTTGAAATTTAACATTGTAGAAAACTTGTTAACTAGTTTAATAATTTGGCCGAAAGTCATGGTAGGAGAAGAACAAGTGTTTTCTTGGATTTTAGAAAAAGGTAAAAAGGGGAAAGTAGCAAACTAAGAAGGGTGGAATGTAAAGTTGTGTATGTGTGCATGTAGGTGTAAATTCGGCCTCTTGGCCATCCACAAGCAAGAAGAATTACGTTTATGAGTCATTTGTGGAGCATCCCTCTTATCCATTTGTATGTTTACATTCAAGGTCGAATCTTTTTGAGGAGGGAGGGAACAATGCGATTCAAGGAGCCCTAAACATACAAACTTCACAAACAAGGGACTTGAACATACTAACTCCACAAACAAGAAGCTTTTGCACAAATAGAAGATGTAAACTAAAGATCTTCTTGTTCAAACATGTGCAAGATGAGCCAAGGAATGTAGATGCATGATTTTTCTATGTTTATTGAGGCCATGATTTGATTGTCCTTGAGTTTATTGCATATTATATGATGTAAGTGTTGGTGGGAGAGCAGGATGGTCATTTCATGCGTTGTCGTTGTAATATCGAGGCTAGTTGTTTGTGTTGTCTTTGTTTTAGATCTAGGATATTTTATAGAGTCTTTTAATATGTGTTTATAGTGCTGATTACCGTTTTTGAGTGTTTTCTAAGGTGACAAGGCTAAATAAGGAAAGTGGCTTGGAGAATCCCTACTTTTCAGTAAGGCAGCCGGACACCAATCGGTATTTTGGATGCCCAGGTCGGAGTATTGATCCAATTTGATTCAAACTACTTGGAGATCTTAGATAACTCAATTTGTGATGATTTTCATGGCTTACACTTTTGCTTATTCGGGCTACAAGATGGACCGAAATCAGGTACAAGTTGGGAGTCAAGAATGGAAAGTACTGAAGTTCACTAGATGGATACCTAATATTTGGAGGCCCGTATCTCTATCAAGAAGAGTCCAAATGAGGTAATTCAAGAGTCCCAATTCAAGTACATTTCATGAGTTACAACTTTGATGAAGACTACAAACCCTAATTCGGCGTTTAGAAGCAGATAAAAGCCAATAACCGACATAGTATAATTCCAGGGCGAGATTTTAGGGACTTGAATTATGTAATCTTCCTTTATTAGCTTTGACTTATCTTTTATGAAAATTTGATTAAGATTGATAGGTAGTAATCTTAGGACTTTGATTGATTATTTATCTTTTAGGAAAATCAAATTATAGTCTTAAATATGTAGGCAACGGCTGTACACAAAAATAGAATTTTCATAATTTCAATTTCAGAATTCTAGCATTGGTGCAGCCGTGTGTTGCCTTTTGTCTTGTGTTTTTCCTTTGGTTTTTACAAATTAAAAATCAAGGCTAGATCCAATCAAGGTGAGCAAACCTAGTTGGTAAATCACAATCCAAGGATACAGAACGACGTATTGGATTGGGAGATTTGAATTGCTCAACGTAGACGTTGTTGACTTCTCTTGTCCAAGAAGGTGGTGTTTGCGCCATTGTCCCACGCAAGGGTTGATCAAAGGTGTCTTTTGGAGTTGAAAGAAGCGATCGTCATTTCCATACGATCCAAGATCGTATCACTTACCTAGCACGTTGCCCACCGAAGTAGGAGATTTGAATGAGGAATAATCTAGCATTTTCCTGAGGAAGAACCCACAGGATTACCAAAAATACGAGGCATAGAACATCAAATATACTTTGTACTCGAAGCTCTACTACCAAATTGACATGTTTTGGAATACATGGTGATTACAGTGAAGATACAACACAAAAATAAAAGGTGGTGCACATAAGGAAGACAACATTGTTGGCAAAGTTTGGTGCTTCATTGTAGCATTTCGTCAAACAGATTACTAGTTGCGTCGAACACCTTTATTCTCACCAATTTCTCCTTGATACTTGGATGTAATTATGATGTAATTATATAGTTGCATTGTTTTATCATTAGGCTTGAGGTTAATCATCAGGTTAATGGTAATATAGGCTTTTACACGATGTTTTTAGTCCGGCAAACTAGCCGTTAGAGTTGCCCTGGGTAACAGCCGACTAGCCGTTGTCTCTTGTTGTATATATTGACCCCATTCCCTATCTTTGAATACACACAAGTGTGTTTCTCACAAATTGTGAGCTTCTACTGCATGAATTGTGTTATTTTTCTCTATATGGTATCAGAGCCATTGAGCTGAGAAGCGATTACTGCAAATTCAAAAACTCTTACTATTTATCTCTTTCTTCATCCTCTATGTTTTTGAAATTTGACAATGGAATCAGCTGTCAGTGAAGCTCCATCTGTTCCTTGTCTTGCAACTCCAGCTATCTCAATAGGGGTTAGTTCATCTCACTCCACGATTGATTTAAACCCTGTAACTATAACCAACCATAAGCTCAGTGGCAATAACTAATTGGCCTGTTCAAAAGCTGTTAAGATGTTTATAACTGGGAAGGGTAAGGAAGCTTACCTAAGGCCTGAAACTATGGTTCCTGATGAGAAATCTGAGCAATCCAAAGTCGGGAATGCTGAGAACTCCATGAATATGTCATGATTAATTAGCTCTATGACTACAGATGTAAGTGACAACTTCATCCTTTATGATTCTGTTGCTGATATACGGCAAGCAGCACAGGAGATGTACTCCAAATTAGATAATGTTTATGAGTTCTATGAACTTGATGTCATGCTTCATGACATAAAACAAGGAGACTTACTAGTCAACGTATACTTTGGACAATTGAAAAAATATGGCCGCAAATTGATGTGTTTGACATACATAAGCCACTTCCTTCAATCTAAGTCTTCATGTTCTTTAAAAAAGAATTCGATGCTATTAGGGAAGGATACTTGGTACTAAGCCACTTCAATCAATGTTGTGTTTTTGGAGATTAGGCAAGAAGAAAGTAGAATAAAACTCATGATGAGTTCCAGTTCCTCCATTGGAGGGGCTGCCATGGCAGTTGCTGCACCCCATGCTACACACGGAAATAAAACCTCTTCCAATGTTGTTATCTGGAGATATACCTCTCCAAAGCAGTATGGTAACATAAGGGAACCAGAACCAACGTTTAAGTTTTGCAAGAAGATAGGCCACACTGAGGACAAATGCTATGCCAAGCATTGGAGACCTCCTTCTAAATTCAATGAACAGTGGAGGAACCCTGAACCATGGAGATCACAAGCTACAAACCAAGTAAACTGGAGAAGATCCAGTGCAGCAGTCTCCAGCAACTGTGTTACTTGACCATCTGAGGTTCCCATCCAATCTCAGTTTGATGCCATTTTTTAATTCATGAAGTAGCTTCAACCAAAGCAACAACCTTTGAGATCAATCAAGAAGCCATTCAGGCTACTATGGCCAGCTATGGTACAACTTATAAACTCCTTATTACATGGATTGTTGATTCTGGTACTACACATCACATGACCTGGAATGAGTATAAAATAACTAACTTTGTGCCATTTGCCAATCCTGCTAAAGTAAAAGTTGCAAATGGAACTAGAATAAGTATCCGTTGTAGTGGAAATATACAGTTGACAGAAACCTTAAGATTGAAGAATGTATTGTTTATCCCTGAACTAAGTTTCAACTTAATATCTGTGGGTCAAATTGCTGAGGATAATGTTTGTGAAGTTCTCCCCTTTTACCTGCTATTTTCAGGAGATCTTCTCCAAGAAGGTGATTGGCAGTTCTAACAAGGTCAATGGACTTTTCCTTTGTCAGGATGAAGAATCAAGTTCTCTCAGTAATCAAACTAGTTTAGGCTCATGGATGATAGCTAGTAGGAATACTAAGAGTATTTTTCTATGGCGTAAGAGATTAGGACATCCTAACTTGTATCTTAAGAGACTTATGACAGCCTTGTATGCCAATATTAATCAAAGTGACTTATTTTGTGAAGATTGTTAGTTTGCGAAAAGTTGTAGAGGTAACTTTCCTGCAAAATGCTATGAAAGGAGCTCTCCTTTCAGCCTGGTTCACTCAGATGTTTGGGGACCATCAATGGTAGCCAATATCAATGGAAGTAGGTGGTTCATCACATTTGTTGATGATCATTCCAGAGTAACCTGGGTATTCTTAATGAAACATAAATATGAAGTGGGTTATATAATTAAGAAATTGATATGTATGGTTCAAAATCAATTTAATTCCTCAGTAAAGGTCTTAAGTAAAAATAATGTGATGGAATACCTTGATAAATCAATTAAAGAATACCTGGGCACTAAGGGAATCCTTTATCAAACATCCTGCACTTACACTCTACAGCATAAAGGAGTGGTAGAAAGGAAGAACAAACATCTCCTTGAAGTCACAAGGGCACTTATGATGTCAGTGAAGGTTCCTAAGCATTACTGGGATAAGGGAGTACTTACTGCTACTCATCTCATTAACAGAATGCCTCCTAAAGTCCTTAGTTTTGATTCTCCCAAACATGTTTTGTCTCAGTCCTATCCTAATTCGAAGTTATTTTCAGAATTGCCTTTGAGGATCTTTGGGTGTGTTGTGTATAGACATATACCTGAGTAGTTCAGAAGCAAACTTGATATGAGATCAGAAAAAATGTATGTCTCCCTTGATGTAGTATTTGATGAGACATATATCTTTCTTGGGAATGCTCATACTCAAAAAGAATACAAACGTTACTCGCTTGCCTCAAAAAAATGTATGTCTCCCTTGATGTAGTATTTGATGAGTCAAGCTCCTATCATGATTCTGAAAACAACCTGTGGAGTATTGTTTATTTACCAAGAATTGAACCCACCAGAGAAGTTGGTAATCCTACTGAGGGGGAGAATAATTCCCTCCTCAAGAGGATTCACCTGAGTCTAGTCAACCCTCTAGCTCTCCCAGAAATGTGGGGGAAAACAATGAGGTCACATCCTCATACATAGAGGTATCTCTTATAGACAGCAGACCGATTTCTATAAGAAAGGGGGTCAAGGCTTGTGTAAGAATTAACACTCAAGAACATGTTCTTCAGTGAGCAATGCTTCCCAAGAATCAACATGTTCGTCATCTTAGGTTAATTAACACCTAGGGACGTGTTCGCCTCTTGAAAAGTTTGATCCTCCCTAAAAGAATGCTCAATCATTGATATGGATCTCACCTTGGATTGAAACCAAAGAACACAAGAAACTCTCTTGTGAAGAAAAGCGATGACTCAAAATTTTTATTAAAAAATGTCCCTCCTGCTACTTTTCGGCCAAGGGCTTTTCGAAAGGATTAAAGAATAACAATCCTAATGTCTAAAGGTTTCAACAATCTGAAAATAAAAAAAGAGAAAGATAAATTCTAAAATGGACAATGACAATCTTGGTTTTCTTGTACAGCTTTATCTTACACACGACTTTAGTCTCTGATATGGTCCGAATCAGCACTTGAGCTCTTCTTCAAAGTTGTAGAGAACAAAAGTTCCTTGATTTTAGTCACCGAGATCACTTGATTTCAATAACTCTTGAAGGAGATATGGATGTTTGAATTTCAGGTGTCACCAAGATAAGTGTTTCAGCTACACTCAACTTTATCACGAATTCCAGACATCTTAGACTCCTAATTGGAGAAAAGTGCTAGTGGTAAGAGTTGTATATCTATCTCTTAGCTGTCATTTGGCACTGAAATCCAGTGATTTGAGCCATCCGTTGAAAAGATCATCATCATCATACCCGGTATATCCCAACGACAGCAAAAGCTATTGTTAGGGTCTGGGGAGGGTGAGCGGCAGGCAAACAATACCTCTATCCATAGGGATAGAGAGTTTGCTTCCAGTGAGACCCCCAACTCTGGCTGTACCTGCATAAATGACACAATACTAGGAATATGATAGGAATATAATGTGTTAGTGAACAAATTCTGTAAATACAAATATGAAGCTCCCGATATTTTGAAAAGATATATCCAAAATATCGAGGCTATGTCAAGCTAAAACCATACTTTCCAGCATGAATGAATCTCAACGTTTCCAAGCTTTCTTGTTGGTCAAGGAACCTCCAAAAACCTATCTAAACCATCTTGACACAACCTTGAATTGATGTTAGTCATACCAAGACAAAAAACCGCGATAAACAGAAACACAAAATGCAAGTAAAACATGCAAGACAAAATCTAGGCTCAACCTAGCTTAAGTCACACCCAGCTATGATGCTCTAAGACAAACACTAGACACTAAGGCACTTAGTGGTTTGTAAACAAGGATCGTTTTTTTAGTCGAATCATCCTCTCCCCCTTAAAAAGATTCGTCCACAAATCAAGAAATGCATAGAGGAAAAGGATGTCTAACATCATGTGTTTCCTTACATGCATAGGGTGCAACATAAGAGGCAAGGAAAAACCATTCAACAAGAGACAATCATCCATATAGGGTAGCGTAGAAGAAGTGTAAAGAAACACACTACCGCTCGAATTTAAAGCCAAAGTCATTTCCATGCCTTAACAAGTCCTAGATCCTGGGTCAAATATGTAAATTGTCTAAAGCAAGGCACAAACCAAGGGAGTGTAAAGGCTAAAATGATCATGGACCATCAAAATGTGCAAAGGGAAATGAGAACACAAGTCATCACATGAACGAATGTCATGTAAACATAGAAAAGGACACAAATCATATTTGCTTGCATTTAGACCAGAGGGCATCAAAAGGGGCATATGTGGAACGTAAGTGCAGTAGATATCAAAAGGATCTTGATAGTAAAACACCTTAGCAAAGTTAACACATACATCAACATGCCAATCAAAGTTAGCTTCTAATGTGCACCTATCTAGTAAAGTATTGAACTAAGCAATGAAAGCATCATCATTAGAAACCAACTCAAGATTAGGGTGTTTAACAATTTCCAATTCTAAGGGTCATAAAGTTGTAGATGGACTAACATGGTTAGACATTTCGATATCAACAAATAATGCACCAACATCACAAGTATTAGGAATATGAAAATCAGAATGTAAATCAACTTGCAACGCATCAAAGGATACGTTTAATGAGTCAACAACATGTGCAACCATTAAAACCCGTTTCCTTCTCCTTGCTTCATGAATCTGTTTTGTAGGCCTCTAGTTTGAAAGACTCTAAAAACCCTTCTCAGCTGCTCTTTCAAGTGGATCATTATGCTTTTGAAGCTGCCTTTTATGATCTTCCATCACCTTTTGTGGAGATAATGCATTCAACCTATACAACTTGCCATTTAACTTGAAGGAATATCTATTAAGAAAACCATCATACATGACATGCTTATCATATTGCCATGGTCTTCCTAAAAGTATGTGACTAGCATGCATAGGGGCAACATCAAAAAGAATCTCATTCTTGTAGCTACCAATAGAAAATGAAACAAGAACTTGCCTGGTCACTTTAACTACACCAACATTATTAAGCCAAGATAACTTAAAGGGATGAGGGTGATCAATCATAGGTAAACCAAGCTTGCTAACAAGTTCAGTACTAGCTACATTAACACAAGATCTAGTATCAATAATCATAGTACATATCTTACCATCAATCATGCAACGTGTGTGAAATATGTTAGTTTGTTGAAGTTCATGTTCATTCATTTGCATTTGGGCATTAAGGCATGGTCTAACTACTAGAAACTCTCCACATTCGCCCTCTTCCTCGTTAATGCCACAATCTTCAACACTTTCTTCCTCAATTTCATCATGATCGGATTCAGATACATACTCATTAGTTTCCTCAACTAACACGATCCTCTTAAGATTAGGACAATCTCTAGAAACATGACTAATGCTTTTACAATGAAAACATTGAATATTAATAGTCCTAGAGGTCGAATTAGAAAACTTACCTTGTTGAGGGGTTGCATCACCAACCTTTGCCTTACCTCCTTACCTTTATCTGGGGCCGACATAGAATGGGTCGAGAAAGGTGTCGGCTATGGACGTTTAGCCTACGGCCTCATCTGGGGGGTATTCGTCCCTCTAAATTGTGTGGAAGATGAAAACTGTCGAGCCTGAGCATTTCTTCGTTACAACTGTGCTTCAACCTTCTCAGTAAGATGGACCAAAGAGGTCATGTCATAATAAGCATGCAACTCTGCAGTTTTGTCAATTTCCCAGTTTAAGCCACGGAGAAAACGTGCCATAGTGGCTTCTTCATCTTCATCAATGTCAGCCCTCATCAAGAGTAACTCCATCTCTTTGTAATACTCGTCGACACTTCTAGTGCTTTGCGCAAGATTTTGAAGCTTCCTATGCAAGTCTCTCTTATAAGACGTAGGAATGAAACTAATTCTCATGCACCTTTTCAATTCTTCTCATGTTTCTATCCTTCCCTCCCTAGATTTTTGTCTATCAGTATTAATCTTGTCCCACCATGTAAGTGCACAATCAGTAAACTCGAACACAACAAAATTAACTTTAGACATCTTTGAAAAGTTATCACAAGAATAGATCAAGTCTACTTTCCTCTCCCACTCATAGTATGTCTTAGCGTCACTCTTACTATAAAACAGAGGAATTTTCATCTTGATCCTACTTGTCTCATATTCTTGGTTGGACCTCTGATTATAATTAGGACAAAGCTGGGGATGACCTCGGTTTTGGCCAAATTAGACATGCTCGGAGGGTGGAGCATAACCTAATGCATCTTCATGCTCAATATAAGGATTCGGCTCATACTCACCATGAACATCACCTAGAGGTTGAATTCGGACATGTCATAGGGCCGCTCTCCCTCTTGCCCTGTGTACCCGGCGTCCTCTAACTGATGGAAGTGGAGCAGTATCATTTTGCATTATGGGTCCACTTATATTCACTTTGGAGTTGGTCTACTGTGGTCACAAGTCGTGTTGCATCCTCTGGAACTAATCAAGTCTATCAAACAACTCTTGTAGGGACGTCGTGTGTATGGCACCGCTCTTTTCCTCCAATGGTGGTGGAGTTCTCGAGGTACTCTTATGAAATCTAGCCATGTACTTAGAGCCTGAAACAAGACACTAAAACGAAAAAAGAGAAAAACAACACAAAGACAGAAGAGACAACGTTACATTAGTAGAAAACGAAATCAGTATATGTATGCCTCACCCTCTCATGTATATCACTCAATCTCATCACTTGTGTTTCTGGCTCAAGACCTTGAGTTAGAGATAATCAAAAAGAGCAAATCAATGAAGGGTCTTCAACAGCTAGTTTGTAGCCAGGTCTTCAATGGTACGAAAAGAGCACAACAACAGAGTGTACACCAATATAATTGACACACAAAACTTGGACACACTAAAGAATCAAAAAGAAATAAGAAACCAAATGTGATGTTTAAGGCTGAGCCAAAGAAACGCTAAGGGGTTGCCCTGGGCCATCCTTAACTAATCTTAGAGTTTATTCTATCTAATTGCACGTATGTATGTCCTAGTTGCAAACAAGTGCCCCAATAAGTGTGTATATAAGATTTTTGGGCTCAAGGTTATTTCAGAAATTTTTGAAAATTTTAGGTGTTTGAGGTACGGCTTGACGACAACCCACAAATGATCTTCTTTTCTTAAACACGAATTGTAATCCAATCAATAAATCACAACGACCAAATTGCCATTATGTCGAGGGGTTAGATCGTACCTTTTTTTAAATGGCCTTTTGTCTTTCTGTAGGAGATAAAAATTCAAAGAAATAAAAAAATTAAAATACGAGGTTGAGTAGGGTTATTTCTTGGGCGGTAGGGTTTCTATAGGGAAATTCTTTGCGATACAATGTGGGTTCCTAGTGTACCCATGGGAAACGAAGGGTGTAGATTAATAAATTAGGGTTTATAGATCAAAAGTTCCAATTTTGTGTATGTGACAGTTTTAAGACGGTAGGAACATCAAGAAGGCATTCTAGAAACACACAAATTATGCAAGTAAACAATACAAAGGCTAAAACTAGTCAAGAGCTTCAAATAGCAACAAGATTTAACATAAAAGACGGAAGCATTTTAGGCTGTGCACTAGATTATATATAAAAGCTGAATAAATCTACGAAAAACAACGAAATACAAATTCAACTAACATCACCAATTAGCCAAAAATAAATAATACATATATTTGGACTGAAAGAAATGGAAATTCAATTAAAATACACAATAAACACAAGCCTAGGTCCGAAATTGGATCTGGAAGACAGTGGAGTTCACAAACGAGAAGAAAATTGCAGTCATCAGAGCACTAGTAAAGCACACTTGTGAGGCAGCCAACTGAAAATGCAGATTGACTCTTCACGGATCTAAGAGAAAGAGAGAATATGATAGCTAGAAGTTGTCTCTTCAACGCATATGCAAACTGATGGTGTGACCGATTTTTTTTTGTGATTTGAACAGTAACAAACTAGGGATATGAGAATATTAAAAGGGTAACATTTAGGCTCTAATGCCAAATTGATGGGAATCTGATACGAGTTTGGCCTGATCCTCCTTTCAACCTTCGTGTGGAGAAGACTTGTTCGTCACCCTGGGTGAATTAACACTCAAGAACGAATTCTTCAATGAGCAATGCTTCCCAAGAATCGACTTGTTTGTGATCTTAGGTGAATTAACACATAGAGACGTGTTCGACTCTTGAAAAATTTTATCCTCTCTCAAAGAATGCTCAATCTTTGATATGGATCTAACCTTGCATTGAAACCAAAGAACGCAAAAAACTCTCTTGTGAAGAAAAGTGATGAATCAAAATTTTTATAAAAAAAAGATCTCTGCTGCTACTTTTCGACCAAGGGCCTTTAAAAATGATAAAAAGATAACAATCCTAATGTCTAAAAGTTTCGACAATCTAAAATAAAAAAAAAGATAAATTCTAAAATGGATAATGACAATCTTGGTTTTCTTGTACAACTTTATCTTGCACACAACTTAGTCTTTGATATGGATCGAATGAGCTCTTAAGCTCCTCTTAAAAGTTGTATAGCACAAAATTTCCTTGATTTTAGCCACCAAGGTCACTTGATTTGGATAATTATTGAAGGAAATATGGTTGTTTGAATTTTCGATGTCAGCAAGATAAGTGTTTTAGCTGCACTTAACTTTATCACGAATTTGGGGAAAGGGTTCTTGACTAATAGGATGTTCAAATTAAATGTCATCATTGTTGTACCAAAGAAAGATTTGCCTGCAGAGGCTAATGACAATGTTTCCTCTTCTGTTTACATGCTTGAATCTTCTTGTTTATGGCATTTTCATTTGAGACATGTGAATTATAAGTCATTACAACGTATGGTTAATCTTGACTTGTTGCCCAAATTAAAATTTGATAATGAAAAATGCCAAATTTGCGTTGAAGCAAAGTTGACAAAAGAGCCATTTCATTCAATAGAAAGGAACACTGAACCATTGGATTTAATTCATACGGACGTGTGTGATTTAAAGATTGTGCAAATGAGAGGTGGTAAAAAGTATTTCGTAACTTTTATCGACGATTGCACACGATACTGTTATGTCTACTTACTAGGTAGAAAAGACGAGGCCCTTGATGCTTTCAAGGACTATGAAAATGAAGTTGAGAATCAACAAAGCAAACGAAATAAAGCAATTCGTAGTGATATAGGTGGCGAATATGATGCACCGTTTAATGAATTCTGTTCAGAACAAGGCATTATCATCAAACAAATACACCATATACACCTCAATCGAACGGTATTATGGAACGCAAAAGCCGAACATTGAAAGAGATGATCAATGCTATGTTGATAAGTTCGGGCTTACCCCAAAACTTGTGGGGAGAAGCCATACTCTCAGCTAATGTTATTTTGAATAGAATTCCATCCAAGCAAATGGATAAACCCCATATGAGCTATGGAAAGGCTACAAGCCAAGCTACAAATACTTGAAAGTGTGGGGGTGTCTAGCTAAGGTTGTTGTACCTAAACTGAGACAAGTTAAAATTGGACCTAAAACAGTTGATTGCATATTCATCGGTTATGCAACGAACACTAGTGCATATCAGTTCATGGTGCACAAATCAGATATTCCTGACAAACATGAAAACATAATCATGGAGTCAAGGAACGTAGTGTTCTTCAAGGATGTCTTTCCGAGGAAAGACAAGAAACAAGAAGAAGAGACGAGAGCTGGTAAGCGAGTGCATGAGGCGACTACTCAAGGTAATGAGGCAATTTGTCAAAGCAAGCGTGCCAGAGTACCAACTTTGTTTGGTCCTGATTTTCTAACCTATATGGTAGTAAATGAGCCAAGGAATTTTTCCGAGGCGATGTCAACTTCAGAAGCTTCGTTTTGGAAAGAGGCAATCAACAGTGAGATAGACTCGATTCTTCAGAATCACACTTGGTAGTTGGTTGATCTTCCACCAGGAAGTAAACCACTCGGGTGCAAGTGGATTTTTAAGAAGAAATTGAAAGAGGATAGGTCTATCAAAAAGTGTAAAGCCAGGTTGGTAGCAAAAGGCTATCGACCAAAGGAAGGCTTTGACTTTTTTGACACCTACTCACCAGTAACTAGAATCACGTCTATAAGAGTTCTAGTTGCAATTGCTACAGTCTACAATCTGAAAATCCACCAGATGGATGTGAAGACTGCTTTTCTGAATGGTGAGTTAGATGAAGAAATTTATATGGAACAACCGGAAGATTTTCTAGTTCCTGGACAAGAGTCTAAAGTCTGTAGACTCGTTAAGTCCCTGTATGGACTTAAGCAAGCGCCCAAACAGTGGCACTTGAAATTTGATCAACCTATGTTAGCTAATGGTTTCAAGATCAATGAGTGTGACAAGTGTGTCTACATTAAGAACACACAAAATGCATACGTAATAGTAAGTCTCTATGTGGATGACATGCTAATCATGGGAAGTACTCGGGACATCATCTTAAATACAAAGAAGATGTTGACGAGGATCTTTGACATGAAGGATATGGGAATTCCTAACGTTATTCTAGGAATTAAAATTTCTAGGATAATCGAAGGACTGGTGTTGTCACAAACTCACTATATTGAATCTGTTCTAAAACGTTTCAATATGCTTGATGTGAAACCAGTGAAGACTCCACTTGACTTAAGTACTCACTTAAGGAAGAACCTGCTGGAAATCATTCATATAAATTAACTTCTGTACAGTAATGGCCAACCTGAACCGAGATCCGAGTGGACTGGATAGTTCTACTAAGTAAAGGTAGTTCAGATAGCGTAATTGTATTTGCGTTTTGGGCTGACCACTGCCTATCGATCTCGACACCTCAGCACAACAATCGAGAGTTGTGTTTTCTGCCGTTTCAGCTGGGCTCTGCTCTGTCATGCCCCTGTATGCCACAGTTGTAGCATTTCCCAGTGAACTTCTTGGCTATCTTCTTGCCTTTCTTGTTCACCCCGAGCTGGCCCTTCATTTTCTTGGCCTCTGCGACATGAGCCTTGGCCTGACCAGGATTTGTCTATGGCTTTTGTTTAGATCTGCGATTATCTTCCTCTATGCGGAGTCGGACAATCAGATCTTCCAAAGACATCTCCTTTCGCTTGTGTTTGAGATAGCTTCTGAATTCCCTCCACGAAGGCGGTAGCTTCTCAATCACCGCAGCCACGACGAAATATACACTGAGCAGCATGCCCTCTTCTTCCATCTCGGCTACCAAAGTTTGAAGTTTCTCACCTTGAGAAACAACAGTGCGAGAGTCAGACATCTTGAAATCAAGGAATTTGCTGACAATAAACTTTTTAGTGCCGACATCTTCCATACGGTATTTCTTTTCCAATGCCTGCCACAAACCCTTTGCGGTCTTGTACATGCAGTACAAATCGTATAAAGAGTTGTCAAAGAACCCCCAATATATGGCTCAAACAAACATAATTGTTGAAGTTCCAAGCCTCAATAGAGAGTTTGTAGTCCATAGATTGGGTCTGACCCTCCTCAGAACCCCCACAGGCGGGTCCTCGGTGAGGAACGAAGCCAGTCCCACGGCAGTCAGAAAGAACAGCATCTTCGGCTGCCAACATTTGAAGAAGCTCCCACTGAACTTCTCCAGTTTCTCCACTTGGGCCATAGGAGGACCCTGTGCAGGAACGTTTTTCGGCACTCCAGTATTTGGTGCCATAGGAGGAGAGCTGTGCACGTCTGCGCCTTGAACAGAGCTTGAACTCGCGTTCTCCTATCTCAACAACCTATCTCAACAACCTGGCGAGTTTGAAAATAACAACCTCCACCCAGCTGTCGAGATCCGATATGATGCTACAGGACTCGGCCTACGGTCTGCAGTCCCAGTCCGGCCTATAGCCCAGTCCATAACCTGAGCCTTTCAGGTCTATAGCCCAGTCCGCTTACCTAGGCACAGGCCCAGGTCAGGGCCGAGCTGAGCTGACTTTCCCTTTACTTTGAGCATTAACTTCTCATTCACTCAGTATCGGAATCGAGTGATTCAAAAGCCTACAATTATCTGCTCATCGTGTAGATAATCAAGGACTCATTCGTTTCCACTAAGCACTAGTGGACCTACTCGTAATATTAGCTCAAAGTACGTTTCTAACCACAACTTGCAACTTGGCCCAATTACAATATGCTTCCTTTTCCTCCAACAGCATTTGCGGCACAGAAAGGAGATGATTGTAGGGGAATGGAGACGTGAGAGGCCTATATGCAATTAATGTCCAAAGATATGTCACATTGCATAACAATTGTAGCGCCCCACACCCCGGCCCAGCCGAATACGGTGCGCCTGCCGTACTTCACTACGGAGAGTACCAGACGTCAATCCATAACATGTCATAGTCCAGAATAAAATACGTGACTTTCATGCTTACACGTCAACTAGTAAGCAAAACCGAGGCAGAATAAAAACTTTTAAAATAAAAGCGTCTTAGCAACCATCATCAGTCTTACAATCAGGTTCACAAAATGCGGGAATCCAAAATTAAATGTTTCCAACATTAATCATACACGTTCATCAATCACTTCCATCATAGCAGAATTTCCTTAAGTCGCCACCTCTCGCTCTTCTACGGATAAGAAACCCTAGGTTCATCTTCGATCCATTCAACCCTATTTCCTACGGGTTTTGGGGGAAAAATAAAGGTTGAGTGACAACATCACCAGCAAGTAAACCATAAATAATCGTGAATTAAGTGGAAAGTACATACAAGAACTGAACCCCAAAATTCGGTTTAGAAACATACCTGGCCTTCCATCCAATACCCATAAGTAATCAGCTCATAACTTATCAAAGATCATAACTTTCTAGAGATCATAACTTATTAAAGATCATAACTTATTAAAGATCATAACTTATTAAAGATCAAAACTTATTAGCTGCCAAGTCATAACATCTTGGTGTAAGTAACATGTACTAAATACTCGATGAACCATTAAATGCAACATGCATGAGTATGCACATGTGACGCGTCATGATAAAACGAGGATAAGTTCTTTCGTTCTTTCTGTCAAAACATCATCGTCAAGAAAACAAGAGAGTGTTCAGATCTATTCTATCCGGATCTGAGGCGGTCATATTCTTTCCTTCGAATCTATTATTTCCGAATCCGAAAACGGTCACATCATCAATCATAGTCACCAGGTCTATTCTCTCCGGGCCTGTACGATCGTAATCATCATAATCAGGTCTATTCTCTCTAGTCCTGAACGGTCATAACCATCATAGTCAAGTCTATTCTCTCCGGGCCTGAACGATCATAATCATCAGATCAATTAACCCCGGATCTGGAACGGGTCCTGCTGGCCAGAAACATACGGTACCGATGGAAAGCGTTCTTTTAAAAACAGAATCTTTTCTTTAAAAATGCTTTTTCATCATTCTTTCTCATAAAACCAATTTCATAAATCATGTAAATGATGATGATGCAATGTATGACATGTACCATGCAATTCGTGACATAATGCATCACATGCATACACGTAACATTCTTATTCCTTAGACTGGAAAAAATTTCCAGAATTATCGTTCTGTTGCGCGGCCTATAAACCTCGTAATTTAGGCCCATCATCATGATTTCGTAACATACATATGCATAAGGGTGTCTTTTCTATTCGCCATATAATTTTGGTAACGTTACGAGACGTGTAAGACCCATATTTTATTAAATTACTAAACAGGCTACTGCTGAATCCATCAGTGCAGTTCCCCACCTTTACCTTTCTTTCAAGCCCAATAAGACTTGTTTAATTTGGGCCAGGCCTGGAAAAATACTGCTAACATGCCAATAAATAAAGTTCATTAACCCAAGCCGGTTAAACAAGTCTTAAATCACAAGAACGAAGTCTCCAACTAGTTCCATTATTTCGGCCTAGTTTTCCTGTTCAGTAGCGCTCGCTTTACTTCGGTAGTTACCCCTTAAAATAATTATTTTAGGCTGATTAATTTACATGGACATGCTCATCTATATCCTAAGCCATTATCATAAAGTTTACGGAGTAACATAATAATTGTAAAGGGGTCATTTATTCACTTTTCCAAAACGGGTACATGCTGATTCCTGGGGTGACCAGTTTTACCACGAATTTTATTGTGATCAAACCATAAGTCCTTTTTCAAAAAATTCCAACTCTCATATTTGCTACATACATAGGGCTAATATATCATGCCAAAAATTAGCTTAAATGGATACTTCTAATATCCCTTTTTAGGTCATACAAAGCGTCACATTATTCTGCCCTGTTCCAGTAATTTCTATTTTGTCACATTTCCTTACTATAAGTATTCCAACTTGAGTTATTCTTCATAAATAACTTACTAATCATCAAATACACCTTTCAGCATAAACTTTACAGGGTCTAATACATTCTAAAGGTCATCTACAAATCACTTCAAAAATAGTTTCAAGGTTACACGTAACACACCTTGATCTTGCACCTTTTGTTCATAATAAAATCTATTCTTGGCACATCTTGTGTATATGTACTATATCCCAAAACAGCCCATTTTCACACACATGCAAAGGCTTAAATCTCATTTTCATCATGAACATATTACACCAAAATCATAAAGCATACATCTTGTACACATCCTTTACCCCACAAGTTACAATCTATCACAAGAACCACATTTATCCCTCATTTTCATCCAACCGTCCCCCTTACATGTCAAAGAAGAGAACTTTTCCATATTCATCTTAGATTAACATCATATTCATACTTAAAAAGAGCAAAGAACCCACCTTTGAAGAAAATCTCATACATGCAAGCCACTTATCCTAGAAATCCAAAAACTTCATGCTTCAAGCTTAGCATTTTACATCTAAGATTAAACTTAGTAACATCTAGCTATTCAAGCACATACTTTCACACAGAAGTCATGAATATTTATAGTGTACTTGCCTTCTTCAAGCTTACACCTTTCCTTAGCTTGGAATGAGTGAAGTCTTCCTCTTCTTCACTACATATACCCCACGGTTTGGAGGGGAAAAGAACAAACATTAGCTTTTATCTTAAGTAAAAGATAAAACCAAATGGAGGCTAGATTGCTTACCAAAATGACCCTAATATAATGCTATATTTTGGTACATATACCCCACGGTTTGCCGTTTTTTGACCCTAATATAATGCTATATTTTGGTATTCTAAAATTTAACTAATCAATCAAAGTCCTTAGATTACTACCTATCCTTCAAAATCAAATTTACGTAAAGGATAAGTCAAAGCTAATCAAGGAAAAATGACATAACTCAAATCCCTAAAATTTCGTACTGGAATTACACCCTGTCGGTTATGAGCTTATATCTGCTTCTAGACGCCGAATTAGGGTTTGCACTCTTCATAAAAGTTGTAGATCATGAAATGCTCTTGAATTTGGGCTCTTGAATCATCTTATTTGGACTATTATTGACAGAGATACGGGCCTCCAAAGATTAGGTATCCATCCAGTAAACTTCAGTACTTTCCATTCTGGACTCCCAACTTGCACCTGATTTCGGTCCATCTTGTAGCCCGAATTATCAAAATTGTAAAACATACAAATCGTCACATATTGAGTTATCTGAAACCTCCAAGTGGTTTGAACCCATTTGGATCAGTACTCCGACCTAGGCGTCAAAAATACCGACTGGTGTCCAGCTGTCTTCCTGAAAAATAGGGACTCTTCAAGCCACTTTCTTTATTTAGCCTTGCTTCCTTAGAAAACACTGAAACACGATAATTAGAACTAAAACACAAACTAAAAGACTCTATAAAATATACTAGACCCAAAATAAAGACAACTCAAACAACTAGACTCGATATTACGACGACAACGCATGAAATGACCATACTGCCCTCCCACCAACCCTTACATCATATGATATGCAATAAACTCAAGGACAATCAAATCATGGCCTCAATAAACATAGGAAAATCATGCATCTACATTCCTTGACTCATCTTGCACAAGTTTGAACAAGAAGCTCTTTAGTTTGCATCTTCTATTTGCACAAAAGTTTCTTGTTTGTGGAGTTAGTATGTTCAACACCCTTGTTTGTGAAGTTTGTATGTTTAGGGCTCCTTGAATCGCATCATCTTCACTACATATACCCCACGGTTTGAAGGGGAAAAGAACAAACATTAGCTTTTATCTTAAGTAAAATATAAAACCAAATGGAGGCTAGATGGCTTACCAAAATGAAGCTTGAATGGTGTTCAAACTTCTAAGAAACTAGTACCACCTAAGAGCTTGAAAGCTTGCACCTAGTGACCATGGGGGTCACGGTTGTTGAGTAAGAACAGAGCAATGTGAGCTTCACTCAACGAAGGATACAAAATCTTCTTAAGGATTTTAGAGTTTTCTTACCTAGACCAAGTTGAGCTTGGATGATTCTTACACCTTCTTGGTTCCACCTAGCCGTGTGCCTTGGGGAGAAGAGAGGGAAAGTTTCTTGCTCTTTGTGAGTTCTTGAGGGTTGAGAGTAAGAGAGAGTTCTAGGGTTTTCTTGGATAAGATTTTCTTCACTTAGGCTAAGGGTTAGCCGTTGGAAGCAAGAGAGAATAAGGGGGTAACCTTGGCATGGTTAAGTTAATTAACCCAAGTTACTTTAGCTAATCAAGGTTACTTTATGACTAACTTGGGCTACTTTATCCAACCATAGTTACTTTAAGGCTAACTTGGGTTACTTTAACCTTGTGGTTAGCTTAAAGTAACCATGGTAAGGTTTTGAAATGCTCCTTGGTTAGCCATAGAGGGTAATCCGGCGGTTTAAGCATTAAGTGGCCTTTACCATGCTTAATTCTCTTTCCAAGGGGTTTAATGAAAAGCTATGTAGGTAGTTGCCCCTTTTTACTAATTATTTTTCCCTTTTCTTGATTTAAAATATAATTAATGAAATTATGATCCTTCTTGGACTCATGGGGCCGAAATTTTGTGGAAGTTGGGGAAAAATTGTCCCACGACTTAAAATGGTTTAATTGCTATTTGGGCTTATTTAAAGAAGACCCTTATGATAAGCCTTCTTTTAATTTGAAGGAAAACCTTCTAAGGCCCTTTTTATCCTTGTGGCCGAAATCTCCTAGGCCCTTGGGGTGAATTGGCCACTTCACATAGTCTATAATCTATGCTTGAATTGTTATACAATATTTTCCCTTAACACAAATCTAATTAAAGAAGTAATCATAAAACTAAATAAATTGTACTTGAAAATGTAACTTTCCATAATTTCATTTAGACACGTCTCAAGTACAATGTGATTCCTCGTTAGGTACAACATCCTCTCCCCCTTATTACAAGTTTCGTCCTCGAAACTTAAGAGCGCTAATCAAAAAGGTGAGGGTACAGGTTCTTCATGTTTTCTTCCATCTCCCAAGTGGCCTCATCAATCGCGTGGTGCCTCCATTGTACCTTAACCATAGGAATAGATTGTTTCCTTAGTAGCTTTTCCTTGTGATCAATAATCCTTTCCGGTTCTTCTACGTATGTCGCGTCGGCTTCAACTTTCAAGGGTTGCTCCTCGATAATATGGCTAGGCTCGTGCACATACCGACGAAGTTGTGATACGTGAAGTACATCGTGTAATTGAGATAGTGACGGCGGTAGCGCTAGTCGGTATGCGACTTCTCCAATTCTTTCAAGAATCTCATATGGTCCAATAAACCTTGGGCTTAACTTCCCTCTGATACCGAATCTCCTAACTCCTTTTGATGGCGGTACCTTCAAGAATACATTTTCTCCTGCTTGAAATTCCAATGGCCACCGTCTCTCGTCTGCCCAAATCTTACTTTTATCTTGGGCCACTTGTAACCTTTGCTTTATGATCATGATTTTCTCTCGAGTCTGTTCTACTAGATCAGGTCCTGTGAAAACCTTATCTCCGATTTCATCCTAGTAAAGTGGAAAACGGTACTTTCTTCCGTAAAGTGCTTCATACAGAGCCATCCCAATAGATCGACGATAACTGTTGTTATAAGAAAACTCCACTAATTTGAGATTCTTGTCCCAACTCCCTCCAAAATCAAGTGTACAAGTTCGCAACATGTCTTCCAGCGTTTGGATAGTCCTCTCCGATTGACCATCCGTTTGAGGGTGAAATGCAGAGCTCATTCGTATCTCGGTGCTCATCGCTTTTTGAAAAGCTGTCTAGAATCGCGATGTAAAGTGAGGGTCGCAGTCACATACAATGCTTACGGGTACTCCATGAAGGCTCACAATTTGATCAACATACATCGTAGCCAACTTTTCCATAGGAACCTTGA
Organism: Eustoma russellianum; assembly: GCA_036186865.1. Classification (NCBI taxonomy): domain Eukaryota; kingdom Viridiplantae; phylum Streptophyta; class Magnoliopsida; order Gentianales; family Gentianaceae; genus Eustoma; species Eustoma russellianum. The sequence continues at coordinate 15,635,366 of AP025072.1, read as the reverse complement.
TCGTCATAGCCATGAAGTGAGCGGATTTTGTTAGACGATCAACAACCACCCAAATGGCATCATGTCCACCCTTTGTCCTTGGTAAGTCAGTCACGAAATCCATAGTAATATGATCCCACTTCCATTCGGGGACTTCAAGAGGTTGTAGTAATCCGGCGGGTCTCTGATGTTCCGCTTTCACCTTCTGGCAAACAAGGCATTTTTCTACGAACTCCGCAATTTGTCTTTTCATGCCATGGCACCAGAATTTTTGTTTTAAGTCTAGGTACATCTTGTGGGTTCCAGGATAGATAGACAAACGTGTATTATGAGCTTCACGAAGAATTTCGTTCCTTATATCATCGTCATTATGCACGCACAATCTTCCTCAAAACCACATGATATCATCATTCCGGATCTTAAAATCCTCAGATGGTTTCGTCCTTAACCTGTCCTTTATTTCCTTCAAAATCTCATCCTTTTCTTGCCCCTCCTTAATTTTGTCAATTAGCGAAGGAATCAATACCAACTTTGCGAGCATTCTCTCAATGGAATCAACCTCCTCCAGATCAAATTCTTCCATATCACGCTGCAGAGGTGGTTGATGCGGATGGCTTCTCTTTCTACTCAGAGCGTCAGGTAACTTTATTGGCTTTTCCCGGATGATACTGAATAGAAAGGTCGTAGTCCTTCATCAACTCTATCCACCTGCGTTGGCGCATATTTAATTCTTTTTGGGTGAAGAGGTACTTAAGGCTCTTGTGATCTGTGAAGATTTCGCACCTTTCACCGTACTAATAATGTCTCCATATTTTTATGGCAAAGACTACGGCTGCTAATTCAAGATCATGTACCGGGTAAATTTGTTCAAATGGTTTTAGCTTTCTAGATGCATACGCAATCACTCGATCTTTCTGCATGAGTACACATCCAAGTCCATTCTTAGAGGCATCACTATACACCACAAAATTTTCACCCGGAATAGGTTGTGCCAAAACTAGGGCAGAAGTTAGCTTCTCTTTTAATTTAGTAAAACTCTTTTCACAATCTGAGGTCCATTCGAACTTGGTATTCTTCTGTGTCAAACGGGTAAGAGGCAATAGCAATTCGAGAAATCCCCTCGACAAACTTACGGTAGTAGCCGGCGAGACTGAGAAAACTCCGTACTTCTGTAATGTTGGTCAGCCTTGGCCACTCTTTGATTGCCTCCATTTTCTTTCGATCTACGGATATACCAACTTCAGATATCACGTGTCCCAGAAATGCTACACTGCGTAGCCAGAACTCGCATTTACTAAATTTAGCATACAATTGTTTTCTACGTAAGATGTCGAGAACAGTCCTTAAATGAGCCATATGGGACTCTTCATCAGGTGAGTAGATCGAGATATCGTCAATGAAGACTACTACGAACTTGTCCAGTTGCTCTTGAAATACTCGATTCATTAGATCCATAAATGTCGCGGGGGATTGGTCAATCCAAACGGCATTACGAGAAATTCGTAATGTCCATAACGTGTTCTGAATGCAGTTTTCAGAATGTCCTCGGCTTTGATCTTTAATTGAAAGTATCCGGAACGACTGAAAATTCGTGCTCCCCGAAGCTGATCGAACAGATCGTCGATCCTAGGCAATGGGTACTTGTTCTTTATAGTGATCTTGTTGAGTTCTCAATAATCTATACATAACCGCATACTTCCGTCCTTTTTCTTTACAAACAGTACGGTGGCACCCCAAGGCGAAACACTTGGGCGAATGAGTCTCTTCTCTAACAATTCACGTAACTGTTCTTTCAACTCCTTCAATTCCGCAGGTGCCATTCGATAGGGAGCCTTCGATATTGGCTCCGCTCCCGGAATTAGATTAATTTCAAAAGATATTTTTCGATCCGGAGGAAGGCCCGGTAGTTCCTCTGGAAACACATCGGGATATTCTCAGACCACCGAGACTTGAGAAAGGTCAGAGGGCGCTTGATTGACATTTATTGTATAAACGAGAAACCCTTCGTGTCCTTTCTTCAATGCCTTGCTGGCGCGAATCGCATTTACATAAACATTCTTGGGGCACTTCCTTAATTTCGAGCCTCCTTGAAAGTTTACTTCCTTACGTGTGGGATCCTTAATTGTAACCTGCTTTTCACTACAATCGATGTGGGCAAAATTCTTGGAGATCCAATCCATCCCAAGAATCACATCGAAATCCGTCATGGGTATAGGAATTAGGTCAGCATCAAACCGGTGATCATCGAACTCAAGTTCGCAGTTTCTGAAAATGTGGTGAGACACAAGCACCTGATCCCTAGCTGCTTGAACTCTATAGGGCGTATCACTATAGGTTGGATTGTGATCAATATTCTTTGCGAATTTCTTTGATATAAAGGAGTGGCTAGCACCACTATCAAATAGTACATTGGCAGGTACTGAGCATACTAAAATAGCTCCTGGATATGCGAGATTTACTAAGCAACAGCAGGGCAATAGTATTGACAAAATCTAAATATTGCATAAACTTTAAAATGTACCTGCCACCACATCATTGGCCTCTTCAGCAGCTGCGCCTGTCATAGCATGAACTCTCGCATTAGTACGCAGACGGTGGTTCTTAGGTTGTTGCTGCTATGGGGCCCCTTTCTCTGGAGAATCTTTAGCCATGTGTCCTACTTTTCCACACCCAAAACATGTGGTTCCCTTATCTGGACAATCATTGAGGATGTGTCCCACCTTGCCACACCCGAAGCACTTTCTTGCCTGAAAGTAGCACTCCCCAACGTGACGTTTGTTGCAGTGAGAACAATTTGGAATTGCAGACTGCTGGTCCTGATTCTTTGACTGATTCTTTTGGGAATGGCGTTGGAATCGGTTCTTTCCTCCGCGTCCTGGGCCCCTTGAGTTTTGCTTTGCAGCTTTGCGGGACCCTCCACTCCCTGATGTTTCTCTCCCTCTTTTCTGTCCTATCTCATCACGGCGAATAATATCCCTCTCTATTCTGTAGCAAGCGTCCAATAGTGCACCAAAATTTGTCGGGTTCGCATTGACCAACCAGGTCCTGATCCTAGGGTTTAACCCTCTTTCAAACTTTAACATTTTAGTCTCTTCATCGTTCATAGTAGATGGTTAGAATCTTCCCAGGGCTATGAACCTATTAGCATATTCTGCGACTGTCATTCCTTGTTCTTGTACTAACGACTCGAACTCATGTCTCTTCTGCAGCTTAACGGAGGGTGGTATGTAAAATTTGTTGAATTCTTAGAGAAATCTCTCCTATGGAATCGGCCTTGGTAGGGATTGCATGTTGGTCTTCCACCATTGGTTGGCCTCTCCAAGTAGGAACGGCCTGACAGCCTAGTTTTTACTTCATCGGGTGCTCGAATCAACTCAAAGCAATTCTCAACTTCATCCAGCCACTTTTCAGCGGCATCCGAATCTAACTTTCCTTCAAAGGGCAGAACATTAGCTCTTTTCAGTTTTTCGAAATAGTACTGAGCATCCCTGACCGGTTCGTGAGACTGAGGGACATTCTGTTGCAACATCACTTGACCGATTTGGATTACGGTCTGGCAGAAGTTCTGGAAGGCATTAATATCTGGAATCATTTGGGGTAAAGGCCCCTGGGGTTGCGGAATGTTCTGAGCCGGGGGTGGATCTTGTGGTGGTGGGGGTGGAGGAACCTGAGCAGGTGGAGGAGGAATAGGCTCCTGCACCTCTGGTCTGACTCTGGCAGGTCTGCCTCGTGGTCGTACCATCTGCACTACGAAGTGTCGAAGTTTATTCAAGGGCAGAGTGTCGTAATAAGTGACGGACTTTAATTCAAAATTCAATAGGAGTTTTAATGGATAAGTCAAGATGATATAAAATTTCATAGACTAAGATTTCGTTATTGGGCCACGACTCTAACTTCCAGTCTAAATTATCCTAGTCCAAGGTCAACTCACATCTAGGATCATGACTTAGATCTAAGATCAAACTTAGTTGACTAAAATCATAACTTAGTTCTATATTCTGCCTGAATCTAGAACCTCAGCTCTGATACCACCTATAGCGCCCCACACCCTGGCCCAGCCGGATACGGTGCGCCCGCCGTACTTCACTACGGAGAATATCAGGCGTCAATCCATAACATGACATAGTCCAGAATAAAATACATGGACTTTCATGCTTACACGTTAACCAGTAAGCAAAACTGAGGCAGAATAAAAACTTTTAAAATAAAAGCGTCTAAGCAACCATTATCAGTCTTACAATCAGGTTCACAAAATGCGGGAATCCAAAATTAAATATTTCCAACATTAATTCATACACGTTCATCAATCACTTCCATCATAGCAGAATTTCCTTAAGTCGTCCACCTCTCGCTCTTCTACGGATAAGGAACCCTAGATTCATCTTCGATTCATTCGACCCTACTTCCTGCGGGATCTGGGGGGAAAATAAGGGGTGAGTGACAACGTCACCAGCAAGTAAACCATAAATAATCGTGAATTAAATGGAAAGTACATACAAGAACAGAACCCCAAAATTCGGTTTAGAAACATACCTGACCTTCCATCCAATACCCGTAAGTAACCTGCTCATAACTTATCAAAGATCATAACTTACTAGAGATCATAACTTATTAAAGATCATAACTTATTAGCTGCCAAGTCATAACATCTTAGTCTAAGTAACATGTACTAAATACTCGATGAACCATTAAATGCAACATGCATGAGTATGCACATGTGATGCGTCATGATAAAACGAGGATAAGTTCTTTCGTTCTTTCTGTCAAAACATCATCGTCAAGAAAACAAGAGAGTGTTCAGATCTATTCTATCCGGATCTGAGGCGGTCATATTCTTTCCTTCGAATCTATTATTTCCGGATCCGAAAACGGTCACATCATCAATCATAGTCACCAGGTCTATTCTCTCCGGGCCTGTACGGTCGTAATCATCATAATCAGGTCTATTCTCTCTAGGCCTGAACGGTCATAACCATCATAGTCAGGTCTATTCTCTCCGGGCCTGAACGATCATAATCATCAGATCAATTAACCCCGGATCTGGAACGGGTCCTGCTGGCCAGAAACATACAGTACCGATGGAAAGCGTTCTTTTAAAAACGGAATCTTTTCTTTAAAAATGCTTTTTCATCATTCTTTCTCATAAAACCAATTTCATAAATCATGTAAATGATGATGATGCAATGTATGACATGTACCATGCAATTCGTGACATAATGCATCACATGCATACACGTAACATTCTTATTCCTTAGACTGGAAAAAATTTCCAGAATTATCGTTCTGTGCGCGGCCTATAAACCTCGTAATTTAGGCCCATCATCATGATTTCGTAACATACATATGCATAAGGGTGTCTTTTCTATTCGCCATATAATTTTGGTAACATTATGAGGCGTGTAAGACCCTTATTTTATTAAATTACTAAACAGGGTACTGCTGAATCCAGCAGTGTAGTTCCCCACCTTTAACTTTCTTTCAAGTCCAATAAGACTTGTTTAATTTGGGCCAGGCCTGGAACAATACTGCTAACATGCCAATAAATAAAGTTCATTAACCCAAGCCGGTTAAACAAGTCTTAAATCACAAGAACGAAGTCTCCAACTAGTTCCATTATTTCGGCCAAGTTTTTCTGTTCAGTAGCGCTCGCTTTACTTCGGTAGTTACCCCTTAAAATAATTATTCTAGGCTGATTAATTTACATAGACATGCTCATCTATATCCTAAGCCATGATCATAAAGTTTACGGAGTAACATTATAACTGTAAAGGGGTCATTTATTCACTTTTCCAAAATGGGTACATGCTGATTCCTGGGGTGACCAGTTTTACCACGAATTTTATTGTGATCAAACCATAAGTCCTTTTTCAAAAATTCAAACTCTCATATTTGCTACATACATAGGGCTAATATATCATGCCAAAAATTAGCTTAAATGGATACTTCTAGGATCCCTTTTTAGGTCATACAAAACGTCACATTATTCTGCCCTGTTCCAGTAATTTCCATTTTGTCACCTTTTCTTACTAAAAGTATTCCAACTTGAGATATTCTTCATAAATAACTTACTAATCATCAAATACACCTTTTAGCATAAACTTTACAGGGTCTAATACATTCTAAAGGTCATCTACAAATCACTTCAAAAACAGTTTGAAGGTTACACGTAACACACCTTGATCTTGCACCTTTTGTTCATAATAAAATCTATTCTTGGCACATCTTGTGTATATGTAATATATCCAAAACAGCCAATTTTCACACACATGCAAAGGCTTAAATCATGAACATATGACACCAAAATCATAAATCATACATCTTGTACAAATCCTTGATCCCACAATTTACAATCTGTCACAAGAACTACATTTATCCCTCATTTTCATCCGACCGTCCCCCTTACATGTCAAAGAAGAGAACTTTGCCATATTCATCTTAGATTAACATCATATTCATAATTAAAAAGAGCAAAGAACCCACCTTTGAAGAAAATCTCATACATGCAAGCCACTTATCCTAGAAATCCGAAAAATTCATGCTTCAAGCTTAGCATTTTACATCTAAGATTAAACTTAGTAACATCTAGCCATTCAAGCACATACTTTCACACAGAAGTCATGAATATTTATAGTGTACTTGCCTTCTTCAAGCTACCTTTCCTTAGCTTGGAATGAGTATGGAATGAGTGAAGTCTTCCTCCTCTTCACTACATATACCCCACAGTTTGGAGGGGAAAAGAACAAACATTAGCTTTTATCTTAAGTAAAAGATAAAACCAAATGGAGGCTAGATGACTTACCAAAATGAAGCTTGAATGGTGTTCAAACTTCTAAGAAACTAGTTCCACCTAAGAGCTTGAAAGCTTGCACCTAGTGACCATGGGGGGTCACGGTTGTTGAGCAAGAAGAGTAGCAATGTGAGCTTCACTCAATGAAGGATACAAAATCTTCTTAAGGATTTTAGAGTGTTCTTACCTAGACCAAGTTGAGCTTGGATGATTCTTACACCTTCTTGGTTCCACCTAGCCGTGTGCCTTGGGGAGAAGAGAGGGAAATTTTCTTGCTCTTTGTGAGTTTATGAGGGTTTAGAGTAAGAGAGAGTTCTAGGGTTTTCTTGGAGAAGATTTTCTTCACTTAGGCTAAGGGTTAGCCGTTGGAAGCAAGAGAGAATAAGGGGGTAACCTTGGCTTGGTTAAGTTAATTAACCCAAGTTACTTTAGCTAATCAAAGTTACTTTATGACTAACTTGGGTTACTTTATCCAACCATAGTTACCTTAAGGCTAACTTGGGTTACTTTAATCTTGTGGTTAGCTTAAAGTAACCATGGTAAGGTTTTGAAATGCTCCATGGTTAGCCATAAAGGGTAATCCGGCGGTTTAAGCATTAAGTGGCCTTTACCATGCTTAATTCTCTTTCCAAGGGGTTTAATGAAAAGCTATGTAGGTAGTTGCCCCTTTTTACTAATTATTTTTCCATTTTCTTGATTTAAAATATAATTAAGGAAATTATGATCCTTCTTGGACTCATGGGGCCGAAATTTTGTGGAAGTTGGGGAAAAATTGTCCCACCACTTAAAATGGTTTAATTGCTATTTGGGCTTATTTAAAGAAGGCCCTTATAATTAGCCTAGGCAATGGGTACTTGTTCTTTATAGTGATCTTGTTGAGTTCTTGATAATCTATACATAACCGCATACTTCTGTCCTTTTTCTTTACAAACAGTACGGGGGCACCCCAAGGCGAAACACTTGGGCGAATGTGTTTCTTCTCTAACAATTCACGTAATTGTTCTTTCAACTCCTTCAATTCCGCAGGTGCCAGTCGATAGGGAGCCTTCGATATTGGCTCCGTTCCCGGAATTAGATTAATTTCAAAAGATATTTCTCGATCCGGAGGAAGGCCCGGTAGTTCCTCTGGAAACACATCTGGATATTCTCAGGCCATCGAGACTTGAGAAAGGTCGGAGGGCGCTTGATTGACATTTATTGTATAAACAAGAAACCCTTCGTGTCCTTTCTTCAACGCCTTGCTGGCGCGAATCGCATTTAAATAAACATTCTTGGGGCACTTCCTTAATTTCGAGCCTCCTTGAAAGTTTACTTCCTTACGTGTGGGATCCTTAATCGTAACCTGCTTTTCACTACAATTGATGTGGGCAAAATTCTTGGAGAGCCAATCCATTCCAAGAATCACATCGAAATCAGTCATGGGTATGGGAATTAGGTCAGCATCAAACCGGTGATCATCGAACTCAAGTTTGCAGTTTCTGAAAATGTCGTAAGGTCGAGGGCGACCTTGCGAGGATTGCAACGGTCGATCGGGACAAGCGACCGCGAGAGGAGATCTGTGCGGGGAGATCTGGGAGATGGCTAAAGATTCCACGCCTACACCCGACCGGGCAATTCTCTGGGCCACCACAGCAGGGGCAGGGATCAGCGACTAGGCCATTGATGATTGAGAGTTCTACAGCGACGGCAGCGCAGCCGCTCAGGGCGGTTGGACCCGCCACCTCCGGTATGTGCATAATGTGGTTGTTCTCATACACGACCATGTTGGAGAGCTCAGCAGATTTGCTACAATTGTGGCAAACAAGGACATTACACCAGAGAGTGCCCTACACCGGCACAAGCACCTCCACCACAGGGTCAGATGCAGCAGAGAGGAAATGGAAGGACCAATGCTCGTGTACATGTGATGACTGATGCTGAATTACAGGAGGTCGGAGACGTAGTCACAGGTACCTTAAATTTAAGCAATTTATATCTTAAAGGCTTAACTAAATATTTCTCTTTTTGTCTTGATGGTTTGTGCTATATGTATAATCGTGAACTTGTTAGGTGAGATATTAGTTAATCAAGTCCCAGCTTACGTCCTATTCGATAGTGGTGCCAGCCACTCGTTTGTTGCTCGAAGATTCGTCAAGAACTGGAATATCCTGCCATAACAGCTTGAGATCCCTTACCGTGTTCAAACCACTGGCGATCAGGTGCTAGTATCTCATTATCAGTACAAGGAATGCTAGTTGGAGATTAATGAGTTGGAGTTCTCTACAACCCTAATCCCGATCCAGATGCAGGATTTCAACATTATTCTGGGCATGGATTTCATGGCGAGATATGGTGCTACCATCGACTGCCGCCAGAGACAGGTCAGTACGCAGACGTCGGATAAGCGAGAGACTGTCTTCCAGGGGGATGTCAAATTGAAGAAGTCATCCAGGAAGATCTATATGACTACAGCACAGGCTTCTTGGGCATTAAGGAAAGGAGATGAGGGTTTTCTTGTTTATGCTCTGAATGCCAGTACTGAGACGCCATCGATTGAGGTTATTCTGGTGGTATGAGAATTTAAGGATGTCTTCCCTGATGAGCTACCAGGTTTGCCACCGAGCAGGAAAGTAGAGTTCGAGATCGACCTCATACCCGGAGCTGAGCCGATCTCGAAGGCACCATACAGGATGGCACTAGCAGAGTTAAAAGAGCTTAAGGAGCAGTTGCAGGAGTTGCTGGACAGAAAGTTTATACGACCTAGTGTTTCGCCCTGGAGAGCACTGGTATTATTTGTGAAGAAGAAGGACGGTAGCATAAGGCTATACATCGATTATCGTGAGCTTGATAAGATCACGATAAAGAATAAATATCCACTACCGAGGATCGACGATCTATTTGACCAGTTGAAGGTAATGTTCTCCTTTAATCGTTGTGAATTCGGTTTATTGCATATATCAACTTGTGAGTGACAAATTGCGTACAGGGTGCCAAGGTGTTCTCGAAGATTGACCTCCGATCAAGTTACAATCAGTTGAGGATTAAGGCGGAGGATATAGCAAAGACGGTGTTCCACACTCGATATGGGCACTACGAGTTTCTTGTAATGCCCTTTGGTGACGAATGCACCTGCGGCCTTCATGGATTTGATGAACATAGCATTCAGAGAGCAATTGGATCGATTCGTGGTGGTGTTCATCGACGACATTTTGGTATATTCGCCCGATGAGGAGACACATGTTGAACAGTTGCGAGAGGTGTTGGAGATTCTTAAAAAGAAGAAGTTGTACGTACGCTAAGTTCAGTAAGTGCGAATTCTGGTTGAAGAGTGTGACTTTTTTGTGGTGATCTCGGAGGAGGGTATTTCTGTTGACCCGAAGAAGATAGAGGCGATTACAGAATGGCCCCGACCTACAAATGTCACTGAGGTACGTAGCTTCCTTGACCTTGCCGGTTATTATCGCAAATTTGTGGAAGGATTTTTGAGTATTACAGCACCACTGAGTCGATTGACCCAGAAGAAGACCAAGTTTGTATGGACCTCCGAGTGGGAGAGGAGCTTTCTGGAGTTGAAACGGAGGTTAACGACTGCACCAGTACTGGCACAACCCTCTGCCACTGAAGGGTTTGTCATCTACAGTGACGCCTCGAAGAATTGGCTAGGTATATGTATATGAGTTTCAATTTAACATTGTGTACATATAGACTCTAGCCTAACATTGTGATAGGGTTATTGCATATGCTTCGAGAAATTGAAGCGATATGAACAAAATTACCCGACTTATGATCTGGAGCTAGCAGCGGTGGTGTTTGCGCTAAAGATCTGGCGCCATTATCTATATGGTGTTAAGTGCGAAGTCTTCACAGATCATAAGAGCTTGAAGTATTTATTTACACAGAAAGAGTTGAATATGCATCAGAGGAGATGGCTTGAGCTACTAAAGGACTATGATCTGACCATAAGTTATCATCCCGGGAGAACAAACCGAGTTGCTGATGCCTTGAGTAGAAAGTCCAATCATGCCAGACAGACGCCATTGGAGAAAGAGATGGCAAAATTTGATCTTGACATTGTTGACTCCACTGCTAATGTTCTGGCCTTGATTATTACACCATCTCTGATTGAACAGATTAAGGAGGCACAGAAGAAGGATGTGACGCTTAGAGATATCCGAGAGAGGATGTTGACCAGTTTGATTGAGGGCTTCCAGATTCATGATGATGGCAGTATCTAGTACCAAGGAAGGTTGTGCGTGCCTGATGATGAGGATCTAAGGAAGGAATTGTTGAGGGAAACGCACAATTCGAAGTTGTCCATTCACCCAGGTGCTACGAAGATGTATAATGATCTAAAGAAGCATTATTGGTGGAGTGGTATGAAGAGACACATCGCCGAGTTCATTGAGAGATGCCTCGTTTGTCAGCAGGTTAAGATAGAGCATCAGAGGCCAGGGGGTTTGATATTGCCGTTGGAGATACCGGAGTGGAAGTGGGAACATGTGACGATAGACTTTGTAGTAGGGCTCCCTAAAACAAGAAACGACAACGATATGATCTGGGTGATTGTTGATCGATTGACGAAGTCTGCCCACTTTTTACCAGTGCCGGGCGATGCGACCTTGGAGAGATTGGTGACGCTGTATATAGACGATATTGTTAGCCTTCATGGAGTCCCAGTCAGTATCGTCTCAGACCGTGGCCCGAGGTTCACTTCTCGATTCTTGTCATCTTGTGAGAGAAGGTTGGGGACGGAACTGCGATTGAGCACCACTTTTCATCTGCATACAAATGGCAGTCTGAGAGGACCATTTAGACTTTAGAAGACATGTTGAGAGCGTACGCATTGGACTTCAAGGGGAACTGGGATGGTATGATCAAGCTAATTGAGTTCTCCTACAACAACAGCCACCACAGTGCCATCGGCATGGCACCGTTTGAGGTGCTTTATGGATGTAAGTGCAGGTCCCCTGTTCATTAGGATGAGGTTGGTGAGTGTGGTATTACTGGTCCTGAGCTGGTTGAGTAGACTAGAGAGAAAGTGAAGCTGATACGTGATAGACTCAAGGTGGCTCAAGATAGAAGCAAGAGCTGGGCTGATTCAAAGCGACGTCCTCTAGAGTTCACGGTGGGCAAGAAGGTAAATCTGAGGGTATCACCTATGAAGGGGGTTTCACGATTCGGTTTGAAGGGTAACCTGAGGCCTCGCTACATTGGTCCGTCTGAAGTACTCGAGAGGGTCGGTACCTTGGCTTACCGACTGGCCTTACCCCCTGCCTTGGCTCAGGTACATAGCGTCTTTCATGTTTCTCAGTTAAGTAGATATCTTCCGGATCTAGGCCATATTCTAGACACGTCACCATTGAGGATTCGATCAGACACGACTTATGAGGAGACTCCTATCAGGATCGTGGATCGCAAGGACCAAGTGTTGAGACACCGGGTCATTCGTTATGTCAAAGTCCAGTGGACAAATCATACCAAGTACGATGCGACATGGGAGCTAGAGGAACTTATGTGGGAGATCTACCCTTACCTCTTTGAATAAGGTACGTCAAAATTCGAGGACGAAACTTTTTGTAAGGGGGTAGAATGTTATAACCGAAAACAAAACAAAAAAAAGATTAATTAATTAGTTAATTAATTTGAATTTAAAATTAAAAAATAAATAAACAATAACAATATCCTAAATCTACCCAAATCCCCTCCCCCAATCCCTTAATTTTTGCCCCACCCCCTCCATTTAACCGAGCCGTTAGTTTCCTTCCCCCCCCCACGCACGCATACAACACAACAACAAAAAAAAGAGGGTGCAATTGGGAGGCATAGGAGGGCGACAGAAAAGAGGTAGGAGAAAGAAAAAGGAAGAAGAAAAGAGAGAAAAAGGAAAGAGAGAATTGGTCACCCATATCAAATTCCACCACCGTGTGTAGGAGATTCTTCGTTGGAAAGGTAGGTGTCTTTTCTTCCTCTAAATTGGTACAAATCAAACATACTGTAATGCGTATATTGTGTGTTTAGTCGTTTTATTTATGTGTATGTTGGCATGATTCTTGTATTTGATGAAAGGCATGATCTTTGGACGTGTGTGGTTTGGTTTAAGATTTATATGTGTTGAATTGATGGAGTGGGGTTGAAATTGGAATCAAAAGGGTGAAATTGTTTAGATTTAATCCTTTTATAATTTTGTTTTGTCCTTAGAATAGGTTCCCATAGACTGGTAATAGGAAAAAATGAGGGTTGGAATCGAAAAACGGGTCACAACAGTGGAATGTGCGCCGCATGCGCTGTAGAGGAGGCCGCGCGTGGCCCTCACGCGCGTGCATGGGCTTCCACGCACTGCCTGCCGCTGGGAAAACTGCTGGATATTGAAAAAATGAAGGGGGCGGCTGGCCTATCAGCGCGCAGGGCCGGACCCTAACGGGCTGGCTGACTGATGGCTGCATGGCCAGGCCCGTTAGCATATATATGAATAAAAAAACTGGGCAGGTCTGCTGGCAGACTGAGCCGGATGGCCTGCGAGCCAGACTGTAGCAGTTCGACCCAATTAATCCGAATAAAAAAAGGGGCGAAATGGACGGCTGGCAGAGGGTCGGGCCAGAATAGTGACCGCAGGCCGGGAGGAAGAAGATGAGGCCGGCCCGGTAACAGAAAAGAATAAGATTTAGATTTTCCTTTTTATTTAGTTATTTTAATGATTTCTAGATTTAGAAAATAGAAAATAAATCCTGTTAAATTGCAGAAAAATATAACACATTATCTAAAAATTCTAATTTAATTCCAGAAATTATGAAATGTTAAAATTATGTTATTTTCACTAAATTTTTGAATTTTGGTAAATGCAAATAAGTATAAATAATTAACAACAAATAGAATTAAGTAAGGGAAAAATAAAAAAAATTAGTAGAAAACTCTAGGAAATTAATGCAAGCTAAGGAAAAATGAAAGTGATGAAAAATATTAACTTTGCAATACTCAAAAAATTTACGAAACTAAATATTGAGTGCCGGAGATGGTGAGGATGGGCGTACGGGCCCCAGGCGATTTTGTTGTTTCATTCATGGCACGTGCATTGCATTTGGAGTGGGTTGAGATATACGGGTCTCAGACGCTCGAGCGGAGTGGATCATGGTGCACGGGCCATAGGTACTCTGTCATGGTGGATCATGGTGTACGAGCCATGGGCATCGGTCAGGGTGGATCGTGGTGTACGGGCCACGGGCATCGGTTAGGGTGGATTGTAGTGTATGGGCTACAGGCATCCAGTCAATCCCAGGATCATGTATTGCATATAGGTCTAGAGGCATATTGCATGACATGATTCTTGTTGCATGTGACACGTGGATTGAGCATGCATCACGTACTTGTGCATCCTTATGTGGAGTGCTTTACTTACCGCATTTGCCAAAACTCTTTCGTCAAAACTATTCCACAGGGTGTTGTCCGAGTTTGACGGAGAGACAGGAAGAGAAAGAGCCACTTTATCTTATGCATGTTTATGTGTTATGTGGCTATATCATTTCTGTATGCACGTTTTGTATTGGTTTAGGGCGGGCATCTACTCGGTGATTTTTCTGTCACTCACCCCTACTTCTCACGTTAGCCGGATGAGGACTACGAGCACATCTTCCTCAAGAACGAGACGGATATAGCTGAGTGGGTTGGTTAAGAGCTGTAGCTAGGATACGAGGGGGCACTGCAGCTGTTTGTTCTTTTTTATGCTTTGGGGATTTTCACAGACTTCTTTATTTCTTTTATTTTCAAAATTTTTATCCCGTATTGTAATGACTATTACTGGAGTGTAATATAAGTTATGATTTACGTTTCTGCGAGAAAATTTCTACGTCATTCTGACGAGTGAGAGATTGATTCGACGCTTTGTATTCTCCTTAGCGAGATACGGCGGGTGCACTATTCTCCATGCTAGGGCTCGGGAGCAGGGCGCTTCAATCAGGCCCTAGCAAACCAGCGCCGTACACCACGAGCAGCCCACGCTGACATGGATATAGCCCAATATTGGGGCTGACGCAAGAACAGTTTAGCCGCATGGTAGAATATTTCAGCAACCCTTATGAGACGAAGATTCCTCCACATGGCCTCAAACATGCTCCAAACACGACTGGTAAAATCTCTTCTATCCCTTGGGTGATTGACTCATGAGCCACGGAGCACATTATATGCAACTGTGATGCTTTACACAATCATCAGAAACCTCATATGTTATCCTTAAAATCAATTTTGCCTCCATCGATAGTCAAGATAGATTACGCGACAAATTCTTCCAACGATATTACGGTTTTTTTTCTTTCGTTTGCTCTACAAAAGGAAGATTAAACTTGTCTATTTGAATTGTTTAAAGCCAAAGAAAAAATGGCAAAAACAAGGAAGAAATTATTCATATTTTAAAAAAAGATTTAAAAAAGATTTTAAGAATCATTCCAAAGTATAACTAAATCCATTTCAAAAGTAAATAAGAAGTTTTTGATGATTATATCTTCGAAACCTTTTTATCCGTGTATTCGGAGACTTCAATTAACAAGAAAGAACGATATGTCTTTGCAGAATTTAACCTCCAAAATTTGTTTATGACCGTTCAAAATTGAAAGGAAGTGTCCGAAGTTGCAAAAATTGTATCATTTAATCAAAAGACACCATAAACTTTTTGTTATCTACAACGACCGAACATTTGGTCACTTTTGCCGAACGTTAGATTCAAAATTTTTTAACACTAAAACTCAAAACTCTGCACCGAAGATTCGATAAACGGCTTCATCGAAAGTTCAATGAAGCATTTGGTGACAAGACACAAATTTTAAAATTAGACCAAAGTCAGATACCGCACTCAAAGTTCATCACCGAACATTTGGTCTCCCTTAACAAACATTTGGTCACCTTAGAATTTAGAGAGTTCAGAGTATAGTCTCACCTATCCCACCAAAGTTTCACTTTATTCTCTAATCAACCTTCTTACATGTTTTTATATAAATTTGGAGCACTTTCTAAATGCATGTTTAAATATTTTTCCAACAATCCCACATGATCCAACACTTATATAAGAATATCCATGAACAATATTAAAATAATATCTCTGGTATTAAACAACGTCAATGACACATAATGGATATGATGACTTGCATCTTGAATCTCCACTAGTCAGATGGAGTTATATGAACCAAATAAGAAGACGTGAGCGCCTTGAATCATATTTTGCTACTTTTTATATGAGCAACCAAAAGACAGGTCATTGTCTACTTCATACAAGTTTGTGGTACGGTGCGAATTTGGCCATACATCCATTCCTACATTTTCATAAGCACTTTATTGAGTTATCCTAGACTCTCATAGGAAACAGCATCACCTCCACACTTATATAGGTGAAATTCAGCAAGTATGTACTGTTCGCACAACCATAAACTTGGCTATGATTTTCCGTAAGAGATTCTTACCTCATAAACTTGTAGCAAGGGCGTTCTCGGTATATTAGATTCCTCCATTTATGAGGGTTCAGAGAGGCACCGGATTGCTTTGCGATCCGATATACATAGTCTTACCATACACTTTTGGTAACAGGCTTTTTCAGCGGCTCGGACCCGTGAACTCAAGGTTATAAAGCAGCAACCTTACCAGTTACTCCAAGGCCCGTCCTCTAATAAACATGCAGCAAGCATCATCTTATATCAACACCACAGGGAGGGACTTGGTTGATAGTGCTGATTAGAACTCTTCTATGAATTATTTTTATGATATTGAACCTCGCTTGTCTGATATCTACTAGTAGTTGGTTGGTTTGCCATCATAAAGATATCACGTCAAATGGAATAGTCCTATCCACCTCGATGTCACAAGAACTAACTTACATTTAGTTCTTATCGGGCAGCCCTTGTAGGCCTCACATTGTCTAAGATTTACCCTAAAAAGGTTTTACCGAGCCACTCTCAATGATTTACTCAAAAAGACACTTGAGCATTCACAACATTGTTTAAATTATCAAGTACATGTACCTTCTTAAAATGTTGCCTTTCGATGATTTCTTTTAATGAATCAGTCAACAGAGCATCTCATTAGCCCAAAAAGACTAACTAGATACAAATATGGACGCATTGAGTTTTGTTTTTATCAGCAAACCTTCAAACCTAAAAATGACTAGATGTTTCTATTAACCAACACCTCAAACACATATAATCAACATTTATCACAAGCACCTTTATCATTAAGTTAGCTTTATCAACAAACAAAATAAAATTACTTTCACATACATCAAGAATGTCTATCATACTCATAAGCTCAAACAACAAAACCTTCAACCAATTCGAACAATAAGAGAACGACCTATTTAATATTGCTCTAATTTTCACCTTCAACCTTCTAAACTCTTAAGAAGTAATACAAGTTTTTCACATGTTAAGCTTCAAATATTATAAATGACTTTCACTTCCATATTAGCATAAGAGACTAAACGCTCACATTTTTCCATAATCCTATGACAACGTTAACCACAAAACTATGCTACTTGTACTAGATTTGACATTCATTTTATTAAATGGATAGTTCCAGCTATACAACTTTAATTTAGTCATCATGTAATAAAAAACAAGCTATGGTATTATTCAACTCAAAAAGTTTTCAACAATGAACATAGACTTAACTCTTTATGTCACTATGGAGTAAACTCCAACAACTTCTTAATGATCAAAGATCCATAAAAACTAACACCTTTTGATTGTGTAATCATGTGATAGATTCACCAAAATCATATTTCGTCATCTATCTTATATTTAGTTAGTGTTCATCTTTAGACAAATAACTTTCATTATTTTCTATATATGTTTATGAACATAAGCACTAAAATCTATGTAGTCATTCACATGCCATACTGAATGCAAGTCTTTCAACTTTTAAAGCAAATCTATTGTCATGATGAAATAGATATTGACAAACTTCCTTACATCCTTACTCATGCTCATGATTCAAAAACATTGCTTGTTAATCAAATGACAAAATCCAATTATTAACTTAACTATTTATTCTAAATTATATGCAAATAGGCTAAGTGTGGCCTATCACAAAATATATTCCGCAGTTACATTTGAAATATGTTCTATCAACAACTTGGTCAAATAAGTCCAACTTACAACACTTATATTAAGTTAGACTGAGTCCTAGCACCAAAATTAGGAATCCATCTTAAAATGATTTCTCAATTGTTCACAGAAATATTTAGCATTTAAGCACAATCACCAAATGCTTGAGACAAGAAATCATCATGTACACATATGTACCATTACAAAATCACAAAATCAAGTGGTCTTGTTTATTTCATTTTCAACAAGAATCTCTATCTTCAAAAATGTGAAAGCAAACTATCACATCTCTAACTCTTACATTTTTCATTGAATAAACCGTGCTTTCAATATTACATACAACCAGCATGCTTCACATTTGAACTTCTAGGCAAGTTTCTCTTAAACATGAAATCAAAATTCAAACAATAAATCATCTACAAACCTCATAACATGGTTTTAACATAAAATCTTTGTCAAGAAACTATTTCAAATTATGCCATGTATTTATAAACATTTAAATGCAAGCATATATTTTCCACAAAACATCAACAAAAAATATCCTATGCTTTTAGTCATTCTAACGGTGACAATGTTCATCTTCCTTATTCTATTAATAACATTTGCATTGTCATGATCTTGTCTTCCATAGCACAAGATACATGAATCAATCACATATAAACAATGGAAACCTATTAAGAGTCAAAAGATCACATACGTAGTAAAAAAATGACCATACTGGCCTTGTTTTCTAGCGACTCTGAAACCACATTCCGACATATATAAGGAACACAAAAAACATTGCTAACTTTAGCCTTATTGACAAAATTAACTTTATTAAAACTTTCAACTTTTCAACTACTTGAATTTCTCGTTCCTTCTAAAAACAATTTGTTTACCACTTATTCTCTTGAACTTCAAGAAATAAATTTCTACTTATTGTAATGTACTTGGTACGCATAACATCAACCATCATTTTTGTTGCACTACACTGAGGTTACCTCAAAGATGATGTGCATAAGATCTTTTTTATTTTCACCAACTTGATGTTATTGTTGATTTTTTATCTTCATATGTTGCCAATGATCGAGTTGATGCAACCTCTGTTGCATGTTCATTTGATCTTTTTGGCTTCTTTCGGTTGACGCTCGTCTTGTTTGCATTCTAGTCCAATGTTAATAAAACTGACCAATTTTGGAAAGAGAGTTCCACAACCAATAGCTCTAAATCAATCTTAGGCACGTAATCTTCGTGGCTCCAAGGTTTATGTACCGTGTTTCTATGAGTATCTTCTTTTGTGTGGTTATTTTGCTCAAATTCAATATGTCTTTATAGAACTCTTTGAAGTATCAACCACCACAGTTTGCCAAAACGGAGATTGAAAATTGTCAAGGGAATGAAAATATAGATTCTTTCGTAGGATTTGTCTAATTCAGATATATCATCTTCCACGAAAAATTGCTTTAAGATTGTTACCAAGCTGATCATAGAGTTTTTGTTTGCAGTGACATTGCCAAATAAAAATCAAGGCAAAACTTATTTCTTCATATGGTTTCAACTTGATATATTTAAAAACCATGGGTTGTTTGCCAGCGATATCCACCATGAGTTGCTTTCAAGTTTGCTAGAAATTTAGACAAAATGTGGTAAACAAACAAAAAAATAAAAACAAAAGAAAAGAGAATAGTCGAGACATAACATATATTACACTATTCTTAAAAGCAATTTTGCCACCCCGAGTGAGCAAGGTAGACTACATGACAAATGCTTTTTGGGATATAGTGGTTTCTTCCTTTCATTTGTTCTTGTCTATTTGAAGTGTTTAATACTGGTGGAAGAAGGAAAAAACAAGAAAGAAATTTTACAGATTTTCACAAAAGACTCAAAATGTTTTTTCAATGATCATTTCAAAGTTTATCAAAGACCATTTCAAAAGTATATCAAAAGCATTTCAAGAGTATATCTTCAAAACTTTTTGATACTTGTATTTATAAACTTCAATTTACATAAAACGAAGTTAATTTGACACCTACATGCATAATTTAACTTCCAAAGTTAGTTTATGACCCTTCATTTTGAAAGGAGGTGTCGTAAGTTACAAAAATTCCATCATGTTATCTAAAGACAACATAAATTTTCTCTTATTTGCATCGACTAATCTTTTGGTCATTTTTACTAAACATTGGATTTGCAATTTTTGAATATTATAACTCAGAACTCGTCATCAAACTCTAGACCAAATGTTCGCTGAAGCATTCGGAATTGGACCAGAAATAGATACTGCATTCTGAGTTCATCACTAATGTTTGGTCTCACTCACCGAACATTCGGTCATATCAGAATTTAGAGAATTTAGAGTATCATCTCACTCATCCAATCAAAGTTTTGCTTCATTCTCCAATCAACCTTCTTATATGATTTTATATAAATTTGAAACAATTCCTAAAGTACTTTCAAATACCTTTTCCACCGTGTCCCGTAACAAAGTGGAATAGTTGAAAGGAAGCATATGCATTTACTTAAAACATCGAGAGCCTTACGTTTCCAAGTGAAATTGCCTATTAGTTTTTGAAGAGAATGCATAATCACAGCCTCATACATTATAAACGGTCTACATTGGAAGGTTATAAAAAATAAAATGCCTTTTTAGATGATATTCCATAAGCAACCATTATACAACCATATGAAAGTATTTTGATGCCTTGTGTATGCTATGTGAAAACAAAAAAGTGTTGGACAAGTTTTGTGAAAGGGGGAGATGTGTTTTTGTTGGGTACCACAATGTTGCACGAACAAGTCTTCAAGGTGGTGATCAGGGGCAAATCAAATCTAATCTGCCAAAAATAAAGAGCCAATCAATGATTAGGATCTTTAGGTGTCACGTGAATGTCTTGGTGCTGAGCAGGAATGGCGGTTGAGCAGTGGACCCATGAGTTTCGAAGGGAGTAGTGCAGTAGGAGGCAGGATGACTAAAGGAAGAAGAAGGAACTGCGCACTAATGTTTAAAATGAACAAAATGACTGTTTTACCCTTATGTAAATAGGTGTAGGAAGATTTAGTTGAAGGGCAGTTTTGTCATTACACCTAATTTCTTCCTCTTCTTAAGTTGCGATGTAACTGCTGTGCAACAGAGTTGAATTTTCCAGATTCCTGATTTGAATCAATTGCAAAGCCTACGCTATTCTTTGAGTTTCTCTCCTTTTATCTTTTTATTGTTGAATATTTTGATGTCTTCCTTGCACATCGTGTGTTGGATTATTTCTATCACACTTTAAGTTGAGATTGCAAGAATTTTCACATGGTATGAGAGCGAAATTGATGAATTTTGGTACATTCATGGCGTCAAATAACAATCCAGTTTCTCCTTCTATCTCCCTTTCTTCTCCTCTGGATCTTTCTGATAATCCGTTCTACATTCATCCAAGTGACAATCTACCTATGATTTTGGTGCAACCATTACTTAAAAGAAAGAACTATCACGGTTGGAGTATGTCTGTAAGAAGGGCCTGGAATCAAAGAACAAGATAGGTTTTGTGGATGGTTCAATTGAGATTCCTACAAGAGAGCAAGAAGGTATAATTCTTGGATGAAAGCCAATAATATGGTGGCTTCTTGGTTGGTTAACTCCTTGACAACTAGTATTGGCCAAAGTGTGATTTCGTTGGATTCTGCAGCTAACATTTGGAATGACTTAAAGTTCAGATATGGCAATGCTGATTTATTTAGACTTTCAGATTTACAATAAGAATTTTATTCCATCAGGTAGGACAGTAGTAATGTCACTGAATACTATACGAAATTGAAGAGTGTGTGGGAAGAATTGATGGTGCTGAGATCTGTCCCTACCTGTACATGCCACAGATGCACTTGTAATCTCACTGTTGAAATCAATAAATTTGTGGAAAATGATAGTGTGATCAGATTGCTAAAGGGCCTAATGAGTAGTTTGAAGCAGTTAAGTCTCACGTGCTCATGTCTACTCTATTGCCAGATTTGAAAACTGCCTTTGCTATGGCAGTAAAACTAGAAAAGAAAATGAATTACTCAGGGAGCCAGGGACAGTTTACCAATAGTCCCTCAGTAGTGATAAACGTTAACCATGCAACCAAGGGCAGCTCATACACACCTAGACCTTATAATGATATGTCTGTAAGTGCTTCTTGGCAGAGACAAGGTGGCAAAGGTTTCAGACATGACATGCTAAGGCCTCATTAAAATGGTATTAGAGTGCCTTTCTGCAGTCACTGTAACATGGCAAGACACACAGTTGAGAGGTGTTATAGGTACCGTGGATAACCTCCATGTTTTAAGCCCAAAAGTCATATTAATATGGTGATAGTGAAGGAAGTAATGCACTTCTAGAAGATACTGTGAACCATGAAGAACATGAATGGTATGGAACCTATGAGGCTGTGAATTCAGGGGTGAGTAGTTACCAGAGTCCTATGCCTCAGATGACATCAGCTCTAACATAAGATCAATATGCTCAGCTGATGAGTTTGCTACAAAAGCGCCAAGAAGGAGGAAGGAAGGGTGTTGCTGATTTTGTAAGTGTCACAGGTGCTCCCCATGCTGTTATGTCAGTCCAGCAGACCAAAACTTTTGGTAAGGTGTTAGGTAATGTATTATAACAAAACTTGAATGTATGGATTTTGGATTCTAGAGCTAGTGATCATATCTGTTCTTGTATCCATTTGTTTGAATCTTATCATCTTATTGACACAATTTCTATTAAACTGCCTGACAAGTCCCTAGCCATAAGTGACACATACTGGGACGGTAAATATTAATCCAAACTTGACCCTCACTAATGTCTTCGATGTACCAACCTTTGCCTTTAATTTACTATCACTCAGTAAACTTATGCAATCAGAAATGTTTGCCATTGCTTTTGGCTCAAATGTTTGCCTGATTCAGGATCTCAGAACCAAGAAGATGATTGGTTCAGCTGAGGTAAGTCAAGGCCTATATCATCTCCATGGCACACCAAGTTTCTCTCCTCTAAAGTTTCTCCCTTTGCAAATGCTGTCAGCTCTTTAGATACCTTGCTATGGCACTCAAGACTTGGACACTTGTCTGCACCAAGATTAAGAGAAATTCAGAAGGTTGAACCTCTTGTGACACTTCCTGAGTCTTTACATTTGTGCAATATATGCACTCTAGCCAAACAAAGAAGAACTCCATTCCAAGTTTCTAATTCAGATTCTCCTAGTCCTTTCTCTCTTGTACATATGGATATTTGGGGTCTATACAAATACCCAATAATGTACAGACAATACTACTTTCTTACTGTGATTGATGACTATAGTAGATATTGTTTTGTGTGTTTGATGAAAACCAAAGCTGAAACTAGATCCATTATTGAAAGTTTTCATCACTTTGCTTCTGTACATTTTGATACCAAAATTAAGATCATCAGGACTGACAATGGGCAAGAATTCAAAATGACTGCATTCTTTGCTTCTAATGGCATAGTGCATCAAACTAGCTGTGTCAATACACTACAACAAAATGGGGTTGTTGAGAGAAAACACCAACATATACTAAACGTAGCAAGAGCACTCAGATTTCAATCCCATTTGCCTTCTCCCTATTGGAGTTTTTGTGTGCAACACCCAGTTTACCTTATCAACATTACACCTTCACCTCTTCTCCACCACAAAACACCACATGAGCTTCTCTACAAATCATTACATGTTTACAATAATCTCAGAGTCTTTGGATGCTTGGCTTTTCGCACTAACACTCACAAACATAAAGAAAACTTTGCAGCCAGAGCATAAAGAAGTGTTTTCTTGGGACTCACCATACTACAAAGGGATACATCCTTCAGGGCCTTAATACTAAGGATATTATTGTTTCAAGAGATGTCTCCTTCTTTGAAACAATATTCCCTTTCTCTTCAAAAACTCTGACTAAGTCCCTTGACCTAATGCAATCACCTGCTGCTAATCCCACCTCACATACCTTCTGTGATAATAATGCACAAGTTGCTTCTCAATCTTTCAGCAATATATACACTCCTATTCCACCTGCAAACACTTCTAACCCACCTGAATCCTCTCTATCTTCTCCTACTCCTTAATCTTTCCCGTTTGAATCTGTCCCTATTCTCCAATCAGTTCAAATGAACTTGTTTCTGATCACTCATCACCATCTCCTCCTTTACAGTCTGGCACCATCGTCATTGATCAACCCATTGCTCAGAGTGATATTCCTACTTCTAGACCCTAGCGTGCCAGACAACCTTCTGCATACCTTCAAGATTATCATCGTAACTCCCTTGCGTATTCGCATATTGTCATTACTCCTAGTCATACATCACCTCATTCAATCCGCAAATACATGACTTACGCATCATTAGCTCCACAATACAAGGCATATGTTTTAAGTTTAAGTGTACATGCAGAACCTAACAGTTATATAGAAGATGCTGGTTCAGCTATCTATCACGCAACCATGGAAACTGAGTTGCAAGAATTAGAGGCCAACCATTCAAGGAGTATAGTACATTTTCCTAGGAGCAAACATCCCATTGGCTGCAAGTGGGTATATAAGGCCAAGTTGAAGGCTGATGGTACAGTGGAAAGACATAAAGCTAGGCTGGTGGCCAAGGGCTACACTCAGCAATATGGTATAGACTACGAGGACACATTCTCTCCAGTTGCTAAAATGACAAAGTAAGGGTGATTTTGGCTATGGCAGCAAGATTTCAGTGGCATATCCATCAGATAGATGTCAACAATGCATTCCTACATGTCGATCTTCATGAAGACATCTATATGTTGCCTCCCCCAAGTCTCAACCTTTCAGAGTCCAATATGGTATGTAAGTTGCATAAACCCCCATACAGCCTCAAGCAGACAAGTAAAGAATGGAATGCCATCCTTATCAGATTCCTACTTGGCAAGGGATTTCAGCAATCTAAATGTGATTATAGTTTTTTCTCCAAGTCTGTTGGTAACTCCCTCTTGGTCCTTTTGGTATGTGTAGATGATATCATGTCACTTGTGGTGGCCATTGCAGATATTAAACATTCTTTGCATAGTGAGTTCAAGATCAAGGGCTTGGGGCAGTTGAAATTCTTCTTAGGCATTGAGGTGGCTCAGGCAAAAGGGGGTATTCACACTAATTAGAGAAAATACACTTTAGAACTATTAGATCTGGCTGGTTTCATGGAGGCCAAGCCTGCCAAAAGTCCAATATAGAGCCATTAAGCCTGACACGCCAAGATTCACCGTCATTGCAGGACACTACTCAGTATAGAAGACTGGTAGGTAAGTTGATTTGCCTTACCATCACCAGGCCTGACATTGCATTCTCTGTACAACAACTTAGTCAGTTTATGATTGTCCCACTGAGAATCACTTGAAGGCAGCATATAGGGTGCTCATGTATATAAAAGGGACTGTTGGACAAGGGCTATTGTTCCCAATAACTGGTGAATTGAAATTGAAAGGATTCATGGATGCTGACTGGGGAGGCTGTCATGAAACCAGAAGGTCAATTACTAGGTACTGTGTTTTTCTTGAGATACTTTGGTTTCTTGGAAGGCCAAGAAACAAACAACAGTATCCAGGTCATCAGCGGAGGCAGAATATAGAGCCATGACTATGGTTGCCTATGAAGTTCAATGGCTTCTATAAAGACTTAAAATTTGGGAGAGTAAAGACCTGTAAAAGTCTTTTGTGACTACAAGAGTGTGATTTACATTATGGAGAATCTTGTTTTCCTTGAAAGAACGAAACACATAGATATTAAATGCCATGTAGTAAGGGATAAAGTACAAGATGGCACACTGAAACTAATATCCATACGCACTGAACTACAACTCGCAGGCTTATTCACTAAGGCACTGGAC
This sequence comes from Eustoma russellianum, assembly GCA_036186865.1. NCBI lineage: Eukaryota > Viridiplantae > Streptophyta > Magnoliopsida > Gentianales > Gentianaceae > Eustoma > Eustoma russellianum. The sequence continues at coordinate 15,609,703 of AP025072.1, read as the reverse complement.
TACAGAAAGTTATTACAGTTAAGTGATGCACTTGAAGTTCATAACTTGTATGTTAAGTCAAGCAAGGCTGGCTGAGCTTGAGGAGGGTGTTAAAACACGAACAAGTCTTCAAGGTGGTGATCAAGGGCAAATCAAATCTAAACCGCCAAAAATAAATAGCCAATCAATGAATAGGAGCTTTAGGTGTCACGTGAATGTCTTGGTGCAAAGGTGGACTGGCGGTTGTGCAATGGACCCATGAGTTCCGAAGGGAGTAGTGTAGTAGGAGGCAGGATGAATGGAGGAAGAAGAAAGGAACTGTGCGTGCGAATGTTTAATATTGATAAAATGACTGTCTTACCCTTAAGTAAATAGGTACAGGAAGATTTAGTTGAAGGGTAGTTTTGTCATTACACCTAATTTCTTCCTCTTCTTAAGCTGCAATGTAACCGCTGTGCAACAGAGCTGAATTTGTCAGATTCATGATTTGAATCAACTGCAAAGCCTACGCTATTCTCTTAGTTTTCTCTCCTTTTATCTTATGATTGTTGAATATCTTGATTTCTTCCTTGCACATTGTTTGTTGTCTAATTTCTATCACACTTTAAGTTAAGATTGCAAGAACTTTCACACACAATCACAAAAAGCCTACCATGTATATGATATGTCCAGAGAAAATTTATTTACTTCACGAGATGTTAAGTTTGTTTAGGATATTTTTCCATTTGCGCAAAACGAGAATCTGAAAAAGTTGCTGAACTTCACCAAAGGGGGGTTTTATGTTACATTGACGATCAAAATGACATATCTTTTGTCCGAACCTGATGTCCCCATGCACGACAGTTCGCATGAAGAAAATGTTCAAGCTGACATTAGTGAAGTGGCAAGTTGTTCCAAGCAACCCGTTGAGGTAGAAATTCGAAGAAGACAAGGATAAAAAAGCAACTGAAACATCTGTTGGAGGAAAAGGAAGTATATTGTAATTGGGCCAAGTTGCAAACTGTGGCTAGCAACGTACTTTGAGATAGTATTACGATTAGGTACACTAGTGCTAAGTGGAAACTAATGAGTCCTTGATTATCTACACGATGAGTAGATAATTGTAGGCTTTTGAATCAATCGATTCTGATACCGGGTGAATGAGAAATTAATGCTCAAAGTAAAGGAAAAGTCAGCTCAACATGGCCCGAGCCTAGGCGTGGGCCTAGGTAAGCGGACTGGGCTGCAGGCCTGAAAGGCTCAGGTTACGGACTGGGCTACAGGCTAGACTATGGGCTGCAGACTGCAGGCCGAGTCCTGTAGCATCATGTCGGATCTCGGCAGATGGGTTGAGGTTGTTATTTTCAAACTCGGCAGGTTGTTGAGATAGGTATTTGAAAAGGTTGTTCATATTTAGCCGGCCGAGCTAACCTGAAGTCGTTATGATCTGACGGCTCAGATTGAACAGTTAGTTGATTTGATGACTAGGAGGCAGACCCGATGCGGTTCTGATCCAACAGTTCAGGCCGAGCCGATATCTTATTCTATCGCCGAGATTGGAGCGACTGTAACAGCTGACTTCAGAATTTCCCTATAAATAGTAGCCGAGGCTGTTCTCTATGAAAACACTCAGAAGTCACGAGTTCTTCTATTCTCTGCAATCTCTCTCTGCATCTTCATTCTTCCAAAACATTCTGCACTCCAGTATACTGAGAATGTGAGGACACTCTTAAAGGTTTGTGGGGTTCAGCGCTGCAGTGCCGCACGTCTAAACTGGTCTCCGTTGTATCCTGGGAGACGGTTGCTCCTCTGGTTGGTCACAGTGTATCGAAGCAATAACGTCTTAAGGATAGAGTCCTGGACTTACCTTGGACCTCTGCTCTGCTGAGCAGAGAAGGTTATTGCCGACGTCGAGCTCTGATGTGTGCCGAGCTCAGCTGTCTGTGGAAAGAACGCAGCACTGGTATAGTGTTGGTGTGCTGAGCTCCAGCTAGGTGCTGAGTTCTGCTGTTGTGCTGAGAACATTCGTTGTTCTGCAGCATTGTTTGCTGAGCTCTACATTGTGCCGAGCTCTGTGGTTCGGCTGATCACATTCATTGTTCTGCAGCTCTGCCGTGCTGGGTTCTGCTCGGCTGAAGCGGCAGAAAGCATAACTCTCGATTGTTGTGTTGAGGTGCCGAGATCGGCAGGTTAGTGGTCATACAAGAACGCAAATACAATTGTGCTATCTAAACTATCTTGACTTAGTAGAACTATCCAGTTTACTTGGATCTCGGTTCAGGTCGGCCCTGACCTCGGCAGTCGGCCATTATTGTACAGAAGTTAATTTGTCTGAATTATTTTCAACAATTCTTAAGACGTTATTGGTTTAATTCTATAATGATTTTTGCTTGTTTTTGATTGTCAGAGACTAAATGGAGTACGCGAGTTCAAGCTCTGTTCAAGGCACGGATGTGCACAGCTCTGCTCCTGTGGCACCAAATACTGGAGTGCCGAAAAACGTTGCTGCACAGGGTCCTGATGTGGTCCAAGTGGAGAAACCAGAGAAGTTCAGTGGGAGCTTCTTCAAACGTTGGCACCAGAAGATGATGTTCTTTCTAACTGCCGTGAGACTGGCTTCGTTCCTGACCGAGGACCCGCCTATGGGGGTTCTGAGGAGGACCAGACCCAATCTATGGACTACATACTCTCTGTTGAGGCTTGGAACTTCAACAATTTATGTTTGTTTGAGCCATATATTGGGGTGCTTGGACAACTCCTTATAAGGTTTGTACTGCACGTACAAGACCGCAAAGGGTCTGTGGCGGTCATTGGAAAAGAAATACCATACGGAAGATGCCGGCACTAAAAAGTTTATTATCGGCAAATTCCTGGATTTCAAGATGTCTGACTCTCGCACTGTTGTTTCTCAAGTTGAGGAACTTCAGACTTTGGTAGCCGAGATGGAAGAAGAGGGTATGCTGCTTAGTGAATCTTTCATCGTGGATGCGGTGATTGAGAAGCTACCTCCTTCGTGGAGAGAATTCAGAAGCTATCTCAAACACAAGTGAAAGGAGATGTCGTTGGAAGATCTGATTGTCCGACTACGCATAGAGGAAGGCAATCTCAGATCTGAACGAAAGCCATAGACAAATCCTGGTCAGGCCAAGGCCTATGTCACAGAGGCCAAGAAAAAGAAGGGCCAGGTCGGGGTGAACAAGAAAGACAAGCAGATAGCCAAGAAGTTCACCGGGAAATGCTACAACTATGGCATACAAGGGCATGTCAGCAATGAGTGCAGAAAGCCCAAGAAGAAGCACACCAAGGCAAAGGCCAACATCGTCGATGCCATAGATGATCTGAACCTCTGTACGGTGGTCTCAGAGTGCAATGATGTGGGGAACATACGCGAATGGTAGCTGGATACTGGCGCCACTAGACATGTTTGCTCCAGCAGAGAGATGTTCACAGAGTACAAGTCCAGGAACAATGAACAGCTTTACATGGGGAAATTGGCCTCTTCGAGGATTGATAGCGAGGGCAAAGTTGTTCTGAAGCTGACCTCGGGAAAGCATCTGACTCTGCAGAATATGCTGCATGTTCCGGACATTCGGAAGAATTTGGTATCTAGATCTCTTCTAGTCATGTATGGCTTTAGACTAGTGTTAGAATCCAATAAAGTTATTCTTTCGAAAAATGGCATGTATTTGGGGAAGGGGTACTTGACTAAATGTCATCACTATTGTTCCAAAGAAAGATTTGCCTGTAGAGGCTAATGAGAATGTTTCCTCTTTTGTTTACATGCTTGAATCTTCTTGTTTATGGCATTTTCGTTTGGGACATGTGAATTATAAGTCATTACAACGTATGGTTAATTTTGACTTGTTGCCCAAATTAAAATTTGATAATGAAAAATGTCAAATATGTGTTGAAGCGAAGTTGGAAAAAGCATCATTTCATTCAATAGAAAGAAACACTGAACCTTTGGATTTAATTCATACCGACGTGTGTGATTTAAAGATTGTGCAAACAAGAGGTGGTAAAAAGTATTTCGTAACTTTTATCGACGATTGCACGGGATACTGTTACGTCTACTTACTAGGTAGCAAAGACGAGGCCCTTGATGCTTTCAAGGACTATAAAAATGAAGTCGAGAATCAACAAAGTAAATAAATTAAAGCAATTCGTAGTGATAGAAGTGGCAAATATGATGCACCGTTTAATGAATTCTGTTCATAACAAGGCATTATTCATCAAACAACTTCACCATATACACCTCAATCGAACGGTATTACGGAATGCAAAAACCAAACTCTGAAAGAGATGATGAATGCTACGTTGATAAGTTCAGGCTTACCCAAAAACTTGCGCGGAGAAGCCATACTCTCAGCTAGTGTCATTTTGAATAGAATTCCATCCAAGCAAATGGATAAAATCCCATATGAGCTATGGAAATGCTATAAGCCAAGCTACAAATACTTGAAAGTGTAGGGGTGTCTGGCTAAGGTTGTTGTACATAAACTGAGACAAGTTAAAATTGGACCTAAAACAGTTGATTGCATATTCATCGGTTATGCAACGAACAGTAGTGCATGTAGGTTCATGGTGCACAAATCAGATATTCCTGACATACATGAAAGCGTAATCATGGAGTCAAGGAACATAGCATTCTTCGAGGATGTCTTTACGAGGAAAGACAAGAAACAAGAAGAAGACAAGAGCTGGTAAGTGAGTGTGTGAGGCGACTCCTAAAGGTAATGAGGAAATTCGTCAAAGCAAGTGTGCCAGAGTACCAACTTCGTTTGGTCATGATTTTCTAACCTATATGGTAGACAATGAGCCAAAGAATTTTTCTGAGGCGATGTCAACTCCAGAAGCTCCGTTCTGGAAAGAGGCAATCAATAGTGAGATAGACTCGATTCTTCAAAATCACACTTGGAAGTTGGTTGATCTTCCACCAGGAAGTAAACCACTCTTGTGCAAGTGGATTTTTAAGAAGAAATTGAAAGAGGATGGGTCTATCGAAAAGTACAAAGACAGGTTGGTAGCAAAAGGCTATTGACAAAAGGAAGGCTTTGACTTTTTTAACACTTACTCACCAGTAACTAGAATCACGTCTATAAGGGTTCTAGCTGCAATTGCTACAGTCTACAATATGGAAATCCACCAGATGGATGTGAAGACTGCTTTTCTAAATGGTGAGTTAGATGAAGAAATTTATATGAAACAACCGGAAGGTTTTCTGGTTCCTGGACAAGAGTCTAAAGTTTGTAGACTCGTTAAGTCCCTGTATGGACTTAAGAAAGCGCCCAAACAGTGGCACTTGAAATTTGATCAAGCTATGTTAGCTAATGGTTTCAAGATCAATGAGTTTGACAAGTGTGTCTACATTAAGAACACACTAAATGCATATGTAATAGTATGTCTCTGTGTGGATGACATGCTAATCATAGGAAGTACTCGAGACATCATCTTAAATACAAAGAAGATGTTGACGAGGAACTTTGACATGAAGGATGTGGAAATTGCTAATGTTATTCTACGAATTAAAATTTCTAGGATAACCGAAAGACTGGTGTTGTCGCAAACTCACTATATTGAATCTGTTCTAAAATGTTTCAATATGCTTGATGTGAAACCAATGAAGACTCCACTTGACTTAAGTACTCACTTAAGGATGAACCGAGGCGAGCCAGTGGCTCAATTAGAGTATTCACAAGTGATCGGAAGTATGATGTACATAACGAATTGTAATAGACCAAACTTAGCGTGCTCGGTAAACAAATTGAGTAGGCTTACCAGTAATCCAAGTGAGGAACATTGGAATGGTCTGAATAGTGTATTGAGATACTTATAGTATACAATGAATATTGGGTTACATTACTCGAAATATCCAACAGTTTTGGAAGGCTATTGTGATGTCAATTGGATATCTGACAGTAAGGATCCTAAATCCACGAGTGGATATTTATTCACTGTTGGTGGTGGTTCTGTGTCGTGAAAATCCATGAAGCAAACGTGCATAGCTCGTTCCACGATGAAAGCAGAGTTTATAGCACTTGATAAAGCTGGGGAAGAAGCTGAATAGCTTCGGAATTTCCTGAAAGATGTGCCTTGCTGGCCTAAGCCAATCGCTCCTATTAGCATACACTGTGATAGCCAGTCGGCTATAGGACGAGCACAAAGCAGCATCTATAATGGTAAGTCTCGACACATGCGTCGGAGACACAATACCATTAAGCAGTTGATCTCTAATGGCGTGATTTCTATTAATTATGTAAAATCAAAGGAGAATCTTGCGGATCCGCTTACAAAAGGTTTGCCTAGAGACCGGATGTCAAATTTGACAAACGGAATGGGATTAAAACCTATAATGCATCACTCTTTGTGACGGTAACCCAACCTTGTTGACTGGAGATCCCAGAATCTTAGATCAATGGGACAAGTAAGTTATGAAGATCAGTAAGCATTTACCCATTCTGTCAAATAAAAGTGCTGTATGCAGAGGAATGAGGGTAAGATAAGGCTTTTAGTGGTTCTGATATCTTGATGTGTTCGGGTGGGGTATGGCAGAATACTCCTGATAAGAAACACCTACGTAAGTGTGAAGTGAGGCCGCTTCTATGGGGACTTTGTAAGGCCAAAGTTCTCTAGCACACTTTCTGAAACCAGGCGGTTCATGGCCAAAATGAACGCAATCATGAGAACCAAAAAGCTGTTAAAGGAAATGTTGTGTGAGTACTGTTGTTTAGATTCACACTAAATGCCGATTAGTTCAAGACATCAAGTTCATTAATTAGCCGAGTGGATTCGATAGTATTTCACTAAGAAAGGTTCAAAGCCAAAAGCTACCTTGTCTGATGGAACATTTTCTTGTCTAACTTCTCGATAAAGTCTGCATAAATACTCAGCATTAATTCCCATTCATGTGGGGGATTGTTGGAGGAAAAGGAAGTATATTGTATTTGGGCCAAGTTGCAAACTGTAGTTAGCAACGTACTTTGAGCTAATATTACAATTAGGTCCACTAGTGCTAAGTGAAAACTAATGAGTCCTTGATTATCTACACGATGATTAGATAATTGTAGGCTTTTGAATCACTCGATTCTGAAACTGGGTGAATGAAATTAATGCTCAAAGTAAAGGGAAAGTGCGCTCAGCTCGGCCCAGACTTGGGCGTGGGCCTAGGTAAGTGGACTGAGCTGCAGAACTAAAAGGCTCAGGTTACGGACTGGGCTATAGGCCAGACTGCGGGCTGCAGACTTCAGGCCGAGTCCTGTAGCATCATGTCGGATCTCGGCAGCTGGGTGGAATTTGTTATTTTCAAACTCGCCAAGTTGTTGAGATAGGATGGCGGTTAAATTTGAAAAGGTTGTTCAGATTTAGCCGGCTGAGCTAACCTGAAGTCGTTATGATCTGACGGCTCAGATTGAACAGTTAGTTGATCTGGCGGGTAGGAGGCAGACCCGATGCGGTTCTGATCCAACGGTTCAGGCCAAGCCGATATCTTATTCTACGGCCGAGATTGGAGCGACTGTAACAGCTGACTTCAGAATTTCCCTATAAATAGTAGCCAAGGTTGTTCTCTGTGAAAACACTCAGAAGTCACGAGTTCTTCTATTCTCTGCAATCTCTCTCTACATCTTCATTCTTCCCAAACATTCCGCATTCCAGTATACTGAGAAGGTGAGGACACTCTTAAAGGTTCGTGGAGTTCAGCGCTGCAGTGCCGCATGTCTGGACTGGTCTCCGTTGTACCCTGGAAGATGGTTGCTCCTCTGGTTGGACACAATGTACCGGAGCAATAACGTCTTAAGAACAGAGTCCTGGACTCACCTCGGATCTCTGCTCTGCTGAGCTAAGAAGGTTATTGCCGAGGCTGAGCTCTGTTGTGTGCCAAGTTCAGCTATCTGTGGAAAGAACGCAGCAGTGGTATAGTGTTGGTGTGCTGAGCTCGGCTAGGTGCTGAGTTCTGCTGTCGTGCTGAGAACATTCGTTGTTCTGGAGCATTGTTTGCCGAGCTCTGCTTTGTGCCAAGCTCTGCGGTTTGGATGAGGACATTCATTGTTATGCAGCTCTGTCGTGCTATGCTCTGCTCGGCTGAAGCGGCAGAAAGCATAACTCTCGATTGTTGTGCTGAGGTGACGATATCGGTAGGTCAGTAGTCAGCCCAGAATGCAAATACAATTGCGCTATCTGAACTGTCTTGACTTTTTAGAACTATCCAGTCTACTTGGATTCGGTTCAGGTTGGCCCTGACCTCGGCAGGTCAACCGTTACAGTACAGAAGTCAATTTGTCTGAATTATTTCCAACAACATCTACAGGGGCTTGAAGTTGATCTCCTCACATCCATTGACCACGCGCCTTCCACCCATGAGTCAGAGTCCACGCAAGTATATCCCCTGTCCAATTACATTTCTCATGCAAATTTCTCTCAAGCTCATAAAGTACATGTTGTACTCGGTTACAAGGAAAAGAAGAATAAAATTAAAGTATATATTTTTTGTGGTGAAGGACGGGCGGTACCGTCAGACATTTTATTAATAATAAGAAACCGTCACTTCTGATGGAGGAATACCATGGTTACATTTGTTGTAGGAGACTCTCCCACATAAAAACCGAATAAATGAATAAAATATACAAATACGAAATTTTCAAATAATAAAAGCAACTGAAATCTAAAGAAATGTAAATTAGTAAAACAAAGCAGCAACTTGAAGTCATAGAGTGCCTGGATCCTCCACCATTGTGCTCCACAGTAAACGCATACGTCACATAAGAGAAAAATAGTGTAAGTGATATAAGGAAATGCTGGAGAAAGATATCGTGACGCTCCTATATGTACCGTCATTGCCTGCATTCTTAAAGAACACATGCAACAATGAGATGAGAAAATTCGTGGTCCATTCCCTCCAATGTGAATGGGTATAGCAGCAGCCCATAAACAGCCGAATATGGTACTGAGCATAGTCAAATAAAATTTGATTGTTATCCTGATAATATGTATCACATAATGTATAGCTTAAAAAAAATAGAGACAAAACAATAACATACCCAAGTTTCCCATGCTAAAAGATGACATAGGCAACAATTGCATGTGTTCACCCACCCTTCTGGAGGCATAAGTCGTAACCGATGGTGACAATTTGTGATGTCTTAGACAAACTTCCACCAAAGCCACGGAAGAGTACAATATTCCAGGAGCAGACATGAATATACCTTAGTATTTTCAAAAAAAATTAAATTTGTTATCCCGAGTATGAATATGAGATAATGAACTAGGAAGAATATTAAGATGCAGAAAAATAATATACCAACGTTGCCTATGCCAGGATGACATACGCAAGGATTGCTAACATGCGCCAACCCATCGGGAGACATATGAATCAAAGCCGTAAGTGGGGAACTGAAGCATCCAAGGTAATGACGCTGCGAACTTCACAAGGCAATGCTGATAGAGTCGTGTATAATGTCGCTATCGGTGGTAACAATCCATGCCTTGATAATGTATGCACCGCCGCTTTGACAACCCGTGGACAGTATTGCAAAGAAGATTCATTTAGATTCAAAAATTGTATAGTTCTCTGCAAATCTGCGGCATAAGGACCTGTAAATCGGTCAGGGGCTGATAAATGATGCAACAACAATCGACAGTCCTTCTCGATGATTTTATCATAGTCCCTGGAATAAAATATGAGAACGTACTGAAGCGCAATGAGTTCGGCCTGCAACGGCATTGTAGTTGGCAAATAGAAGCAAAGTGCTGAGACAACTCTCCGATGATTCCTTAATACCGCACCTGCAGCTGATTTTGAATGTCCCACTGCTGCGTCAACATTTAATTTAGTTTGCCTGTTGGTGGCAATACCCAATGAACAACCCTTGGCCGACGCAGGCGGATTGGATGAGAGAATTGCTGTGCTATCAAGTGAGGGATTGGTTGAGAGAATTTTTGTCCCTGCGTTGTTGCAGACCAAGTATATATATGATCTCTGATCCTCTCAAACAGTCGCCAATAGGAAAAGCTACCATCACCAAATCGTATTAGTGTATATTCTTTACAAATGACCCATGTGACCAGTGATGGTACAACTGCTCTCAATTGCCCGATCATATTATGTAAAGAAGAAGTTCGCCACCATCTAAGTAAGCATGCACGAATGGTTGAATGACGAGGCATTGGGCCAGAAAATATAATTGATACTTCCTGCCATATTGACTGTATCGTAGGACAACACAGAAAAATATGATCTTGAACATCAGAGCACAACCTGCAAAAAACACATTGTGCAGGAAATATAGTTTGTAAACTACGTAAATTGTCAAGCGAAGGCAAGAAACGCATCCATAATTTCCAAATGAACAAGATGCCCCCAAAGGCAATGTCAGCCACCAAATTTGTCTTGAGAAATCCAATGTGGAAGTATTAGTGACGAGTTGATTGTAAACCGATTTTAGTGTGAATTGTCTAGACGGTTCAGATAGCCAATAGGGTCCATCTGGGGTAAGCTCCATGAAGGGGATAATATGCGGATGAATCTGACAAATTCTCTTCCAAGTAGCAGAATCATTAATGTGAGCGTACAATGTATTGCGACGTCCATACTTAGCCCGCATATACACTGCCCACAATGATTGAGAATGATGATATTTTCACCACAAAAGGTAGTCATAAGCTTGTTGGACCAAGCTCAGATTTCTAATGTCCAACCCTCTATTTTCCTTTGGCATACAAATAGAATCCCAAGATTGCCATTGGTGTCGTCCATTCCACAAAAATTGAGACTTTTTGCGGTTTAAGATTTCCAAAACACTTTTTGGTAATCTAGAACTTGGAATAATATGAAGTGGCATGGAGCATAAGACGTGACGTATTAATATAACTCGACCAGCCATTGAAAGCAGCTTGGAAGACTACGAATTTAGAGTGGCGTCAACATGAGCAATTAACGATGTACAATAAGCTGCACGATTAATACTCTTGTATTGGAATGAACCCAGATATTTAATAGGCAAAGTAGTCAAGCGCATACCTAACTCTTCGGAGACTCGTATCCCTGAAACTCCCTCACCAACAACCACCTTGCTCTTGTGTAGATTTACGAGCTGTCCCAAAGCTAGCTGATAAGCATCCAAAAAACGTCGAAAATGCTGCAAATTTTGGATTGACCCATTGAGAAAAATGACTAAATCATCTGCAAATCCCAGATAGAAGACAACAGGGACGTGGCTTACGCGAAATCCACGAATTACACTGTCCCTCATAAGTGTATTTAGGCCGCGTGAGAATCCTTTCGAAGCTAGAATCGATAACAAAGGTGAAAGAGGATCACCATGTTTTACTCCGTGAGATATCGAAAAATAACCAGATGGCTTGCCATTTATTAATACTGAACATCTTGTGGCAGACAAGTTGTTAAGGAGGATACGCACTAAACATGAGTGAAATCCCATTTTCTTCAGAAGTTGTTCAAGATAAGACCAATAAACTCTGTCAAATTCCTTTGCCATATCTAACTTTATGATAACATGACCACCTCACATGGGCCTATCCAATATTTCCACCATTTCCTGAGCCAAGAGAATATGTTCCGCAATATCACAGCCCTTCATAAACCTTGCCTGCTCATGCGATATTAACCTCGGCAATAGAGTCGATAGCCTTGTCGCTAATAGTACCTTAGCCAGAAAATTTGTTAGATATATTGTGCGAAATTCAAAGAACATGGTCGGGCTTGCCACTTTAGGAAAAAGTGTGATGAGTGCAGCTACCATCCGACATGGTGTCCTAATTCTGAGAAAAAACTCTTGGACTTCTTTATATACATCCAAGGATATTACCTGCAAAAAAATGTCGATAAAAAGAGAAGATTGTTGTCATCGACAGTTACCAGCCTTGGGATATATTGGAGTATTACGACATACTGATCTGTTAGAGTGCCCGTAAATAGAGTCTGATAATAATGAATAGCTGCTTGCTTAATACCCCGTGGGCTGTCACACTCAACGCCATCTTCCCGTATTATGAGCTTTATAGTTTGTCACGCCGCCTCTCTTTAACTGTATGATGGAAAAATCGGGTATTAGCATCTCTCTCTCGCATCCACTTCACATTCGCCTTTTGTTTCTAATATAATAATGCTCGAGATTGTGCAAGACGTAATTGAGCCATACTCAACTGATATGCGGTCCTGGTTGCGTCTGATGGAGTAGAACCATAAGCTCGTTCACAAAATGTTGCCTCAGCCTCAGCAGTAACCACTGCATCAAAAATATTACCAAAGACGTCTTTATTCCACTGTCGCACATGGCGCTTGAGTTGATTCAATTTGTCATAAAATCCCCACATTCCGCCAATAGTCCTAAAAGAGCGCCAGTGAGAAGTGAAAAAACTATCAAAATCAAGATGAGTAACCCATACATCCAACTATCTGAACGAGGCCGGCATGTTGGATTGTACCACAGAACAATCCAAATATATAGGAGAATGATCCGAAGTAGTCCTGTTCAGATGTTGATATTGTACACTCGAAAAAGATCAAAGAAACCTGACGTACAAATATAGCGATTCAATCATCGCCAAACCCGACCTAGGCCACGACCATCACTCCACGTGTAAGGTGATCCTTGATAATTAATCAATTGTAATGAGCAGTCTGATATAAAGTCACTAAAATCCTGCAATATATGTAGAGGAGGAGAAGAGCACATTTTGTGCTCATCAAGTGTTAGATAAGTATTAAAATCCCCTCCAATAAGCCAGTTATGTCTAAGTATTCATGGAATAGAGCAAGGTCTGCCCACAATAGGCGTCGTGTTACAATGGTATGAAGACCATACACAAGTGTACACTGAATAGAATCACGTGTAGGCAGCCAACAACACTTTATGGAGTGATTCTGGACTCCCGGATGGTGCCCTTCCAGTTGGAAAAATGAGACTCGCCAAAATATCCAAATGCAACCATTATTCACATACAATGCTTGAGAGAAGCCGAGTTTAAGACGATAGGATAGCAATGACAAAGCCCTGACCTTAGGTTCAATTACGACAACAAGATGCAAATGATATCGATAAACTAGTGACAATAATCTATCAACTCAGGCACGAATACTTCTAACATTCCAAATCATAATCTTCATTGTGTTGACAAGATATCAAAAGAGTTTGAGAGAGCTGCCCTTGACCATGTGAACAGTGGAGATGTTGGCTCAACGTTTCGGGTAGGACGACGCAGAAGCTTTGGTGTGATTTGAAACGATCTGATGTAGCAGAAGATGTAGGCATTCTCAGATGGACCTGTGTCTCCAGAGGGACATCCTTCTGTGCCTCATCAATAACAACCGGTTGCACTAAATTAGAAACATAATCACAAAATGCATCTTCTGAAGCAATTGCTGAGGATTGTTCCTCACCAACTTGCATTTCAAGTTCACTATCTGAAATAGAAAAGGGATTAGGGTTAGCAGGCAAGTTATTGAAAATACTATCATCAACTCCATGAAGTCTGGAAATATCTTTTATATATGTAACTGAAATTGGCCCTCAAATCAAGAGAATAAATTAGTGATGACTTTGATGTAGTGGGTATATCATGCACATCGCCACCAGTATGCATAAGCTGCATACCCAAAGCTACTGATCCCAACTGGGTTTTAGCTGGCATATCCTGCTGGGGTTTTTTGGGTGTTCAGCGTTGTGTTTTCCTTATTCAAAATAGGTGTCTTTGTTGATGGCTGCGTCTCAACATGTGGATCGGCTGCAAGAGTATCATCTTTCCCACATGTAGATGCCTTATGTCCCAACCGAGAGCATTGCATGCAATACATATGCAGATCTTCGTATACCACCGGCTGAGTAATACACCGACTTGAAACCTGAATAAATATGCAAGCAGGAAGCTCCTGTGATACATCAATCTTAACACATAAACGTGCCACGGAGGGCCGAAGATTTTCAGCTGTATTCGTGTCTAATTTCATAGGCGTTCCAACCATACAACCAATTTGAAATAACGCCTCACGTTGATGAAAATGAATTGGTAATCCTTGTAGTGAAATCCGAATAGGAACAATAGGGACATCAACTTTAAGATCATAATCAGGTGTCCACTTGGTAAACCTCATGTACTTGCTTGATATAGTCTAACTTTGCCTGGCAAAGAATCACAGATAATCTTGTTCTTGCGAAAATTGCAATAAAACGTGATTAGTGTCGAGTAGACCGGTATGTACCATGCCAGCGAAACCTATTCGATCAATCGTACTGCGAATGGTAGGAATCGGAGGACGGCCATACCAAAAAGTGCCTACCAGAGAAAATCTGTATGGTTCGGCGAACGTTGAAATATCTTCATCCGAAAAGGCAATCATTGGACTACCTTTGTATTTCTGGATTGGTTTCGATGCAATCGATGGTACAGATGAAGACTTAAAGAGAGAAACAAACGAACGCTTCATACCCGATGAATCAAGTTCCTGCCACGGCGGTATTGGTTGCGATTACGACATGGATGCGATCGCAGAATGGAGAATATAGAAGATAGATGAAGAATGCTGGATATGGAAGCAAGGAGAGAGATGATCGCGAAGAAGAGAGTGGGGGCGGCGGCATTTACGCCCGCCGCCGGCGGAGATCGCTAAGGCGCTGGAGCATTCGGCCGAATTTTTCTAACATATATATAATTAAAGTGTGTGTATGTATATATATATATATATATATATATATATATATATATATCTGTGTGTGTGTGTGTGTGTGTGTGTTTTGTGTGTTTGTTACCGGCCACTCTTTCCACTTCCTCTTCCATGACCTCCATAACACCCTCATTATTCATATTAACCCCCCACTACACTCCCCATAACTCACCCTAACTTAAACACAAAAATTCCCCTTCCTTTTCACCATTTTACACAAGCGGCCACTTAGAAAAGGAAAAGAGAGTCCAGCTAAGAGGTATAGAGCAGAGAGAGAGGAAGAAGGAAAAAAAGGGAAGAAAGGAAAATGAGAAAAAGGTTATGTTTTTGCAAAACATATATGTATATTTTTGTATAAAATTCAAGGACCATGCATATGTATATTTGATTGCATAAATTGATGTTTATATGTATATATAGCGTGTGTATATATGTTTGTATATAGTATTTATAATTGTATATTATGGCTAATTGGCCGATAGATATATCTGTGTATGAAAATGGTAGGTTTCGGCCTACCCATATACGTTACATGTTGGGGTATAAGTTTTATATGCATATGGTATAAAGTTGATGATATATGTATATGTTACCATATGTGTATATATATATGTATTTAAATTTTAAATTGGTGTGAAGTTTGTATTTATGGCCGAGAATTATACACGTGGTTAAAAATTTAGCAAACTGATTTATAGCATAAGTTAGGATATAATTTTTATAGGTGTATGATTTATAAGTTGTTAAATATGTGGGTTTGTATTTGATATGAATTTTTGGAAATTGTATGATTTTGGACAAATTTGATATTGAAAAAATAGGATTTTGAATGATTTGGTGGTGGGATAAGGATGGACATAACATAAGATGAGTTCTAGTGGAAAAAGACGTCGGACAGTGGTGGCACGTGGGCCACATCGTCTGCGAGTGGCGGTGCATGTGTTATGGAAGTGTGTTAGGGATAGACTATTCTTGCTGTCGTGGAATTAGAAGTGAGAAAATATAAGTTGTGTGAAATTTGGAGGTGGTTCAAGTTTATAGAGTGTGAGGAAGTGAAAGTATGATGTTGGGGAGTAGGGGGAGGGGCTGGCTGAGGGAGTTGGCTGGGGGTTGTGATTCTGGCAGCGAGCAGAGGGGCCAGCCGAAGTGTGATATGGGTGAGGTGAGGTGAGTTGGGTAGTGGGTTGGGGAAAAAATAAACCGAGGGAGATACGTGTATGTATATACATGTATATGCACATGTATGGACGTGGACATGTAAACGTATATGGATACAGTTAAGTAGATGTGGATAGGACATCGGAATTGGAAAATTGTTATTATGTAAATTGTAATTTGCGATATTTGATATGTTCGTGATTAGTGTTGAAATTGATCGGAATTGGAAATTGCATTTGGAAAGTTATCAATATTTGAAATCGTTTTGGAAAATTGATAGTTTCGAAAATTGTTTTCAAAAATCATGCATTTTGTGAAATTCACCCTTACGAGAGAAATATATCGGTGAGCTGGATTGATCCCAAATGTCCGGGTATATTTGACTATTTTGATAGAGCATCCAGGTATATTTGACCACAAATTGGAAACCCCAGGCACATTTGACTATTTCGATAGAGCGCATGGGCATATTTGACTACTGGGGTGATCAATTCGTAAGACTTGCGGTATAAGTCACTTTTAAGAAAAGGGCTATAGCCATCGCATCGAAATCGCATTTGAAATCAAAAATTTGATATCGCACAGTCATTATATCGTATCGTATCGTATCGCATTGGAAAATTGGATTTTGGAAAATTGAAATCAAAATTGATTTTGACTTGCATCACATCGTTCTAAAAATTGCATCATCGGATTTTGATTATGACTAACATTTGACTAACTATGAGTGATTATTTGATTTTTTGTTATCATTGACTTGATTGTTTTATCATCATGAGAGTAATATGGTAATTTATTTGTGAATGGAAAACTTGATTACTTTCTATGTTATTTATTATTTATTATTTATTACACATGTTTTCCTGTGTATGATCCTATAGTTAGTACAGGGAGGTTACTTGCTTAGCGATTTTTGTCGCTCATTCTTTATTTTCATGATCCTTCAGATGATCAGAGCTTATATTATAGTTCGTAGAGGATATTTATGGGTGGGGTTACTAAGGACGCAAGTGGTTGCCGATGACATTTATCATGTATTTATATCAGGACTTGTACTTTATGGATGTTAGTTTGACATTTCGAGATGTATTATACTAACTTTGATTTGTAATAGATTTGGAATTCCCTAGACATTTTATATTGGTGATTGTTTGAGGATTTAATTTTAAGACTTTCGATGACATCAGTTTACGTCACTTTACTAACGTGTATTTGATTTGTCTCGCCGCCTTATATTTCTGCTAGCGGAATACGGCAGGTGAACCGTTTCGAGTTCTAAGGATATGGGCGGGTCGCTGCAACTTGTATCAGAGCATGGCTCTAGTTCCATGGAGGAAACGTAGATTTAGGCCATGATTTTAGAACTAAGCGATGATTTTATATGTAAGCATTGATCTTACAAATAAGTATTAACCTTAGACTTAAGTGATGATCGGTTGAGGGATATGCACACCTAGGATATACTAGATGATTTTGGTTACTTGTTTTATTTACGTTTGATTACACCTTTTATATGCCCCTTAACACCGATCACCATAAAATCCTTAATTATTTGAAATATTTATAATTAATTGTGTAAATTGCAATATTACAGTAAAGTTGCCTCCAAAAGAAGAGCATAAAGGTAATAGGAACAGAAGCTAGAGTTAGGACCAGAGTGACCTACCATAGGCACTGGTTGATGCTCTTATAGAGATGGGACCAGCAGTCAGACGGACTGTTCCACCGCAGCAGCACCATGGGACCCGATATTACTACAGAGAGAAGCGGGTGCATGTTCAAACTTTTGACGGAAGCTTCAACCCAGTTGACGTCGACAGGTGGTTGAGCCAAGTGGAGAATAACTTCTCATTGTTATAGGTGCTAATGAGATGAAGATCATTTTGATCCAACCATTTTTGCTTGTAGAGATTGATAAGTGGTGGACCACCACGGCGATGGATCTGCCACATCTGGTTAGTTAGGAGAGATTCGGAGAGGAGTTCCGGAAGTTCTACATCCCGCTCTCCGTGACCTTACAGAAGATTAGGTCCTTTCAGTCGGAAAGACAGGGGCCAGGAATGTCAGAGGCGGAGTATGCAATAAGTTGAATGCGCTAGGGAGGTTCGTGTCGTATTTCATGGGCAACATGCGCCTCAGGATGGTGAAGTTTGAGAGAGGCCTGAACTCATGCACTCACACCAGAGTGGTGAATGCGAACGGTAGAGATTTCGGAGAGCTATTGGATGCCTGCTACCGTGTTGAGATTGATATCCAGCGGCATGACGAGGATAACAGGGGTAAGCGGCCCCAAGAGACGACCAGTGGTAGATCTGGGAGATGGGTCAAGATGCTGAGGAGGGGATAGCAAGTCAACCGCGACCCCAGCAGTATCAGCAGCAGTAGCCCAGGAGCAATCTGTTGACGGTGATTCTGACTTGCCCGACATGCAATCGGTAGTACACATGATGACAAACACCGACGTTCAGGGGGCGAACGACGTAGTCATAAGTTTTTTTTTCTTAAAATTCTAAGTATTTAATTGATGATATATGTATATGTGTAACTCTGCATTTGACCCCTAAACATGATAGGTGCCATATTAGTAAACAAAGTCCCGGCGAACGTATTGTTCGATAGTTGTGTGAACCACTCGTTTATTGCCAAGAGTTTTGTCAAGAAGCTTCAGAGCTTCCTGAATTACTAGACACTCCTTACCATGTCCTGGTAGCCGAAGATCAGTTGATTTTCTCACACCATCTGTACAGGAACTGTGAGCTGGAGATGGAGGACCGCACCTTTGATGCTGCGGTAGTACCAATCTAGATGAGCGACTTCGATATCATACTAGGGATAGATTGGTTAGCAAGATACCATGCGCACATCGTCTGCCGTCAGAAGCAAGTGATATTTAAAGACCCCACTAAGAAGGAGTTCACTTTGATTGTATTTTGTATGATAAGAAGCATGATGAGATAAGATCAGTGGTGTACTAGTCGTCTTCTTAGTTTGTATATTTGCATGTGGTTTCTTAGATGAAGATAAAATAAATTTCGTTGACTTATTATCTTCCACATACCCTAATCCGGTTTTATCATTTTCATATTTTTGGGAGGAAATGAGACGATCTAGCATGTTTGTGCCGTATCAAACTGTTTCACCATTTTTTCTAAATCCGCATTTCTTGATTTAAAATTTGAAATCTCGGATTTCTTTTCGTTATTTTGTGTCGTTAATGATGAGAACTCTGATTTCAATGCATTAATTGTGCAAGACGACTCTTCTTTTAAATCGTTTAATTGAGAAACAAAGTTCATGTTAGATGTAACTAACAATTTCTTGTTTTCAATTAACCGTTTTTTTCTTTTACAAGAGACTTTGAAAACTTATGCAACTCAAGATATTGAAAAAATAAATCATCATACGAAGGCTCAGAATCAGAAGATACATCATTCGATGAATTGGATGTAAAGCATACTTGTGCTGTTTCTTCTTCGGTTCCTTCAGTCTCAGAATCGGATGAGCCACTCCATGTGGAGGCTTTGAAGGCTCTTCTCCTTTGTTTAGGTTCTGAGACGAGTCTATTTTTTGTCAGATCCTTGTAATGGTTTTTGTTCATTATTTTGTCCTTGTTTGGGCAGTCATAAGAGATATGTCCAAGTCTTCCACAAGTATAACATTTAATATCCTCATCATTTTTATTCCTATGATTCTTAGACAAAGTAGGCTTACTTTTGTTTTTAATCATGATCTTTCTTAATATTTTAGACGACGTGGTTAGATCTTCATCATCGGAATCTGCGTCACTATCATCTACGTGATATAAGAAGTAGAGACGTATTCATTTGATTTAAATGTTATAACCTTATCTTGTTTAGAGGTAGATTCAGAATTTCTTAGAGAAAGTTTATTTTTGTGTACCTTTAAAGATCCGATTAGTTCCTCTATTTTTATTGATCTCGTTTCTTTACTTTCCTCAATCGCCGTGACTTTGGGGTCCCGTTCGGATGAGAGACATCTTAGCACCTTTTGCACTTTTTCCTGTGTATAAAAATCTTTTCTAAGAGACTCAAGAGAATTATAGATGTTAGTCAAGCGTAAGTCCATGTCAACAATAGATTCGTTTGGCAATAATTTAAAAGACTCAATTCATTTCAAGAATTCTCCACATCTCTTGGACAATAAAACAATTTGACACATAACTCGATTCACTTTTACTCAACCCGTTTAAAAGAAGTTGCATGGCTCTAACATTCATATGCAATTTCTTTTTCTCATCACTAGTATATTCTTGTTTCGGTTTTACGACCTCTAGTGTGACACGATCAACAATAGATAACTTAGAAGGAATAAAAGGACCATCTTCTATAATGGACCATAGGTCTATATTAATGGCCATAAACAAAAGTTTCATTCTAAGTTTCCATTGTATAAAAGACTCACCATCGAAAAGAGGAGGCCTTACTGTTGACATTCTTTCTTGCTGGATTTTTTAGCTAGTGGTTGCCATCTCACTAAGATCGTAGGATCTCTTTGTCAGTAGTTCGCTTGCCCTCTGATACCACTTGTAGGATCTGTATAGCACCACTAGAAGGGGATGTTGAATAGTGGGTGCAGAAAACTTGGTTTTTAAAAACTTTTTAACCAAAAACCTCATTTCTGAAAACAATTTCTTTTTCAGATTCTAATTTGAAACGATTTGAATACCTAGTTACAGACCTCCAAAAATTATGAAATTTTGTGAGATTCTACTCTCAGATGTTTTGAGTATCTCATAAAAATTTCAAATTAAAATTCAACTCCAAACCCTTTGAAAATACGTTTTTGGTCAGATTGCACAAATCTGACAGAAACAGTATCCGACATGAAAACTTTATTCTGATTAATTGGTAACTCCAAATGGTCTGAAACTTTAGTGACAAAACCCTTAAGATATTTATTGTACTGGGTTGAAACTGTTTTTGAAAATTCCGATGGAAAGTATGTCAACCACGTTGACATTCTCAACCTTTGCAAATCTGAAAATCATATTACACTTGTCTCATAACTAATCACGTTTGACTAATTTATACTTATCCAAATGAGTTAAAACTTGCGTCAAATGAAAAATAAAAGGTGTGGCTATATTTCTGCAAAGGTTTACGATTTTTGAATTTTGTTTACTATTTTTACGATCGCAATGAACTCAACACAGAAACTAAAAACTGAAAATAAACTGCAGTAAAGTAAAGAACACCAAGGATTTTATATTGGTTCAGTTAAATCAACCTACTTCAGTCTTCGAGAACACCTTCCTTGGTTATCACTAAACACCAAAAACACCTTACCATATGGGTTTCTGGAGTTACACACTAATCCACCCTTTTACAAACAATACAATCAAGCAAACGGATCACGGACACCACCACCGAACGAATGAAGGTTTGGTCACACCTTGATCAACCTTTTACAACAAATGAATGAGTGTGGGGTGGTTTATTCAAAGCCTATTCAATATGTAGAATATATGAACAATAGTCTAGAGAGATGAAGAAGAAGAAAGAAAAAGAGAAGAAGAAATTAGTAGAGCTTTTTGATCTTGAGAGAATGAGAGTTGTAGTCTTGAACTTGTTTGCACTATTCTTCTCTTTTTATCATATGTGGCTGCCCCTAGGGTATCTTCCCTTCTTGAGAATTCTCTTTAATGTCCTTGGAAGATTGCCTTGTGTAGATATGACACAATCTTGCTCACTTGTCACATTATGATTGGAGGGATGACTTGGCCTTGCTTACTTGGCACTTGATGATTGGTCCAACTTGTCATCATTTAGTGTGCTGTAAAAATCTGACTAAAACTCATAAAACATGTGCCAATTAGTAGTCAAAAGGTTACCAAACAATCACCATTCAATCCCTTCAAATTTGGAATGCACATTAACCGCTAGAAACAGCCTAAAGATCGGCCACCCTTTAGTGTATGTGCTGAAAATTTTCAGAATGTGTAGTAGTTGAAATCTTTTGAATTGTTGCCTTTTGTAGCACCCTCTTTTATTTCACTAACCTTGTGTGGCATATTCTCCACCAATTGAGATGCCAACTAAGCTCTACATAGGTTCCATCATGGCTGAGAATGGCGTGTAACATGAATGTATATGTGCTGGAATTTCATTTTAGTAAGCTTTGTCAAATAATGCACAATAATTACACATATATGGTAAATTTAAATCATCCCTAATTTGAATATTCTAGAACACTTTAACGTGTATTGAATATGTAAAAAGAGTCTGGATACATGTTACAACTCATGCAGAAAATCATTTCATGTGTTGTGTTCGTAGAAACCCGAATTTTTGACTTTCGTCGATTACGCAATTTTTCTCCGATTAAATTCAAACATTTTGCACATGTCGTATGTGATATGTCACACATAATAATCATAAAATAAAGTGTATATTCAGCTCTAATGGCTGATGTAGTGGCCCCCCATGTGCTAAAGAAATTGAATTTGAAATCTCCACAAATTTGGCCTAAATTGTGGGTGATTTGTGTGTGCCAACATGGAATGATTTAGTGGCTGAATTTAACATGTGAGCCACGTAATGTTTTGCTACTTTTGAAGTATATGGTCTGGCCATCTTTATATGGCAAGTACGTGACACGTTGGTAAAGTTTTGGTAGTCACCCGATACGACAATTTTCGGTTTATAACCTTGTAACATGTCGTTATAATTTTGTCATCACCATGACTTATATCATATGATATAAGACCTGAGTATACTCATAAATATGATGTGAATATAGTAGTGTGACGTTGACGTATGTTTGTAATATATGTAGCGTGTCGGTAATACGTCGGAATATATATGTATTGTGCATTTTGAATAAAAATCTGAATATATATATAATATATATATGTAGGTGTTTATAATGAGTGAATAAGGAGTCAATTCTCAATTTTTTCCATCAAGCCTTCTCGAAATATGTCTCCATTTAATGAACTAGTTAGTTCATTAACTTAAGTACTTTACTTAATGAACTAGTTTAGTTCATTAATTGTGACACCTGAAAATAGTTCAAAGACAACAAATGTTTGCCATATGATGTAAGCTTTAACGCTTCATAGCTTTTTAGTATGGAAACAATATATATAAAGCATAGAGGCATGTATATCACAAAAACGTGTCAATTAATAATTCTGACATGCCTTTCGTAAACTCGTACTTATTTAAATCATGTAAATCATTCAAACACTTTTTCTCAACAATCTCTCCCTTTTGATGATTTACAAAATAACACTGGTTCCTGATTTAAATATAATTTCTCCCCCTTCAATTAGGCACAAATTCGAATTTTGAATTTTATTATAGTATCGTTGTCTCACTCTTAAATTGTTTAATCATGCTCTCTCTCCCTCTTAAATCATGCTCTCTCTCCCTTTATTTTGTAAATAATATCTAAAGTACATGTAAGAAAGAAATAGCGGTTTATAGTATATCAACAAAAATCATGCATTTCAAGTGCGTTCTTAAGGGTTATTTATTCAACCCTTTGCAAATGTCCCTTTTGGTATCCAAACTTGGGTGACCTTCCTAGGTTTTCCAAAAGCTGAGAAAAGAGATGAAGATGCAACATAATAGACGTTATGTGGGTATGTGTTTGGCCTTTGGCTGAGAATCCCATCATGCACATAGTATGACATTTGTTTTTTATATGCATTTGTGTTCGTGTGCATGCTACATGATCTAAATGCATTTGTGTTGTATGATCGTCGCGTATGCATCAATGATTTCCTTTTATATCTATATGGCACATGATTGTATTTTGTATGATAAGAAGCACGATGAGATAAGATGAGTAGTGTACTAGTCGTCTTCTTAGATTGTATAGTTGCATGTGGTATCGTAGATGAAGATAAAATAAATTTCGTTGACTTATTATCTTCCACATACCCTAATCCGGTTTTATCATTTTCATGTTTTTAGGAGGAAATGAGACGATCTAGCATGTTTGTACCCGTATCAAACTGTTTCACCATTTTTTCTAAATCCGCATTTCTTGATTTCAAATTTGAAATCTCAGATTTCATTTCATTATTTTGTGTCGTTAATGATGAGACCTCTGATTTCAAAGCATTAATTGTGCAAGACGACTCTTCTTTTGAATCTTTCAATTGAGAAACAAGGTTCGTGTTAGATGATTCTAACAACTTCTTCTCTTTAATTAATCGTTTCTTTTCTTTTGCAAGAGACTTTGAAAACTAAGGCAACTCAAGATATTGACAAAATAAATCATCATATGAAGGCTCAGAATAAGAATCAGAGTCAGAAGATACCTCATTCGATGCCTTAGATGCAAAGAATACTTGTGCCGTTTCTTCTTCAGTTCCTTGAGTCTCAGAATCGGATGAGTCACTCTATGTGGAGGCTTTGAAGGCTCTTATCCTTTGTTTAGGCTCTAAGATGAGTCTAGTTTTTGTCAGATCCTTGCCATAGTTTTTGTTCATTATTTTGTCCTTTTTCGGCAGTCATAAGAGAGATGTCCAAGTCTTCCACAAGTATAGCATTTAATATCCTCGTCATTTATATTTCTATGATTCTTAGACAAAGTAGGCTTAGTTTTGTTTTTAATCGATTTTCTCATGATCTTTCTTAATCTTTTAGACAACGTGATTAGATCTTCATCATCGGAATCTGTGTCACTACCATCTACGCGATCATAAGAAGTAGAGACGTATTTGATTTAAACGCTATAACCTTATCTTGTTTAGAGGTAGATTCAGAATTTCTTAGAGTAAGTTTGTTTTCATATACCTTTAAAGATCCGATTAGTTCCTCCATTTTTGTTGATCGTGTTTCTTTACTTTCCTCAATCGTCGTGACTTTGGGATCCCATTCGGATGGGAGACTTCTTAGCACTTTTTGTACTTTTTCCTGTGTAGAAAAAGCTTTTCCAAGGGACTCAAGAGAATTATAGATGTTAGTCAAGCGTAAGTCCATATGAACAATAGATTCGTTTGACAATAATTTAAAAGGCTCAAGAGTGGGCATAAGCGTATTTATTTTAGACTCTTTAGCTTCACTAGTCCCTTCGTGTTTCATTTCAAGAATTCTCCACATCTCTTGGGCACTAAAACAATTTGACACATAACTCGATTCTCTTTTACTCAACCAATTTAAAAGAAGTTGCATGGCTCTAACATTCATACTCAATTTCTTTTTGTCATCACTAGTATATTCTTGTTTCGGTTTTACGACCTCTAGTATGACACCATCAACAGTAGATAACTTAGAAGGGATAAATGGACCATCTTCTATAATGGACTACATGTCTATATTAATGGCCATAAAGAAAAGTTTCATTCTAATTTTCCATTGTATAAAAGACTCACCATCAAAAAGAGGAGGCCTTACGGTTGACATTCTTTCTTGCTTGGTTTTGTAGCTA
Organism: Eustoma russellianum; assembly: GCA_036186865.1. Classification (NCBI taxonomy): domain Eukaryota; kingdom Viridiplantae; phylum Streptophyta; class Magnoliopsida; order Gentianales; family Gentianaceae; genus Eustoma; species Eustoma russellianum. The sequence goes on along the minus strand of AP025072.1, from coordinate 15,584,508 downwards.
GTGGTTGCCATCTCACTAAGATCGTTGGATCTCCTTCTTGAGTGTACCTGCGCTCTGATACCAATTGTAGGACCAGTATAGAACCACTAGAAAAAAAGGGGGTTGAATAGTGGGTGTGGAAATTTTGGTTTTTAAAAATTGTTAACTAAAAACTTAACTTCTGAAAATAGTTTCTGTTTTAAGATTCTGATTTAAAAGGATTTACATACATAGTTACAGAACTCCAAAAACTATGAAATTTGGTGAGATTCTACTCTCAGATGTTCTAAGTATCTCATAAAAATGTCAAATTAAAATTTAACTCCTAACCCTTTGAAAATATGTTTTTTGTCAGATTGCACAAATCTGCCAGAAACAGTACTCCGACTTGAAAAATTTACTCTGCTTAATTGGTAATTCCAAATGGTCTGAAAATCTAATGACAAACCCCTTAAGATATGTATTGTACTGGGTTGAAACAGGTTTTGAAAATTCCGATGTAAAGTATGTCAACCACGTTGATGTTCTCAACCATTGCAAATCTGAAAATCAGATTACACTAGTATCAGAACTAATCACGTTTGACTGATTTATACTTATCCAAATGAGTTGAAACTTGCATCAAATGAAAATTAACTGGCGTGGCTGTATTTCTGCAAAGTTTTACTATTTTTGAATTTTTTTTACTATTTTTACTATTGTAATTAAATCAACGCAGAAACTGAAAACTTAAAGTAAACTGCAGTAAAGTAAAGAACACTAAGGATTTTATACTGGTTCGGTTAAATCAACCTACTCCAATCTTCGAGGACACCTTTCTCAGTTATCACTAAACAACAAAAACATCTTACCACAAGGATTGCTAGAGTTACACACCAACTCTACCCTTTTACAAACAATACAATCAAGCAAACGGATCACGGACGCCTCCACCGAACGAATGAAGGTTTGATCACCTTGATCAACCTTTTACAACAAATGAATGAGTGTGGGGTGGTCTATCCAAAACCTATTCAATATGTAGAATATATGAACAATAGAATTGAGAGAAGAAGAAGAAGAAAGAAAAAGAGAAGAATAAAATAGTAGAGCTTCTTGATCTTGGGAGAATGAGAGTTGTAGTCTTGAACTTGTTTGCACTATTCTTCTCTTTTTATCGTATGTGGCCGCCCCCTAGGGTATCTTCCCTTCTTGAGAATTCTCTTTAATGCTCTTGGAAGATTGCCTTTTGTAGATATGACATAATATTGCTCACTTGGCACATTATGATTGGAGGGATGACTTGGTCTTGCTCACTTGACACTTGATGATTGGTCCAACTTGTCATCATTTAGTGTGCTGTAAAAATCTGACTAAAACTCATAAAACATGTGCCAATTAGTAGTCAAAAGGTTACCGAACAATCACCATTCAATACCTTCAAATTTTGAATGCACATTAACCACTACAAAGAGCCTAAAGATCGGTCACCCTTTAGTGCATGTGATGAAAATTAACACTTATGTTGGAAATTTTTCTGGAATGGTAAGTGCTGGTTCAGGTATGCCTAGAATGGCAGGCAGGGGTTTCAAACTAAGGTTTGGTCAGAATAATACTACGGTGCCATTCTGCACTCATTGCAAAATGAATTGTCACACAGTGGACAGATATTACAAGAAACACGGATATCCACCAAGTTTCAGAGCAAAACCGTTGGCAAATCTTGTAAGTTTTGATGGGAATAGGCAGCACCTCGGAGAGCCTGCCAATCAGAAGGACTTTGATCCATATACATGTTCCGAGCCTGATGATAATGAACAATGCTCAGACATGCCACAGTCAAGACCGATTTTTACCCAAGAACAGTATGTACATCTTATGAATCTTCTGCAAGAACACAATGACATGAATGGAAGGAAGGAGTTAGAGCATGAAAGGATCAATACTGGTGCACCTCACGCTGTAATATCAACTCAGCTGGCTGCTGACTCTGGTAAGGCGTCTGGTAACACTATTTCTCAAAACTCAAACATATGGATTTTAGACTCTGGGACTAGTGATCATATTTGCTCTTGCTTACATCTTTTTGAATCCTATCATTCTGCTAGTTCCTTGTCAGTGCATCTTCCTAATAAATCCCTTGCATCAGCCACATATATTGGTACAGTCAAAATAAATGATGATATGCTGTTAAGTGATGTTTTCCATGTGCCTTCATTTGCCTTTAACCTGCTGTCACTAAGCAAATTGACTCAAAACACCACGAGAAATCCACCAAATTTTTCTTTTCAAATAAAAAGAAAAAGTTTATTTCTTGAGAAGCTCTATCTAAGAACTTTTAATTGAGAAGGGATCCCAATCGAACAAATTTCCATCTTACAATTCAAGTTTCTTTCCATTCAAAAAGTGTCTAATCCAGGATATCAGGACCAAGAAGAGGATTGGTTCAGCTGAGGTGGTTCAAGGTCTGTATTATATTCATGGCTTTCATAAAGGTCCAAAAGCAACTCACACATACTCCTCTTCACCATACAAATCTAACGTTCTACATGTTCAGCCTTCAGATGCTTTTCTGTGGCACTCCAGACTTGGCCACATGTCAACTTCAAGAATAAAAGAAATAGAGAAGAATCATCCCAATGTAATTGCATATGATGTAGTAAGGCAATGTGAAATTCGTCCCCTGGCTAAACAAAAGAGATTGCCATTCCCCATTTCCAATTTTGTATACTCTGCACCCTTTACCCTTGTACATATTGATATTTGGGGGCCATATAAATACCAAACAATGTATAAACAACAATATTTCCTTACTATTGTGGATGATTTCTCTAGATTTTGTTGGGTCTATTTGAGAAAGTCCAAGGAAGAAGCAAGAACCATTGTTCAAAGCTTTTGTCAATAAGCTAAAGTATAGTTTGATGCCAAAATTAAAGTAGTTATAACAGAAAATGGACAAGAGTTTAATATGCCAAACTTCTTTGCTTCACATGCATAATACATCAAACAAGTTGCACACACACTCCTCAAAAAATGGTACAAAACATGAACATATCATTACAGTAGGAAGGGCACTAAGATTTGAATACAAATTTCCTTCATCCTATTGGGATTTCTACATACAACATTCTGTGTTTCTCATAAATATCACTCCGTCTCCTATCTTGCACAAAACCATACTTGTATATTCTAATCTTAGAGTGTTTGGATGTCTAGCATATGGGACCAACACTCAGCCTCACAAGGAAAAATTTGCACCAAGAGCCCAGAGAAGCATATTCTTAGGCTTCTCACATACCACAAAACGATATATTCTACAAGACCTTGGTACCAAAGACATATATATCTCAAGGGATGTAATCTTTCATAAAATACCTTTCCCTTTTCTCTAAAGTCTTCAGCTTCAACACCACCTTTGAATCATACCTCTGCCGATTCCAGGACAAGCCTTCTTTCTTGTCCTCCTTCTACTTTTCTTCCCTCAGAATGCTTTCATCCTGATGTATTGTCTCAACCTTCTCAGACACCCACTCATATGCATTCAGCATCTTCATCACCACCTATGTTGCCAGCCTCACCATCCCTCTCTTATTCTCCTTCACCCTCACACTCAGCCTGCAGTCATTCTTGTAATCATTACCGCGTTGAAATCCCTATAGATACACCTTCTCTGCCTATTCTTCCTGGCACTCTCACTGTTGAACTGCCTATCACTGCCAGAGATACAGATATCTCAATGACACCAGAAAGCTCACATGCTCCTACATGTCCTCAGCGAATCAAGCAACCACCTCCTTATCTATCAGATTATCAATGCAATCAAGTGACAGCATCTCCTACTTACACATCTCTTCACTCAATTCATAAATTATTTCCATATGCATCACTGGCTCCAAAATATAAGGCATATGCATTGAGTATTGATAAATATGTAGAGCCAAACACTTATGCAGAGGCATCTAGCTCACGTGACAAGCATGAGGCTATGGCTAAGGAACTGGGAGCCCTGGAAGCAAATCAGACTTGTGAGTTGGTGTCAATTCCACCTGGCCAGAAACACATAGGGAACTAGTGAGTTTACAAGATCAAGTTTAGACCAGATGGCACAGTTGAGAGATATAAAGCCAGGTTGGTTGCCAAAGGATACACACAGCAATATGGCATTGACTATCAGGACACCTTCTCTCCTATTGCAAAAATGACTACAGTTAGGGTCCTATTGGCATTGGCTGCAAGACATAGCTGGCCTATTTATCAGCTAGATGTCAATGATGCATTCTTACATGGAGACCTTCATGAAGAGATCTACATGACACCACCCCCTGGAGTTGTGATGCCTCAGCCTGGCCTGGTATGCAAATTAAGGAAATCTCTATATGGGTTGAAGCAGGCTAGCAGAGAATGGAACGCTACCCTTACTGCTTTCTTGACAGCTCAAGGCTTTCAGCAGTCCAAATGTGATTATACATTATTCACAAAAGCAGTTGGATCTTCCTTACTTATTTTATTTGTTTACGTTGATGATATTTTAGTGACATGTGCCAATGAGGATGAAATTATTCAAATCAAACAGGCATTGCATTCTGAGATCCAAATTAAGGGTTTGGGTAGCCTAAAATACTTCCTTGGAATTGAGGTGGCAAGGCAAAGGAAGGCATTGTCATTGGCCAAAGGAAGTACACTCTTGAATTACTAAAACAGTCTGGTTTTCTGGATGCTAAGCCAGCCAGGAGCCTTATGGAGATGCACACAGCCTTGACCCACAATGATTCAGCTCTATTAGGTGATGCTTCACTGTATAGAAGGTTAATAGGAAAACCTATATACTTGACTATCAGCAGACCAGACATTGCATTTGTTGTTCAACAACTTAGCCAATTTTTAGATTGGCAACTGAGTGTCATCTCAAAGTAGCACACAGAGTTCTAAGATACATAAAAGGAACAGTTGGACAAGGGCTGTGTTTCCCAAGAATTGGAGACTTAAAGTTGAAGGCCTTTGTAGATGTGGACTGGGGGCTGCAATGAGACTAGAAGGTCAGTGACTAGTTACTGTGTGTTCCTTGGGAATTCTCTTGTGTCTTGGAAAGATAAGAAGCGAACCACTGTCTCAAGATCCTCAACAGAAGCTGAATAGAGGGCAATGGCCATGGTGACGTATGAGATGGGCTACTCTACTTAATGAAGGATCTTGGATTGACTAGTAGCACACCAGTTAAGTTATTTTGCGATTGCAAGAGTGCCATTCACATTGCTGAGAATCTAGTATTTCATGAGAGGACTAAACACTTTGAAATAGATTGTCATGTGGTTAGAGATAAAGTGCAAGAAGGGATGCTCAAGTTGATGCCTGTTAGAACTTAATTACAATTGGCGGACATCTTTACCAAGGCTGTGGATGTAAGAAGGCTGGGTGAAATTACCTCTCTACTTGGTGTACATAATATCTACACCAAACATAGCTTGAAGGGGGTGTTGAAACTGAAGGAAGTATTGACATGGAAGGTGCAAAGGTGTGATCCAAGTAGGCGTATGAATAAGATCGTGGGCATCATGATCAATCAACATGTGCAATCAACAATTGGGAGAGTTAAATAACACGTGGGTGCTGAGAAGAAGCGTGTGATGGAGGGAACATCAGTGCATCCGTGAAATCTGGAGAGGGTGCTGCAGATGGATGAAGTGCAGCGAAGTGAAGAAAGAGAGAATAACCGCCAAAAGTTTAAAACTTGAGTGAAAGGATAGTTTTGCCCTTTTCTTAGTAATGATAAAAGAAGTTAGTTAGTTTCTAGTCTCAATTTGTCTCTCTGAAGCTCTCATTTCCCTTTTCGCAATTTAGCAATTCTTTCTTCATTTGCAATTTGATGTTTTCTTGTTGAATTGATTACTTGATAAATGATCATTAGTTGTATTAAATTTCACACGCTTCAAACATGTAATACACTTTGTATAAAGGGTTAACTATTCGAACTGGTAATGCTTGTCAACAGTCTCTGAGACATCCCATGTGCAGCTCACACCTTTCGGGAACTCGACCAAATCACTCGCAGCGATTTCGACAGCTTCATTAAACCCATCTGCGTAACAATCACATTTCCCTTCAGCAGATGGCAAGTCCCCTTAGAGGAGTTAGTCCATGGAAATTCGCTGGGAGAACAACCCCATCTGCAGCATCACATTATCAACTTCTAAGACAAAGACTAATGAAGGAAAAAAAAAAAACCGAAGAATAAAGGTGCACCATGACACTTACCATAGTTGATGAATATTACACAGTAACTCCAATTTCAAGGTCAATGACAAATCACACTGATTTAGTTATAGGCTTATTCCAGTATTTTCTAAATTTCCAAATGTAAAACCTGTCAGTACATGCAAGTACGCTGCATTGGCTAGTTTATGGAACAGTACAACAGGTCATAGGCATCTACAACCGTTTCTGAAATTATACAACTCACTGCAACGCATGGCAAGCGTGAAGGTGGCAGTAACTTATAGAAATAAAGTGAACGTATATTCAACTAATTTTTGAAGTACAAAGAATTATTTTTACATTGGCTCCAATGCCTTAAGCCTTTAACGGCTAGTTTTGCAAGTGGCTTCAACGGCTAGTTTCTTAGGAACTAATAAACTATGTAGACTAGCACCATACACATGTCCTGACTAACATAGTAGGTCACATCTATGTATGGTCTGTTGGAAGAAATTTTGGAAATAGGTTTGTCCAAAATTGGTGAGCAACATACTTTGAGCTTAATTATGATTAATGTCCGTTAATCGAAAATAGAAACTAATTATTCCTAAATTACCTACGTAATAAATAGATAATTTTAGGCTTTTGAATCACTCAATTTCGATACCGGGTGAATGAGAAATAAATGCACAAAGTAGAAGTAGAAATTGGTTGCAAATTGAAAAATTGGTGATGTGGCTTCATGAGAAGAAGACACATTACCTTTTTGCAAATATATCACATTGGCCAATTGAAAGAAAAATGTCACCAAATATAGTGTTTGGAGAGGCACTTTAGATGTGCCCTAAGGGCAAGAGAATTTTTGACCGGAGAGAAGACACAGATGGCTGCCACACACGCGCGCGCATGCTGCCGCCACTGCCTGCCCGTTCGGCTGGGCTCGGCTCAGGCTTGTGGCTCGTGGCTCGTCCGGTTGTTATCTTTTTGGAAATTTTTTTAAAAATTTTTCCGGAAAACAATTTACCTGATCCTACGGTTATGATTAAATTTGAGCCTACCGGTTGTGATCACTATACGTGGGTATGGTGGGTTACTGGCGATCTGGGGCGTCGTGGGTTACCAAATGGCGTTGTGTCCTTTAAGCTCCACAGATTTTTCCTCTATTAAACAAAGGGAATGCTCTGCTTATGAGATACTGAAAATTTTTCTTCCCTTCTCCTGCTGCATACGACCATTCTGCTCTGTGTTGAGCTCTGTTGCATGCTGAGATCTGTTGCATGCTGAGCTCCGCTTCATACTGAGCTCTGCTTGGCTGGAAGGCTGAGAGCATGGAACCACTGTTCTGAGGTGCTATTCAATTCAGGTCGACAATTACTATACAGAAGTCAATTTTGTCTGACGTGAATTATTTATCACACTAACATGGTCTGTATATGTACTGCATTTATGTATTTACTGTACACCTATTTATGTATTTACCTTACATTTGTACACTCTTCCTTAAGCTTGTTTGCATACATAATAATAAAACCAATCTTGAATATCAAACTATGAAAGCTTTTTATGGACATTGCCTTCGTTAATATGTATGTTAACTGATCTTTGGATGAAACATGCTTGCGATTGATTATCTAGTCTTCAAACTTCTCTTTGATAAAGTGTCTATCAATCTCCATATACTTGGACCTGTCATGTTGTACCGCGTTCTCTACCATGCTAATAGTAGAAAGATTATAGTTGTACACACTAGTAGGTTGTATAGTCAGAAAGCCTATGTCTTCAAGTACTCTTCTCAGCCACAACCCTTTTCACATACCCAATGCTAAAGCCCTTAATTCTGCCTCAGCACTGCTTCTAGACACCACTAACTACTTTATGCTTCTACAAGTCACAAGATTACCCCCCACATAAAGGTTCCATAACCTGTGGTGATGCATGTTTGAGGACGCAAAAGATTCAATATTTTCTTGTTCTAGCAAAGTCCTTCGTAAGACGTCGTGTTTGGTTGTCAAGAACAGTTTTCACCACATTTGGTTTGTATGCTTCTTGATTTAAAACAAGCAAGATCGTCCAACCTTACAAATTCTCACCCTTGGGATGTGTCATCAAATTTGAAAATTTTGATTTCCCCACAATGATTGCTCAAGATGTTGATATAGAATCTAACTTTGCTCAAAGATAAAAAAAATAAGGGAAACCTTGCAAAACAACCTTAGGCCAAAAATATCAACTATATTATTCAACTATGATGAATAATGATGCTACAAGGTGTTGGACCGTGCACCTGAAATAAACACCACTAGAGGGGGGTGAATAGTGGTTAGCGTAAATTAC
>AP025072.1:15505449-15574197 GCA_036186865.1 Eustoma russellianum | reverse complement strand
GGGTTCCCCGTCATATGCCTCGAACTTCCACTATCTAAAAACCATTTGGTTTTCATATTCGACTTTGCCTCCTTCTTGCATTCTTTGCATTTTTCCTACAATAGAGACAAAGTTTTATGTACCCTTTATCTGGGTCCTTGAATGTTAAAGGTACTATTCTTGTTTAGATATCCCTTAGGTATCCAAACATGAGCATACCTTTTAGGCGCATTTTTAACATGATTATAATTTGGAAAATAAGAAGGATTAGCATATAGATGATCATTCCACATAAGTAAAGATGCATTGTTATACACGTTGCACCATGGTTGATAATCATTATATGCTGGCCGATTTTTATAACGTGTATAAAGCATGCGATTTTGTTTCTTGAATGGCACTGTATAAGTGTGTTCATAGGCATTTCTATAAGACTTATAAGAGTGTTGCCTATACTTCGGTTCATAATACGTTGGATGCATTTTATTATGTCTAGTTGCATTTGTATACATATAGGCATAATTTCTAGGTTGTCTAGATGCAAAGTTTGGCCTAGATGTATGTTTATGCGTGTGTGCTTTTATGGGTGTATGTTGTATTTTTGCCTTAGAATAAACAGAAGAAGGAGTAGAAGAAGATTTAGCAGGCAAAGTTGTTTTTATATCTTTATTAGGTTGTTTAGTTGAAGATACAAACTGTCTTTCTGCCTACTTTGTCATCTTCTTCTTTATAGTCTAAGCCGGTTTTATCATTTCAATATTTTTATGATGAGATTAGTGTATCTAACATATTAGCACCCGACTTAAATTGTTCTAACATTTTTTCTAAGTTTAGTTTAAAAGATTTAAGTTGTACTATCTCATGTTCACAATTTTCCAACTTAGACTTTAAATATTATTCTCCAATTTTAACATTTGTTCATCTTTCCTATATGATTCAATTTTATTCTCCAAAGAATCAAGAGTATTAGTAGACTCTTGTTTGAGAGATTCTAATTGATCGGAAAATTCCAAGTTGGACATCTTCAACTTGTCTTTTCTTCAATTAGTTTCTTCTTTTCTTTAGAGAGCCTCTTACAGTGAGCATGCATTCTTAAGAACTTCATACATTTCATCAAATGTCATGTCACTATCAGCATCACTATCATAAGAAGAACATACCTCGTTTGATACGAAGCAGACTTGAGCTTCCTCAGTTTCGGATTCTAAGTCGGATGAGTCACTCCATGTGCTCACCTTCATTGCTCGTTTCCCTTTCCTTGCCTTAGACTTTTGTCTTTGTCGTTTGTGCCTCCTTGTCCTTGGCTTGTTTATTATTGTTGTTATTATTATTTTTCTACGTTGGACAATCGTATGAAATATGTCATTTTTGACCGCATTCATAACACTTTAATTCTTTATTATACCATTTGTTTGTGTTATTTTTCCTAGGTTGAGAAGAAAAAGAAGAAGAACATTGTCTATTCCTATTAGGACACTTGAAAACCTTCCTGAGTTTTCTTGCTATTAATATCAAGTCATCATCTAATTCAGTATCACTATTACTGTCATCATTTGTATGTGTTTCAGTTGTTTTGAAAGCTATAGACTTACTTGATTTAGATGACTCGGACTTCCGTTGGTTTAGTTTTACCTCATAGACTTTAAGAGACCCGATCAATTCATCCATCTTAGTGATTGACTTTGTCTCCTCAATTGCAGTCACCTTTGGATCCCATTCAGCAGGAAGGCTTCGTAGCACCTTTTGAACTTTTTCATTGTTCGTGAATGATTTGCCTAAAGCTTCAAGGGCACTAAAAATGTTAGTAATCCTCAAATCCATAGATGTTATAGATTCGTTTGGCAACATTTTGAAAGACTCTAATTCAGTCATAAGCATGTTTATTTTTGATTCTTTAACACCACTAGTACCCTCATGCTTTAATACAAGTGATTTCCACATATCGTGTGCACTTGTGCAATTTGACACATACCCTACTTCAGAAGTTGTATGTCCATTCAAAAGTAATTGCATAGCTTTAGCATTCATGGACATTTTCTTTTTACAGATGACCATTCACTTTTATATTTTTCAACTTCTTGAGTGACTCCACTAACATGTACAACTTTCATTGGAATGTACGGCCCATCTTCAACTGTAGACCATAAATCGATGTCTATAGCCATTAAGAATAGCCACATTCTTAGTTTCCAATGAACAAAATCATCGCCATCAAAAAGAGGAGGGCGTTGTGTAGACATACCTTCCAACTCACCTTTGTGAGAAACAATAGCCATTGTTTATACCTTGGATTTGAGACAAGCAGTATATGATGAATTGTTGCTTTTTTGGCCTTTTATTGCTCGTATGGTGTTGAGTCTTGCTTCTTTTGAGTGGTGTTAACCTCGCTCTGATACCAATTGTTGGACCATGCACCTGCAATAAACACCACTAGAGCAGGGTGAATAGTGGTTAGCGTAAATTACACTACAGCCCTTTGTAAAAATCCACTTTGAAAACAGAATCTGAGACCACATCAGATTCAGAACCCGTTTTTGAAAAATTCACAAATAATTGTACGCAACTCCAAAAAATTATGAAACTTTTCGGAATTTAACTTCAATGTGTTAACAATACTCTGTCCAAAAATCAGACAAAAATCCAAAATCAGACAAAAATAAGATCTTTTGGCCCTTCAAACAATAAAAAGATTCAGATGGTCAACCTTGACAGAATTGGACAGAATGTTGCTGATTTTGAAAATAATGTTTCTCTTTCAATACTCAACCAAAAAGGTTGATCTTTATATCAAAACACTCCATAGAATGTTTAGATGAAGTTTACAAAAGGCCCTGACCTTAAACAATTGATAAATATAGAATTTAAGTTTTCTCAAAACTGGTCAGATTGTAGCCAGATTGGAGCAGTTATCTTGCAAAGACTGAAAGAATAACTTTTCCTTGCTCAAATCAAGTGATTCTTGTTGCAAATGAAAGCTAACAGTCTGAAGTATAACTCCACCAAAAATCACGAATTTTGAAAATGTTTAGCTATTTTTTCAAGACGTGAGAAGTTGTGTGAAATCTGCAGTAAAAACGGACAGAAAACAGAGATGAAGAAACAAGACAAGAACACCAAGAATTTATCCTGGTTCGGTCAATGTGACCTACTCCAGTCCCAAGGAACATCTTTCATTGGATTTCACTATCAAATGAATCACCTTACAACAAGAACCAAGCTTGATCCTTGGGTTATACACCAACCTTATTCAAGACTTGGATAATCACCTTCTATGCAACACTTAGTTGCAACACCTCTACCACCTATTGATATAGCCTTATAAGAATGGTTAATCAGTCTTACAAATGAAGCTCAAGAGGCTTGTAGCACAAAAAAAAATAACAAGAACACCTTTGCTACAAAGAATGAAACAATAACAACAAGAAAATGAAGATGAAAGCTAGACAATTCAACAAATGCTTGTGAGCTTCAAGTGTGTTTCATCTTCTTTACCATTGCCTCTATTTATAGTGTGATTTGAGCCTTGGAGATCAGTACTCCAATGTGTCACCATCTTCATCATCAAATCCAAATGTCTTCTCATCATTGGTTGGCCTTGTACACTTGGCAAAATAAGACAAAATGATTGGTCCACCTTGGATACACCTTGTTGGCCGAGAATTCCACCTTGGATAGTCTCATTTATCCTTTGCAAAATGTAGATAATATGGAGAAGATAATACCTCAACTTCTTGGCATAAACATAGGCATGTGAGGCTTTGAACATGTCAAGTGAAAAATTATCTCCAAGAACCACTAAGTAGCCATTGGCTACTTCTTGTTTTTCGAAAAAATAATTTTGATTTTTCTTAATAAAATAAGAAAGGATAAGACCACCAAAATATCTCCAACTTCAAGCACAATAATAGGACATGTGAAGTCTTCATTTGACTTCAAAAATTCTGATGATAACACCATATAGCCATTGGTTTTGAGTTTGAAATTTCCAAGTTGGCAATTTTGCCAACTAGCTCCTTTTTGGTTGGCCCACTTGTCTCCAACTCATAAAATAAATAATGTATCATTTCCACCAGCTCATACACGTTTTTGAGCATACAAATAGTGTAGCAACTCAGATTTTGAAGAAGAAATCAATAGATAATAGTTAACAAGATTATGTCAACGTGTAACACCGAAATTCCTAATATTTCTTCTTATATGTCATGAACATTTCCACACCTTTGACACCTTTAATATCTCTGAATAATGATGATAAATGTTCTCTTATAACATATATAAGAGGGTCTTCAAGAAAAAATAGAATGTGACATCTCAAATCGTCACATATCCAGCTATAGTCAACAATATCATCATGTGAGAGAAAGAGGTAAAGAATCACCATATTATCTTCAAGTTAATAATAAATCAGCTCCAGAATGAACATAATAATATGCTCAAGAGATTCCTTGAGTAAAAATACAAAAATACCCTTGGGGGTGAAATTACCAAAATACCCCTGGTATATGAAAACTCCAGAAATTACCCCGATGGTCAGAAATGAATATTATAACACCTTTGCCTTGATAAATGGTATAAGAATAAGTCCTTGATATATATTCACTGTATCATGTTCCTACAAAACTCAAAATACCAATTTTGCCCTTTTTGGTAAGTTGTAGAAACTTCCAAGGCACGTTAGTCACAGTACATTTAAAATCATCAAAATCACATAAGATTCACATAATGAGCATGTATAAATCATATACAAATGAAACAATCACTTTGACATATTTTAGAAAAATAATTCTAAAAACCCTAAACATTCTGTGAGACGTGGATCGATCCATGTGAGGGGCTGACATACGTCGATCGATCCACGTGAGGGGCTGACGTACGTCGATCGATCTACGTGAGGGGCTGACGTATGTCGATCGATCCACGTGAGAGATCGATGCCTCACTGTAAGTTTTTAGTTTTTCCCAGTCCAACATCGATCGATCCATGTCAGAAGATGATGTACATCGATCGATCCATGTGTCTCTGCCTGAGATATCCACGCCTTGTTTCTTCACTTTTTCATCCTTTAATCACTTATAACACCATACGTGACATTTCTAAGTATTCAGCACTTAAAATCATGACTTTGAAAATTATCCAAACATATTTCTCAACACAAGGGGGTTTATATTGAAGACAAAACCAAGAAAAACCTAAACTGTAATGTACACCGAAATGTGACACGTTTTTGACCCTTCTAGAAGCTTATTCTAATGACGTGTTCTTCTTAACATTTGTACCCATGGATGTTAGCTTCCAAATCAGTAAATCACATTAATCCGAGGCTTGTAGGCAGAGATTTAGTCGAATAACTGTCAACTGGTCAAAATGTACATAAGACTCCTGCTGAAATTAGGAATCTTGGAAACTATCTGGTTTTAAATGCTGATTATGCTCCTTCTAGAAACCGAATTTTCCAATGATGTCTTCTAGAGAGTTGTAGATAAGGATGTAAGCTATCCAAATCATTTTTAATCATCTCAATACGACCTCACATGAGAGAGAATTAGCAAATAACCATCCAGGGATCATCCTGATGAAATCCCTAAAAGCTTGTTCCCAAAATTGTAAGTCATCAATTCTAAAACTTTTACACAAAATTTTACACTTCAAAAAAAATTTAAAATAATTCCAAAATATAATAAACAAAGTGTACAACATTTACATGCCAAATAGACGGACAATAAGGTCATGCAAGACTTTTTTACCAAACAAACAACACAAGAACATGTAAACATTAAGTCAGCCCACCGTCCATCCCATGCACATGCTCATCATGTGTTTTGACAACTTAGACTGTTGAGAAACCGGGGTTTGAGTGATTTGAAAATGCATGATTTAAAAGTTACGTGTTCACGAAATGCATGAATAAATTTTATTTGACATGCTTATGTGATAAATATGCTTTACATGCTTATATATTGTTGTCGTTCTAACGTGCCATGAAGCGTTAAAGCTTACATCATATGAAAAAAAATCTTTTTCTTTATACTAATTTCAGGTGCCATGATAAATGAACTAAACTAGTTCATTTCATGAAGTGCTTAAGGAAATGAACTAACTAGTTCATTAAGTGGAGATATATTTGGAGAGAACTACTCGGCAAGAAACTTGAAACGGAAAGTCTTCTCTTCACACTTATACACATGCTACATATATATATTATACATATACATATTTTTTAACAACGAATTATACATTTATATCCCGATGTTCCACCGACACGTCATACACGCCATAAACATACATCAACATCACACCACCATATACACATCATATTTGTAAATATCTACATGTCTCATATCATACATTACAAGTCATATTGTTACGAAAATTATGCCTACATGTCACGACTACATAAACAGAAAATGTCGTCAGGCATCAGGTGACTATCGAACCATCACCGACATGTCACGTACTTACCATATAAAGATGGCCAGTCTATATACTCTCTAAACACTCAGAATGTTCGTGCACCACATGTAAAAATCAGCCCATAAGTCATACCATGATTATACACATCAATCACCTACAATTTGCCTTGATTTGTTGAAAATTCAATCTCAACCAACTCCATCTCATGGGCCATTTTTAATCTCAGCTATTTGTATTGTAAATACACTTTATATATGTATATTATGTGTGACATAACATATATTACATGTCTAAGATGTTTGAGATTAATCAGAGAAAAATTGCGTAATCGACAAAAGTGGAAAATTCGGTTTTCTACACTTTATATATATGGAACATTTTTGCTATTGATGTAACATATATCTAGACACTTTTTACACATCTAACACATACTAGAGTATTCTAGAAAAATAAATTAAGGGTTGATTGAAATTTACCATATGTGTGAAGATTGTGCATCATCACGGTGCAGATGTTTGACACGCCATTTCTGACCTCTTAGAGCCTAGGTAGAGGTTTTTTGGCACTTTAATTGGTGGAGGATAAGCCACATGTGATTGGTGACATTGAAGAAGGCAAGACACACATGGAAAGATTTCAAAATCAAAACAAATGCTGAAGTTTCAGCACATGTTTCTTTAGGGCCGATTTTATGTCTTCATTATGCTCCAAATCTTCTCCAAAATTTAGGGGCAATCACATCTTGCTTGACTGATCATTAACATGTGTGATTTTGAGCATGTGTTTCAGATTTTTTGAAAAATCCAGGTATTATAAAGTGCCAAGGTGGAAAATGGCCTATCATGAAGTGACAACTAGGCGAAGACACATCATTCGTCCAATCATATTTCACCAAGTAAGAAAGGGTGTGTCACAATGTTATACAAGGCAATCTTCCAAGGTATTCAAGACAAATTTCAAGGAATTTTTCAGCCATATAGGCGTGCCACACAACTATAAAACACGGGGCAAGATGATTCAAGACAAAGCCAAGCCAAAGTTCATATTCTATCAAGATCAAACAAGACTATTCTCTTCTTCTCTATTCTTTTCTCTTGCTCTTAGTCTCAAACCTATCATTCTTATCTTCCATATACTATGTAGGTCTATGATTGGTTCTTTGCTTTATCTTAATGCAAGTAGACATGATATCATGTTTAGTGTTTGTATGTGTGCTTGTTTTCAAAGTAACCCTAAAGTCTCACACTATAATGCTGTAAAAAGGATATTCCGGTACATTAAGCACACTACCACATTAGGACTTTAGTATGATAAAAACTGCAATTTAACTTGCATGCCTATACAGATGCAGACTATGGCAGATGTAAAATAGATAGAAAAAGCACAAGTGGTATCAGAGACCAGTACACTCATGACAAGAAGATACAACAATCTGTAGGATATGCAAGGCACCACTAGAAGGGGGGGTTGAATAGTGGGTGTGGAAAATGTGGTTTTTAAAATTAGTTTGAACCAAAAACCCAACTTCTGAAAACAGTTTCTGTTTTCAGGACTAGTTTTAAAACGTTTTGAAAACTAGGTTGTAGGCCTTCAAATATTCTGAAATTTGGAGAGAACTTAGCCTCAGATGTTATGAGTGTCTCCTAAAAATTTCAGAGTTAAATTCAACCTCTAACCCCTTCAAACATTGTTGGCGGTCAGACTGCACGAATCTGCCAGAAACAGTAGACTGATTTGAAAATTTTATTCCTATTTGTACGTAACTCCTAATGCTCTGAAATTTTAACCACTAACCCCTTATATGTTATATTTAAATAGGGTTGAAACAGTTTTGAAAAATTCTTTTGGGAAGTTAGTCAAATACGATCAAAGTCTCAACCTTTGCAAGCCTGAAAATCAGACTGCACTAGTCTCAGAACTTTGGACATTTGGATGACTTAACTTGTCCAAAAGGGTTGAAACGTGATCCAAAAGAACCCTAGAACGTGTGGTTATATTTCCTGAAAGTTTCATGATTTTTGAAATTCGTTTACTATTTTTACAAACGTGATTAAAAACAGTAAACAGTACTGAAACAGAAAATCAGTGCTGAAAGTAAATGACACCAAGAACTTTATACTGGTTCGGTTATCAACAACCTACTCCAGTCTTCAAGGAACATCTTCCTTGGTTCACACTAGTCACACAACACAAATACACCTTACCACAGGGTTGATGTAGTTACACACCAACTCCAACCCTTTACAAACCTTGTAGATGAATACAATTCGCACGAACACCGCCACCTTGCAAGATTGAAGATTGATCACACCTTGATCAATCTTTTACAAAGATATAGAATGTGTGGTGGTCTAAGATAAGCCTATTCAAGAATATGAATGTAAGTACAATAGGCTTTTAGAAATAAGAAAGAAAGAAGTGTAGAAAGAAGAGGATGTAGGCGTTTTTGATCCTTTGAACTTGTAAGCTTCTTGTTGTCTTTTGTTTGTTCTCTTCCTTCCTTTTTAACATGTTGTAGCTGCCCCCCTTAGGTCCTTCTCCTCTTGAAAATTATCTGCTAAGTTCTTGGGAGAATGTGTGGCATCATTGTGACATGATCTTGCTTACTTGGCACCTCCTCATTGGATGATCACTTAACTTTTACTTACTTGGCACTTATTGATTGGTTGAATGTTGTCATCATTTGATGACTTGAAAAATCTGAGAATTCCACTAAAAACATGTGCCAAAATCAACGTAGAAATAGTTGTCATAACTCATAAGATTATCACCCAAATCAAGCAAGATAATTTCTCCAAAAAATTAAGCAAAAAATCGCCCATTAAGAGTCTTGCATATGCTGAAATTTCAGCATGTGTAACATTCACCTTTTGTTCAAAATATTGCCTATTTTGCATTGATTTAATCCAAGAAATCAATCATCATTTAGTATGCAATATTCTCATCATGTATGGAATAAAAGTTAGACACAAATGTGGACTAAATTTCAGCCACTATACATTACACACATGCTGAAATTTTCAGCATGTGTGATATTAAAAATATCACCATTTTAATTTCATAATTAATTCAAAACATTACCATAACATCCTCAATTAATCCTCATGATTCAAGATGGTAAAATATGGCATTTCTTAATGAAAAAATCGGCCACTCTTTGTGCACATGTTGAAATTTTCAGCATGTGTTTCAAATGAGATAAAATTTGAAACATTACCTTTTGTAGCTTCTTTCTTTGAGTCACCAAACGTTATATGATTGATTCTTGACCAATCAATATGCCAACAAGGCTCCACATACGCTCCATCTCAGCTGTATAGGCGTGTCCAACATGCATATGCATGTGCTGAATTTTATTTTTGCAAACTTTGTAAAATAGTGCACATTTAATAATACACACATGTTATATTCTAATCATCCCTTAATTTAATTTTCTAGAACACTTTAAGATATATGACATATGTAAAAAGTGTCTAGATACGTGTCGTATGATGTGCCAAAAATGTTCCATGTATTGTGTACGTAGAAAATCGAATTTTCGATGTTTATCGATTACCCGATTTTTCTCTAATTAAATTCCAACTTTTTGCACATGTTATATATATTATGTTACACATAATATACATATTATAAACTTTAATATTCAGCTTATAAGGCTGATTAAAGTGGCGCCTAGACATGTGACAAAATTGAAATTGGAATCTCCACAATTTGGCCTTAATGTGGGGTGATTTGTGTGTGCCAACATGGCGAAGTTTCGGTATTCGCCCGATACGACAACTTTCGGTTTAGAACCTTTTAACGTGTCGTATTTAATTTGTCATCACCATGACTTATATCATATGATATAAGACCTGAATATACTCATAAATATGAGTTAAATATAGTGGTGTGACGTTAACGTACGTACGTAAAATATATAACGTGTCGGTAGTACGTTGGAATATATGTGTATGTGCCTTTTTCAAAAAATCTGAAAATATATATAAAATATATATGTAGGCGTGTATATATGTTAAAAGGAGGAGGAGGAGACTTTTCTTTCTTAGTCTTGTTGCCTTAGTGCCTTGTCCAAATGTAGCTTCCTTTAATGAACTACTTAGTTTAATTAACTAAGTACTTCACTTAATGAACTAGTTTAGTTTATTAATGGTGGCACCTGAAAATAGTATAAACATAAAAAATGTTTGCCATTTGATGTAAGCTTCAACGCTTCATGGCTCGTTAGTACGGCAACATTATATATGAACTATATAAGGCAAGTTATATGCAACAACGTGTTATGTCATAAAATATGTCATGCATTTCTTTATAACACGTTATTTAAATCATGCATTTTGAAATCACTCAAACTCCTTTTTCTCAACACAATCTTTGTGAGATGGCATCCACTAGTTACAAAACCGAGCATGAAGGTATGCCAAGCATAAGGCCTCCCCTTTTTGATGGTGAGTCATTTATTAAATGGAAATTTCGTATGAAACTTTTTCTTATGGCTATTGATATAGACTTATGGTCTATCATAGAAGACGGTCTGTTTGTTCCGTCTAAGATAACTACGATTGATGTTGTCACTTTAAAAGTTGTAAAACCTAAGCAAGAATATACTATAGAAGATAAAAAGAAATTAAGTATGAATGCTAAGGCAATACAACTTCTCCTAAATGGTTTAAGTAAAAGTTAATTGAGTTATGTATCAAATCGTTCTAGTGCCCAAGTCAAGTTAAAGAGTCCAAGATAAATATGCTTATGTCTACTCTTGAAACCTTCAAATTATTGCCGAATGAATCTATTGTCGATATGGATGTAAGAATGGCTAACATCTATAATTCTCTCGAGTCTCTGAGCAAGGTATTTTCTTCACAGGAAAAGGTGCAAAAAGTAATGAGAAGCCTCCCACCCGAATGGGATTCTAAAGTCACCGCCATTGAAGAAAAGTAAGGAAACCAAGTCGATAAAAATGGAGGGAATTGATCGGATCACTAAAGGTATACGAAAACAAATTCACTTTAAGGAAATCTGAATCAACTTCTGAACAAGGTAAGACCGTAGCTTTTAAATCAAATGAATACGTCTCTACCTCTTCTGATCGCGTAGATAGTAGCGGCATAGATTCCGATAATGAAGATCTAATCACGTTGGCTAAAGGATTAAGAAAGATCATGAGAAAGTCGTTTAAAAACAAACCTAAGCCCACTTCATCTAAGAACCATAGAAATCAGAATAGCGATAAAGATATCAAGTGTTATACTTGTGGAAGACTTGGACACATCTCTTATGGCTTCCTGAACAAGTTGAACCAAAACCGTGACAAAGATAAGACAAAAACTAGACCCGTCTCAGAACCTAAGCAAAGGAATACAAGAAGAGCTCTCAAAGCCTCCACATGGAGTGACTCATCCGATTCTGAGACTGAAGAAACTGAAGAAGAAACGACACAAGTATTCTTAGCATCAAGGCATCAGATGAGGTACATTCTGACTCAGATTCTGAACCATCTTATAGTGATCTATTTAGTCTATATCTTGAGTTGCATAAATTCATGAAGACTCTTGCAAAAGAAAAGAAACAGTTAATTGAAGACAATAAGTTGTTAGAAGCTTCTAACACAAATCATGTATCTCAATTAAACGATTCAAAAGAAGAACTGTCTTGCATGATAAATGCATAAATAATGAGATGAAAGCCGAGATTTCAAATTTGAGATCAAGAAATGCAGATATAGAAAAGACGGTAAAACAATTTGATACGGGTATTTTTATGTTAGATCATCTTATTTCTTCTCAAAAGCATAAAAATGACAAAACCGTATTAGGGTATGTTGAAGATAATAAGATACAAAACAAGTCTACAAACTTTGTTATATCTTTATCTAAGCAACCGCATGCATTTAAGACAATTAAACAATCTAAGAAGACAACTAGCGTGCCACCCAATTTTTCATCACATGCAAAGTATAATCATGTATCATATTGATATGAAAGAAAGCCATTGATGCATATGCGACACTCATATCATACTAATGCATCTACATCACGCACTATTCATGCAAATAGAAATGCATATCAAAAACAAAAATCACCTTATGCTCACAATGATGGTTTTGGCCATAGGCCAAATAGAAATGCTCCTAACATATATTATATTGATTCTTCATCCTTCTTCTCACCTTTTGTACGACTAAGAAAGATCACCCAAGTTTGGGTATCAAAAGGTACTCTTGCAAAGGGTTGAATCAATAACCCCTAAGGATTGTCTTTGATGCGATTTTACAAAATAAAGGGGGAGAGAAAAGCATGATTTAAGGGGGAGAGAGAGATAAAGTTAAGGGGAAGCACAATAGGAAATTCAAATTTTTTAATTTATGCATGATTGTAGGGGGAGCCATCCGATTTAAATCATGAATAGAGGTTATTTTTTGAATCATCAAAGAGGGAGATTGTTGAAAAACCGGGGTTTGAATGATTTGAAAATGAATGATTTAAATGTTACGTGTTTATGAAACGCATGAATAAATTGTTACTTGACATGCTTATGTGATAAATATGCTTTACATGCTTATATATTGTTGTCGTACTAACGTGCCATCAAGCGTTAAATCTTACATCATATGGCAAACATTTGTTGTCTGTATGCTAATTTTAGGTGCCATGATAAATGAACTAAACTAGTTCATTTAATGAAGTGCTTAAGGAGATGAACTAACTAGTTTATTAAATGGAGATATATTTGGAGAGACCTACTTGGCAACAAACTTGAAATGGAAAGTCTTCTCTTCACACATACATACGCCACATTTTTTTAGTGAAAGACAGGCGGCACCATCCAGTGTTTTATTAATATGAGAACCCTCACTTGTGGTGGAGGAATACCGTGGTTACATCAAGCAGCTTAATTCTATGGGAGACTTTCCCAATGTAAAGAAAATGAAAGTACAAAATGAGTCTAACATAAAGTAATAATTTATACAATGAGAAAACAGAAAAACTAAAGCATATAGGATGAAAGCTATTCGATGCTGCTGTCTCGAAACTCATGTGTCCCGTGTTTGCCTCGAATAGATGTCCAGACAAGAAGTGAGTAGCCAGTAACATGAAGGAGAATAGCAAAAACAGAGAAAAATAAAGACATACCGTGGACGCCTGCATTCCAAGAGAATACAGGCGTTGGTGAAGACATCAGTGAGCTGTGTAGGATCGTTACAAGCACAGTTGTGTGGGCCGCATATCCTCAGCATGTAGAACAGAGTAAAATTGTAAGTACGTAAAATGCTGCACAATGTAAACAAATGTATGCAAAAATAAAGATTGTCTCATACCGTCGTTTCCTGTACCATGTCGATACAGGCAACCTCCATAGCATAAATGTAACTCTCTTCCGTGTGTATGCATTGGCATAAAGCTAAAAACGTAAGGAGACAGTTGATAGATCTATGTAGAAAAAGCCTCAGGCATTTGGCGGCAAGGAAGACGGCGTGTTATATAGGGTTGTAACCAAAAACATTCGACCATGTTGCGCCAAATGATGAGCTACCATGTTTGCTTCACGCGGGATGTGATGCAATGAACTACCTGTAAACAATTATAATGATACTGATGAGCACCAAGTATATTCCGTGATGGTTGAAGTAGAACTGGATAGTCTATCTCTACCAGGAGATGCTGATGTGTTAAGCCGAAATAAATAATGCTGTAGAGAATTGCCTAAAGTTCCGCCAAATGAGAAGGTAAACAAGGTAATGTATAAGATAGAGCGCCAATCAACCGTCCCCTATAGTCTCTTAATATGGCGCCTGCAGAAGCCAAGCGTCTTCTTGCGGATGCATCAACATTTAGCTACCAGAGGGAGGAAGCATCCATTTTATTACCTAAGCACGTGCCACTTTCATCGTGGGAGAAAAACCACTATCTATGAGATGATAAAGATTTGTAGCAGATTTCGTTCCAGATATAGTCGATGCCCACGCATAACAGGAAGTGCAAACCAATGAAAATATATTGCAATGTGAAAGATCTGCATCTCCCAGAATAATGTTGTTATAAATCTTCCAAATGGCCGAACACATACAGGAGGGTGTTACAATATGGAATTTGCCCTGGAGCGACTTGGATGAGGATCGTATCCACTATGTCATCAGATATGTCTGTATGGAGGATGTTTGAGGTAGAGATCCATTCAGGAGCAGAGCTAGGCGTTGCCAAATTGAAATGATATGCATGCATCTGAGAAAATTATGAGAGATAGTGTAGATGTTGAATTACAAAAAGGACACATAGTTGGGCACACCTGAACACATCGTATCAAATTGTCTTCTAATGGTAGTGCTCTATGTTATAACCGCCACATAAAGAAACTTATTGACTTGGTTAAATTCTTCCACCATATGTATTTGCAAGATAATAATATGGGATGTACAGGACGTGAATCTTTTTAACCTTGTCTCAAGGTAAACTCGCCTAAAGATGCTTTGGTCCAAATTGTATAGTCGGCTGAGAATGTGTGAGCCTCGCAGGAAGAATGTGTGGAACAAATACACTTCCATCCAGGGGAATCATAATACGTGGACGATAATCCTGCCTAGAACCATAACGAGATCGCATATAAGTGGCTCAAACGGAATTCTTATGATGGAAATTCCACCATAATTTGCAATCATATGATTGTTGAAGCAGGGGAAGATTTCGGATGCCCAAGCCGCCTTCCTCTAATTGAAAGCAATGTCGCTTCCAAGGTACCCAGTGATAACTATAACCCCGTATAAAAGAGGCAATTTTACGGTGCAAAATTTCAATCACACTCTTAGGCAATCGCGCAGCTGCCATAAGATGCAACAGTAAAAAAGATAAGACTGACTGGATCAATATTATATGGCAACCTGCAGTAAGTAGTTGACTTGCTCATCCTGCTAATTTAGCATCAAAGTGTTGAATAAGGGATTGACAGTACCGTGCTCTATTCACTCCTCGATTAAATAAGATCCAAGATATTTAATAGGAAAGGTTGAAGAACGCATCCTTAATATTTCTCCAATAGAATTCCAGCATGATCAAGATAAATACTCATTCGTCATAAACTGACTTTTACTGTAATTAACTCGTTGGCCTGATGCTTGCTGATAAGATTTAAGAAATGTTTGAAACGTTCGCAAATTGCGAGATGAGCCATTTAAGAATAATAGTAGATCATCGGCATACACCAAATGCGAGACTCCCGATATGCGGCCCATATTAAATCATTTGAGATCTCCGGTTTGAAAAAGATGTTTAATACCCCGGCCAAATCCTTATGAGCACAAGATAAATAACAAAGGAGATAAAGGATCTCCTTGTTTAACACTTCGAGATGGAGAAAAAAAGCCGACTAATTGGCCATTCACCGAGACTGAGAGCTTAGAAAATTTCATGGGGTTCAGTATAAGTCGAATAAAATAATCTGAGAAACCAAATTTCTTCATCAACAGCTGCATATAATTCCAGTTAACCCTATCAAATGCCTTGGCCATATCCAGTTTAATGCGCACATGTGCTCCCTGCGTGTTTTTGTTTAAATCATGTACCATTTCATTCGCCATAAGGACATGTTCGCTAATATCATGCTCCTTGAGAAAACCGATTTGTTCTTGAGAGATAAGTACAAGTAACAACTTGGATAATCTTGTAGCAATTAAGCATGTAATTACCTTGCTTATAAATAGAGAGGCGGATTGGCCTGAAGTCTGCAAAAGTCTGTGCCTGAGAATTTAGGCTTAGTAGAGTAGAGTAATGATAGATGATAACATTGATTGTGGTGCAGGAACTCCTAAGTAAAACTCTTGGACTGCGCATAGAACGTCTACCTTCAAGATCTCCCAGCATGAACGATAAAAGAAACCATTGTAGCCATCTGGGCCTGCAGCATTGTTTGGATTTAGGCTCCAAAGCACGTGCTTTACCTCTTCCATATCGGGGATGCAAATTAAGCTGTCGTTATCAGCAGGTGCAACAAGATGAGGAATAGTCAGCATAAAAATCATCTATATCCTCCACAGGCTCTTCACTGAATAATTGTTTAAAGAAATCCACTGCAAGGTGTCCCATGTCTGCCGAATCTGTGTGGATCAATCAATTAGAGTCCAAAACTTGCCTAATTCGTTGATGTAGGTGACGACCCTTAACAAGAGCATGGAAATACGCTGTATTTGCCTCTCCCTCCTTATCCCACTAAAGGCGTGCTTTCTGGGACCAATAAGATGACTGCTCTGAATTTCACGTAACAAATTTGCATGTGCCAAGGAGTAAGCAGATCGATTGGCATCGGTTGGGTCATTGTTATATATAGCCTCCATCTAAATGAATTCCTTTTTCACCGTAGCTGACCGATCAAATATGTTGCCATAAACATCCTTATTCCAACGACGAAGATCATGCTTGAGAAGGCGGAGCTTCGCGTATAGACCTCTCATAGCGCCCACTGTAGGATATTGTTGCCAAGATGCTGCAACATATGTATGAAAATCAGAGTGTGTGGTCCATGTATTTAAAAATCAAAATGGTGAAGATGGTCTGTCGATATTTAGAACACAAGTAATCAGGAGCGAAGAATGATCTGAAGAAACTCTTGGCAAATGACGAACTACTACATCAGAGAAGAGATCAATGAAGGACGTAGTGGCCAACATTCTGTCTAGACGACGCTGCACTCGATTTGTCCCACTGCCACGCGCCCAAGTATAAATAGATCCTGTAAAGGGCATTTCCTGCAACTAACTATCGACACAATTATTAAAATCAAGTAAAGAGTGTAAGGTGGGAGAGGTGCGACCTCGATGTTCCTCCAGTCTTAAGAAAGTATTAAAATCTCCACCTAATATCCATGGTTCAACACGATGTTGGTGATGTACGTTAAGGGTATCCCATAATGATTTACGGTCATAAATAGTGTGTTTGCCATAGACAACAGTCCATGCAATGTTTGCTGTAGAGGGAGCCAAGTGAATCGAAGTAATGGGGCATGCGTACCATGTTCAATATCATTCAACCTCAAAGTTGATGCCTGCCAAAAGATCCAAATATTATCAGCACAAGTTGATGAAGCATGACGAAAACGTAATTTCATACGATAAAATTACAGCTTTGTAATCCGCTATTTCGGTTCAATGATGACTAAAAGATCGATGCTATGATCGTGTAGCATGACCAACAAACAAGACAGTGATGTCCTCAGTCCACCAATATTCCACGTGAGGGCCTTCATTGAGAAACAGTAGAGGATGTTGCATTTGAAGATAAAGTACGACCATGAGTCATACTACATGTCTCTATTGTAAGAGGGGGCGGGGCGGTAAATCTTTTCGAGTGTGCCATTTCTGACGCGATGGCACAGGAATAAAGTCATCCGTATCAACCACTGTAGTATCTGCAAAGGATGCCAAAATGGCTCCATCATTGGCACATGTAGGACGATTGGCATAACAATTTGCTATTTGTTCCGAGTCTTGCTGCATCTTCACATGAAAATCATATTGTGAAGGGGCATCCAGCGTTGGACGGTCAAGAAAGCCGATGTCTGAATCTGAGATTGGAAATAGACAGGCTCATCATGATGTTTATGCGAAAATAGAAATTCATCTTCTTTGTCTTCCCGGAATAGATTGATATCCTTCTGGGTAGTGATTAGGATAACAGGCTGTTGCAGTGGAGATCCAGCCGCAGGTCCAGAAATCTGATCAGTGGAGGATGGTTGTGTTAGCAATGTGATGGAAGTGATTAAAGTAGCAGTATCTGACGTCATAGGAGGACTTTTCTTGGGTGTCCAACGTGTGGCTGGCTTAGATGGCTTTTCTTTAGATGGCTTTTCTGAAGAGATTGTCGTGTGATCAGAGCAGTGGCCAGCAGCATGACCTAAGTGACGACATGAAGTACAGAAGGTAGGCATATCCTCATAGATTATCTACTGTAGAATAGTCCTTTGCTTGGCTTGTAAATAAACCTTCTTCGGCAAATCCTGCGATACGTCAACCTCTACATAGATCTGTACAACATATGGACGCAATTTATCAGTAGTAGCAACATCCAATTTAATAGGAGTTCTGATACGGCGAACAATTTCAAATAATGCAGCCTTATTATGAAAATGGATTGGAAGTCCAGGTAGTGCAATCCAGATGGGAACAATTGGAACATCCACAGAGGGATCAAAATCTACCGTCCATTTTGTAACTCACATGTGACAACCTTCAATGCTCCAGGATCGGTGATAAAAACAGCGTATATAGTCGGGCTCATGATGAAAATTCAGTAAAACATGTGTCTGATCAATCAACGTAATATCATATCATTGGAAAAACCAATTTCTCAAACACATCTCGAATTACCTTTAGGGTGGTCTACCATACCAAAAGGTCCCTACCATAGAGAAACGAAATGGAGTGTCCAAAGCATCTATCTCATCATCAGTAAAAGTGATCATGAGAATACCTTTATGCCTTGATACCGTTTTGGGGGAGATGATGACCGGATTGCTTGATCCCCCAGAAACGACTGCCGCAAAAGATTGCAATTACGATGACGATTGCTTGCGATAACAGATGCCAATCAAAATGAAAAGGAGTAACAAGAGGCGAAGAGACAAATCAAAGGAAGAAGATTGCGGGAAGAAAGCTTGGATGTCGGCGACGGCGGTTATAGCCGCCATCGCATGCGATCGCCAAAGGGCATCGTAAAATCTTGTATATACGCCACACACACACACACACACACACATATATATATATATATATATATATATATATATATATATATACATTTTTCAATGACGAATTATACGTTTCTATCCCGACGTTCGACCGACACATCATACACATCATAAACGTACGTCGACATCACGCCACCATATACACATCTTATTTTGAGTCTATACAGGTCTCATATCATACATTAAAAGTCATATTATTACCAAAATTATGTCGACATGTCACGAGTACATAAACTGAAAATTGTCGCATCGGGTAACTACCGAACCATCACCGACATGTCACGTACTTGTCATATAAAGATGGCCAGTCTATATACACTCTAAACACTCAGAATGTTAGTGCACCACATTTCAAAATCATCCCTAATTCATACCATGATTATACACATCAATCACCAACAATTTGCCTTGATTTGTTGAAAATTCAAGCTCAACAAATTCCATCACATGGGCCGTTTTTAATCTCAGATTTTGAGCTGAAAACACACTTTATTTTATGTATATTTTGTGTGATATAACATATATTACATTTCTAAGATGTTTGAGATTAATCGGAGAAAAATCGCGTAATCAACGAAAGTCGAAAATTCGGCTTTCAACACTTTATATATGTGGAACATTTGTTATTGATGTAACATGTATCTAGACACTTTTTACACTAAAACATATTAGAGTACTCTAGAAAAATAATTAAGGGTTGTTTGAAATTACAATATGTTTGAAGATGTGCATCATATGTAAAAAAATTTATAAAGCAATTCTGCACATGGTGCAGATGTTTGACACACCATTTCAGCCATCCTGGAGCCCAGGTGGAGCTTGTATGGCACTTTAATTTGCTGAGGATAAGCCACATATGGTTGGTGACATTGAAAAAGGCAAGACACATATGGGAAGATTTCAAAATCAAAACAAATACTGAATTTTCAGCACATGTTTCTTTAGGGCCGATTTTTTTGTCTTCATTATGCTGCAAATATTTTCCAAAATTGAGGGGCAATCACATTGATTGATGGATAATTAACATGCATGATTCTAAGCATGTGTTTCAGATTTGTTTGATAAAATCCAGGTCATATTATGAAGTGCCAAGGTGGACAATGATGGCCTATTATGAAGTGACAACTATGCAAAGACATATCATTCGTCCAATCATATTTCACCAAGTAAGCAAAGGTGTCTCACAATGTTATACAAGACAATCTTCCAAGGTATTCAAGACAAATTTCAAGGAAGTTTTCAGCCATATAGGCGTGCCACAAAACTATAAAAAGAGGCAAGATGATTCAAGACAACGACAAGCCAAAGTTCATATTTATCAAGATCAAGCAAGACTATTCTCTTCTTCTCTTATTCTTTTTTCTTACTCTTAGCCTCAACCCTATCATTCTTATATTCCATATACTGCATAGGCTTTGATTTTACCACCCATATCCCATTCTTGTACAAGGTTGATCAAGGTGTTATCATACCTTCATTTATGCGGTGGTGGTAATTGTGTTGGTTGTTTTTGTTTGTTCGTTGTAAAATGGTGGAGTTGGTTTATAAATCCAGTCACCCTTGTGTCAAGGAGTTGTTTGTGTTTAGTGAATACCGAGGAAGATGTCCTCGAAGACTAGAGTAGGTTGATTTAATTGAACCAGTATAAAAATCTCGTTGTTCTTATTTTTTATCACTTTTACTTTCAGTTTCAATTTTCTGCATTGTTTCATAGTATCAAAAATAGTAAACGTTTTTTAAAAATCTCCAAACTTTTCATAAACATAGCCAAAGGTCTTAGCTTTCATTTGAAACAAGTTTCATCGAATTTGGATAAGTATAAGTCATTCAAACATTCATAGTTCTGAGACTAGTGCAATCTGATTTCTAGATCTGCAAAGGTTGAGAACATCAACGTGTTTCACATACTGGCCAAAGGAATTTTAAAAACCTGTTTCAAACCTTTAAATTAAACATCCTAAGGGGCATACCATAAAATGTTCAGATCATTTATAATTGTCAATTAATAGGAATAAATTTTCGTTTTGAGGAATAGTTTTTGGCAGATTGACACAATCTGAGTAAAAACGTTTGTTTAAGGGGTTACACTTTGAATTTTAATCTGACATTTGTATGACACATATATAACATCTGAGAGTACTTTTTCACAAAATTTCATGATTTTTGAAGGTATACAACCTGGTCATTCAATTAATCAAAAATCAGGTCTGAAAACAGAATCTGTTTTTAGAAGTGAATAATTGGTAACAAAAAGTTTTGAAAACCAATTTTTCCGCATTCACTATTCAACCCTCCCCCTTCTAGTGGTGCTATACATGTCCTATATAGACCTCATTTTGTGGTTGACCTCATAGCTGGTATTGAGTCTGTCTAGTCACCATTTGTATAGCCACGAATGCTTCTACCTTGAGTTTTCTTGAAATAAAGTCATTGCCCTGATGATGCGTGTTTAGCGGAATCACACGTTCTCAAAAGACCTCTAGGTAATAAGAAATTATATAACTCACAAAGGACATAAAGAACACACAAGAAGACGAAGGACATGAAGAACATGCAAATAGAAAGACATGACTGAAAATAAAAGAGAAAGATAAAGAACCTTGTTAGACCCCTTTATAAATACAGTCTCGCAACAAACCTTATTAGACCCGATGTTTTTTCACGTTGAGCAATCCTCACTTGATCTACAATATTCGATCCAAGAACCTTGGTAGGCCCTTGGAAAGCTTCTGAAAAAACATAGGGGATGAAACAGGAACACAATTCATGTCCAAAGAATTGACTAAATTCAAAAGATCAATGCTTGAGTAAACAAACATCAAAATTTAAACCACACGGTTTTTGTGAGAAACAAAGGCTTAGCTTTTCTCAACTTTTATTCATGAAAATGTTGTTGAATAATGTCTAAGATGGCTATTTATAGGTTCAAAAAATTATAAGCAAGACAGGAAAAGCAAGGACCTTTTCTATGTAATTATTCTGATAAAACTGGCTAAAACATAAAAACTTCCAAAAGCATGCATACAATTTTAGTCCAGTCAACCCTCCTCTTATGCTCTTACTAGGCTTGTTGGATTTCAATTATATTAACCAATCAGGGCATTCATTCTCTTACAAAGGCTCAACCTATTTCACGTTGAATTCAGCTACAATCAGCTCGATTGATGCATAAATGTCCTATGCTCTTGATCAAGTGAATGGAACTCCATCGTGATAAACTTGGGCTTCATGTCATACAATAAAGAATGCACATGTTAGAGCCATGTTGGTTGGACTTGATTCAACTCCATTGGATCTCCGTCAATACTCCTTGACGGCGCATCATGCCCCTCCTCAAAAGGATTTGCCCTTAAATATAAGTTCGCATTAGAAGGAGAAGACTTAGCCACAAATACGATTAAAACATAAGAAGAAAACATAACTCTAAGTTACTTAAAAAAGGCTAGTTTACTCCTAATTCCACCAGGATCATATATCAATATGATAAGGAACACGAATTGTAAGGCTGAATGAAACTTAGAGTTGAAAGAAAACTTCCATTTAACTCCAAACTTTTCACAAACTTGTTTTTCCTCTTTCTAACATATTTCGGATGAAGTAAGACTTGGACCAGAAGGTTATCATGCACAAAATATGGCAATGTATTGCATGACATTGAACACTTCATTAAACCAGGATTTGGCACTTGTAACTTATGTTTCCAAACCAACCCATGAAGCATGAAATTTGCTAAGCTACTTTGAGCGTTTCTATTTAAAGAATTCTCCCATCTACATGATATACATCAATTTGAAGACATGTGCCATATGTTATACTTGGAAAATAAACATGCACTTTAGGATTCATGTTATGACTTTTTCATACATATGTAACCAAATAAAATCGCCTGAATCAAAGACATAAGTAACCCAAATCAATTCAAACACTATGAAGATTTTTATATGCATTCGGAAGCACAACAAGCTTTTTAAGAAGAAATTGCTAGATAGTTTCTCACATTATCAAAAAACAAAAGAATGACTTGTGTGAGACACCATTACATCGGTTGAGCACTCCCTTCGTCCATGACCTGATATGTAGAAATCTAAATAAAATAACTCATAGACACGCGACAACAAATTAGGCAATAAAATTTTAAACAACATGCTTGTTTTATTCTCTTGCCTTTCTTCTTTAATTATAACCATAGATTCTTCTTTTTTGCTTGATTTCAGCTTCATTCTCATTAAACTCTCAATTACCTCAGGCAAACTCCTAGTGTAGCGCCCCACACCCGGACCGCGTCCGAATACGGTGCACCCGTCGTACCTCACTAAGGAGAGTACAAAGCGTCATGCATAACGTGCGAAAATCCATAACTTATGCCATGGACTCTCTTGTTAACATTTAATATGGTAGTAAAATTTAGGCAGAATTAAAACTTTTCAAAATAAACATGCAATACCAAAGTACTAAGTTCCCAAAAGAAATAGTCCACCAAAATACATCACCAGTACTTCAAAGAGTTTAGCATAATTCATAATACAAACATTAAGGCAGCACAAAAGTCCATAAGCTTTGCTCCCTTCAGATTTCCTCGCCTATGGATAAGGTACCCTCGGCTCGTCCTCGATCCACTCTATCTTAGCATTATCTGGCTCTGGGAAAAATAAAAGTGTGAGCGATAAAAATCACCCAGCAAGAATACAATAAACTACCATGAAATACGTAAAGAATTATAACATGAATGTAATAACCCGAAAACCTCAAATAATAATTCATACCTGGTCTTTAATCCTGAATTTGCTTGACGATATAGCCTAAGCATAACTCTAGGTAGTGCTATACCAATAATGTCTTATTAACCATTAACCGTATCATACAACATGTCAGCGTGCTCATGGATTATGCAAAATGGAATGCATGATGTCATGTCATGTCAAAAACATCATTTTGGTCCAATAAAATAACATGTCAGAAAAACAGAGTGTCAGATCAATTAACCCCGGATCTGAGCGGGTCCAGAACATATCAACAGACCAATTAACCCCGGGTCTGGGATGGGTCCAGAACATGTATCAGATCAATTAACCTCGAATCTGAACGGGTCCAGAACATGTATCAGATCAATTAAACCCGGATATGAACGGGTCCAGAACATGTAGCAGATCAATTAACTCCGGATTTGAATGGGTCAAGAACATATCATGTCAACAGACCAATTAACCCCGGGTCTGGAGTCGGGTTAGTCGTATGCTTGGCCGGCAAAGGAATCATGAAGCTTTCTTTAAAAACATGGGACCATAAAACTTTCATGCATAACGAAAACATAGTCATTTGTAAAACTTGTTTGCGTAAGTAAAATCCATAAAATCAGATTCATGCGGCATATGATCATGCATGATACATGTAGTGATATGCAATGCAAGACATGACGTGAAATTCTTTTATAATATGTTAACATGCATGGTTTCGAACTAAGAATTCCCAATTTCCTACGTTATGTTCATAGGCGGCTAAATTAATCTCTTTAAATCTTAAAGCCATAATTATTTAGACCATAACTTGGAATACATAATAGATTCCCTAAGTCTTAACCCCCATAAGCCCAAACCATATATATATATCCGAATTCCTCAAAATTGGACCTTTTAAATTAATCCCCTATTCAGCCCAAATTCCAGTTTTAGTACATCAACTTCATGTCCATAATTACCCACTAAAACGTTAGGATCAACTTGATTAATTTGCATGATCTTACTCCTTTATGTCTTAGGTGATAGTCATAAAATTTCCAGGTCAATCCAATATCCATAAAGGGCTCATTTAATTAATTTTCTGAAATGGGTCATGTGCTGAAACTGGACTGACCCATTTTACTAAAAATTCAATTTTGGCAAAACCATGATTTTGTTTTCCAAAAATTCCAACTCTCGCATGTCATAAACATGTGTAACTAGCATCCAACCAAAAATTAGCCTATTTGCATGTTCCTAAGGTCCATTTTTGAGCCGAACAACACGATACCCATTTCTGTCCTGTTCCAGTAATTTCAGCTGGAACAGTTTTACCAAATAATTTTTTAAAAATAATTCATAGATCATTTTACCAAAATTCCAATTTTCATATTTACTAAACACGTGAAGTTGTCACCATACCGAAAATCATCTTTATTGGACATCTACAAGATCCATTTTTAGCCACTCAAAACGTTATACAATTCTGTCAGGTTTCAGAATTTCCAGCCTGAGCAGTTCTACCAAATATTTTATTAAAAATAATCCGTAACTTAATTTATCAAAATTACAACTCTCATATCTGCTACACACATAGGGCTAACTTTGTACCAAAAATCATCTTGATTGAAGGTCTACAAGATCCCCTTTTAGGCTATTAAAAATGTTGTTCCATTCTGCCCAGTTCCAGGGGTTTGATGTTTTGCCATTCATTCATGTCAAATGTTCACCCTTTATCTTGTTCTAATGAAATAACTTATTGGTTAACATATACACCCCCTTGTATCATGAATATCCAGATCCCATGCTTTATATAAAGTCACTTTTTGTATCATACCAAACAGTTTGTAGATTGTACACAAACAAGTATCATATATGTTCAAAACAAATGTTCTTCCTTGGAGTCAAGGCTTACCCTCCTTTCATCCTTTAGGCCGAAACATAGGTGGTACCTTAAACACATTTTACAATATGTATTCAAACATGCAACACATTCAGGAGTCATTTTAGGCCAATCTTACAAACAACCTCATAAAAAACTCACATCCATTACATGCATGCCTTCCTAGGACCACTCAAGTTTCAACCAAGACTTAATC
The DNA here is from genome assembly GCA_036186865.1 of Eustoma russellianum. Taxonomy (NCBI): domain Eukaryota; kingdom Viridiplantae; phylum Streptophyta; class Magnoliopsida; order Gentianales; family Gentianaceae; genus Eustoma; species Eustoma russellianum. Next base: position 15,548,261 of record AP025072.1, on the reverse strand, counting down.
TTGCCTAGACTCACTTAGATGCACCTTAATCCATCCTAAAACAGCCTCATACCATATTGCATGTAAGAAAAGATTCCATCTTTGAGAGAATAACTACATGCAAGGCATTTTTCTTAGGAAATCACTAACATGCAATCTTGAACTTAAGATATCCAACTAAATATCATATCTTAGGATCTTCTAACCATTCAAGCTACTAATTCTTTAAATAAATCATGAGAGATTAGTGTATACTTGCCTCTTCAAGCTAAAGATTTTGTCTTAGCTTGGTTGTGGAATGAGTTGAGTTGAAATCCTCATCCTCCTTCACCCTTGAGTACACAGTTTTGGAGAAGAGGAAGGAAGAAGGTTAGTCTTCATTCAAGAGTGAAAATAGAATTTATTTGGGCTAGAACATCTTACCAAAGTAGGCTTTGAATGGAGCTCCAAGTATCATAAGATAGCACCACCTAACAGAGTTGAAATCTTTGTACCTATGGCCAATGGAGGTCACGGTTGCGTGGAGAGAAAACACACCCTTGTGAGATTCTTTATCATACATGAAGAATTTTACTTAATGAACTTAGATTAAAGCTTACCTAACCACTTCTTGAGCTTGAAGATAAAACTTGAGTCAGATCCTTAGCTCCAAGAGGAGGGCCGAAAGTTTTGTGTGTGGTGGAGGGAGTTGGTAATTGCTTAAGTGTTTGCTAGTAGGCTTCTTCAAGGAAATGTTCAAGATGAGATTGTAATTATGTTGTCTTGCAATTTAAAAAAAATCTAAGGGGGTAAGGGAAGGGGGCAACCGGCGGTGCATGGGAGAGGGAGAGAGAGGAATCTAGGCCTTGCTTTTTCTTATATTCTGGCCCTTCTTTTCTTATTTTAATATTTCTTTTTGCATGCAAGTTGTTTATTTTATATTTCAATTATTATATAATTTGTTATTTATGCATTATTTATAAGAGTGTGGAGAATTCTAGATTCTCCAAGCCCTTGTCCGAAATTGGGAGGGTCTTAGGGGGTATTCTTGTCCTTTCACATTTATCCATTCCCATATTTATATAATTTATAATGTTTATTTGTTTTATCAAATTATGATTTTAATCTAATTTTTGTGAGAATCAATTATGCTCGCATTCTTTTATAACGAAATTGTTCCGTAGTTGATCTAGGCCTCTTGGCCGAAATTCACAAGGTATTACAATACCTTGTGACATCCCTTTATATAATTATTTAGTATACATCTCAAAAGTATTTAAGTAAAGTAATGCTAAGTTGACTTAGATAACATGCACTTGAAGGAATCATTATTTCCATTACGTCACTTAGTCATATTTCGAGTACATTGTCATTGGGATACAACATCCTCCCCCCTTATTATAAGTTTCGTCCTCGAAACTTCAGAAGCTAATCAAAAAGGTGGGGATATCTACTCCTCATGTCTTCCTCCGTTTCCCAAGTTGCTTCAGCTTCCGAATGATGCTTCCATTGTACCTTCACCATGGGTAGTTCTCTTTCTTAATGCTTTATCTTTCCGATCAACGATCCTTAGGGGCTCCTCTTCATAAGATGTATCTTCTTCAACCCTCAATTGTTGATCTTCCAGGATGTGGCTAGGATCATGTACATATCGGCGAAGTTGGGAAACATGGAATACATTATGTAACTGAGAAAGAGATAGGGGCAACGCCAACGATACGCAACTTCACCTACTCTCTCTATACCTCATAAGGTCTGACGAATCTTGGGCTCAACTTGCCTTTGATGCCAAACCTTTTGACCCTTTGGTCGGAGAAACCTTTAGGAAAACTTTCTCTCCTTCTGAAACTCTAAGGGTCTTCTCCTTTCATCAGCCCATATCTTGGTCCTATCTTGTGCCGCTTTCAGTCTTTGTTGAACCATCTTGACCTTTTCTCGCGTTTGCAACAATGTCGGGTCCCGTGTACATCTTATCTCCAATCTCGTCCCAATAGAGTGGGGACCGACATTTTCGTCGATACAATGCTTCGTAAGGTGCCATCCCGATGGATCGGTGGAAACTGTTATTATATGAAAACTCAACAAGCTTCAGGCTTTTATCCCAGCTTCCTCCAAAGTCAAAATACATGCGCGAAGCATGTCCTCAAGGGTTTGAATTATTCTTTCTGATTGACCATCTGTTTGAGGATGAAACGCGAAACTCAGTCTGACCTCGGTGCCCATTGCCTTCTGAAATGCTGTCCAGAATCTTGAGGTAAAGCAGGGATCACGGTCGCATACAATACTTATGGGCACCCCATGCAAACAAACAATCTGTCAATATACATGAGGCCAACTTCTCCATAATGCCTTAATCGTCATAGCCAAAAAGTGGGCAGACTTAGTCAATCGATCCACAACGACCCATATAGCATCATTTCCATACTTAGTCTTAGGTAGGTCAGTCACGAAATCCATGTGATGTGGTCCCACTTCCATTCCGGCACTTCTAAGGTTTTAATAATCCAGCAGGTCTTTGGTGTTCGGCTTTTACTCTTTGACAGATCAAACATCGCTCAACAAATTCTGCTATTTGATTCTTCATTCCGTGCCACCAAAACTTTTGCTTGAGGTCTTGATACATTTTATTAGCCAGGATGTATAGATAAGCGGGAGTTATGAGCTTCCATCAAAACTTCATCTTTAATTTCTTTGTTCTCCAGTACACATAATCGTCCTCGGTACCATAAACTGCCGTCACTGCGAACTTCAAAATCATCTCGTGGCTTATCTTTCATCCTTTCCTTGATTTTCTTAAAGCTCATCATTCCCTTGTGCCTCTTTGATCTATCAATCAATGAAGGAATAAGAACTAACTTGGCGAGAACTTCATCCACCGAATCTACTTCTTCTAAGCCGAACTCTTCCATGTCTCGCTGAAGAGGAGGTTGCCGTGGGTGGCTGGCCTTCCGACTCAATGCATCAGCAACCTTATTGCTTTCCCAGGGTGATATTGAATTGAGAGATCATAATCTTTAATAACTCCAGCCATCTGCTGCCGCATATTGAGCTCTTTCTGGGTAAAGAGATACTTTAATTTTGTGGTCTGTGTAGATCTCACACTTCTCGCCATACAGGTAATGTCTCCATATCTTTAATGCGAAAACCACTGGCAAGCTCAAGATCATGGACAGGGTAGTTTTGCTCAAATGGCTTCAACTGCCGGGATGCATAAGCTATTACTTTGTCTTTCTGCATAAGAACACATCCGAGACCATTCTTCGAAGCATCACTGTACACCACATACTTCTCACAGGAGTGGGCTGAGCTAGGATAGGAGCGGACGTCAACTTGCTTTTAGCTCCGAGAAACTCTTTTCACATCGGCACTCCACTCAAACTTAGTCTTCTTTTGGGTCAATCGGTGAGGGGGACAGCTATCCTCGAGAATCCTTCAACAAACTTTCGGTAGTACCCGGCTAGTCCAAGGAAACTTCTCACTTCCGTAACATTTTTGGTCTGGGCCATTTGATAGCTTCAATTTTCTTGGGATCCACTGAAATCCCATCTTCCGAAATAACATGGCCTAGAAAGGATACACTTCGCAGCCAAAACTCGTTGCTAAACTTGGCATACAACTGTCTTGCTCTTAGAATATTCAAGACTGTCCTCAAATGGGCTGCGTGAGTCTCTTCGTGGTGAGTAAATCAAGATGTCGTCTATGAAGACCACTACGAACTTGTCCAACTCGTCTTGAAAGATTCGATTCATGAGGTCCATAAAGGCGGCAGGGGCATTGGTCAACCAAAGGGCATGACCAAGAATTCATAGTGTCCATAGCGGGTTCTGAAAGCAGTCTTAGGGACATCTTACGCCTTAATCCTCAGTTGAAAGTATCCAGATCGCAGGTCAATTTTACTAAAGATTCGGGATCCCCTGAGCTGGTCGAGTAAGTCATCAATCCGGGGCAATGGGTACTTGTTCTTTATGGTGATTTTGTTGAGCTCCCGGTAGTCGATGCATGACCGTATACTTCCATCTTTCTTCTTCACGAATAGCACGGGGCACCCCAAGGTGAAACACTGGCGAATGAGTTTCTTTTCTAACAATTCGTGTAACTGCTCCTTTAGCTCCTTCAGTTCTGCAGGTGCCATTTGATAAGGGGCTTTCGATATGGGTTCAGCTCCTGGAATAAGGTTTATTTCGAAAGCAATCTCGCGATCAGGAGGTAGTTCAGGTAAATCACCAGGAAACACATCAGGGTATTCTTTAACAATTGGGACTTGTGCAAGGGTAGGGCTCGCTTGCTCATCACTCAAAACATAAACAAAGAATCCTTCATGACCTTTCCTTAACGCTCGGGTGGCTCGAGCCACGTTAACAAAAACTTTCTTGGATGGTTTCTTTAACTTAGCTCCTCCTTGGAATGACATTTCATCTTGAGCTGGGTTCTTAATGATAACTTGCCTGCTTTGGCAATCAATATGAGCATGATTCTTTGAGAGCCAATCCATTCCAAGAATCACGTCAAAATCACTCATAGATATGGGGATCAAATTGACCTCAAACCGCTGATCATTAAACTCGAGTGCGCAATTTCTGGAGATGTGATGGGAAACAAGCACCTGGTCGCCAGCTGCTTGTACTCTATAGGGTGATTCTAGTCTGACTGAATTATGATCGATATTTTAGCAAACTTTCTTGAGATAAATGAGTGGCTGGCGCCACTGTCGAACAACACATTTGCGGGTATGCTACACACTAAGATAGTTCCTGAACCATGCACATTTTACTAAGCAATATAATAGGCATGTATAAGTAAAACGTATTGAAGACATAAAAATTTTAAATCTTACCAGCCACTACGTCAGCGGTCTCCTCAACATCGGCATTCGTCATGGCGTGCACCCTCGCATTTGCACGTGGCAGTTAGTTCTTGGGCTTCTGTTGTTGCTGCACTCCTCTTACTGGGCAATCCTTAATCAGGTGACCATCTTTGCCGCATCCAAAGCATTTGCCGTCTTCCATCTACACTCACCCATATGCCTCTTCTGGCACTGAGGGCATACTGGTATTGCTGGCTGCTGAGATGGAGTCTGATTCTTCTGCTGATTATTCTAGTATTGCTGGCGGCGCTGATTCTGCCCTTGAGATTGCCCCTGTCGAACTGACCCTTTGAAATTCTTCTTGGCCACCTTTCTGTACTTCTCATTTCCGGTCCCTTGTCTTTCTCGTTTTTATCCCACATCATCTCGTCGTATAATGTCTCTCTCAATCCGATAGCATGCGTCTAAGAGTGCTCCAAAATTGGTAGGATTTGCATTCACTAACACGTCCTGATTTTGGATTCATGCCTCTTTCAAACTTCAGCATTTTTGTTTCTTCGTCATTCATGGTAACAGGCTGAAACCTTCCTAGTGCGATGAACTTATTTGCGTACTCAGCTACCGTCATGCCTGGCTCTTGCTTCAGAGATTCAAACTCATGCTCTTTTGCAGCTTGACCGATGGAGGGATATAAAACTTGTGAAATTCTTGCAAAAATCTTTCCCAGGCAATCGGTCTGGGCAAAGGTTGCAGATTCGTCTTCCACCATGATTTGCTTCACTGATCAAGAAAGGTCTGATGGCTTGAGCTTCATCTCTTCTGGGGCTTGAATTAACTCAAAGCAGTTTTCAACTTCATCTAACCACTTTTCTGCGGTATCTGGGTTTGGCTTTCCCTCAAAAGGTGGCACATTAGCTCTCTTGAGCTTCTCGAAGTAATACTGGGCATCTCTTACCGGCTGGTGTGGATGAGGGGGAGCATTCTGATGAATTAGGCCTTGTCCTATCTGAGTGACAACCTGGCAAAAGGCCTGAAAAGCATTCATGTTGGGGATGACTAGAGAAACAGGGTGCCTGCGGTGCTGGTGGTGGATTATTCTGCACAGGGGGATACTGGTCCGGCTGGGGGTGGCAGCGGGACTTGAGCTAGTGGTGGAGGGATGGGCTCTTGAGTAGCTGGTCGTGCTCTCGGAGGTCTGCCATGTGGTCTCACCATCTGCACTATGGGGTTTAACATTTACTTAGAATAGCGGAATAAAACTAATTCATTTTGACTAAGGACCTTAATTTGAAAATTTTAAATAAGAGAAGGGCATGCCTTTCATTATAGACCTGGCTTACATAAATCAGGATTAATTATTAAATAAGAGAAGGGCATGCCTTTCGTTATAGACCTGGCTTACATAAATCAGGATTAATTATTAAGTTGCATCCTAAACCCAGTCTAAGTGGTCCCTAGTCTAAGGCCATCACTCATCTAAGATCATGACTTAGTTCTAAGATCAAACTTAGATTGCTAAGATCATAGCTTAGTTCTACGTTCTGTCCGAAATGTAGAGCCTGGGCTCTGATACCACCTGTAGCGCCCCGCACCCGGACCGTGTCCGAATATGGTGCACCCATTGTACCTCACTAAGGAGAGTACAAAGCATCATGCATGACATGCGAAAATCCATAACTTATGCCATGGACTCTCATGTTAACATTTAACATGGTAGTAAAATTTAGGCAGAATTAAAACTTTTCAAAATAACATGCAATACCAAAGTACTAAGTTCCCAAAGAAATAGTCCACCAAAATACATCACCAGTACTTCAAAGAGTTTAGCATAATTCATAATACAAACATAAGGCAGCACAAAAGTCCATAAGCTTTGCTCCCTTCAGATTTCCTCGCCTATGGATAAGGTACCCTTGGCTCGTCCTCGATCCACTCTATCTTAGCATTATCTGGCTCTGGGAAAAATAAATTGAAAGTGATAAAAATCACCCAGCAAGAATAAAATAAAACTACCATGAAATACGTAAAGAATTATAACTTGAATGTAATAACCGGCAAACCTCAAATAATAATTCGTACCTGGTCTTTAATCCAGAATTTGCCTTGACGATATAGCCTAAGCATAACTCTAGGTAGTGCTTATACCAATAATGTCTTATTAACCATTAATCGTATCATACAACATGTCAGCGTGCTCATGGATTATGCAAATGCAATGCATGATGTCATGTCATGTCAAAAACATCATTTTGGTCCCATAAAATAACATGTCGGAAAAATAGAGTGTCAGATCAATTAACCCGGATCTGAGCGGGTCCAGAACATATCAACAGACTAATTAACCCCGGGTCTAGGACGGGTTCAGAACATGTATCAGATCAATTAACCCTGGATCTGAACGGGTCCAGAAATGTATCAGATTAATTAAACCCGGATCTGAACGGTCCAAGAACATGTATCAGATCAATTAACCCTGGATCTGAACGGGTCCAGAACATATCATGTCAACAGGACCAATTAACCACGGGTCTGGATTCGGGTTAGTCGCATGCTTGGCCGGCAAAGGAATCATGAAGCTTTTCTTTCATAAAAACTTTCATGCATAACGAAAACATAGTCACTTGTAAAACTTGCTTGCGTAAGTAAAATCCATAAAATCTAGATTCATGTGGCATATGATCATGCATGATACACACAGTGATATGAAATGCAAGACATGACGTGAAATTCCTTTATAACATGTTAACATGCATGGTTTCAGAACTAAGAATTCCCAATTTCCTACGTTATGTTCATAGGCGGCTAAATTAACTTTTTTAAATCTTAAAGCCATAATTATTTGGACCATAACTTGGAATACATAATAGATTCCCTAAGGCTTAACCCCCATAAGCCCAAACCGTATATATATATATCCGAATTCCTCAAAATTGGGCCTTTTATATTAATCCCCTGTTCAGCACAAATTCCAGTTTTTAGTACATCAACTTCATGTCCACAATTAGGCACTAAACGTTAGGATCAACTTGATTAATTTGCATGATCTTACTCCTTTATGTCTTAGGTGATAGTCATAAAATTTCTAGTTCAATCCAATATCCATAAAGGGCTCATTTAATTAATTTTCTGAAATGGGTCATGTGCTGAAACTGGACTGACTCATTTTACTAAAAATTCAATTTGGCAAAAACCATGTTTTCTTTTTCCAAACATTCCAACTCTCGCATTTCATAAACATGTGTAACTAGCATCCTAGCGAAAATTATCCTATTTGCATGTTCATATGGTCCCATTTTTGAGTCCGAACAACACGTTACCCCATTTCTGCCATGTTCCAGTAATTTCAGCTAGAACAGTTTTTACCAAATATTTCTTAAAACTAATTCATGGCTCATTTTTACCAAAATTCCAATTTTCATATTTACCAAACACCTAAGGCTGTCACCATACCGAAACTCAGCTTTATTGGACGTCTACAAGATCCATTTTTAAGCCACTCAAAACGTTTATACAATTCTGCCAGGGTTCCAGAATTTCCAGCCTGAGCGGGTTCTACCAAATATTTTATTAAAATAATCCGTAACTTATTGTATCAAAATTCCAACTCTCATATCTGCTACACACATATAGATAACTTCGTACCAAAATCAGCTTGATTGAAGGTCTACAAGATCCCCTTTTAGGCTATTAAAAACGTTGTTTCATTCTACCCAATTCCAGGGGTTGATGTTTTGTCATTCATTCATGTCACAATGTCCACCCTTTATCTTGTTCTAATGAAATAACTTATTGGTTAACATATACACCCCCTTGTATCATGAATATCAGATCCTATGATTTATATAAAGTCACTTTTTGTATCATACCAAACAGTTTGCAGATTGTACACAAACAAGTATCATATATGTTTAAAACAAATGTTCTTCCTTGGCGTCAAGGCTTACCCACCTTTCATCCTTTAGGCCGAAACATAGGTGGTACCTAACACATTTTACAACATGTATTAAAACATGCAACACATTCAAGAGTCATTTTAGGCCAATCTTACAAACAACCTCATAAAAAACTCACGTCCATTACATGCATGCCTTCCTAGGACCACTCAAGTTTCAACCAAGACTTAATCTTGCCTAGACTCACTTAGATGCACCTTAATCCATCCTAAAACAGCCTCATACCCATGTTGCATGTAAGAAAAGATTCCATCTTTGAGAGAATAAACTACATGCAAGGCATTTTTATTAGGAAATCACTAACATGCAACCTTGAACTTAAGATATCCAACTAAAGATCATATCTTAGGATCTTCTAACCATTCAGGCTACTAATTCTTTAAATAAATCATGAGAGATTAGTATATACTTGCCTCTTCAAGCTAAAGCTTTTGTCTTAGCTTGGTTGTGGAATGAGTTGAGTTGAAATCCTCCTCCTCCTTCACCCTTGAGTACACGGTTTTGGAGAAGAGGGAAGGAAGAAGGTTAGTCTTCATTCAAGAGTGAAAATAGAATTTATTTGGGCTAGAACATATTACCAAAGTGAGCTTTGAATGGAGCTCCAAGTATCACAAGATAGCACCACCTAAGAGAGTTGAAATCTTTGTACCTATGGCTAATGGAGGTCACGGTTGGGTGGAGAGAAAACACACCTTGTGAGATTCATTATCATACATGAAGAATTTTACTTAATGAACTTAGATTGAAGCTTACCTAACCACTTCTTGAGCATGAAGATAAACTTGAGTTAGATCCTTAGCTCCAAGAGGAGGGCCGAAAGTTTTGTGTGTGGTGGAGGGAGTTGGTAATTGCTTAAGTGTTTGCTAGTAGGCTTCTTCAAGGAAATGTTCAAGAAGATTGTAATGATGTTGTCTTGCAATTTAAAAAAAAATCTAAGGGGGTAAGGGAAGGGGGCAACCGGCGGTTGCATGGGAGAGGGAGAAAGAGGAATCTAGGCTTTGCTTTTTCTTACATCCTAGCCCTTCTTTTCTTATTTTAATATTTCTTTTTGCATGCAAATTGTTTATTTTATATTTCAATTATATGCATTATTTAGAAGAGTGTGGAGAATTCTAGATTCTCCAAGGCCTTGGCCGAAATTGGGAGGGTCTTGGGGGTATTCTTGTCCTTTCACATTTATCCATTCCCATATTTATATAATTTATAATGTTTATTTGTTTTATCAAATTATGATTTTTAATCTTATTTTTGTGAGAATCAATTATGCTCGCATTCTTTTATAACGAAATTGTTCCGTAGTTGATCTAGGCCTCTTGGCCGAAATTCACAAGGCATTACAATACCTTGTGACATCCCTTTATATAATTATTTAGTATCCATCTCAAAAGTATTTAAGTAAAGTAATGCTAAGTTGACTTAGATAACATGCACTTGAAGGAATCATTATTTCCATTACGTCACTTAGTCATAATTTCGAGTACATTGTCATTGGGATACAATACCTAGCTTCACGAACAAGAGTTCTATGCAAATCATCATCATCTTTTTCTTGAAATTCATGTACATCCTTATGCACATCAGGGGCAATAACATATACTCATTCACACAAAACTTTAGCATTATTAATGCAAGAGTTCAAAGCATTCACATGTTCCTTAAGTTCTTGCATATGTAGTCGGAGTTTTGTATTTTTTTCTTTTTATCCCATGCTAACTTTTTCATAAAGGTTTGCAAGATAATACATGTGATCAAGATCTTTGATTCTCATGTTGTGCATTTGGTCAGTAATATTCTTATTCAATCCAACTATAAATCTCAGCATCATTAACTCTTCATGATCGTCAAAATAAAAATCATATAGACTATCTAACACTTATTGTAATATTCTACTATAGTTAGATGTTACTGAGAAAAAGATTGATACCTAAGTACGTTGTTACACCAATGACTTACCATAGGTCTTGAGAAATGTAAAATTGCTTCATGCGCTCTCTAAGCTCATCAATGTTTCTTTTGAAGCACTTAATTCCCTACATAGTATGTACCACATTATCGTCGTTATAGGTGTTGAGAAACTGGTGATTGAGTGATTTGAAAATGCATCATTTAAATGTTACGTGCTTTCGAAATGCATGATTTAAGTGTTACATCACATACGCACGTGATAGATATGCTTTATATGCTTATATATAATATTGTTGCACTAACGTGCCATGAAGCGTTAAGTCTTACATCATATGGCAAATATTTGTTGTGTTTATACTATTTTTAGGTTCCATGTTAAATGAACTAAACTGGTTCATTTAATGAAGTGCTTAAGGAGATGAACTAAACTAGTCCATATAAAAAATTACTTTAGGAGACATATTTGAAGACACCTATTTGGCAACAAATTTGTAATGGAAAGCTCCACTCCACACTACCCACATATGGCCATATATATATATATATGTACACACACACATATTTCTTTACAACGACGCACTATATATTTCTATTCCGATGTTTCACCGACACATCATAAACGTATGCCGACATCAATCTACCATATACACATCATAATTTTGAGTATATGCAGGTCTCATGTCATACATTACATGTCATCAAGTTATTAAAATTATACCGACATGTCACAAGACCATAAACCAAAAATTGTTACATCGGATGACTACCGAACCGTTACCGACATGTCACATACTTATCATACCACATGACCATTTCAGCCCTAAATTCACACCATATTAAACATATCAATTACCTACGATTTGCCTTGATTTGATGGAAATTCAAATTCAAATTCTAAAACACACATGGCCGAATTTTCTTCAGCTGTTGGAGCTGAAATTACACTTTATATTACGTATATTATATGTTACATAACATATTTTACATGTCTAAGAGGTTTGAAACAAATTGGAGAAAAATCGTATAATCGACGGAAGTCGAAAATTCGGTTCTACATTTCTCTTGAATGGGACGTTTTTCATATCTTGGTGTGACATGTATCTAGACATATTTTATACATCTAAAACACATTGGAGTATTCTAGAAAATAATTTAAGTGATTATTGAAATTTACCATATGTGTGAAGATATTGCACCATTATTTCATAAATAATTTCAGCACATGGAGCTGAGCCTCGCATGCCGATTTCAGCCTATGTGGAGCTTAGCTGGAGCTTGTTTGGCACTTTGACTGGTGGAGGATGATTCACAAATGATTGGTGACATTGAAGAAGACCAAGGCACATAAGGAAAGGATTCAAATTCAAACAAGTGCTAAAGTTTTCAACACATGTTTGTAATGGCTGAATTTTTGCACATTTTGTCTTCAAAATCATTCCAAAAATGAGGGGTAATTATGATTGACTAGCAATTAACAAATTTTAATTTTGACATGTTTTCAACTTTTTATGATTAAAATCCAGGTCATATTATGTGTGCCAAGGTAGAAAATGAAGGCCCTATCATAGAGTGGCAGCAAGGCGAAGACAAATCGTTTGTCCAATCACATTTTGCTAAGTAAGCAAAAGTGTGTCACAAAGCTATACAAGGCATCTTCAAGGGTGTTCAAGACAGTGTTCAAGGAAGAAATCAGCACATGGGGCGTGCCATACACCTATAAAAGGGAGCAAGATGTTCAAGACAAAGCAAGACACATTCTCATATTGAAGCAAGTGCAAAGCAAGACTTCTCTCCTTCTTCTATCTCTTCTCTTGCACATAGCCTCAAGCCTATTATACTTACATTCCATATTCTGTATAGGTTTTTTTTACAACCCATATACATCCCATTCTTCTACAAGGTTGATCAAGGTGTGATCAAACCATCATTATTGCGGTGGTGGTATTCGCGTTGGTTGTTTGTGTTTGTTCATTGTAAGAAGGGTGGATACTGAAGGAGTTGGTGTATAACTCCAGCCACCTTTGTCTTATGATGTTTCTGGTGTTTAGTGAATACCGATGAAGGTGTCCTCGATGACTGGAGTAGGTTGATTTGACCGAACCAGAATAAAAATCTCGGTGTTCTTACTTTTCAGCACTTTTACTTTGAGTTCTTGCTTTTTGTATCATTTTCATAGCCACGGGGAAAATAGCAAACATTTTTCAAAAATCATCAAAATTTGCAGAAAGATAGACAAAGGTCATCGGTTTCATTTGATAAGAGTTTCATTGAATTTGGATAAGTATAACTCATCCCAATGTTCATAGTTCTGAGAGTAGTGCAATCTGATTCTCAGATCTACAAAGGTTGAGAACATCAACGTGGTTGACATACTTACCAAAGGAATTTTAGAAAACTGTTTCAACTCTTTAAAGGATACATCTTAAGGGTTATTCCATAAAATCTTTAGAGCATTTAGAGTTGCCATTAAATAGGAATTGATTTTTCATTTTAAGGAACAGTTTCTGACAGATCGACAGAGTCTGAGTAAAAACATTTTTTTAAGGCCTTACACTTTGAATGTTAATCTGAAATTTTTACGACACATATGTAACATCTGAGAGTACATTTTCACCAAATTTTACGATTTTTAGAGGTCTATAACATGTTCATCTAGTTAATCAAAAACATAATCTGTTTTCAGAAGTTAATTGGTAACAAAAAGTTTTAAAAACCAATTTTTCCGCACTCACTATTCAACCCCCCCTTCTAGTGGTGCTATATAGGTCCGACAAGTCGTATAAGAACAAGGTACACTCACTACAAGAAGATACAATAATCTTTGTGAGATGGCATCCACTAGTCACAAAACCAACCAAGAAAGAATGTCAAGCCAAAAGCTTCCCCTTTTTGATGGTGAGTCTTTTATTCAATGGAAATTTCGCATGGAAATTTTTCTTATGGCTATTGATATAGAATTATGGTCCATCATAGAAGACGGTCCGTTTGTTCCATCTAAGATATCTACAATTGATGGTGTCACTTTAGAAGTTGTGAAAACTAAGGAAGAATATACTATAGAAGATAAAAAGAGATTGAGTATGAATGCTAAGGTTATGCAACTTTTGTAGAAATAAGAGGGTTTGAGTGATTTCAAAATAAGAAATTTGAATGCATATAAATATATATGTATAAACGTGAATAAATGTGTACATGAATGCATGATATCTTGCCATTACTTGCCTTATTTAGCTTATATATTATGTTACCGTACTAACGAGCCATGAAGCGTTAAAGCTTACATCATATGGCAAACATTTGTTGTGTTTATGCTATTTTCAAGTGCCACCATTAATGAACTAAATTAGTTCATTAAGTGAAGTACTTAGTTTAATAAACTAAGTAGTTCATTAAAGGAAGATTCATTTGGAAAAGGCACAAAGGCAACAAGGCTAAGGAAGGAAAGTTTTCTCCTCCTCTCCTCTTTAATGATACACACGCCATATATATATATATACACCATATATTTTCAGATTTTTTTTATAAAGGCACATACACATGTATTCCAACGTACTACCGACACGTTATATATCTTACGTACGTACGTTAACGTCACACCACTATAATTAACTCATATTTATGAGTATATTCAGGTCTTATATCATATGATATAAGATATGGTGATGACAAATTAAATACGACACGATAAAAGGTTCTAAACCGAAATTTGTCGTATCGGGCGAATACAGAAACTTCGCCAACGTGTCACGTACTTGCCATAAATAAATGGCCAGCCCATATACATCAAAATATGATGTAAATTTCGTGCACATGACATAATAATCAGCCAAAAATACTTTCCATGTTGGCACACACAAATTACTCCACATTAAGGCCAAAATGTGAAGATTCCAAGTTTAATTTTTTGTCACATGTTAATGGTACCACTTTAAACCAGCCAAGTGCTGAGATTTAAAGTATATATTATATATATTATGTATAACATAATATATATATCATGTGCAAAAGTTGGAATTTAAATTAGAGAAAAATCGGGTAATCGATAAATATCGAAAATTCGATTTTCTACGCACATAACATGGAACGTTTTTCTTGTACATCATGTGACACGTATCTAGACACTTTTTACATATGATATACATCTTAAAGTGTTCTAGAAAATTAAATTAAGGGCTGATTGGAATATTACATGTGTGTATTATTAAACGTGCACTATTTTACAAAGTTAGCAAAAATGAAATTCAGCACATGCATATACATGTATACACGCCCCTACAGCTGAGATGGAGCATATGTGGAGCCTTGTTGGCATATTGATTGGTCAAGAATCAATCACACATTATTGGTGACATAAAGGAAGGAGCTACACAAGGTAATACTTCAAAATCTTGTCACAATTGTGACACATGCTGAAAATTCAGCATGTGTGCTAATGGGTGGCGTTTTTAAGGTCATTATGAGACATATTTTACTCCTTGATTAAGGTGGATTGATTGGAAGAGGATATGGTAAGGTTTTGAATAATATTTAAAATAAATAAATGGTGATATTTAGCATATCACACATGCTGAAAATTTTTCAACATGTGTACATGTTGTGGCCGAACATGATGAGCTTTTTGTGTCCAAGTTCATGTCTCAATTGATAGCAATACTTACCATGTATTGTTGATTCATTTTTAATGAGAAAAATCAAAGTAAATTGGGAATTATCTTGAATAAAATTAAATGGTGCACATGCTGAAAATTCAGCATGGCAAGATGACTATATGGCCGAAATTATGCCTTGTTTGGGAAGGATTTGTTGGTCTTGCAATTTATGATTAAATTTTTGATTTATGGTATGAATTTATGGTTGATTTTTGGCACATTTAAGTGATTATTTCAGATTATTTCCATGTCATCTTGATGACAACATTGAGCCAATAAAGAGGTGCCAAGTAAGCGAAGACTAAATGATGATCCAATAGAATGATGCCATGTAAGCAAGGCATAGTCACCATGATGTCTTACACTCTCTCAAGCACTTAAAAAGAAATTTTCAAGAGGGGGAGATGTCCTATAGGGGACGGCTGCAACCTTAAAAGAAAGAAGAGGAGAGCAAACAAAAACAACAACAAGAATTGCATTCAAAAGTGATCAAATTGCCAAGCTCTTCTTCTCCTACATCTTCTTTCTTTCTCTTTTCTTGTAAAAAGCCTATTGTTCTTTACATCTTTCAATCTTGAATAGGCTTCATATATACCACCATTCATTCATCTTTGTAAAAGATTGATCAAGGTGTGATCAATCTTCATTCTAGCAAGGTGGTGGTGTTCGTGCAATTTGTACTAGCAATACAAGGTTTGTAAAGGGTTGGAGTTAGGTGTAACTCTATCAACCCTGCGGTAAGGTATACTGCGTGTGTGTGATTAGTGTGAACCAAGGAAGGTGTTCCTTGAAGACTGGAGTAGGTTGTTTATAACCGAACCAGTATAAAATTCTTGGTGCCTTTTACTTTCTGCATTTACGTTTCAGTTACTGCACTGTTTATCCTTCTTGTTCGCATCCGTAAATATAGTAAACGAATTTCAAAAATTACGAAAATTTCTAGAAACATACCTACACGTTCTAGGGTTAATTTGGCACAAGTTTCAACCCTTTTGGACAAGTATAAGTCAACTAAACATCAAAAGTTCTGAGACTAGTGCAGTCTGATTTTCAGACTTGCAAAGGTTGAGACTTTGATTGTATTTGACCTACTTCCCAAAAGAATTTTCCAAAACTGTTTCAACCCATTCAAATATAATATATAAGGAGTTATTGGTCAAATTTTCAGAGCATTTGGACGTTCACACAAATAGGAATTAATTTTTCAAAACCATCTACCGTTTCTGACAGATTTGCACAATCTGAGTCCCAACGGTTTTTGAAGGGGTTAAAGGTTGAATTTTAATTTGAAATTTTTAGGGGACCCTCATAACATCTGAGGCTAAGTTCTCTCAAAATTTCATAATTTTTGGAGACCTCTAACCTAGTTTTAAAAACGTTTTAAAACTGGTCCAGAAAACAGAATCTGTTTTCAGAACTTGAATTGGTTAGGTTTAAAGAAATTTTAAAAACCATATTTTCCGCACCATCTAT
The DNA here is from genome assembly GCA_036186865.1 of Eustoma russellianum. Taxonomy (NCBI): domain Eukaryota; kingdom Viridiplantae; phylum Streptophyta; class Magnoliopsida; order Gentianales; family Gentianaceae; genus Eustoma; species Eustoma russellianum. The sequence continues at coordinate 15,531,519 of AP025072.1, read as the reverse complement.
TCAACCCCTCTTTCTAGTGGTGCCTTGCAGATCCTACAACTTTTTATAAATGGTTTAAGCAAAAGTGAATCGATTTATGTATCAAAATGTTCTAGTGCCCAAGAAATGTGTAGATGCCTTGAAATGAAACATGAAAATACTAGTCAAGTTAAAGATTCCAAGATAAACATACTTATGTCTACTTTTGAATCCTTTAAATCATTACCGAATGAATCTATTATCGATATAGATTTAAGATAGACTAACATCTACAATTCTCTTGAGTGTCTTGGCAAAGTATTTTCTTCACAGGAAAATGTACAAAAACTATTGAGAAGCCTCCCATCCGAATGGGATCCTAAAGTCACCGCAATTGAAGTAAAAAAGGAAACCAAGTCAATAAAAATGGAGGAATCGATTGGATCACTAAAGGTATATGAAAACAAACTCACTCTAAAGAAATCAGAATCTACGTCAAAACAAGGTAACACTATAATATTTAAATCAAACGAATATGTCTCTACTTCTTCTAACCACGTAGATGATAGTGACATGGATTCAGATAGCGAAGATCTAATATTATTGGCTAAAGGCTTAAGAACATTTATGGGAAAGTCGTTTAAGAATAAACCTAAGGCTAGTCCAACTAAGGAAAATAAAAATAATGATAAAGATATCGAATGCTATGACTGTGTAAGACTTAGACATATATCCTATGACTGCCCGAACAAGGACAAACCAATGAACAAAAATTGTGACAAGGATTGGACAAAAACTAGACCCGTCTAAGAACCTAAGCAAAGGAATACAAGAAGAGATCTCAAAGCCTCCACATGGAGTGATTCATCAGATTTTGAGAATGAAGAAATCGAAGAGGAAACGGCACAAGTATACTTTGCATCCAAAGCATCTAGTGAGGTACATTCTGACTCCGATTCTGATTCTGAACCTTCTTATGATGATTTTTTTAGTCAATATCTTGAGTTTCATAAATTCACTAAGACTCTTGCAAAACAAAAAAACGGTTAATTGAAGAGAAGAAATTGTTAGAATCTTCTAACATAAATCTTGTATCTAAATTAGATGATTCAAAAGAAGAGTCCTCTAGCATGATCATTTCATTAAAGTCTGAAATTTCATCTTTGACATCCGAGAATAATGAAATGAAAGCCGAGAATTTAAATTTGAAGTCAAGAAATGCAGACTTAGAAAAGACGGTAAAACAATTCAACACAGGAACTTGCATGTTAGATCGTCTTATTTCTTCTCAAAAGCTTGAAAATGACAAAACCGGATTAAGGTATGTTGAAGATAATAAGGTACAAAACAATTCTACAAACTTTGTTCTATCTTCATCTATGCAACCACATGTACTTAAGACGATTGTACAGTCTAAGACGACAACTAACGTGCCACCTACTATATCTCATCGTACTCCTTCTTCTTCATCACATGCAAAGTATAATCATGTACTATATAGATATGAAAGAAAGTAATTGATGCATATGCAACACCCATATCATAATAATGCATCTAGATCACGCACTATTCATGCAAATCGAAATGCATATCAAAAATGAAAATCACCTTATGCTCACAATGATGGTTTCGACCATAGAACAAATAGAAATGCTCCTAACATATATTATATTGCTTCTTCATTTTTCTTCTCACCTTTTGTAAGACCAAGAAAGGTCACCCAAGTTTGGGTACCAAAAGATACTCTTACAAAGGGTTGAACTACTAACCCTTAAAGACCCAAAATAAAGGGTACCTAAATTGTTGTTATACATTGCAGGGATTACATAAACCAAAAGATATACAAAATAAGTTGTTCCTTGATAGTGGTTGCTCGAGGCATATGACGGGAGACCCGAGCTTGTTCTCAAAATTGAAGATGGTTACAAAAGGTGGATCGGTAACCTTTGGAGATAAAAACGAAGGAAGGATCACTGGAAAAGGAACAATCGGAAATCCAAGCACCCTTCAGATCTCAAACGTATTCCTATAACATATCCTACAATTTGCTTAGCATTTCAAAAATTTTTGATAGTGGTTTTGATGTGTGTTTTTCTCATCCATATTGCAACATTGTTATAAAAATGGAGAAACAGTATTAAAAGGAAAAGGAGAAGCAAATATATTTACATTATCTATGGATGACATGTTAGATGCTAAAGTAAAGTGTTTTATGCTAAATGAACCAAATGTGAATTTATGGCATAGACGTTTAGGACACATTGGCATCTCAACTCTTGAAAAGCTTCAACGTAAGAATCTTGTACGAGGAATACCTAAACTTGATTTGGACAACTTTAAGTTGTGTGAATCTTGTATTAAAAGCAAACAAACACGTGAATCACTTAAATCTAAGAATGAGATTAGCACATCTAGAGTCTTAGAATTATTACATATTGATTTGTTTGGTCCTAGTCGTACTAGAATCCTTGGTGGGTGACACTATGCATGCGTTATCATTGATGATTTTTCTCCTATACATGGACTTTATTTCTTGCAAATAAAGATGATAGTGCCGTTGAGATTGCTAAATTATGAAAACAACTTGAAAATGAATATGGTGCAAATGTGAAAAAGATTAGGAGCGATTGAGGCGGCGAGTTTAAAAATAAGGATATGATTGCATTTTGTGATGGAAAAGGTATTAAGCACGAGTTTTCACCACCTAAAATGCCACAATTAAATGGAGTAGTAGAAAGAAAGAATAGGAAATTACAAGAAATTCAAGAAGCATGCTATGTGAAAATAAATTGCCTAGATTTTTGAGGACAGAATCTGTAAATTGTGCAGGTTACATATTTAACCGTTTATCAATTAGAAAGAAAATAAACAAAACACCATATGAGATTTTAAATTATCGCATGCCTAAGATTGATTATTTTTGTGTATTTGGATGTAAATGTTTTGTATTAAACATAAAAGATAACCTAGATAAATTTGAGTCTAAATCTATTGAATGCATCTTTATTGGATATTCTGTTAATTCTAAAGCGTATAGATGCTATGATCCTACTACTAGACAAATTTTAGAATCTATTCATGTGAAATTTAATTTATTTGGTGAACTTGAAATAAATAAAGAATATGATGATGATTTTGAACTAAAACCCGTGTTGGATGATATAGAAGAAAATATCATACATGATGAACATGACACACTAAAAATGCACGATCACTTAGAAATGCATGAGAACTTAGAAAATAATCAACCTAGATGGCATAGAGATCACCCGCACAAACTCATTATAAGCGACATATCTCAAGGTGTACGGCCACGTAGAAGAATAGATCAAGATGAAATAAATCAATTCCATGATATGATTTCTGAAATAGAACCCAAGAATGTGCTTGATGCTTTGAATGGTTCTTCTAGGATTGATGCTATGCATGATAAATTAAATCAATTTACAAGAAACAATGTATGGGATTTAGTAACCCAACCACAAGATAAAACGATAATAGGCACAAAATGGGTGTTTAGAAATAAAATGAATGAGGATGGTAAAGTCGTTAGAAATAAATCTAGGCTTGTAGCACAAGGATATAATCAAAAAGAGGGAATAGATTATGAAGAGACATTCGCACCCGTAGCACGTTTAGAAGCTATATGATTACTTCTTGCTATTGCTTGCTTAAAGAATTTTAAAATTTATCAAATGGATGTAAAAAGTGCATTTTTAAATGGCTTTTTGCAAGAAGAAGTTTATGTAAAAAAAAACCACCTGGATTTGAGGATATAAAATATCCTAATCATGGGTATAAGTTAAAGAAAGCATTATATGGTTTAAAACAAGCACCTAGAGCTTGGTACGATCATTTTGCTACTTTTCTATTAGATAATAGATTTAAAAGAGGAACCATAAATAGTACTTTAATCTTGAAGCAAGAAAAATCAGATTTGCTTATTATTCAAATTTATGTCGATGATATTGTTTTTGGATCTACATGTCATAAGTTAGTAGAAGAATTTGAAACTTGCATGAAGTCCGAGTTTGAAATGTCTATGGTAGGTGAATTAAATTATTTTCATAGCTTGCAAATTAAGCAAACTAGTAAAAAATACACATAAGTCAAGTAAAATATGTAAACGACATGATTAAGAAGTTTAATTTTGAAAACCTGAAGCCATCTACCATGCCTATGAATGTAGCCACAAAACTTGACGAAGATGAAAATAGAAAAGATTTTGATAATGGATTGTATAGATATATGATTGGTTCTTTGCTTTATCTTACTTCAAGTAGACCCGGCATCATGTTTAGTGTTTGTATGTGTGCTCGTTTTCAAAATAATCCTAAAGTCTCACACTTTAATGCAGTAAAAAAGATATTTCGGTACATTAAGCACACTCCCACATTAGGACTTTGGTATGATAAAAACTGTGAATTTAACTTGCATGCCTATACTGATCTGACTATAGCGGATGTAAAATAGATAGAAAAAGCACAAGTGGTACATGTCAATTTATTGGTAACTCATTAATATCATGGATTCAAAAAATCAAGCTAGTGTAGCATTATCCACAACTGAAGCGGAATAAATGGCCCTTAGTCTTTGCTGCACACAATTACTATGGCTAAAACAACAAATCTCGGATTTTGGTATAGTTGTAAGTCGAATCTTATATACTATGATAGTATGAGTGCTATTAACTTGTCTAAAAACCCTATTTTACATTCTAAGGAAAAACATATAGACGTAAGATATCATTTTCTTCGTGATCATGTAAATACTGGTGATATCATTATAGAACATGTTCGTACTAAAGCACAAGTAGCCGACATATTCATGAAAGCACTTAATCAAGCCACGTATGAAAATATACGCTCTAAATTAGGCATGATTTTTGTTGATATGTTCTATATTTCTGTTTCTTTCCATTGCTACTAACACTTTTGATATGATTTACAAAATAAATAGGGAGAGAAAAGCATGGTTTAAGGGGGAGAGAGATTGATTTAAAGGAAAGCACGAAACGAATTTAAAAATTTATGCATGATTGTAGCAGGAGAGATCACATTTAAATCATGAATAGAGGTTATTTTGCAAATCATCAAAAGGGAGAGATTGTTGAGAAACCGGGGTTTAAGTTATTTGAAAAAGCATGATTTAAATATTACGTGTTTTCAAAATGCATGATTTAGGTGTTACATGACATGCGTACGTGATAGATATGCTTTATATGCTTATATATAGTATTGTCATACTAATGTGTCATGAAGTGTTAAGGCTTACATCATATGACAAATATTTGTTGTGTTTATACTATTTCCAGGTGCCATGTTAAATGAAATAAACTAGTTCATTTGATGAAGTGCTTAAGGAGATGAATTAAACTAGTTCATTTAAAGAAGTACTTAAGGAGACATATTTTAATAAACCTATTTGGCAAAAAATTTGGAATGGAGAGCTCCCTCCACACTACCCACACATGGCCACACATATATATACATTGTTGTGCCCCAAACCGTACTGTACTTGGAACTATGATAAATTGGCGCAATGAAATGTTAGATCTTCCAAGTATATTTTATTAAGTTATATTATTGCTTCTTTAATTAAATCCCCTTAAAGTAGATACTATATAATTAAAGAGTTGAGCGTTATGAAGCGAAAGAAATGATCAGTTCACCCCTCCAAGGTCATGGAGTTTCGGCCACAAGGCCTTTGAGGATCTTTGAGTATTTTTTTAAGAAGGCTAACCTAAATGGCCCTCTTAAAAGCAAGACTAAAAGCCTACACAATAAATTAGATATTGTAAGTAATAGTATAATTATATAAGTAAGTATAAATAAAGGAGTCAAGTGACAAAATAACCTCCCAAAGTCCCAAGAAATTCGGCCACCATGAGTGATCTAGAAGACTCCATGGTCTTCCCTTTTTGCAAAAATCGGCCACATAAGGGGGGAGATTCTAGAACCCTCCTTAAATTTTTTAATATTCCATTCAAATAGTATATTGTCTTGAAAAATAATTAAAAGAAAAGAGAAAAAGAATGATCATAAATGGGGGTTCAAGACACAAAGGACCCTCCACGGGTCTCTATGCACACATTGTAATATATTTGTCCCCTTTGTCTCCCCCAAGCCACCGGCCAACCCTCCTTTTACTTCCAAGAAGACTTCTTCAAGTTCATCCATGGAGCTCCATCTCCACCATCAACTCCCAACACCCCTCAAGGCTCATATCAAGACAAGAACTAAAAGCTTCTTGCACCCCTAGACACTCCAACTTTCGGCCCATTAAAGCTTGGGAGTGTCAAGAGTATCTTCATCTCCAAGCCCTAAGAACTCATCTAGGTAAGTGCATGCTAAACCTTCTAAGTAGATCCTATATTTCAAAGGATGAAGCTCACATTAGTACCCTTCTTTTTTTTGCTACAAACGTGACCTTCAAGTGGTCACTAGGTGAAGATCCTTCAAGCTATTAAGAGAAGATAACTTCTTGGTGGGTTGGATTCATTTCACCCTCTATTCAAGCCTCATCTTGGTAACCAAATCTAGCCTCAATTTAGCTTTATTCTTCACTTAAGATAATAGATAATTTTTCTTCTTTTTCTCCTCCAAAACCGTGGGGTATGATAAAGTGGAAGGAGACTTCACTTCATTTCATCCAAGATTCAAGCTAGAGAAAGGTTCTTAGCTTAAAAGAGGCAAGTATACTCTAGCCAATCTTGACTTATTTGTGAAGTGCATGCTTGAATGACTAGCCATTTTTAAGCTATGAATCATAGTTGAAGACTTTAAGTATAAATATGAGAACTAGTTGTTATAAAGGAAAGTGTTGGAGTGAGTGAATGATTGGTTATATGAATGTGTTGTGACTGTTTTGATATGACTCATGTACAGTTTATCTACAGTTTAAAGCATGTTATGAGGTTTGGAATGATTATGTTAAAATGGGTATTTGATGGTTATTAAGTTATCTTAAGGAACAAAGTTGATTTGAAATGCTTGAACTATAAAAGTGATGAAGTCTTGGAATTACTCGAGCTGGACAGATTTGAGAGGCGTATTGTATGACCTGAAAAAAAACCTTAGGAGAGTTTAATTTGGCTGATTTTTGGTATGTTGATAGCCTCATATGTGTATGAAATCTGTGGGTTGGAATTTTGGTAAAAGAAGTTGTGGTTTATCATTAATGTAATTTTTGGTGAAACTGGCCATACAGAAATTTCTGGAACAGGACGGTTTTAAGTAGAAAGTTGTTAGGCTCAAAAATGAACCTTAGGAAGTTCAAAGAGCTGATTTTTGGTATAATGTTAGCTTGATATGTGTGGTAAATGTGTGAGTTGGAATTTTGATAAAAGGAGTTGTGGTTTGACCTGAATGAAATTGTTAATGAGAACTGGTCATACAGAACTTACTGGAACTGGACAGTTTTAAGTAGCAAGTTGTTGGGCTCGAAAATGAACCTTAGGAATATGAAAATGAACTGAATTTTGGTATGATGATAGTTTGATGTGTTTAGTAAAACTGTGAGTTAGAATTTCGGTAAAAGAACTTGTGGTTTGGTCACAATGAAATTTGTGGTAAATTTGGTCGTTCCAGATTCTGTATGTGCCTAGCTTTGGGAAATAAATTAAATGACCCCCTTAAGAGTATTAGATTGACTTGAAATTTTTGTGGTATTTACCTAAGATATAGATGTACTTTTTCATGTAAACAAACCGGCTTAAAACATCTACTTTAAAGGTTAACAACTGAGTTGAAGTTAGTGGTGCAAAACTGGAAAACAGGATAGTTTAATGACATAAGTCATAAGTCTTTGATCTTGCTCAATTAGGTTTGAAGGTGATGTTTGGTCACATGAATATGGCTCCTTGATATGTTATGTTTTCCAGGTGATGGCCTAAATCGAATAAGGTTTTATGATCTACGAAACTGAGGTAAGGTGGGTACTGCCCTGCTGATTTCAGCAGTACCCTTTTTATGATAATCTGATGTTTTGAGAGCTTTAGACATTTCGAAATTTTACGAAATTTTTATGGCATGTGTCTAAGGCTCCATTATGCATATGTGTGGCATGAGTTTATGAAAATGAGCCCGAATTGATGAACATGAGGCTGTATGGACAGAACGTTATTGCTGGACAGTTTTCCAGCTTAAAAGACAAGTCCGCGTAGGCTTGTTATGATATAATTGTTCACGAGTTGCATATTGCATATCATGCATTGCATTATCCATGTTCATACAGTTTATGAGACTGACTTTCATGCCAAAGAATGATGAGAACGATCTTTTGAAAAGAAGTTTTCAGTTTTGAAAGAAAGATTCCTATGGTACCATTTATTTCTAGCCAGCACAATCCGTTCCAGATCTGGGGTTAATTGATCTGATGATGATCATGACCGTTCAGGCCCGGAGAGAATAGACCTGATTATGATAATTTATGACCATTCAGGTCCGGAGAGAATAGACCTGATAATGACCGTTCAGGCCCGGAGAGAATAGACCTGATAATGATGATGATGACCGTACAGGCCCGGAGAGAATAGACTTGATGACGATGATTGATTGTATGACCGTTTTCGGATCTGGAAATAATAGATCCGAAGGGAAGGATATGACCGCCTCAGATCCGGATATAATAGATCTGAAACTCTCTACTCCTTGTTTTATGACGAGTATGATTGAAAAGAAAGAATGAAAGAAAAAAGATTTTCATGGCATCATTTTGCACTACATTTGCATATTCATACGCATTGCATATGATCATGAGCATGATGTTGAGTCTATTTTTTTTCCTTCATGACTAAGTGATGCTTTTATTGTCTTTACGGCTATTGATTGAAGGGGAATGAAATGCTAGTCGAATGCCAGATGTGCTGTTACTTAGGTTATGACCTTATTAGCCCTCGTCACCTAAGTTATGTTCTTATTGTTGTTGTTACATAAGTTATGATTTTATTATCCTTGTGGCTATCCAGTCGAAACACAGGTATGATGGAAAATTCCAAATTCTGGGGATTTGGTTCTTGTTTGTACTTTCTCATTTAATTCATGATTGTTTATGTTATACTTTCTGATGACTTTGTCACTCACCCCTTATTTTTCCTCCCAGAGTCTGCAGGAAATTGGGATAGAGTGGATTGATGACGAGCCTGGAGTTTCATAACCGTGAGCCGGTGAGTGGATGACAGTTTCAGGATTCTCTTATGATGGCTTATATTTGGATGGACTTTTGATGGGGACTACGATTACCGGTTTATACTTTATGTTGGACATTGTTGTAAACTTTATGTCAGGTATTCGGAATGTATGGTTAAAAGTTTTTATTCTGCCTCGGTTTCTCTTACTTGTTAATGTGTAAGCATGAAGGTCCACATATTTTGTTATGGACTAAGACATGTTATGCATTGACGCCTGGTACTCTCCGTAGTGAAGTACGGCGGGCGCACCGTATCCGGCTAGGCCAGGGTGCGGGGCGCTACAGGTGGTATCAGAGCTGAGGCTCCAGATCCGGGTAGAATATAGAATTAAGTGATGATTTTAGAATCTAAGTTTGACCTTAGAACTAAGTCATGATCTTAGATGAGAGAGGACCTTAGACTAGGATGACTTAGACTGGAAATTAGAATTTTTGACCTAATGATAGAGCCCTAGTCGATGGCGATTTATAGAATGTAATCATGCCTGCTTGCATGCCCTTAAGATCTTAATTGGATCACGAATTAAGTTTTGTCGCTTAATCGGAATATTTATACCTTGAGTAAGACTCCGTCGCTCCGTGGTGCAGATGGCTTCACGATTCAGTAAAATGACATCATCACTGTCACCCCCAGGAAGCAGTAGGCTTTACTACTGACAGTTAGTAAGAGTACGTATTCCGGGATTTTGCGGGGAATCTAGTTCAGAGAAGGCAGAAATATGGTAAAGTGAAGTTGAAGGTAACTTCATGCTGATACAGGTGCCGGATAGGATAAGGGCGCAGATTATTCGGCCGTTTTTGAACGGTAAGGACAGCCAGTGGTGGAGGACTTGTATCCAGCCACTAACCCGACCGGTAACTTGGGCAGAGTTTCCTAGAAGAGTTTTGTGAGTTCTTCCTCTCTCAGGACTTAATCACGACAAGGGTTGAGGAATTTGACTCATTAAGACAAGGGTTAGGCATCACCGTCTCAGAGTACGCTCGTCGTCGGTATGTTTCTTTGATCATGGAGGATGAAAAGTTTAAGTCAAGGCGTATTCAAGAACTTTTAACGAATTATTGGAGGACTGCTGAACAAAGAAACAACCAAGGTACGCCTAATTGCACAAGTTAAATGTGAAATACCTATGTCCCACTTCCTATTAACCAAGTATAAGTGATTATGATATTTTTCTTTAAGTTATGATGAGAAGACAATAAGTAAGTAAGTGAGGTTATTAATGGTAGTATGACCGAGTATAATGCCGTGTTTGGGACTCGGGATCTCTGCCATGATGTGTCACCATCATCACATGTACATGCTTTGTTGTACATGTTCTATATGGGGAATCGATCGGCATATCATGTGCTATGATTCTTATCAAGAGTGCTATAGCCAAATTTGAAAACGTTATGACATCACGATATGAAAGCGCCATGATAGGCAAGCTATGAAAAGCAAGTCATGATTATGAAAATCATATTTTATGCGATCGGGCCACCTTAGGATGATGATTAAGAATTTCCTAAGTCTATGAAGACACCTCACTGAAGGACGCCTGCTGAACCGAAAGAAAACTAAAGGAACAATTGCGTGAGCTTTTAAGAAAAAAACTTGTTCTCCCCAACGTTTCGCCCAGGGTGTTCCGTGTTACTCGTAAAGAAGAAGGATGGAGACATGCGTATTTGCATAGATCATAGAGAACTCAACATGATCACTATAAGGAATAAGTACCCTCTACCTAGGACCAATGATCTATTTAACCAGCTTTGGATAAACAATTGATAAGTGGTGTATTGCTCGGAAATCAGGTAATTTGCTTAGTTAACCTGTATGTTGGTATTTCTTAAGGAGGAATTCATAGGAATATTGTAAGATGATGAAGCGTTACGGGATTGTTTTGGAGAGATCTAAAACAATGGCCATTTAAGAGGCGGAATGGGGAATCCCATAAGAGATGATATTTGGATCAAGAATTTATAAGTTGAGAGTATCTAACGCACTCCAGCAGTGATGTTACGAGGCATATTCTCATTTCGTATGTATAGCATGATGTTTCCAATATTTCATGAACAAGCAAATAGTGACACGTGCACGTTTTCAAGTATCAAAAGAGAAAACAAGTATTTATGATGAACAAGAAACATTTGAAATGTCATAAATGGGACATAAGTTTCAAAGGAGAAACCATGACTTCTAGTTCGATTTTATGAAGTGATTGCGAAAGTAAAGTTATTACGTAGTAAGTCGATCAACAGGATGGATGAATGTGGCAAATACCTTGTGAAGAGCTTGGTATGTGTACATTATGGGAATTATTCCGGATGCCGTTGGATGCTATTTCATACGTAAAATGACCGTTATATGTCTACAGAAAGGATGATTATAGCAAAGCGTTAAGGATGATTCCTGACAAGTTTTGCATGTTTCATGAAAAGGAATAAGCATTTCATGATCATGCTAACCCGGAATGGATACCGTTATCCGTACGTAGTATCAAGATTGAAAGTGCTTAAGATATGAGATGGGTTACGGTAACGCCTCTAGAAGATTAAGAATAAGCTCTGATGGGACCTCTAAGATGAGTTGAACGAAGCCGTTCTGAAGGAATTAGATAGACACTTTATTCTGTCTTATCTACCTAAAGGTAGGAAAGGAGCATCAAAGACATGCAAGATTGTTGCAACCCCTTAAGTTCCGAGTGAAAGAGGGGCAACGTCACTATGGATTTTATGACTGACCTGTCAAGGACAAAGAATGGACATGAAGCTATTTGGATTGTAGTCGATCATTTGATGAAACCCGTCCATCTCATGGCTCTTACGAAGCGCTGTATGGAAGCAAGTGTCGGTCTTCTCTTTATTGGGATGAAATTAGAGATAAAGTTTTTACAGGACCAGAATTAGTGGACCAAACTCGAGAAAAGACTCTTTAGGGAAACGATCTGTCCCTATGGTTAAGGTGCAATGGAAGCACCACACTGCTGATAAAGCTACTTGGGAGACTGAAGAAAACATGAGGGAATTGTACTCACATCTTTTGATTAGTACCCTTAAGTTTCGAGGATAAAACTTATGATAAGGGGGGAGGATGTTGTACCCCAAATCGTACTGTACTTGGAACTGTGATGAAATGGCATAATGAAATGTTAGATCTTCCAAGTACACTTTATTAAGTTATATTATTGCTTCTTTAATTAAATCCCCTTAAAGTAGATACTATATAATTGAAGAGGTGAGCATTATGAAGCGAATGAAATGATCAGTTCACCCCTCCAAGGTCATGGAGTTTCGGCCACAAGGCCTTTGAGGATCTTTGAGTATTTTTTAAGAAGGCTAACCTCAATGGCCTTCTTAAAAGCAAGACTAAAAGCCTACACAATAAATTAGATATTGTAAGTAAGAGTATAATTATATAAGTAAGTATAAATAAAGGAGTGAAGTGACAAAAATAACCTCCCAAAGTCCCAAGAAATTCGGCCACCATGAATGATCTAGAAGACTCCATGGTCTTCCCTTTTCGCAAAAATCGGCCACATAAGGGGGGAGATTCTAGAACCCTCCTTAAATTTTTTAATATTCCATTCAAATAGTATATTAGTCTTGAAAAATAATTAAAAGAAAAGGGAAAAAGAATGATCATAAATGTGGGTTCAAGACACAAAGGACCCTCCACGGGCCTCTATGCACACATGGGAATCTATTTGTCCCCTTTGTCTCCCCCAAGCCGCCGGCCAACCCTCCTTTTACTTCCAAGAAGATTTCTTCAAGTTCATCCATGGAGCTCCATCTCCACCATCAACTCCCAACACCCCTCAAGGCTCATATCAAGACAAGAACTAAAAGCTTCTTGCACCCCTAGACTCTCCAACTTTCGGCCCCATTAAAGCTTGGGAGTGTCAAGACTATCTTCATCTCCAAGCCCCAAGAACTCATCTAGGTAAGTGCATGCTAAACCTTCTAAGTAGATCCTATATTTCAAAGGATGAAGCTCACATTAGTACCCTTCTTTTTTTTGCTACAAACGTGACCTTCAAGTGGTCACTAGGTGAAGAACCTTCAAGCTATTAAGAGAAGCCAACTTCTTGGTGGGTTGGATTCATTTCACCCTCCATTCAAGCCTCATCTTGGTAAGCAAATCTAGCCTCAATTTAGCTTTATTATTTGATACGAATATGGTTCGTATGTTAATGTTGTCCCGATCTTTCTTCACTCTCCAAACGTCCCTCAAGCCTTGAATGTGATGGACAATGGTGCCAAGCAACCACCTTCCTTCAAGCCTCCAAATTCGTTTGGTTATGTGTGTTTCAATCCGCTCAATCCAACACGTCGTTCCGTATCCTTGGATTGTGGATCACCAACAAGGAACACACAATCCTTAATTGGGTCTAGCCTTGATTTAGATATGTGTAAACCAAAGGAAAAACACAAACTTTTATTCAAGAAAACTCAAGAACAAAAGATAACATAAAACACTAGGGTTTTAGTTCAATGATGAAAAATAGTCTAACTACTCAAAGAAATGCTAAGTGATCTATATATATGATTACAAGTCTTGTAAGCCATCTCCACAAAAACGGCTAGGGCTTCTTGGAATCTCCCATGTTGGCGCCTCCTTCCTTTGATGTGCAAAAATCTGAATTTTGTTATTTTTGGTAAGTTCCCTTCTCTTGGTAAATCCACAATTATTGTCTCAATCATCAATTATTGCATTATTACCATCCTTCTAGACTTGCCTTGTGCCTCCTTGGTCTTCCTTAAAAACGCCACTCACCCCTTTCCTTGTGACACAAGATCTAATTTTGGTAACTTCCTTTCTCTTGAGTTATCTCCTTATTTGCTCCCAAATCTTCAATTATGACTCCATGATTCATTCCAATCATTCCAATCTGATTTATGACATTCTAGAAGGTCTCTTAATTGCTCTTGATGATGCTAGGCGGCTGCACTCCCCACAAGCAAACCGAAAACCCTAAGTTGCACACTTGGGCTTCTTTTGGACTTCTTTCTTGCAGCTCTTGTATCTATTTTTGTGGACTGATTTTGACAAAACCCAAAACATGAAAGTTGCTCCAAATTAAGTCTACTTCAAGGTCCAGCTGGTTCCATGCACTCCCAATCTCGTTTGAAAGCCCAAAATCACAAAACAGCCTTGTATGGACAAGCTTGGTCCAAATCTGAGAAGCCCTCCTTTCCAAAGCTCAAAACGTTTGATCCAAGACTTGTAACACCTACAAAACACACTCATACACCAAACATAAGTATTCTAAACAAACTTTAAAAGAAGCAAACGAAAAGACAACTAAAAGCCACAGAAACGGCACCAACAAGTGGAACTGACTATCAATGGATAATCAGTTCTTAAGCTCAACAACGAGCAACCATTTAGGAGGAACATCCATTGGTTCATCTCGCACATGTTTGGTTAGAAAAGAGCCAACATCAAAACCAAGTTGAAAACCATTAATCCTCTTGGTTTGGCTCCTTGTCAACGGCCCCTTATGGTTAAGGGCACCTTGTGCAAGTTCCTCATTAGGGGGCTGTTCCTCAGCCTCATCAATCCCCCCCTCCTCAAAAGGATTCGCCCTCGAATCATCAAGATAAAAATGCTCAAAAGGGGAAAGATCACTTACATTGAAGGTGTTAGAAACTGAACCATACCTGTCTAGAGGAAGATCAAGCACATAAGCATTTGGACCAACCTTTTGAATGACCTTAAAAGGTCCATCTCCTCGAGGCATAAGCTTGGACTTCCTCTCCTTAGGAAATCGTTCCTTCCTTAAATGCAACCAAACAAGATCTCCAGGATAAAACACAACATCTTTTCTATGGTTGTTAGCTCGTTTGGCATACTGTCTATTCTTTCGTTCAAGTTGAAGTTTAACTTTTTCATGCAACTTTTTGATCATTTCAGCTCGTTGTTTACCATCCATGCTAGTACGCTCATCAATTGGAATAGGCAACAAATCAAGTGGGGAGTGGGGTAGAAAACCATAGACAACTTCAAAAGGGGAATACAAAGACCCACTATGAACGGCCCTATTGTAAGCAAACTCAATATGTGGTAAACATTCTTCCCAATTTTTCAGATTGCTTTGGATTAAAGCACGCAACATTTGTGACAAGGTCCGATTTACCACTTCAGTTTGGCCATCTGTTTGTGGATGTGCAGTAGTAGAAAACAAAAGCTTAGTTCCCAACTTGCTCCAAAGCACACGCCAAAAATGACTCAAGAATTTACTGTCCCTATCACTAACAATTGTTTTAGGCATGCCATGCAACCGAACAACTTCTTTAAAGAATAGATTTGCAATGTAGGAAGCATCATCTACTTTGTGACAAGCAATAAAGTGTGCCATCTTAGAGAATCTGTCTACCACAACAAAGACACTATCTCTACCACCTTTTGATCTAGGTAAGCCAAGAACAAAGTCCATAGAAATGTCCTCCCAAGGTGCACTAGGTACGTCCAAGGGTGTATACAAACCATGAGGTTGTGTTTTGGACTTAGCTTGCCTACAAGTGATGCAACTACTACAAGCCTTTGCAACATCTGATTTCATGTGAGGCCAAAAGAAATGTTCCTTTAAAGTTTCTAAAGTTTTAAAAACTCCAAAGTGTCCCATTAACCCGCCCCCATGTGCTTCCTTAACCAGCAATTCACGCATTGATCCCTTAGGAATGCATAATCGTTTCTCCTTAAACAAATAGCCATCATGCAAATAAAATTTACCAAAAGGAGAATCAACACATGCATCATAAATGGAAGCAAAATCAGAATCATCCTTATACAATTCCTTAACAAATTCAAAGCCAAGCAAGTGTGAAGACAACTTAGTAATCAAAGTATACCTTCTAGACAAAGCATCAGCAACTATGTTATCTTTTCCTTGCTTATACTTAATGACATAAGGAAATTGCTCAATAAACTCAACCCACTTTGCATGCCTCTTATTCAATTTTCCTTGACTCTTAAGGTACTTCAAACTTTCATGATCAGTATGAATGACAAACTCTTTGGGTTGCAAGTAGTGTTGCCAAGTTTGTAAGGACCTTACTAAAGCATACAACTCCTTATCATAAGTAGGATAGTTCAATGCAGCACCTTTCAACTTTTCACTAAAATAAGCAATAGGATGCTTACCTTGGGTTAGAACAGCTCCAATTCCCACGCCACTTGCATCACACTCTATCTCAAATGTATCATCAAAGTTTGGTAACTTCAGGATAGGTGCTGTAGTGAGACGTCTTTTAAGCTCATCAAACGCCCTTTGCTGGGCGTCTTTCTTGACTATCTCATTCAATGGTGCGGCCACGGTTGAGAAGTCTTTGACAAACCGCCTATAAAAACCTGCCAAACCATGAAAGCTCCTCACTTCTCCCACACTCTTTGGCGTAGGCCATTCAAGGATGGATTTCACCTTGTCTTGATCCATTTCAATCCCTGCAGAACTGATTACAAAACCAAGAAAAACAACTTTGTCCAAACAAAAAGAACATTTCTTAAAGTTAGCATAAAGTTTTTCTTTCTTAGCTTTTCAAAAACAGCCCTTATGTGATCTAAATGCTCTTCTAAGGTCTTAGAATAGATCAAGATGTCATCAAAATAAACCACAACAAACTTCCCAATAAAAGCTCTCAAAACTTCATTCATTAGCCTCATGAATGTACTAGGTGCATTAGTTAACCCAAAAGGCATAACTAACCATTCATACAATCCAAATTTAGTTTTAAAAGCTGTTTTCCATTCATCACCCTCTCTTATTCTCACTTGAAAATAACCACTTTTCAAATCAATTTTCGTATACCATTGTGAACCATGCAACATATCAAGCATATCATCAAGTCTAGGAATGGGGTACCTATACTTTACAGTGATTTTGTTGATGGCCCTACAATCTGTACACATCCTCCAAGTGCCGTCTTTTTTTGGAACAAGTATGACTGGCACTGCACTTGGGCTCATGCTTTCCCTTACCTTCTCTTTGGCCAAGAGATCCTCCACTTGCCTTTGTATCTCCTTTGTTTCCTCCGGATTGGCTCTATAAGCTAGCGTATTAGGTAGGACAGCCCCTGGAATAAAGTCAATGTGGTGCTCAATCCCTCTTAAAGGTGGCAACCCATGTGGCTCCTCCTCGGGAAACAAATCTGCAAATTCTTCCAACAAAGAAACAACACCACTAGGCAAGGTAGATGGTAAGTCATTCTTAGAAAACAAGCATTCAACACTTTCTTTGTAAAGCATCACCAAAACAGTTTTATTATCATACAATGCATGTGCAACTTCACGAGATTTTGCAAAGAAAGCATGCTTCTTAGGTGGATGTGAAATTTGTGGCGTGGATGCTTGTGAAAGTGTTTGAACCGTGGGTGAGGGTGGACTGATTTGGGCCGTGGGTTGTGTACCCTTGGCCGAGGAAGTTGTGGCCTCCACAAGGCTTCTTCTCTCCTTTTTAAGAACCTCTAACAACCGTTTTTCAGCCTCCTTTTCCTTAGGATCTGAATGGTTCTTCTTCATCCTCTTAGCATCCTCATAAACTTTATGTGGAGACATTGCATGTAACTTAAACTTTTTGCAATTGAACGTAAAAGCATACATGTTCAATCTACCATCATAAATAACATGCTTGTCAAATTGCCAAGGCCTACCTAACAAAATATGACTAGCATGCATAGGAGCTACATCACACAAAATTTCATCTTTGTAGCCGCCAATAGATAAAGAAATCAGAACTTGTTTAGACACATGAATCTCACCACAATCATTTAGCCAAGATAACCTATAGGGATGGGAATGATCAAGAATAGGTAAATCTAGCTTTCTAACAAGTTCAATACTTGCAACATTAGCACAAGAACCACTATCAATAATTAAAGTGCAAGTTTTGCCTTTTACCAAACAATGGATGTGGAAAATGTTCTCCCTTTGCAAGTTTTCTTCTTCCTCCTTCATGTGTGCACTTAAGGCTTTTCTTACCACAAGAAAGTCCTTATATGCACCCTCTTCATCACTCTTTATCTCCTCAGCTGAGTCCTCTTGGTATTCTTCCTTTGTGGCTTCTTCTTCCTCCTCTTCTGAATAGAATTCATTTGTTTCCTCAAGGTACAACACTTTCTTGGCATTAGGGCAGTCCCTTGCATAATGCCCTCTCCCTCTACATTTAAAACACTCAATCTCCCTTGTCCTTGGAGGGTTTGCGATTGCCTTGCCTTTGCCTTTGTCATTTTGACCTAGATTTGCACCATTGGTCCTTTGAGTGAAGTGTGGTTTATTTGGAGCATTAGGGCTGTTTTGGCCGATGTTGTTTGAACTTGGCCGTGTTCCCCCATTGCCATTAGACCTAGGCTGCACTTTAGAAAAAGAAGAAGCATTAGTTCTAAAACCAAATCCACTAGTAGAAGAACGTACCTTTAATTGCCGCTCAATTTTCTCAGCTTTGTGAACCATGGAATTTAGATCAACATAGGTAGTGAGTTCAAGTTGAAACCCAATCTCCTTGTTAAGACCTCCCAAAAACCGAGCCATGGTTGCCTCTTCAGTTTCTTCAGTATCAGTTTTTATCAACAAACTCTCTAACTCCTTAAAGTATTCATCCACACTTTTGTTTCCTTGAGTTAGGCATTGCAACTTTTGGAACATGGATCTCTCGTAAGATTCTGGAATGAATTTCTTTCTCATCTCATATTTCATCTCATCCCAAGTTCCAATTGTGGGCTGTCTAGTCCTTCTTCTTATACTTTGAGTTTGGTCCCACCAAATCAAGGCATATTCCAAGAACTCTATACTGGCATATCTCACTTTTTGCAACTCGGTATAGTTGGTATAGGAAAAGATCATGTCAACTTTTCTCTCCCACTCAATGTAGGCTTCAGGGTCACTTTTACCATAAAAGGGTGGAATGTTTATTTTGGTTTTCAAATAATCATCCTCTTGAGGCACATACCTCCTAGGTTGTATTCGGCCTTGTGGCCTTGGGTATACCTCCTCTACCTCTTCCTCTTTATAGTAATCATTCCATTCCTCCCTAACAGGTTGTTGTCTCATTCCGTGTCTCCTATCTCCTCTACCCCTTGCTTGTGCACCCCTTAGGTTCAGTTCCACGGGATGTTTGGCCTTGGTTTTGAGGTGGGGGCTGTTCTTGGGTAGGAGGTGTGTTGGATGTCATCCTTGCTTCCCACTCATCCAACCTAGATTGCATGGTACTAAGCATTTGTGCCATCTTTTCCATGGAAAATTCCACTTTGTCTCCTCCTCCTTGGGTACTGTTTGAACCATCCATGGCAACCTGAAACGCTTTCACAAACAAGAAAAGAAGAAAACTAACACAAGAAACAAAGGTGAGTTGTTAGTGAAATCAAAAAGGAAAACGAAAATCTGTTTGGCCTTTTTTTGTCCTCCCTTGTTTTCTCTCAATTGTTCAAGTGTTTTTCCTTGGCCAATCGTGAGCTAGAACCTCTTAAGGCAAGTCCCAAATTGGCTAACCACAATCTGTTTCGTTTTCTGTCCTTGCAAGCTTCTTTTGCCTTCAAAAACACCAATTGATCAACAAGTGGTAAAACAGCTTCAAGAAATCTAGAGCACAATTTTTAAACACACTTAATAACTATGATTCAAAGAAACAAGAAACCAAAAGTGATGTAGTTGGCTGAACCAAAGAACTGCTAGGGGTTGTCCTGGGCAATCTTTAATTAAACCAACTTATGCAATATCAAATGCAAGTTCTTTGATTGATAGTATGAATGTGTATCCAAGGTTGAGAATTTGAAGGTTTTATGTGTGTTGTTTTGGGGCAAACACACGGTTTTGTTTTGCTTTTGTCAACTTGGATAGTAGATGCAAAAAGATGAAACTTTTGTACAAAAGGAACTTCTTTTCTCTTCCTTTCTTTGTGCACTTTTTTTTTTTGGTTGTTGTTGTGCACGTTTTTCTTTGCCTTTCTTTTTTTTTTTGACGTTCAAAGCAGCCTTGATGTAACCCTTGTTTGCTTTTGCGAGAATCAGTTGTGTATGCTCAAAAGATGATCCTTTTTGTGTTTGTATGGATGTGTAGTAGAACAAAGATTTTCCCTTGGATACCAATACAACCAAAACAAACAAACTTGTATTCAATATCACACAAGCAAATTTAATTAAAAGCTTCGTTAACAACAAGGTATTTGACTCAAAGGTAGCTTCTTTTAGGCCCTGGACTGATTTTAGGTGGAGTTAAATCCTATTCAATGCAAACAACAATGATCCTATGATTAAGTGTGTTAAAGATGAGATCTTTGTTTTTGTTTTTGATCTTTTGCTTCATTTCATCAAAACAAAAAAAAACAAAGATTGTTCTTTTCTTCAGTCCAACAAAAAAACACAAAAAAAGACTTCACCTTTTGCATCAATATTGATCATCTATCATTAAAGATCTCATCTTTAACACACTTAATCATAGGATCATTGTTGTTTGCATTGAATAGGATTTAACTCCATCTAAAAATCAGTCCAAGGCCTAAAAGAAGCTACCTTTGAGTCAAATACCTTGTTGTTAACGAAGCTTTTAATTAAATTTGCTTGTGTGATATTGAATTCAAGTTTGTTTGTTTTGGTTGTATTGGTATCCAAGGAAAATCTTTGTTCTACTACACATCCATACAAACACAAAAAGGATCATCTTTCGAGCATACACAACTGATTCTCGCAAAAGCAAACAAAGGTTGCATCAAGGCTGCTTGGACGTCAAAAAAAAAAAAAAAAGCAAAGAAAAACGTGCACAAAAACAACCAAAAAAAAAAGGTGCACAAAGAAAGGAAGAGAAAAGAAGTTCCTTTTGTACAAAAGTTCCATCTTTTTTGCATCTACTATCCAAGTTGACAAAAGCAAGACAAAACCGTGTGTTTGCCCCAAAACAACACACATAAAACCTTCAATTCTCAACCTTGGATACGCATTCATACTATCAATCAAAGAACTTGCATTTGATATTGCATAAGTTGGTTTAATTAAAGATTGCCCAGGACAACCCCTAGCAATTCTTTGGTTCAGCCAACTACATCACTTTTGGTTTCTTGTTTCTTTGAATCATAGTTATTAAGTGTGTTTAACTTGTGCTCTAAACTTCTTGACGCTGTTTTACCACTTGTTGACCAATTGATGTTTTTGAAGGCAAAAGAATCTTGCAAGGACAGAAAAACAAAACAGATTGTGGTTAGCCAATTTGGGACTTGCCTTAAGAGGTTCTAGCACAAGATTGGCCAAGGAAAAAACACTTGAACAATTGAGAGAAAACAAGGGAGGACAAAAAAAAAGGCCAAACAGAATTTTCGTTCTTTTCTTTTTTGTTTTCACTAACGACTCACTTTTGTTTCTTGTGTTATTTTTTTTCTTTTCTTGTTTGTGAAAGCGTTTCAGGTTGCCATGGAGGGGTCAAACAGTACCCAAGGAGGAGGAGACAAAGTGGAATTTTCCATGGAAAAGATGGCACAAATGCTTGCTACCATGCAATCTAGGTTGGATGAGTGGGAAGCAAAGATGACATCCAACACACCTCCTACCCAAGAACAGCCCCCACCTCAAAGCCAAGGCCAAACATCCCGTGGAGCTGAACCTAAGGGGTCCACAAGCATGGGAGGTAGAGGAGGAGCAAGGGGTAGAGGAGATAGGAGACACGGAGTGAGACCACAACCTGTTAGGGAGGAATGGAATGACTACTATGAAGAGGAAGAGGTTGAGGAGGTATACCCAAGACCTCAAGGCCGAATACAACCTAGGAGGTATGTACCCCAAGAGGATGATTATTTGAAAACCAAAATAAACATTCCACCCTTTTATGGTAAAAGTGACCCTGAAGCCTACATTGAGTGGGAGAGAAAAGTTGACATGATCTTTTCCTATACCAACTATACCGAGTTGCAAAAAGTGAGATATGCAAGTATAGAGTTCTTGGAATATGCCTTGATTTGGTGGGACCAAACTCAAAGTATAAGAAGAAGGACTAGACAACCCACAATTGGAACTTGGGATGACATGAAATACGAGATGAGAAAGAAATTCATTCCAGAATCTTACGAGAGGTCCATGTTCCAAAAGTTGCAATGCCTAACTCAAGGAAATAAAAGTGTGGATGAATACTTTAAGGAGTTAGAAAGTTTGTTGATAAAAACCGATACTGAAGAAACTGAGGAGGCAACCATGGCTCGGTTTTTGGGAGGTCTTAATAGGGAGATTGGGTTTCAACTTGAACTCACTACCTATGTTGATCTAAATTCCATGGTTCACAAAGCTGAGAAGATTGAGCGGCAACTACAGGTACGTTCTTCTACTAGTGGATTTGGTCTTAGAACTAATGCTTCTTCTATTTCTAAAGTGCAGCCTAGGTCTAATAGCAATGGAGGAACACGGCCAAGTTCAAACACATTCGGCCAAAACAGCCCTAACACTCCAAACAAACCACACTTCACTCAAAGGACCAATGGTGCAAATCTAGGTCAAAACGACAAAGGCAAAGGCAAGGCAACCGCAAACCCTCCAAGGACAAGGGAGATTGAGTGTTTTAAATGTAGAGGGAGAGGGCATTATGCAAGGGACTGCCCTAATGCCAAGAAAGTGTTGTACCTTGAGGAAACTAATGAATTCTATTCGGAAGAGGAGGAAGAAGAAGCAACAAAGGAAGAGTACCAAGAGGACTCAGCTGAGGAGGTAAAGAGTGATGAAGAGGGTGCATATAAGGACTTTCTTGTGGTAAGAAAAGCCTTAAGTGCACACATGAAGGAGGAAGAAGATAGCTTGCGAAGGGAGAACATTTTCCACATCCATTGTTTGGTAAAAGGCAAAACTTGCACTTTAATTATTGATAGTGGTTCTTGTGCTAATGTTGCAAGTATTGAACTTGTTAGAAAGTTAGATTTACCTATGATTGATCATCCCCATCCCTATAGGTTATCTTGGCTAAATGATTGTGGTGAGATTCATGTGTCTAAACAAGTTCTGATTTCTTTATCTATTGGCGGCTACAAAGATGAAATTTTGTGTGATGTAGCTCCTATGCATGCTAGTCATATTTTGTTAGGTAGACCTTGGCAATTTGACAAGCATGTTATTTATGATGGTAGATTGAACATGTATGCTTTTACTTTTAATGGCAAAAAGTTTAAGTTACATGCATTGTCTCCACATAAAGTTTATGAGGATGCTAAGAGGATGAAGAAGAACCATTCAGATCCTAAGGAAAAGGAGGCTGAAAAAAGGTTCTTAGAGGGTCTTAAAAAGGAGAGAAGAAGCCTTTTGGAGGCCACAAACTCCTCGGCCAAGGGTACACAACCCACGGCCCAAATCAGTCCACCCTCACCCACGGCTCAAACACTTTCACAAGCATCCACCTCACAAATTTCACATCCACTTAAGAAGCATGCTTTCTTTGCAAAATCTCGTGAAGTTACACATGCATTGTATGATAATAAAACTGTTTTGGTGATGCTTTACAAAGATAGTGTTGAATGCTTGTTTTCTAAGAATGACTTACCATCTACCTTGCCTAGTGGTGTTGTTTCTTTGTTGGAAGAATTTGCAGATTTGTTTCCCGAGGAGGAACCACATGGGTTGCCACCTTTAAGAGGGATTGAGCACCACATTGACTTTATTCCAGGGGCTGTCCTACCTAATAGGCCAGCTTATAGGGCCAATCCGGAGGAAACAAAGGAAATACAAAGGCAAGTGGAGGATCTCTTAGCCAAAGAGAAGGTAAGGGAAAGTATGAGCCCAAGTGCAGTTCCAGTCATCCTTGTCCCGAAAAAGGATGGCACTTGGAGGATGTGTACAGATTGTAGGGCCATCAACAAAATCACTGTAAAGTATAGGTATCCCATTCCTAGACTTGATGATATGCTTGATATGTTGCATGGTTCACAATGGTATATGAAAATTGATTTGAAAAGTGGTTATTTTCAAGTGAGAATAAGAGAGGGTGATGAATGGAAAACAGCTTTTAAAACTAAATTTGGATTGTATGAATGGTTAGTTATGCCTTTTGGGTTGACTAATGCACCTAGTACATTCATGAGGCTAATGAATGAAGTTTTGAGAGCTTTTATTGGGAAGTTTGTTGTGGTTTATTTTGATGACATCTTGATCTATTCTAAGTCCCTAGAAGAGCATTTAGATCACATAAGGGCTGTTTTTGAAAAGCTAAGAAAAGAAAAACTTTATGCTAACTTTAAGAAATGTTCTTTTTGTTTGGACAAAGTTGTTTTTCTTGGTTTTGTAATCAGTTCTGCAGGGATTGAAATGGATCAAGACAAGGTGAAATCCATCCTTGAATGGCCTACACCAAAGAGTGTGGGAGAAGTGAGGAGCTTTCATGGTTTGGCAGGTTTTTATAGGCGGTTTGTCAAAGACTTTTCAACAGTAGCCGCACCATTGAATGAGATAGTCAAGAAAGAGGTTGGATTCCATTGGGGGGAAGCCCAACAAAGGGCGTTTGATGAGCTTAAAAGACGTCTCACTACAGCACCTATCTTGAAGTTGCCAAACTTTGATGATACATTTGAGGTAGAGTGTGATGCAAGTGGCGTGGGAATTGGAGCTGTTATAACCCAAGGTGTTATAGGTCTTGGATCAAACGCCTTGAGCTTTGGGAAGGAAGGCTTCTCAGATTTGGACCAAGCTTGTCCATACAAGGCTGTTTTGTGGTTTTGGGCTTTCAAGTGAGATTGGGCGTGCATGGAACCAGCTGGACCTTGAAGTAGACTTAATTTAGAGCATCTTTCATGTTTTGGGTTTTGTCAAAATCAGTCCACAAAAAAATAGTTACAAGAGTTGCAAGGAAGAAGTCCAAAACAAGCCCAATTGTGCAAATTAGGGTTTCCGTCTTCTTGAGAGGGTGGCAGCCGCCTAGGCATCTTCAAGTGCAATTAAGAGAGCTTCTAGAATGTCATCAATCAGATTGGAATGATTGGAATGAATTATGGAGCCATAATTGAAGTTTTGGAAGCAAATAAGGAGATAATTCAAGTGAGGGAAACTTACCAAAATTAAGAAATCTGATTTGGTATCTCAAGGGGGCTGAATGGCGTTTTAATGGAGACTATTTTCATCTTTGAGACTAAAAACCATACGGTTTTGTATTGTCTTTTGTTCTTGAGTTTCTTGAATAAAAGTTTGTGTTTTTCCTTTGGTTTACACATATCTAAATCAAGGCTAGACCCAATTAAGGATTGTGTGTTCCTTGTTGGTGATCCACAATCCAAGGATTAGGAGTGACTGGTTGGATTGGGCGGATTGAAACACATATAACCAAACGGATTTGGAGGCTTGAAGGGAAGGTGGTTGCTTGGCACCATTGTCCATCATATTCAAGACTTGAGGGACGTTTGGATAGTGAAGAAAGATCGGGACAACATCAACATACGAACCATATTCGTATCAAGTGGTATCAGAGCTCTCGTTTATCTTCATCTCAATTATCTTTTCTTGTGTCGTTTTTGTGTTATCCTTAGTATACTCAATCATTCAAAAAAAAAACGTCTCTAGTCAAAAAAAAAAAAAAAATTGATCTTTTACTTCATTTCATCAAAAACAAAAACAAAGATCTCATCTTTAACACACTTAATCATAGGATCATTGTTGTTTGCATTGAATAGGATTTAACTCCACCTAAAATCAGTCCAAGGCCTAAAAGAAGCTACCTTTGAGTCAAATACCTTGTTGTTATCGAAGCTTTTAATTAAATTTGCTTGTGTGATATTGAATACAAGTTTGTTTGTTTTGGTTGTATTGGTATCCAAGGGAAAATCTTTGTTCTACTACACATCCATACAAACACAAAAAGGATCATCTTTTGAGCATACCCAACTGATTCTCGCAAAAGCAAACAAGGATTACATCAAGGCTGCTTTGAACGTCAAAAAAAAAAAAGAAAGGCAAAGAAAAAAAACGTGCACAACAACAACCAAAAAAAAAGTGCACAAAGAA
>AP025072.1:15485629-15505439 GCA_036186865.1 Eustoma russellianum | reverse complement strand
TTCCATCTTTTTGCATCTACTATCCAAGTTGACAAAAGCAAAACAAAACCGTGTGTTTGCCCCAACACAACACGCATCAAACCTTCAAATTCTCATCCTTGGATACACATTCATACTATCAATCAAAGAACTTGCATTTGATATTGCATAAGTTGGTTTAATTAAAGATTGCCCAGGACAACCCCTAGCAATTCTTTGGTTCAGCCAACTACATCACTTTTGGTTTCTTGTTTCTTTGAATCATAGTTATTAAGTGTGTTTAAAAAATTGTGCTCTAAATTTCTTGAAGCTGTTTTACCACTTGTTGATCAATTGGTGTTTTTGAAGGCCAAAGGAAGATTGCAAGGACAGAAAAACAAAACAGATTGTGGTTAGCCAATTTGGGACTTGCCTTAAGAGATTCTAGCTCAAGATTGGCCAAGGAAAAACACTTGAACAATTGAGAGAAAACAAGGGAGGACAAAAAAGGCCAAACAGATTTTCGTTTTCCTTTTTGTTTTCACTAACAACTCACCTTTGTTTCTTGTGTTAGTTTTCTTCTTTTCTTGTTTGTGAAAGCGTTTCAGGTTGCCATGGATGGTTCAAACAGTACCCAAGGAGGAGGAGACAAAGTGGAATTTTCCATGGAAAAGATGGCACAAATGCTTATGTGCTTGATCTTCCTCCCGACAGGTATGGTTCAGTTCCTAACACCTTCAATGTAAGTGATCTTTCCCCTTTTGAGCATTTTTATCTTGATGATTCGAGGGCGAATCCTTTTGAGGAGGGGGGGATTGATGAGGCTGAGGAGCAGCCCCCTAATGA
Organism: Eustoma russellianum; assembly: GCA_036186865.1. Classification (NCBI taxonomy): domain Eukaryota; kingdom Viridiplantae; phylum Streptophyta; class Magnoliopsida; order Gentianales; family Gentianaceae; genus Eustoma; species Eustoma russellianum. The sequence continues at coordinate 15,504,635 of AP025072.1, read as the reverse complement.
GGAACTTGCACAAGGTGCCCTTAACCATAAGGGGCCGTTGACAAGGAGCCAAACCAAGAGGATTAATGGTTTTCAACTTGGTTTTGATGTTGGCTCTTTTCTAACCAAACATGTGCAAGATGAACCAATGGATGTTCCTCCTAAATGGGTGCTCATTGTTGAGCTTAAGAACTGATTATCCAATGATAGTCAGTCCGCTTGTTGGTGCCGTTTCTGTGGCTTTTAGTTGTCTTTTCGTTTGCTTCTTTTAAAGTTTTGCCTTTTACCAAACAATGGATGTGGAAAATGTTCTCCCTTTGCAAGCTCTCTTCTTCCTCCTTCATGTGTGCACTTAAGGCTTTTCTTACCACAAGAAAGTCCTTATATGCACCCTCTTCATCACTCTTTATCTCCTCAGCTGAGTCCTCTTGGTATTCTTCCTTTGTGGCTTCTTCGTCCTCCTCTTCCGAATAGAATTCATTTGTTTCCTCAAGGTACAACACTTTCTTGGCATTAGGGCAGTCCCTTGCATAATGCCCTCTCCCTCTACATTTAAAACACTCAATCTCCCTTGTCCTTGGAGGGTTTGCGGTTGCCTTGCCTTTGCCTTTGTCGTTTTGACCTAGATTTGCGCCATTTGTCCTTTGAGTGAAGTGTGGTTTGTTTGGAGTGTTAGGGCTGTTTTGACCAAGGGTGTTTGAACTTGGCCGTGTTCCTCCATTGCCATTAGACCTAGGCTGCACTTTAGAAAAAGAAGAAGCATTAGTTCTAAAACCAAATCCACTAGTAGAAGAACGTACCTTTAATTGCCGCTCAATCTTCTCAGCTTTGTGAACCATGGAATTTAGATCAACATAGGTAGTGAGTTCAAGTTGAAACCCAATCTCCTTATTAAGACCTCCTAAAAACCGAGCCATGGTTGCCTCCTCAGATTCTTCAGTATCGGTTTTTATCAACAAACTTTCTAACTCCTTAAAGTATTCATCCACACTTTTATTTCCTTGAGTTAGGCATTGCAACTTTTGGAACATGGACCTCTCGTAAGATTCTGGAATGAATTTCTTTCTCATCTCGTATTTCATCTCATCCCAAGTTCCAATTGTGGGTTGTCTAGTCCTTCTTCTTATACTTTAAGTTTGGTCCCACCAAATCAAGGCATATTCCAAGAACTCTATACTGGCATATCTCACTTTTTGCAACTCGGTATAGTTGGTATAGGAAAAGATCATGTCAACTTTTCTCTCCCACTCAATGTAGGCTTCAGGGTCACTTTTACCATAAAAGGGTGGAATGTTTATTTTGGTTTTCAAATAATCATCCTCTTGGGGTACATACCTCCTAGGTTGTATTCGGCCTTGAGGTCTTGGGTATACCTCCTCAACCTCTTCCTCTTCATAGTAGTCATTCCATTCCTCCCTAACAGGTTGTGGTCTCACTCCGTGTCTCCTATCTCCTCTACCCCTTGCTCCTCCTCTACCTCCCATGCTTGTGGACCCCTTAGGTTCAGTTCCACGGGATGTTTGGCCTTGGTTTTGAGGTGGGGGTTGTTCTTGGGTAGGAGGTGTGTTGGATGTCATCCTCGCTTCCCACTCATCCAACCTAGATTGCATAGTACTAAGCATTTGCGCCATCTTTTCCATGGAAAATTCCAATTTGTCTCCTCCTCCTTGGGTACTGTTTGAACCCTCCATGGCAACCTGAAACGCTTTCACAAACAAGAAAAGAAGAAAACTAACACAAGAAACAAAAGTGAGTCGTTAGTGAAAACAAAAAAAAAGTAAAACGAAAATCTGTTTGGCCTTTTTTTTTTTTGTCCTCCCTTGTTTTCTCTCAATTGTTCAAGTGTTTTTCCTTGGCCAATCTTGAGCTAGAATCTCTTAAGGCAAGTCCCAAATTGGCTAACCACAATCTGTTTTGTTTTTCTGTCCTTGCAATCTTCCTTTGGCCTTCAAAAACACCAATTGATCAACAAGTGGTAAAACAGCTTCAAGAAATTTAGAGCACAATTTTTTAAACACACTTAATAACTATGATTCAAAGAAACAAGAAACCAAAAGTGATGTAGTTGGCTGAACCAAAGAATTGCTAGGGGTTGTCCTGGGCAATCTTTAATTAAACCAACTTATGCAATATCAAATGCAAGTTCTTTGATTGATAGTATGAATGTGTATCCAAGGTTGAGAATTTGAAGGTTTGATGCGTGTTGTGTTGGGGCAAACACACGGTTTTGTTTTGCTTTTGTCAACTTGGATAGTAGATGCAAAAAGATGGAACTTTTGTACAAAAGGAACTTCTTTTCTCTTCCTTTCTTTGTGCACTTCTTTTTGTTGCTTTTGTGCACGTTTTCTTTGCTTTTCTTTTCCTTTTTTTTTGACGTTCAAAGCAGCCTTGATGCAACCTTTGTTTGCTTTTTGCGAGAATCAGTTGTGTACGCTCGAAAGATGATCCTTTTTGTGTTTGTATGGATGTGTAGTAGAACAAAGATTTTCCTTGGATACCAATACAACCAAAACAAACAAACTTGTATTCAATATCACACAAGCAAATTTAATTAAAAGCTTCGATAACAACAAGGTGTTTGACTCAAAGGTAGCTTCTTTTAGGCCTTGGGCTGATTTGAGATGGAGTTAAATCCTATTTAATGCAAACAACAATGATCCTATGATTAAGTGTGTTAAAGATGAGATCTTTAATGATAGGTGATCAATATTGATGCAAAAGGTGAAGCCTTTTTTTTGTGGTTTTCGTTGGACTGAAGAAAAGAACAATCTTTGTTTTTGTTTTGATGAAATGAAGCAAAAGATCAAATTTTTTTTTTTTTTGTCAAGAAACGTTTTTTTTTTTGAATGATTGAGAATAACAAGAATGACACAAATGACACAAGAAAAGATATTGGAGATGAAGATAAACGAGAGCTCTGATACCACTTGATACGAATATGGTTCGTATGTTGATGTTGTCCCGATCTTTCTTCACTCTCCAAACGTCCCTCAAGCCTTGAATGTGATGGACAATGGTGCCAAGCAATGGCTTTGGAAAGGAGGGCTTCTCAGATTTGGACCAAGCTTGTCCATACAAGGCTGTTTTGTGATTTTGGGCTTTCAAACGACATTTTGAGTGCATGGAACCAGCTGGACCTTGAAGAAGACTTAATTTAGAGCATCTTTCATGTTTTGGGTTTTGTCAAAATCAGTCCACAAAAATAGTTACAAGAGTTGCAAGGAAGAAGTCCAAAACAAGCCCAATTGTGCAAATTAGGGTTTCCGTCTTCTTGAGAGGGTGGCAGCCGCCTAGGCATCTTCAAGTGCAATCAAGAGAGCTTCTAGAATGTCATCAATCAGATTGGAATGATTGGAATGAATTATGGAGCCATAATTGAAGATTTGGAAGCAAATAAGGAGATAATTCAAGTGAGGGAAACTTACCAAAATTAAGAAATCTGATTTGGTATCTCAAGGGGGCTGAATGGCGTTTTAATGGAGGCAATGGATGCACAAGGCAAGTTCTAGAATGATGGTTAATAATGCAATAATTGGTGATTGAGACAATAATTGAGGATTTGCCAAGAGAAGGGAACTTACCTAAATTAACAAAATTCAGCTTCTTGCATAACAAAGGAAGGAGGCGCCAAGATGGAGGCATCCAAGAAACCCTAGCCGTTTTGTGGAGGGGGTTTTACAAGACTTGTAGTCATATAAATAGATCACTTAGCCTTTCTTTGAGTAGTTAGACTATTTTTCATCATTGAACTAAAAACCCTAGTGTTTTATGTTATCTTTTGTTCTTGAGTTTTCTTGAATAAAAGTTTGTGTTTTTCCTTTGGTTTACACATATCTAAATCAAGGCTAGACCCAATTAAGGATTGTGTGTTCCTTGTTGGTGATCCACAATCCAAGGATTAGGAGTGACTGGTTGGATTGAGCGGATTGAAACACACATAACCAAACGAATTTGGAGGCTTGAAGGAAGGTGGTTGCTTGGCACCATTGTCCATCACATTCAAGGCTTGAAGGACGTTTGGAGAGTGAAGAAAGATCGGGACAACACACCTCCTACCCAAGAACAGCACCCACCTCAAAGCCAAGGCCAAACATCCCGTGGAACTGAACCTAAGGGGTCCACAAGCATGGGAGATAGAGGAGGAGCAAGGGGTAGAGGAGATAGGAGACACGGAGTGAGACCACAACCTGTTAGGGAGGAATGGAATGACTTCTATGAAGAGGAAGAGCTTGAGGGGGTATACCCAAGACCTCAAGGCCGAATACAACCTAAGAGGTATGTACCCCAAGAGGATGATTATTTGAAAACCAAAATAAACATTCCACCCTTTTATGGTAAAAGTGACCCTGAAGCTTACATTGAGTGGGAGAGAAAAGTTGACATGATCTTTTCCTATACCAACTATACCGAGTTGCAAAAAGTGAGATATGCAAGTATAGAGTTCTTGGAATATGCCTTGATTTGGTGGGACCAAACTCAAAGTATAAGAAGAAGGACTAGACAACCCACAATTGGAACTTGGGATGAGATGAAATATGAGATGAGAAAGAAATTCATTCCAGAATCTTACGAGAGATCCATGTTCCAAAAGTTGCAATGCCTAACTCAAGGAAACAAAAGTGTGGATGAATACTTTAAGGAGTTAGAGAGTTTGTTGATAAAAACTGATACTGAAGAAACTGAGGAGGCAACCATGGCTCGGTTTTTGGGAGGTCTTAATAAGGAGATTGGGTTTCAACTTGAACTCACTACCTATGTTGATCTAAATTCCATGGTTCACAAAGCTGAGAAAATTGAGCGGCAATTAAAGGTACGTTCTTCTACTAGTGGATTTGGTTTTAGAACTAATACTTCTTCTTTTTCTAAAGTGCAGCCTAGGTCTAATGGTAATGGAGGAGCACGGCCAAGTTCAAACACCCCCGGCCAAAACAGCCAGAACACTACCACTTGATACGAATATGGTTCGTATGTTAATGTTGTCCCGATCTTTCTTCACTCTCCAAACGTCCTTCAAGCCTTGAATGTGATGGACAATGGTGCCAAGCAACCACCTTCCTTCAAGCCTCCAAATTCGTTTGGTTATGTGTGTTTCAATCCGCTCAATCCAACCAGTCACTCCTAATCCTTGGATTGTGGATCACCAACAAGGAACACACAATCCTTAATTGGATCTAGCCTTGATTTAGATATGTGTAAACCAAAGGAAAAACACAAACTTTTATTCAAGAAAACTCAAGAACAAAAGATAACATAAAACACTAGGGTTTTTAGTTCAATGATGAAAAATAGTCTAACTACTCAAAGAAATGCTAAGTGATCTATTTATATGATTACAAGTCTTGTAAAACACTCTCATAAAAACGGCTAGGGTTTCTTGGGAAGACCCCATGTTGGCGCCTCCTTCCTTTGTTATGCAAGAAGCTGAATTTTGTTAATTTAGGTAAGTTCCCTTCTCTTGGCAAATCCTCAATTATTGTCTCAATCACCAATTATTGCATTATTAACCATCATTCTAGAACTTGCCTTGTGCATCCATTGCCTCCATTAAAACGCCATTCAGCCCCCTTGAGATACCAAATCAGATTTCTTAATTTTGGTAAGTTTCCCTCACTTGAATTATCTCCTTATTTGCTTCCAAAACTTCAATTATGGCTCCATAATTCATTCCAATCATTCCAATCTGATTGATGACATTCTAGAAGCTCTCTTAATTGCACTTGAAGATGCCTAGGCGGCTGCCACCCTCTCAAGAAGACGGAAACCCTAATTTGCACAATTGGGCTTGTTTTGGACTTCTTCCTTGCAACTCTTGTAACTATTTTTGTGGACTGATTTTGACAAAACCCAAAACATGAAAGATGCTCTAAATTAAGTCTTCTTCAAGGTCCAGCTGGTTCCATGCACTCAAAATGTCGTTTGAAAGCCCAAAATCACAAAACAGCCTTGTATGGACAAGCTTGGTCCAAATCTGAGAAGCCCTCCTTTCCAAAGCTCAAAACGTTTGATCCAAGACTTGTAACACCTACAAAACACACTCATACACCAAACATAAGTATTCTAAACAAACTTTAAAAGAAGCAAACGAAAAGACAACTAAAAGCCACAGAAACGGCACCAACAAGCGGACTGACTATCATTGGATAATCAGTTCTTAAGCTCAACAATGAGCACCCATTTAGGAGGAACATCCATTGGTTCATCTTGCACATGTTTGGTTAGAAAAGAGCCAACATCAAAACCAAGTTGAAAACCATTAATCCTCTTGGTTTGGCTCCTTGTCAACGGCCCCTTATGGTTAAGGGCACCTTGTGCAAGTTCCTCATTAGGGGGCTGCTCCTCAGCCTCATCAATCCCCCCCTCCTCAAAAGGATTCGCCCTCGAATCATCAAGATAAAAATGCTCAAAAGGGGAAAGATCACTTACATTGAAGGTGTTAGGAACTGAACCATACCTGTCGGGAGGAAGATCAAGCACATAAGCATTTGGACCAACCTTTTGAATGACCTTAAAAGGTCCATCTCCTCTAGGCATAAGCTTGGACTTCCTCTCCTTTGGAAACCGTTCCTTCCTTAAATGCAACCAAACAAGATCTCCAGGATAAAACACAACATCTTTTCTATGCTTGTTAGCTTGTTTGGCATACTGTCTATTCTTTCGTTCAAGTTGAAGTTTAACTTTTTCATGCAACTTTTTTATCATTTCAGCTCGTTGTTTACCATCCATGCTAGTACGCTCATCAATTGGAATAGGCAACAAATCAAGTGGGGAATGGGGTAGAAAACCATAGACAACTTCAAAAGGGGAATACAAAGACCCACTATGAACAGCCCTATTGTAAGCAAACTCAATATGTGGTAAACATTCTTCCCAATTTTTCAGATTGCTTTGGATTAAAGCACGCAACATTTGTGACAAGGTCCGATTTACCACTTCAGTTTGGCCATCTGTTTGTGGATGCGCAGTAGTAGAAAACAAAAGCTTAGTTCCCAACTTGCTCCAAAGCACACGCCAAAAATGACACAAGAATTTACTGTCCCTATCACTAACAATTGTTTTAGGCATGCCATGCAATCGAACAACTTCTTTAAAGAACAGATTTGCAATGTAAGAAGCATCATCTACTTTGTGACAAGCAATAAAGTGTGCCATCTTAGAGAATCTGTCTACCACAACAAAGACACTATCTCTACCACCTTTTGATCTAGGTAAGCCAAGAACAAAGTCCATAGAAATGTCCTCCCAAGGTGCACTAGGTACGTCCAAGGGTGTGTACAAACCATGAGGTTGTGTTTTGGACTTAGCCTGCCTACAAGTGATGCAACTACTACAAACCTTTGCAACATCTGATTTCATGTGAGGCCAAAAGAAATGTTCCTTTAAAGTTTCTAAAGTTTTAAAAACTCCAAAGTGTCCCATTAGCCCGCCCCCATGTGCTTCCTTAACCAGCAATTCACGCATTGATCCCTTAGGAATGCATAATCGTTTCTCCTTAAACAAATAGCCATCATGCAAATAAAATTTACCAAAAGGAGAATCAACACATGCATCATAAATGGAAGCAAAGTCAGAATCATCCTTATACAATTCCTTAACAAATTCAAAGCCAAGCAAGTGTGAAGACAACTTAGTAATCAAAGTATACCTTCTAGACAAAGCATCAGCAACTATGTTATCTTTTCCTTGCTTATACTTAATGACATAAGGAAATTGCTCAATAAACTCAACCCACTTTGCATGCCTCTTATTCAGTTTTCCTTGACTCTTAAGGTACTTCAAACTTTCATGATCAGTATGAATGACAAATTCTTTGGGTTGCAAGTAGTGTTGCCAAGTTTGTAAGGACCTTACCAAAGCATACAACTCCTTATCATAAGTAGGATAGTTCAATGCAGCACCTTTCAACTTTTCACTAAAATAAGCAATAGGATGCTTACCTTGGGTTAGAACAGCTCCAATTCCCACGCCACTTGCATCACACTCTATCTCAAAAGTATCATCAAAGTTGGGCAACTTCAAGATAGGTGCTGTAGTGAGACGTCTTTTAAGCTCATCAAACGCCCTTTGTTGTGCGTCCCCCCAATGGAATCCAACCTCCTTCTTGACTATCTCATTCAATGGTGCGGCTACGGTTGAAAAGTCCTTGACAAACCGCCTATAAAAACCTGCCAAACCATGAAAGCTCCTCACTTCTCCCACATTCTTTGGTGTAGGCCATTCAAGGATGGATTTCACCTTGTCTTGATCCATTTCAATCCCTGCAGAACTGATTACAAAACCAAGAAAAACAACTTTGTCCAAACAAAAAGAACATTTCTTAAAGTTAGCATAAAGTTTTTCTTTTCTTAGCTTTTCAAAAACAGCCCTTATGTGATCTAAATGCTCTTCTAAGGTCTTAGAATAGATCAAGATGTCATCAAAATAAACCACAACAAACTTCCCGATAAAAGCTCTCAAAACTTCATTCATTAGTCTCATGAATGTACTAGGTGCATTAGTTAACCCAAAAGGCATAACTAACCATTCATACAATCCAAATTTAGTTTTAAAAGCTGTTTTCCATTCATCACCCTCTCTTATTCTCACTTGAAAATAACCACTTTTCAAATCAATTTTCGTATACCATTGTGAACCATGCAACATATCAAGCATATCATCAAGTCTAGGAATGGGGTACCTATACTTTACAGTGATTTTGTTGATGGCCCTACAATCTGTACACATCCTCCAAGTGCCATCTTTTTTTGGAACAAGGATGACTGGCACTGCACTTGGACTCATACTTTCCCTTACCTTCTCCTTGGCCAAGAGATCCTCCACTTGCCTTTGTATTTCCTTTGTTTCCTCCGGATTGGCCCTATAAGCTGGCCTATTAGGCAGGACAGCCCCTGGAACAAAGTCAATGTGGTGCTCAATCCCTCTTAAAGGTGGCAACCCGTGTGGTTCCTCTTTGGGAAACAAATCTGCAAATTCTTCCAACAAAGAAACAACACCACTAGGCTAGGTAGATGGTAAGTCATTCTTAGAAAACAAGCATGCAACACTATCTTTGTAAAGCATCACCAAAACAGTTTTATTATCATACAATGCATGTGTAACTTCACGAGATTTTGCAAAGAAAGCATGCTTCTTAGGTGGACGTGAATTTTGTGGTGTGGATGCTTGTGAAAGTGTTTGAACCGTGGGTGAGGATGGACTGGTTTGGGCCGTGGGTTGTGTACCCTTGGCCGAGGAGTTCGTGGCCTCCAAAAGGCTTCTTCTCTCCTTTTTAAGAACCTCTAAGAACCTTTTTTCAGCCTCCTTTTCCTTAGGATCTGAATGGTTCCTCTTCATCCTCTTAGCATTCTCATAAACTTTATGTGGAGACAATGCATGTAACTTAAACTTTTTGCCATTGAACGTAAAAGCATACATGTTCAATCTACCATCATAAATAACATGCTTGTCAAATTGCCAAGGTCTACCTAACAAAATATGACTAGCATGCATAGGAGCTACATCACACAAAATTTCATCTTTGTAGCCGCCAATAGATAAAGAAATCAGAACTTGTTTAGACACATGAATTTCACCACAATCATTTAGCCAAGATAACCTATAGGGATGGGAATGATCAATCATAGGTAAATCTAGCTTTCTAACAAGTTCAATACTTGCAACATTAGCACAAGAACCACTATCAATAATTAAAGTGCAAGTTTTGCCTTTTACCAAACAATGGATGTGGAAAATGTTCTCCCTTTGCAAGTTTTCTTCTTCCTCCTTCATGTGTGCACTTAAGGCTTTTCTTACCACAAGAAAGTCCTTATATGCACCCTCTTCATCACTCTTTATCTCCTCAGCTGAGTCCTCTTGGTACTCTTCCTTTGTGGCCTCTTCTTCCTCCTCTTCTGAATAGAATTCATTTGTTTCCTCAAGGTACAACACTTTCTTGGCATTAGGGCAGTCCCTTGCATAGTGTCCTCTCCCTCTACATTTAAAACACTCAATCTCCCTTGTTCTTGGAGGGTTTGCGGGTGCTTTGCCTTTGCTTTTGTCATTCTGACCTAGATTTGCTCCGTTGGTCCTTTGAGTGAAGTGTGGCTTATTTGGAGCGCTAGAACCGTTTTGGCCGAATGTGTTTGAACTTGGCCGTGCTCCTCCATTGCCATTAGACCTAGGCTGCACTTTAGAAAAAGAAGAAGCATTAGTTCTAAAACCAAATCCACTAGTAGAAGAACGTACCTTTAATTGCCGCTCAATTTTCTCAGCTTTGTGAACCATGGAATTTAGATCAACATAGGTAGTGAGTTCAAGTTGAAACCCAATCTCCTTATTAAGACCTCCCAAAAACCGAGCCATGGTTGCCTCCTCAGATTCTTCAGTATCGGTTTTTATCAACAAACTTTCTAACTCCTTAAAGTATTCATCCACACTTTTATTTCCTTGAGTTAGGCATTGCAACTTTTGGAACATGGATCTCTCGTAAGATTCTGGAATGAATTTCTTTCTCATCTCATATTTCATCTCATCCCAAGTTCCAATTGTGGGTTGTCTAGTCCTTCTTCTTATACTTTGAGTTTGGTCCCACCAAATCAAGGCATATTCCAAGAACTCTATACTTGCATATCTCACTTTTTGCAACTCGGTATAGTTGGTATAGGAAAAGATCATGTCAACTTTTCTCTCCCACTCAATGTAAGCTTCAGGGTCACTTTTACCATAAAAGGGTGGAATGTTTATTTTGGTTTTCAAATAATCATCCTCTTGGGGTACATACCTCCTAGGTTGTATTCGGCCTTGAGGTCTTGGGTATACCTCCTCAACCTCTTCCTCTTCATAGTAGTCATTCCATTCCTCCCTAACAGGTTGTGGTCTCACTCCGTGTCTCCTATCTCCTCTACCCCTTGCTCCTCCTCTACCTCCCATGCTTGTGGACCCCTTAGGTTCAGCTCCACGGGATGTTTGGCCTTGGCTTTGAGGTGGGGGCTGTTCTTGGGTAGGAGGTGTGTTGGATGTCATCTTTGCTTCCCACTCATCCAACCTAGATTGCATGGTAGCAAGCATTTGTGCCATCTTTTCCATGGAAAATTCCACTTTGTCTCCTCCTCCTTGGGTACTGTTTGACCCCTCCATGGCAACCTGAAACGCTTTCACAAACAAGAAAAGAAGAAAACTAACACAAGAAACAAAAGTGAGTCGTTAGTGAAAACAAAAAAGAAAAGAACGAAAATTCTGTTTGGCCTTTTTTTTTTGTCCTCCCTTGTTTTCTCTCAATTGTTCAAGTGTTTTTTCCTTGGCCAATCTTGTGCTAGAACCTCTTAAGGCAAGTCCCAAATTGGCTAACCACAATCTGTTTTGTTTTTCTGTCCTTGCAAGATTCTTTTGCCTTCAAAACATCAATTGGTCAACAAGTGGTAAAACAGCGTCAAGAAGTTTAGAGCACAAGTTAAACACACTTAATAACTATGATTCAAAGAAACAAGAAACCAAAAGTGATGTAGTTGGCTGAACCAAAGAATTGCTAGGGGTTGTCCTGGGCAATCTTTAATTAAACCAACTTATGCAATATCAAATGCAAGTTCTTTGATTGATAGTATGAATGCGTATCCAAGGTTGAGAATTGAAGGTTTTATGTGTGTTGTTTTGGGGCAAACACACGGTTTTGTCTTGCTTTTGTCAACTTGGATAGTAGATGCAAAAAAGATGGAACTTTTGTACAAAAGGAACTTCTTTTCTCTTCCTTTCTTTGTGCACCTTTTTTTTTTTGGTTGTTTTTGTGCACGTTTTTCTTTGCTTTTCTTTTTTTTTTTTGACGTCCAAGCAGCCTTGATGCAACCTTTGTTTGCTTTTGCGAGAATCAGTTGTGTATGCTCGAAAGATGATCCTTTTTGTGTTTGTATGGATGTGTAGTAGAACAAAGATTTTCCTTGGATACCAATACAACCAAAACAAACAAACTTGAATTCAATATCACACAAGCAAATTTAATTAAAAGCTTCGTTAACAACAAGGTATTTGACTCAAAGGTAGCTTCTTTTAGGCCTTGGACTGATTTTTAGATGGAGTTAAATCCTATTCAATGCAAACAACAATGATCCTATGATTAAGTGTGTTAAAGATGAGATCTTTAATGATAGATGATCAATATTGATGCAAAAGGTGAAGTCTTTTTTTGTGTTTTTTTGTTGGACTGAAGAAAAGAACAATCTTTGTTTTTTTTTGTTTTGATGAAATGAAGCAAAAGATCAATTTTTTTTGTTTTGACAAGAGACGTTTTTTTCTTTTTTTTGAATGATTGAGAATAACAAGAATGACACAAATGACACAAAGAAAAGATATTTGAGATGAAGATAAACGAGAGCTCTGATACCACTTGATACGAATATGGTTCGTATGTTAATGTTGTCCCGATCTTTCTTCACTCTCCAAACGTCCCTCAAGCCTTGAATGTGATGGACAATGGTGCCAAGCAACCACCTTCCTTCAAGCCTCCAAATTCGTTTGGTTATGTGTGTTTCAATCCGCTCAATTTTCTCAGCTTTGTGAACCATGGAATTGAGATCAACGTAGGTAGTGAGCTCAAGTTGAAACCCAATCTCCTTATTAAGACCTCCCAAAAACCGAGCCATGGTTGCCTCCTCAGATTCTTCAGTATCGGTTTTTATCAACAAACTCTCTAACTCCTTAAAGTATTCATCCACACTTTTATTTCCTTGAGTTAGGCATTGCAACTTTTGGAACATGGACCTCTCATAAGATTCTGGAATGAACTTCTTTCTCATCTCGTATTTCATCTCATCCCAAGTTCCAATTGTGGGTTGTCTAGTCCTTCTTCTTATACTTTGAGTTTGGTCCCACCAAATCAAGGCATATTCCAAGAACTCTATACTTGCATATCTCACTTTTTGCAACTCGGTATAGTTGGTATAGGAAAAGATCATGTCAACTTTTCTCTCCCACTCAATGTAAGCTTCAGGGTCACTTTTACCATAAAAGGGTGGAATGTTTATTTTGGTTTTCAAATAATCATCCTCTTGGGGTACATACCTCCTAGGTTGTATTCGGCCTTGAGGTCTTGGGTATACCTCCTCAACCTCTTCCTCTTCATAGTAGTCATTCCATTCCTCCCTAACAGGTTGTGGTCTCACCCCGTGTCTCCTATCTCCTCTACCCCTTGCTCCTCCTCTACCTCCCATACTTGTGGACCCCTTAGGTTCAGTTCCACAGGATGTTTGGCCTTGGTTTTGATGTGGGGGCTGTTCTTGGGTAGGGGGTGTGTTGGATGTCATCCTTGCTTCCCACTCATCCAACCTAGATTGCATGGTACTAAGCATTTGTGCCATCTTTTCCATTGAAAATTCCACTTTGTCTCCTCCTCCTTGTGTACTGTTTGACCCCTCCATGGCAACCTGAAACGCTTTCACAAACAAGAAAAGAAGAAAACTAACACAAGAAACAAAGGTGAGTTGTTAGTGAAAACAAAAAAAAAAGGAAAACGAAAATCTGTTTGGCCTTTTTTGTCCTCCCTTGTTTTCTCTCAATTGTTCAAGTGTTTTTCCTTGGCCAATCGTGAGCTAGAACCTCTTAAGGCAAGTCCCAAATTGGCTAACCACAATCTGTTTCGTTTTCTGTCCTTGCAAGCTTCTTTTGCCTTCAAAAACACCAATTGATCAACAAGTGGTAAAACAGCTTCAAGAAATCTAGAGCACAATTTTTAAACACACTTAATAACTATGATTCAAAGAAACAAGAAACCAAAAGTGATGTAGTTGGCTGAACCAAAGAACTGCTAGGGGTTGTCCTGGGCAATCTTTAATTAAACCAACTTATGCAATATCAAATGCAAGTTCTTTGATTGATAGTATGAATGTGTATCCAAGGTTGAGAATTTGAAGGGTTTATGTGTGTTGTTTTGGGACAAACACACGGTTTTGTTTTGCTTTTGTCAACTTGGATAGTAGATGCAAAAAGATGGAACTTTTGTACAAAAGGAACTTCTTTTCTCTTCCTTTCTTTGTGCACTTTTTCTTTTTTTGGTTGTTGTTGTGCACGTCTTTCTTTGCCTTTCTTTTCTTTTTTTTTTTTTTTTGACGTTCAAAGCAGCCTTGAGGTAACCCTTGTTTGCTTTTGCGAGAATCAGTTGTGTATGCTCAAAAGATGATCCTTTTTGTGTTTGTATGGATGTGTAGTAGGACAAAGATTTTCCTTGGATACCAATACAACCAAAACAAACAAACTTGTATTCAATATCACACAAGCAAATTTAATTAAAAGCTTCGTTAACAACAAGGCATTTGACTCAAAGGTAGCTTCTTTTAGGCCTTGGACTGATTTTTAGATGGAGTTAAATCCTATTCAATGCAAACAACAATGATCCTATGATTAAGTGTGTTAAAGATGAGATCTTTAATGATAGATGATCAATATTGATGCAAAGGTGAAGTCTTTTTTTTTTTTTTTGACAATAGACGTTTTTTTTTTTTTGAATGTTTGAGAAACGAAACAAGAATGACACAAAACGACACAAGAAAAGATATTTGAGATGAAGATAAACGAGAGCTCTGATACCACTTGATACGAATATGGTTCGTATATTGATGTTGTCCCGATCTTTCTTCACTCTCCAAACGTCCTTCAAGCCTTGAATGTGTTGGACAATGGTGCCAAGCAACCACCTTCCTTCAAGCCTCCAAATTCGTTTGGTTATGTGTGTTTGAATCCGCTCAATCCAACCAGTCACTCCTAATCCTTGGATTGTGGATCACCAACAAGGAACACACAATCCTTAATTGGGTCTAGCCTTGATTTAGATATGTGTAAACCAAAGGAAAAACACAAACTTTTATTCAAGAAACTCAAGAACAAAAGATAACATAAAACCGTAGGGTTTGTAGTTCAAAGATGAAAACTAGTCTAACTACTCAAAGAAATGCTAAGTGATCTATTTATATGACTACAAGTCTTGTAAAACCCCCTCCACAAAACGGCTAGGGTTTCTTGGATGCCTCCATCTTGGCGCCACCTTCCCTTAATGTGCAAGAATCTGAATTTTGTTAATTATGGTAAGTTCCCTTCTCTTGGCAAATCCCCAATTATTGTCTCAATCCTCAATTGTTGCATTATTGCCATTCTTCTAGACTTGCCTTGTGCCTCCTTTGCCTCCTTAAAAACGCCAATAGCCTTTCCTTGTGACACAAGATCTAATTTTGGTAACTTCCATTTTCTTGAATTATCTCCTTATTTGCTCCAAATCTTCAATTTATGACTTCCATAATTCATTCCAATCCTTCCAAGCTGATTTATATCATTATGGAAAGTCTCTTAGTCGCCCTTGAAGAGGAATGGAATGACTACTATGAAGAGGAAGAGGTTGAGGAGGTATACCCAAGACCTCAAGGCCGAATACAACCTAGGAGGTATGTACCCCAAGAGGATGATTATTTGAAAACCAAAATAAACATTCCACCCTTTTATGGTAAAAGTGACCCTGAAGCTTACATTGAGTGGGAGAGAAAAGTTGACATGATCTTTTCCTATACCAACTATACCGAGTTGCAAAAAGTGAGATATGCCAGTATAGAGTTCTTGGAGTATGCCTTGATTTGGTGGGACCAAACTCAAAGTATAAGAAGAAGGACTAGACAACCCACAATTGGAACTTGGGATGAGATGAAATACGAGATGAGAAAGAAATTCATTCCAGAATCTTACGAGAGATCCATGTTCCAAAAGTTGCAATGCCTAACTCAAGGAAATAAAAGTGTGGATGAATACTTTAAGGAGTTAGAGAGTTTGTTGATAAAAACTGATACTGAAGAAACTGAGGAGGCAACCATGGCTCGGTTTTTGGGAGGTCTTAACAAGGAGATTGGGTTTCAACTTGAGCTCACTACCTATGTTGATCTAAATTCCATGGTTCACAAAGCTGAGAAAATTGAGCGGCAATTAAAGGTACGTTCTTCTACTAGTGGATTTGGTTTTAGAACTAATGCTTCTTCTTTTTCTAAAGTGCAGCCTAGGTCTAATGGCAATGGAGGAACACGGCCAAGTTCAAACAACATCGGCCAAAACAGCCCTAATGCCCCAAATAAGCCACACTTCACTCAAAGGACCAACGGTGCAAATCTAGGTCAAAATGACAAAAGCAAAGGCAAAGCACCCGCAAACCCTCCACGGACAAGGGAGATTGAGTGTTTTAAATGTAGAGGGAGAGGGCATTATGCAAGGGACTGCCCTAATGCCAAGAAAGTGTTGTACCTTGAGGAAACCAACGAATTCTATTCAGAAGAGGAGGAAGAAGAAGCCCCAAAGGAAGAATACCAAGAGGACTCAGCTGAGGAGATAAAGAGTGATGAAGAGGGTGCATACAAGGACTTTCTTGTGGTAAGAAAAGCCTTAAGTGCACACATGAAGGAGGAAGAAGAGAGCTTGCAAAGGGAGAACATTTTCCACATCCATTGTTTGGTAAAAGGCAAAACTTGCACTTTAATTATTAATAGTGGTTCTTGTGCTAATGTTGCAAGTATTGAACTTGTTAGAAAGCTAGATTTACCTATGATTGATCATTCCCATCCCTATAGGTTATCTTGGCTAAATGATTGTGGTGAGATTCATGTGTCTAAACAAGTTCTGATTTCTTTATCTATTGGCGGCTACAAAGATGAAATTTTGAGTGATGTAGCTCCCATGCATGCTAGTCATATTTTGTTAGGTAGACCTTGGCAATTTGACAAGCATGTTATTTATGATGGTAGATTGAACATGTATGCTTTTACTTTTAATGGCAAAAAGTTTAAGTTGCATGCATTGTCTCCACATAAAGTTTATGAGGATGCTAAAAGGATGAAGAAGACCCATTCAGATCCTAAGGAAAAGGAGGCTGAAAAAAGGTTCTTAGAGGCTCTTAAAAAGGAGAGAAGAAGCCTTGCGGAGGCCACAAGCTCCTCGGCCAAGGGAACACCACCCACGGCCCAAACCAGTCCACCCTCACCCACGGTTCAAACACTTTCACAAGCATCCACACCACAAATTTCACGTCCACCTAAGAAGCATGCTTTCTTTGCAAAATCTCGTGAAGTTACCCATGCATTGTATGATAATAAAACTGTTTTGGTGATGCTTTACAAAGATAGTGTTGCATGCTTGTTTTCTAAGAATGACTTACCATCTACCTTGCCTAGTGGTGTTGTTTCTTTGTTGGAAGAATTTGCAGATTTGTTTCCCGAGGAGGAGCCACATGGGTTGCCACCTTTAAGAGGGATTGAGCACCACATTGACTTTATTCCAGGGGCTGTCCTACCTAATAGGCCAGCTTATAGAGCCAATCCGGAGGAAACAAAGGAGATACAAAGGCAAGTGGAGGATCTCTTGGCCAAAGAGAAGGTAAGGGAAAGCATGAGTCCAAGTGCAGTGCCAGTCATCCTTGTTCCAAAAAAAGATGGCACTTGGAGGATGTGTACAGATTGTAGGGCCATCAACAAAATCACTGTAAAGTATAGGTATCCCATTCCTAGACTTGATGATATGCTTGATATGTTGCATGGTTCACAATGGTATACGAAAATTGATTTGAAAAGTGGTTATTTTCAAGTGAGAATAAGAGAGGGTGATGAATGGAAAACAGCTTTTAAAACTAAATTTGGATTGTATGAATGGTTAGTTATGCCTTTTGGGTTAACTAATGCACCTAGTACATTCATGAGACTAATGAATGAAGTTTTGAGAGCTTTTATCGGGAAGTTTGTTGTGGTTTATTTTGATGACATCTTGATCTATTCTAAGACCTTAGAAGAGCATTTAGATCACATAAGGGCTGTTTTTGAAAAGCTAAGAAAAGAAAAACTTTATGCTAACTTTAAGAAATGCTCTTTTTGTTTGGACAAAGTTGTTTTTCTTGGTTTTGTAATCAGTTCTGCAGGGATTGAAATGGATCAAGACAAGGTGAAATCCATCCTTGAATGGCCTACACCAAAGAGTGTATTCCACTTTGTCTCCTCCTCCTTGGGTACTGTTTGACCCCTCCATGGCAACCTGAAACGCTTTCACAAACAAGAAAAGAAGAAAACTAACACAAGAAACAAAAGTGAGTTGTTAGTGAAAACAAAAAAAAGGAAAACGAAAATCTGTTTGGCCTTTTTTTGTCCTCCCTTGTTTTCTCTCAATTGTTCAAGTGTTTTTCCTTGGCCAATCGTGAGCTAGAACCTCTTAAGGCAAGTCCCAAATTGGCTAACCACAATCTGTTTCGTTTTCTGTCCTTGTAAGCTTCTTTTGCCTTCAAAAACACCAATTGGTCAACAAGTGGTAAAACAACGTCAAGAAGTTTAGAGCACAAGTTAAACACACTTAATAACTATGATTCAAAGAAACAAGAAACCAAAAGTGATGTAGTTGGTTGAACCAAAGAATTGCTAGGGGTTGTCCTGGGCAATCTTTAATTAAACCAGCTTATGCAATATCCAATGCAAGTTCTTTGATTGATAGTATGAATGCGTATCCAAGGTTGAGAATTGAAGGTTTTATGTGTGTTGTTTTGGGGCAAACACACGGTTTTGTTTTGCTTTTGTCAACTTGGATAGTAGATGCAAAAAGAATGGAACTTTTGTACAAAAGGAACTTCTTTTCTCTTCCTTTCTTTGTGCACCTTTTTTTTTTTTTTGGTTGTTGTTGTGCACGTTTTTCTTTGCCCTTTTTTTTTGACGTTCAAAGCAGCCTTGATGTAACCCTTGTTTGCTTTTGCGAGAATCAGTTGGGTATGCTCAAAAGATGATCCTTTTTGTGTTTGTATGGATGTGTAGTAGAACAAAAATTTTCCCTTGGATACCAATACAACCAAAACAAACAAACTTGTATTCAATATCACACAAGCAAATTTAATTAAAAGCTTCGATAACAACAAGGTATTTGACTCAAAGGTAGCTTCTTTTAGGCCTTGGACTGATTTTACGTGGAGTTAAATCCTATTCAATGCGAACAACAATGATCCTATGATTAAGTGTGTTAAAGATGAGATCTTTGTTTTTGTTTTTGATGAAATGAAGTAAAAGATCAA
>AP025072.1:15334327-15485619 GCA_036186865.1 Eustoma russellianum | reverse complement strand
AAATTTTTTTTTTTTTGACTAGAGACGTTTTTTTTTTTTTGAATGATTGAGTATACTAAGGATAACACAAAAACGACACAAGAAAAGATAATTGAGATGAAGATAAACGAGCGCTCTGATACCACTTGATACGAATATGGTTCGTATGTTAATGTTGTCCCGATCTTTCTTCACTCTCCAAACGTCCCTCAAGCCTTGAATGTGATGGACAATGGTGCCAAGCAACCACCTTCCTTCAAGCCTCCAAATTCGTTTGGTTATGTGTGTTTCAATCCGCTCAATCCAACACGTCGTTCCGTATCCTTGGATTGTGGATCACCAACAAGGAACACACAATCCTTAATTGGGTCTAGCCTTGATTTAGATATGTGTAAACCAAAGGAAAAACACAAACTTTTATTCAAGAAAACTCAAGAACAAAAGATAACATAAAACACTAGGGTTTTAGTTCAATGATGAAAAATAGTCTAACTACTCAAAGAAATGCTAAGTGATCTATATATATGATTACAAGTCTTGTAAGCCATCTCCACAAAAACGGCTAGGGCTTCTTGGAATCTCCCATGTTGGCGCCTCCTTCCTTTGATGTGCAAAAATCTGAATTTTGTTATTTTTGGTAAGTTCCCTTCTCTTGGTAAATCCACAATTATTGTCTCAATCATCAATTATTGCATTATTACCATCCTTCTAGACTTGCCTTGTGCCTCCTTGGTCTTCCTTAAAAACGCCACTCACCCCTTTCCTTGTGACACAAGATCTAATTTTGGTAACTTCCTTTTTCTTGAGTTATCTCCTTATTTGCTCCCAAATCTTCAATTATGACTCCATGATTCATTCCAATCATTCCAATCTGATTTATGACATTCTAGAAGGTCTCTTAATTGCTCTTGATGATGCTAGGCGGCTGCACTCCCCACAAGCAAACCGAAAACCCTAAGTTGCACACTTGGGCTTCTTTTGGACTTCTTTCTTGCAGCTCTTGTATCTATTTTTGTGGACTGATTTTGACAAAACCCAAAACATGAAAGTTGCTCCAAATTAAGTCTACTTCAAGGTCCAGCTGGTTCCATGCACTCCCAATCTCGTTTGAAAGCCCAAAATCACAAAACAGCCTTGTATGGACAAGCTTGGTCCAAATCTGAGAAGCCCTCCTTTCCAAAGCTCAAAACGTTTGATCCAAGACTTGTAACACCTACAAAACACACTCATACACCAAACATAAGTATTCTAAACAAACTTTAAAAGAAGCAAACGAAAAGACAACTAAAAGCCACAGAAACGGCACCAACAAGTGGAACTGACTATCAATGGATAATCAGTTCTTAAGCTCAACAACGAGCACCCATTTAGGAGGAACATCCATTGGTTCATCTCGCACATGTTTGGTTAGAAAAGAGCCAACATCAAAACCAAGTTGAAAACCATTAATCCTCTTGGTTTGGCTCCTTGTCAACGGCCCCTTATGGTTAAGGGCACCTTGTGCAAGTTCCTCATTAGGGGGCTGTTCCTCAGCCTCATCATTATTCACTTAAGATAATAGCTAATTTTTCTTCTTTTTCTCCTCCAAAAACCGTGGGGTATGATAAAGTGGAAGGAGACTTCACTTCATTTCATCCAAGATTCAAGCTAGAGAAAGGTTCTTAGCTTAAAAGAGGCAAGTATACTCTAGCCAATCTTGAATTATTTGTGAAGTGCATGCTTGAATGACTAGCCATTTTTAAGCTATGAATCTTAGTTGAAGACTCTAAGTATAAATATGAGAACTAGTTGTTATAAAGGAAAGTTTAATTTGGCTGATTTTTGGTATGTTGATAGCCTCATATGTGTATGAAATCTATGAGTTAGAATTTTGGTAAAAGGAGTTGTGGTTTATCCTTAATGTAATTTTTGGTGAAACTGGCCATACAGAAATTTCTGGAACAGGACGGTTTTAAGTAGAAAGTTGTTAGGCTCAAAAATGAACCTTAGGAAGTTCAAAGAGCTGATTTTTGGTATAATGTTAGCTTGATATGTGTGGTAAATGTGTGAGTTGGAATTTTGATAAAAGGAGTTGTGGTTTGACCTGAATGAAATTTTTAATGAGAACTGGTCATACAGAACTTACTGGAACTGGATAGTTTTAAGTAGCAAGTTGTTGGGCTCGAAAATGAACCTTAGGAATGTGCAAAGGAACTGACTTTTGGTATGATGATAGTTTGATGTGTTTAGTAAAACTGTGAGTTGGAATTTCGGTGAAAGGACTTGTGGTTTGGTCACAATGAAATTCATGGTAAATTTGGTCGTTCCAGATTCTGTATGTGCCTAGCTTTGGGAAATAAATTAAATGACCCCCTTAAGAGTATTAGATTGCCTTGAAATTTTTACGGTATTTACCTAAGATATAGATGTACTTGTTCATGTAAAGAAACCAGTTTAAAACCTCTATTTTAAAGGATAACAACTGAGTTGAAGTTAGTGGTGCAAAACTGGAAAACAGGACAGTTTAATGACATAAGTTATAAGGCTTTGATCTTACTCATTTAGGCTTGAAGGTGATGTTTGGTCACATGAATATTGCTCCTTGATTTGTTAATTATGTTTTCCACGTGATGTCCTAAATCGAATAAGGTTTTATGATCCACAAAACTGAGGTAAGGTGGGTACTGCCCTGCTGATTTCAGCAGTACCCTTTTTATGATAATCTGATGTTTTGAGGGCTTTAGACATTTCGAAATGTTACGAAATTTTTATGGCATGTGTCTAAGACTCCATTATGCATATGTGTGGCATGCGTTTATGAAAATGAGCCTGAATTGATGAACATGAGGCTGTATGAACAGAACGTTATTGCTGGACAGTTTTCCAGCTTAAAAGACAAGTCCGCGTAGGCTTGTTATGATGTAATTGTTCACGAGTTGCATGTTGCATATCATGCATTGCATTATCCATGTTCATACAGTTTATGAGACTGACTTTTATGCCAAAGAATGATGAGAACGATCTTTTGAAAAGAAGTTTTCAGTTTTGAAAGAAAGATTCCTATGGTACCACTTATTTCTAGCCAGCACAACCCGTTCCAGATCCGGGGTTAATTGATCTGATGATGATCATGACCGTTCAGGCCCGGAGAGAATAGACCTGATTATGATGATTTATGACCATTCAGGTCCGGAGAGAATAGACCTGATAATGACCGTTCAGGCCCAGAGAGAATAGACCTGATAATGATGATGATGACCGTACAGGCCCGGAGAGAAAAAACTTGATGACGATGATTGATTGTATGACCGTTTTCGGATCTGGAAATAATAGATCCGAAGGGAAGGATATGACCGCCTCAGATCCGGATATAATAGATCTGAACACTCTCTACTCCTTGTTTTATGACGAGTATGATTGAAAAGAAAGAATGAAAGAAAAAAGATTTTCACGGCATCATTTTGCACTACATTTGCATATTCATACGCATTGCATATGATCATGAGCATGATGTTGAGTCTATTTTTTTTCCTTCATGACTAAGTGATGATTTTATTGTCTTTACGGCTATTGATTGAAGGGGAATGAAATGCTAGTCGAATGCCAGATGTGTTGTTACTTAGGTTATGGCCTTATTAGCCCTTGTCACCTAAGTTATGTTCTTATTGCTTTTGTTACATAAGTTATGATTTTATTATCCTTGTGGCTTTTGAGTCGAAAGACAGGTATGATGGAAAAGTCCAAATTCTGGGGATTTGGTTCTTCTGTGTACTTTCCCATATAATTCATGATTGTTTATGGTATACTTGCTGGTGACTTTGTCACTCACCCCTTATTTTTTCTCCCAGAGTCTGCAGGAAATTGGGGTAGAGTGGACTGATGACGAGCCTAGAGTTTCATAACCGTGAGCCGGCGAGTGGATGACAGTTTAAGGATTCTCTTATGATGGCTTATGTTTGGATGGACTTTTGATGGGGACTATAATTACCGGTTTATACTTTATGTTGGACATAGTTGTAAACTTTATGTCAGGTATTCGGAATGTATGGTTAAAAGTTTTTATTCTGCCTCGGTTTCGCTTACTTGTTAATGTGTAAGCATGAAGGTCTACATATTTTGTTATGGACTAAGACATGTTATGGATTGACGCCTGGTACTCTCCGTAGTAAAGTACGGCGGGCGCACCGTATCCGGCTAGGCCGGGGTGCGGGGCGCTACATACATATTTCTTTAGAAAGACTAACTATAATTTCTATTCCGACATTTCATCGACACATCAAAAACGTACATCGACATCAAGCTACCATATACACGTCATATTATTGGCTATACACAGGTTCCATGTCATACATTACATGTCATCAAGTTACCAAAATTATACCAACATGTCACAAGTCCATAAGCCAAAAATTGTCACATCGGATGGCTACCGAACCGTCACCGACATTTCTCATACTTACCATACAAAGATGGTCAGCCTATAAAAACTTCAAATGCTCAAAAAAACCATGCACGACATGACCATTTCAGTCCCAAAGTCATACCATATTTACACATACCAATTACCTACAATTTTTCTTGATTTGTTTGAAATTCAAATTCAAATTCTAAAACACACTTGGCCGAATTGTCTTCAGTAGGTGGAGATGAAATTGCACTTTAAAATATGTATATTATATGTTACATAACATATTTTACATGTGTAAGAGGTTTGAAACAAATTGGAGAAAAATCATGTAATCGACGGAAGTCGAAAATTCGGTTTTCTACACTTCTCTTGAATGGGACGTTTTTCATATCTTGGTGTGACATGTATATAGACACATTTTATACATCTAATATACATTGGAGTATTTTAGAAAATAATTTAAGTGATGATTTAAATTTATCATATGTGTGAAGATATCGCACCATTATTTCAAAAATAATTTCAACACATGGAGCTGAGCCGTGCACGCCATTTTTAGCCTATAGGGAGCTTAGGTGGAGCTTGTTTGACACTTTGATTGATGAAGGATGATCCACAAATGATTGGTGATATTGACGAAAACCAAGGCACACAAGGAAAGGATTCAAATTCAAACAAGTGCTGAAGTTTTCAGCACACGTTTGTAGTGGCCGAATTTCAGCACATTTTGTCTTCAAAATCATTCCAAAAATGAGGGGCAATCACATTATGATTGATTGGCAATTAAACATTTTAATTTTGACATGTTTCCATATTTTTTATGATTAAAATTCAGGTCATATTATGTGTGCCAAGGTGGAAAACGAAGGCTCTATCATAGAGTGACAACAAGGCGAAGACAAATTGTTTGTCCAATCATATTTCCCCAAGTGAGCAAAGGTGTGTCACAATGCTATACAAGGCATATTCCAAAGGTGTTCAAGACAAATTTCAAGGAAGAAATCAGCACATATGGCGTGCCATACACCTATAAAAGGGAGCAAGATGTTCAAGTCAAAGCAAGACTCATTCTCATATTCAAGTAAGTGCAAAGCAAGACTTGTCTTCTTCTCCTATCTTCTTCTCTTGCACATAGCCTGAAGCCTATTATACTTATATTCCATATTCTGTATCGGATTTGTGTTTACCACCCATATACATCCCATTCTTGTATAAGGTTGATCAAGGTGTGATCAAACCTTCATTAATGCAACGGTGGTATTCACGTTGGTCGTTTGTGTTTGTTCATTGTAAGAAGGGTGGATATTCAAGGAGTTGGTGTATAACTCCAGCCACCCTTGTCTTAAGTGTTTTTGGTGTTTAGGAATACCGAGGAAGGTGTCCTCGAAGACTGGAGTAGGTCAATTTGACTAAACCAGTATATAAATCTCGGTGTTCTTACTTTTTAGCACTTGTACTTTCAGTTCTTGCTTTTTGTACCATTTTCATAGCCACAGAAAAAATAGCAAACATTTTTCAAAAATCATCAAACATTGTAGAAACATAGCCAAAGGTCTTAGGTTTCATTTAAGACAAGTTTCACTAAATTTGGAAAAGTATAAGTCATCCAAACGTTCATAGTTCCTAGACTAGTGCAATCTGATTCTCAGATATGCAAAGGTTGAAAACATCAAAGTGGTTGATATACTTACCAAAGAAATTTTGAAAAACTGTGTCACCTCTTTAAAGTATACATCTTAAGGGTCATTCCATAAAATTTTCAGAGCATTTAGAGTTGTCATTAAATAGGAATTAATTTTTCATTTTAAGAAACAGTTTCTTATAGATTGATGGAGTCTGAGTAAAAACGTTTTTTTAAGGCCTTGCACTTTGAATTGTAATCTCAACTTTTTATAACGCATACATAACATCTGAGAGTACATTGTCACTAAATTTCACGATTTTTGGAGGTCTATTACCGGATCATCTATTTAATCAAAAACAGGATCTAAAAACAGAATCTGTTTTCAGAAGTGAGTAATTGGTAACAAAAAGTTTTAAAGGCCAATTTTTCTGCACTCACTATTCAACCCCCTCCCCTTCCTCTTCTAGTGATACTATACAGGTCCGACAATAGGTGCGACAACAAGCTATTGCACACTCCTTTTTTACTTTGAACCATTGGAAGTGCTCCAATTTGATTCAAATAGGCAGAATTACTCATCGATTCAACATTAAAATTAGGCACTCAAATAAAAGAAGAAAAGACTAACACAAAGACAAAATAATGAGTGACGTTAATAAAACCAAAACTTTATTTTCTACCTTTCTATCCTCGTGTATGAATTCACTCAACAATTAGCTTTTACCCTCATAAATAATCTCACCACTCAAAGCCATTTACCACTCAACTTGTTTTTAAGCGTTCAAATCGATTAAAGTAATCAAAACCAAGCAAGAAAGTAATCGGATGTACCTGAATTCATACAGCTGTTGAAACCTCTCCTTCTCCTTTTTTCTTGAAGGGTGTTAAGGTGCAACAAGGTTAGACACAAGAGACACAAAAAATTATGCAAGAATAGGTTCAAAGAAAAAATATAAGCCGATAATATGTATTATGACTGAATTCGACACATGCGCTGTCTTGAAAAGTCTTACTTTGAATAGCTAAATGCTAAGCTAATCATCACAAAATTACTCAAGAAATGAGTGCAAGAAAATGTGTAGGGTGAGTGTGTGTAGCTGCACAAACGATTTGTTTCTTGAATTTATTGTTCTTTCGTGAAGTTTCTTTTGAAGTGGGCGACTTTGGATCATAAAAAGTTAGGCAGGACAGATTACGGGCCCAATTAAATTTTCTCCGTTTAAAGATGTTGGCCGAAGCTTTTTTTTGGTCAAAGGAATCTGGATCCCCGTATATTGCTGAAGATGGCCCATAATAGGATGGAAATTAGAAGGGGGGTTTCCTCTTTTCTTTTAGCAATCCTTACGGCCTTAAAAGTTCAGATTGGATGGAATATATTTTCTTTGGTGTCAACGTGTAATGAGGGGCGTCTGAATTGGGCTGTAAGGGTTTCAAATGTTTTCTACCAAAAATCTCAAGCAAATCGGTAGCAATAAACCAGTACAAGACCGAAACACCTAAAGTGCCTAAGTGCAACAAAAATTAGACAAAAATATGGTACTTTTATGAAGAAAATAAAGCTGCACATGTTCAAGAATTGAAGAATAAAGAATAAACTCTAGTTCATACATCCTGAAATTCCATGTAAAGAAATCAAAGGAAGACACAATATTGAAGCCCACAAGAAGACACTACCAAACAAGACTAAATTGAAGGAGGTGATGTAGCGTCCCGTCCCGAACCCAAGGGTCAGAACCGGTACGTCCGTCGTATTCCGCTAAGAGATATACAAGGCGTCCGTACGAATCTCTGCACTTATCAAAACGACAGAGTATTCGATTGTGGAAGCGAAATAATTCAACTCAAAACCCTAAATCGAGAGTAAAATCCATAAACCATAAATAGTCAACATCAAGTCGAACTCCCCTAAACGACATTGTAAAGTTCGTAAAATGAAATCCCTAAGCTAAGTCCTCAAATGAAATAATAAATAAAGTAAAACTTTTCCAGTTCTTGATCATCAGTCATCAATCAGTCTCTAAGAGTCCCAATGTTCCCATTCAGAGTCCTCTTCAACCCATATATAGTCATACCCTGGATCAAGAAAACAAAACGAACGGTGTGAGCGACAAAAACATCACTCAGTAGGTATCCTGCCTGCATCGGCCCTGTGAAATCATACATGCTAGGACATCAGTGAAATACATATAAGCACGGTTTACGAAAATAGACAGTCAACGTTTTCACAAATACGTATAACGGTCATAACTTCTTAAAACAATCAAAACACATAATCGCGCAAAATGAGCGTGAAATGCAATGTCACATACGTGATGCATGATAAACCTACATTCTCGGAAATATTCATCTTATCGTGCAATGCATGACCCCGGGACCTAACAGAACGGAACAGAACGAAATAGATCAGATATGCGACTTAGGTCTCGCATATCCTAACAGAACAGAACATATATGCAATGTCGTGATGCATGAATGCACAGAAATCACATTCGAAATCCTTCATTTACCTTCCTTTTTTCTTTTCTTTTTCTTTTTCTTTTTGTTTTTTTCCCTTTTCCTTTCCTGCCTCAGCTTCCTGCCAACCTTCCTACAATTCCAACTCCCCTTCCTGCGAAGTCCAAACTTCCTTTCCCAGCAAACTCCCCCGGCCCCAACTCCCTATCCCCACCTCAACTCCCTCGTCCGCCCCAAGCCCCTGGCTCACCCCTTCTCTCCAGCGGCACTACGCCCCCAGCCGCCCCTCCTCGATCACACCCCTCCCAGCCACCCCTTTCCCCTCCAGCCGCCCCCTAACCAGCCCCCCTCAGCCGCCCCCAACCCCACTCCTTCAATCCGACAGCACGTGGCCATAGCCCACCACGACTGGCCACGTGCCGCCGCCACCAACACCTCTTCTTCCGATTCTGGTATTCATAGATACATCAAAAGTACAATCTGATTCAAGTTCTTATTACGAAAATAGCATCATACATATATATACGTATACGATCATATATACGGACATCCAATTCATCACATATACATATAACCTAATAATCAGGCATCTATACAATAAAAAATACTAATGCACGATCTCATTTTCATAGAGAAATTAAAGATTATCGTTTTTACATTTAACGGATGTTAAGAGGGGCACCTACCTGATTATTGATACGCATTTGAAGAGTTGTTTGGGTTCGTGGTGCTCTCCCAGAACTGGCGGCCTAGAAGCTCGGAAGAAGCAAGAATCGTATTTTTCCTCTCTGGAAGAAGGCGGCTGTGCATCTATGTGGGGGAAAAGAAGTCCAAACGTTTTTAAAATAGAAATTTGATTAGGGTTTAGGAAAATTTTCGTAATCAAATTAGGTTTAATAATTAATTAGATCCTAATGACCTTTTTGCCCCTTTAAAAAAAATGGGATATAACATTCTCCCCTCCTTACAAAAGTTTCGTCCTCGAAACTTGTGTATTACGTAATCAATAACTTAGTGTAGTTCTACTTGATCCATTTACCTAAATCATGACCGAACTTAGTATCCCTTACGTATTTTGTTATTATTTCACTTGCTCGATACAGGGTTAAGTCCTCAAATCATTCAGTGTGTACATATACAACGTAATCTTTAAATCCATTGTCCTTCGCCTGATAGATCGTAACCTATTATTTCTATTGTTCTTGAATCTACCTTAAGGGTATCGTCATTATACTGGCTTCATAACTTAACCTTCGGTCTATATCGTACTTATATTTGCTATCATGAGCAACCCTCTAAAATCAGTTCTTGGGTGTAGTACAATCTTTAACTTAAAGCCTTTTTCACAAGACTCATCCCTGAAGTTGTATGTATTTTTCGGAATACGTTGTACTCTAGTACGATTTAATTTAGTCATAACTAACATCTCACAAGATGATCTAGTCCTTATAGGGTTCAATCCTTACTTAATTCCCTATAATCAGTGCTTACAAACTTCCACTTATACCACTATACGTGTATCATTCAAATTATTGCCATTTACAATACCGGATTCTTAAACTTATCACATATGATCCATCCACTAAATAATTAACCATACTACATCCTTGGTGCATGCCAATATGGTAACCGTTACCCTTCCTTAACACAACCAAGTCTTCAAAATCAATTCTTATATACTTACGAACTAGCTCTATGATCATGCTCTTAATTTCTCAGAGATATTGTCAGCAACCCAGTATACGAAATATGTGTATGGACATATTTTCCTTCAAGTTAAAAGAAAAGTAGCTTACGTAGCTATAATTTTGAATATAACTTTAACTATTTAAAATACTAAACCTTCTAAAAATATTTTTTGTAAACACAAAACCCAAATTATCATAGATTTGTTTTTGCAACATGATATCTCAAATGACCATTTTTAAACAAACAATGATATAACTTGTTCGCAAGGCATTCTGGTAAAATTGCGTCAAAATAGTTGAAAACTTATAATGTAAGGTTTTATGAAACGATTTGAATACGGTACCTTCCGTTTTCAAAAACAGGTATATATTTTGAAAGCTATTTTTTTCCACAAAAATTAAGTTCATCGCAAGCGGATAAATAACTTTGAAAACATGGCTTGCGGCTTCGATAGTCGTCAAATTAAATTAATTTTGACTAAAAAATAGATATAACAAAAACAGAAATTTGAAATATTCTGTAACAACAACAACAACATTACCACATTGCCTTAACGGCTCCCGTCTATGATGGGGTATGGGGGGTCGGATGTACGCAACCATACCCATGTGTTAGAAACACATGGAGGTTGTTTCCCGATGACCCAAAATGAAAATTGCGTGTCGATCAACTGCTGCTTCATAATATATGAAGCGCAACCAATTTAGTGAGTCATTTTGCTTTATTCCATCATGTAAGAAATATTTATATAACCACATCGTTTTTGCAAGAACCTCAACATTTTAAAAAAATTTTCCCTTTTCAAGGTCGTCAAAAGCATTGCAAATTTTATTATGACGATTTACAAGTACAAAAAAGAAATTTAGCTTCGTATTGTTTAGTAGACTATATAAAGAAATGATACTCAATAAGGTATTTCAAAAATAAAATGTCTTTTGAAATCCCTGTAAAATATAGGTATAACTCGGTGTACGTGCTTATATAAAATATTTATCTGTTAGAGAAATAATAGTCCAATATTTCGTATAATTTCTATAATCTATCTTTATTTTCAAAAGAACAATCCATCTATGTATCGTTTCTTATAAGTCTAACCTTCGCCAACTGTGATAAAAACCCTAACTTAAGTTGTCCAATCGTAGCATGTCACACTAAATATTTATCGACTTAAGGTGTTCTAATTCACCATGCCTTCGCGCGCCATACTTATACACTGTATTTCTTTACTTGGTTATTTGAACTGCTAATTATCCTAGTTAAATCTCACCTGCACAAGCAACCCCTACTGGTTCATGCTTACTCTATTTCAATTCAAGCCTACTAGATTCAAATCAAATGATCCGATGTCAACACTTAACCCACAATTTTGTAATGATATAGTATTCCAAGGCATATGCTATAGTCGTTTTTCACATGTCGCTTTGTTCAATACCTCTAATAAGACTAATATCGTCGACCTATTTTGATTACCCTATATTCAACATCTTAACCCTAAACTATAAATTCCCTTGTACAATATCCTTAACTAAACACTATTGATTATAATACAATTTTTTTTTAGTTTCTATCATTCTACTATAAATTATCTCTTAGTGTTTATTATACTATCATAATTCATTTCTTAGTAGCTACAGTCCCAATTTAGACCTAAGCCGGCTCTGATGTTGTCGTCCAAGTAGGGATATGGACCCGCTTTACTTTACCCTTATGGTACCAAGTATCATGTTGCGGTTATGGTAAGGTAGCCCGAGTTACTGTCTGACCCATTAATATGTCAACTAATGTTCGTAGTAGGATATTCTGGTTAACATTGTAATTCATTTAAATCAATTATATAGTATTCAACTAAGGTTACTAAGATCACGGCTTACAGAGTTATGATCAACCTTAGATTAAGGAGAATGGTACGGGATATCCTAGGTATACGTGTTTCAAAACCGATCGACTTCTTGAGTTTAGGATCATATTTTATTTGTAGGATCGTTCTTAGCATATCACTTCTTAAGTCTAAGATCACGTCTTGTTTCCAAATCCTGATTAGCACATAATCAGCACTTATTACTAAATCAATACTTATGTCTAAAGTCAACTCTTAATCGATATTTTTACTTATGTCTAAGATCGTGACTTATGATCAGAATCATCGCTTATAACTGAGATCAGTACCTATGTTCATGATTATCGATTATGTTTATCACTTATGTCTAAGATTGTGACTTAGAGGCAAAATCGTAACTTATTTTCTAATATCATGGTTTAATTCTACATTTCCACTGTGGGTCTAAAGCCATTATCTGAAGATCATACTGTCGGCACGAAATACCTCTTGAACTCATTCTGAAATTACATCCAAGTGATTGGTGGTGTCTGATGTGTTGCGCCACCACTCTCCCGCATCCACTTGTAGAAGAATCTCAAGTCCGAGTGCGGCAGTAGTGGAGCCTGTGGCTGTTGATGTAGTTGCGCCACAGCTTGGGCCAAGGCTTGTAATGCATCGGTCAGGGCCTGGGAAGCACGATCTGCGGTGGAGCCCTATTCTCATAGCGGTTCCCCTTGCCGTTCCTACCGTTCTCTTCTCGGCGGCATATTTGCTACGTCAAGGAAATTTTCATTTTATTTTTTTGGTCAAGGGCATTTCAGGAATATACAAAACTTAAGAAATAGAAAACAGTCAAATACAAATAATTAAGACGAAAATAAAAACCAACCGTGCCCCCAATCTGATCATCACTTAGTCTAAATCAAACTTATTCTAAGATCAAACTTAGTGTCAGATCACAACTTACGTCTAGAATCAAACTTAGTCCAAGATCAAACTTACATCTATGATCAAAACTTAAGTCTATAATTCTCTCTTACGTCTAAGATCATTCCTTAATTCTAAGTTTCCGCAGTAGATCTAGAGCATCGGTTCTGATACCACCTAAAGCGCCCCGTCCCGAACCCAAGGGTCAGAACCAGTACGCCCGCCGTATTCCGCTAAGGGATATACAAGGCGTCTGTACGAATCCCTGCACTTATCAAAACGATAGAGTATTCGATTGTGGAAGCGAAATAATTCAACTCAAAACCCTAAATCGAGAATAAAATCCATAAACCCTAAATAGTCAACATCAAGTTGAAATCCCCTAAACGACATCGTAAAGTTCATAAAATGAAATCCCTAAGTTAAGTCCTCAAATGAAATAATAAATAAAGTAAAAATTCTCCAATTCTTGATCATCAGTCATCACTCAGTCTCTAAGAGTCCTAATGTGCCTATTCAGAGTCCTCTCCAACCCATATATAGTCATACCCTGGATCGTCTGCAAGAAAATAAAACGAACGGTGTGAGCGACAAAAACGTCACTCAGTAGATATCCTGCCTGCATCGGCCCTGTGAGATCATACATGCTAGGACAGCAGTGAAACACATATAAGTACGGTTTACGAAGATAGACTGTCCACGTTTTCACAAATACGTATAACGGTCATAACTTCTTAAAACAACAAAAACATATAATCGTGCGAAATGAGCGTGAAATGAAATGTCACATACGTGATGCATGACAAACTTACATTCTCGGAAACATTCATCTTATCGTGCAATGTATGACCCCGGGACCTAATAGAACGGAACGGAACAGATCAGATATGCGACTTAGGTCTCGCATATCCTAACAGAATAGAACAGGACATATATGCAATGTCGTGATGCATGAATGCATAGAAATCACATTCAGAATCCTTCATTTACCTTCCTTTTTCCTTTTCTTTTACTTTTTCTTTTCTTTTTCTTTTTCTTTTTCTTTTTTTCCTTTTCCTTTCCTGCCGACCTTCCTACGATTCCAACTCCCTTTCCTGCGAAGTCCAAACATCCTTCCCCAGCAAACTCCCCCTGACCCCAACTCCCTCTCCCCCACCCCTCAACTCCCTCATCCGCCCCAACCCCCTGGCTCACCCCCTCTCCCCAGCGGCACTACGGCCCCCCCAGCCACCCCTCCCTATCGCTCCCCTCCCAGCCACCCCTTTCCCCTCCAGCCGCCCCCTAACCAGGCCCCCTCAGCCGCCCCCCAACCCCACTCCTTCAATCCGACAGCACGTGGCCATAGCCCACCACGACTGGCCACGTGCCGCCGCCACCAACATCTCTTCTTCCGATTCTGGTATTCATAGATACATCAAAAGTACAATCTGTTTCAAGTTCTTCTTACGAAAATAGCATCATACATATATATACGTATACGATCATATATACGGACATCCAATTCATCACATATACATATAACCTAATAATCAGGCATCTATACAATCATAAATACTAATGCACGATCTCGTTTTCATAGAAAAATTAAATATCATTGTTTTTACATTCAACGGATGTTAAGGGGGCACCTACCTGATTATTGATACGCAATTGAAGAGTTGTTCGGGTTCGTGGTGCTCTCCCGGAATCGGTGGCCTAAAAGCTCGGAAGAAGCAAGAATCGTATTTTTCCTCTCTGGAAGAAGGCGGTCGTGCGTCTATGTGGGGGAAAAGAAGTCCAAACGTTTTTTAATTAGAAATTTGATTAGGGTTTAGGGAAAATTTCCTAATCAAATTAGGTTTAATAATTAGTTAGATCCTAATGACCCTTAAAAAATGGGATATAACAGGTGATGCAAGCAAATTGACCACAAACTGACATGAATTTGTTTTTGCTTTTTGTAGATCTGGACAGAATCAGACGGTAGCTAGACACAAACCTGACAAAAAACAATTTTTTTTTCTGGCTAACATTTCAATAAAGAGGGACACACAATTTTTGTTTCAAGATGGCTCTAATGCCATGAGATACTGTTGGAGACAATCAATCCTATACCTAGACGCAATCGTTCGGTGTATGCGTATGAAAATAGTAAGCAGTAGACCAAACCCGGGACGAGTCGAGGACTCTGTCCTTAAGACGTATTACTCCGGTATACTATGCCCAACCAGCGTTAGCAATCGTCTCCCAGGATACAGCGGGTACCTGTTCAGTTAAGCGGCACTGTTGAACTTGAACTGCAACGAACCTTCGAGTGTCCTGACTTCTCTTGGCCGTGATGAAGAAAGTAGAAAACGATGAAAGAAGAAGAGGAGTGCGTGTTCTGATCGCACCCCTGTCTTTGTTTATATGGGGGAGTCGGTTAGAGAATCGGTTATGTAGATGGATTTGTGACTGTCGGATCAAAACCGTAGATGAGCCAGAGCCGTCGGATGAAAACCGACGCATCATCTGTTAGGCGGTTTTGCACAATTCAAATCACAACCGTCAGATGAAAACAGAACTACATGATAATATCATCTACATAAACAATGAGAACTATATGTTTTTTCCTACTACTCTAGTGAACAAAGTGTGATCACTCTTACTTTGTGTAAAATCATATTCATTTGCTGCTTTAGTAAACTTTTGAAGCCATACTCTAGAGTATTGTTTAAGGCCATATAATGATTTCTTAAGTTCACATATCATCTTACTTTGTATTTATTAATGAAACAATAGGTATACTCACAAATAGTTCTTATTGGTATTCTCCAATTATAAATATATTTTTCACATCTAATTGATATAAATCCCAATCTAGATTTAGCTGTCTCAACATAATTATACCATAGTTTGAGTAAATCCTTTTGTAATAAGTCTTCCTTTATATCTATTATGTTGTATTTAATTGAGGATATCCATTTACGTCTAACTGGTTTATGTCTTTAGTCTATAGGAACTAGTTCCTAAGTATGACATTTTAATACAACCTTCATTTCTTCGTTAGCTACGACCTCCTTGCCACTGCGGGCGGTGGGAAACTCTTCACCTATACAAAAATTGTGACTAAAAAGTGATTGATCGGCCAAATTTCAACGCGATTTAAGGCGGATCTTGAACATGCAAGATCTATTCCGTGCTAAATTAGCGTGGGCTACCTTGTTTAGGCCGGATTTTAGGCCAGAAGATTTTTGCTACTACATCCTTCTTGAGCTTCGACAAAAACAAAAGGGAGAAATTTTTCGCCATCAAGTTTTGATCTAGGTAAATAGAAATGGGGTCTCTCTATTGTGGGTCCGGTAACAGCCAACAACGCCTCATTTACAAGCTACAAAAAATTCACCGAAGCAAGCTGGAACAGCAAGGGTCTGTTGGAAACTCAAAACACTCCGATTATGTATTTATTTTATAATTCTAGTTTGAAGATTCAAAATAACAAATCCTTGAAAAGTCTCTTACGGATTTCGGTAACATGAATCTTTCTTTAGTCTTGGGACCCAAACAAACCTATGGACAAGTTGAATTAGATGTCCTTCCTGTTTGGGTACGTCTCTCAAACTTAGGATTTACTATTTCAACAATGAGGCATAGGGAAGGATTCCTAGCCTTATAGATAAACCTTTTTTCATAGACAGACCTAATATTGCCCAAACAAGAGTAGGCTTTGTTAGGATATGCGTTGAGCTTATTGCTCGGGTAATCTGTCAAGTCAGGTTAAGTCTATAGATGAATATGTAGAAGATATATATCAAGAGGTTATCTATGAATAGATGTCCCAAGGTTTGTTAAATATAAAGCCTATGAATAGATGTCCCAAGGTTTGTTAAATATAAAGCCTTTAGTCACACGTGTGGTCCTACCGACAAGATGGTGAATACTTCCAAGAGCGGATACCAAAAGGACCAAACGACAAATGGAAAAGTCATAGGAGGAATCAGGAAGACAAAAAAAAGAAGAAAACTGAAAAGACAAAGAAAAGGAAAAGAGGCAACAGTCAGTCAAGCCGCTACAACAGAGGAAGAATTGGGGAACCATGCAAAGGATGGAATTGATCACACACCTAGGATTAAATGGGTCTAAGCTTCAAGTAAACTAAAACTGCAGTTACTCCAAAAAGAAAATGAAGTTCATTCACAAAGGTTTGACTTGGAGTCCCCAGAAGATACCTTCCCAAAAGGTGTCCAAAAGGTTATAAGCCTAAATGAATTTAGTCTTTTAGCAAAAACATAAATGCTAACTCAGCCGACCTACTGGACACTGTTCTAACTGATCTACTTGAAAACCAACAGCAAGGCCAAAATGGAAATGAGGAGTTACAATCTTCTGAAGCTGATAATGATAACTCTGTTAAGGCCAATTAAAAAGAAAAGAAAATATGAGCTTTGAGCAAGACCAGCATATTTCTCCAAGGAGAAGTTCCTTAAGTAAGAGTAGAGGATCAGGTGGGGATATGGTGTCTGGTTATGATTCAGATGACACCAAAGAGAAAGGAGATAGAAGAAGATCAAAGAATATAAAAGGTAGAAGTGAAGTTAGTTAAAACACTAACTTCATATATCCCTCTGTCCTGGAAACAAGGTAAAAGGACAACATCAATCAGGGAAACAAAAGGGTACTCACTCTCAAAAGGTAGTAAGATGGAATCTCAAGCTCATGCGGAAGATGAGGTGACAAAGGATACTCAAGTTGAACAGGATCATGAAAAGAATTTCAACAGATATAGCAAAAGTAGGGGGAGGAAGAAAAGAATCAAATTTCCCAATAATAAAGATAGCATGTTGGAACATTAGAGGATTAAATTCCTCTATAAAACAGAAAAAATTACTTAGCCATATCAAAAAGAAAAACATCAATCTAATGTCTCTTGTTGAGATAAAAGGCAGACAACAAAAAAAAAATGGGAAATTCAATAAATAGGTCTTTAGGAACTGGGTACTATCAACAACATTCTTCCAAATACAGTTTCAAGGATTTGCATTAGATGGGACCCAAATATATTGGATGGTCAGGTACTACATCATGAGGATCTCTGTATTAATTGCAAACTTCAAACTAAACACCTAACAAGGGGTTCATTTTTACAATGGTATATAGTTTTAATGAAGGAAGCAATAAGAAAGCCTCATGGCAAGAGTCAAGATATCATAATAATATGTATGGAAGCTTACCGTGGATTATCATAGGAAACTTCAATATCATACTTGATGCTCATGGGAATGTTGGAGAATTTAAGGTTTGGGCTTTGGCCCGTCGTTGGAGATTGGAAGATTTGGGCTTTGGCCCGTTAATGATGTTGCAAAACTTGGTTGAGCAATATACTTTGAGCTTAATGAGTTTCCGATAATGATAATCGAAAACTAATGAATCCTTAATTATCTACGTAACGAGTAGTTAATGTTAGGATGTGGAATCACTCAATTATGGTATTGGGTGAATGTGAAATTAATGCTCAAAGTGGATGGAAAATGTTGTTAATGGGTGACGTGTCACCCGTATGGAGGAATGCCACGTTGGAGGGGTCCATGTGGCGTAAAAAGCATCTGACGGACATCGATCGATCGATGTCACTTCGATCGATCGATGTTATCGATCGGAGTGGATCAGAGAGCTTCATACGCTTGATAGATCGATCAAAGACGATCAGAGGACATCGATTCGATCGATCGATGTCTCTTAGATCGATCAAAATGATCGATTGAAGTACTCTGTCAGACATCAGTCGATCACATCGATCGATCGATGTCACTTCGATCGATCGATGTGATCGATCGAAGTCGGACAGCAAGCAGATTCGTTCTGTTTGTGCAGGTTTGTTTCAAACTTAAATCAAACATTATCCTCCCACAAAAGATAAGATCAATTTGTTGTGATCTAACGGTGGTGGAAGAAGCAGCTTCGATCTAACGGCCGAGATTTAAACTGTCTTAACCGCTCAACCGAATATGGTTTCCATCTAACGCTCCAGGTTTAAACCTGCTAATCTATCTTCGATCTAAAGGCTGAGATTAAACCTTCCTAATCTAGATAGGAGGTTTTAATCTAACGGTCTAAATCAAACTTCGGTTTTGATCCAACGGTCACGGTACCTTGTTCTCTAACCGACTCCCCTATATAAAGAGGGCAAAGGGTGCATTCATTTTACACTTGCTCTAGCATTCGTAGCATACTATACTCGTAGCACTCGAGTCTTGCATACCGTCCAAGAGAAGTCAAGACATTCTAGAGTTTGAAGGAGTTCAAGTTCAGCAGTGTCGCTCAACTGAACAGGTACCCGTTGTATCCTGGGAGACGATTGCTCACACCGGTTGGGCACAGTATACCGGAGCAATACGTCTTAAGGACAGAGTCCTTGACTCGCCCCGGGTTTGTTTATTTTGTTGTTCCATACGCACACACTAAACGACTGCGTCTTAGTGCAGGAGTGATTGTCTCCAACAATCTTAAGACGTATTGATTTATTCAATTACTTCATGTACTGTTTTGTTTATTACGCAAAGACAGTTTCGTACTGATTTGCAGTCTTCTTCTACTCCTTCTTGGACCTGAGTCTGTTCTGATCTTTACGTTTTGATCGAACTGAACAGGAATGGAACACGAGAGCTCTAACTCTGTTCAAGGCTTCAATGGTGCTCACTCCGTGTCTGCACCTGAAGGGGCTAACAATGTTGCTGCCGGACCGCAGTTCAATACAGTTCTGTTGGCACCAACTGGAGGGCCTCTGATGAACCCGGCTGCCACTGCTGCTCAGGTGGAGAAGCCGGAGAAGTTTGCCGGAAACTTCTTCAAGAGGTGGCAGCAGAAGATGTTGTTCTATCTCACTGCATTGGGGTTGGCCAGAATGCTTAGCGAGGATCCACCCGTGGTTGAGCTTGTGGAGGATCTACAACAGAATATGCAGAACGCCTTGGGTGCTGAGGCCTGGGCGTATACAAATTTTTGTTGTTTGAATTTGATTCTGGGTTGCCTAGATAATACTCTCTATGGCGTGTTTTGTACATATAAAACGGCAAAAGCTTTGTGGTCGGCTTTAGATAAAAAGTATCACACAGAGGATGCGGGTACGAAAAAGTTGATAGTTGGGAAGTTTCTTGACGATAAAATGTTAGATTCCAAAACTGTAATTTCGTAGGTGGAAGAAATACAGATGTTGGTTTCTGAAATGGAAGAGGAGGGCATGACGCTCAGTGAATCTTTCCAGGTTGCGGCTGTGATTGAGAAGCTGCCTCCTTCGTGGAGGGAATTTAAGAGCTATCTCAAACACAAGCGAAAGGAGATGAAAATGGAGGACTTGATTGTTCGTCTTCGCATTGAGGAGGACAATCGACGTGCCGAAAGAAAGCCGTCCACATCTTCTGGTCAAGCCAAAGCTCATGTTGCTGAGGCGAAGAACAAGAAGAAAAATAACACTTTGAGTGTGAACGTCAAGGGCAAGGAAATTGCAAAGAAGTTCACAGGTAAGTGTTATAATTGTTGGAGACAATCACTCCTGCACTAAGACGCAGTCGTTTAGTGTGTGGGTATGGAAATGATAAAATAAATCAAACCCGGGGCGAGTCGAGGACTCTGTCCTTAAGACGTATTGCTCCGGTATACTGTGCCCAACCGGTGTGAGCAATCGTCTCCCAGGATACAACGGGTACCTGTTCAGTTGAGCGGCACTGCTGAACTCGAACTACTTCGAACGCTAGAGTGTCCTGACTTCTCCTGGACGTAATGCAAGCTTTGATTGCTATGAATGCAGAATGCTTTATGAGATGCTTCAGGTGTATAATGAATGCACCCTTAGCCCTTCTTATATAGGGGAGTCGGTTGGAGAACAAGGTACCGTGACCGTTGGATCAAAACCGAAGTTTAATTTAGACCGTTAGATTAAAACCTCCTATCTAGATTAGGAAGGTTTAATCTCAGCCTTTAGATCGAAGATAGATTAGCAGGTTTAAACCTGGAGCGTTAGATGGAAACCATATTCGGTTAAGCGGTTAAGACAGTTTAAATCTCGGCCGTTAGATCGAAGCTGCTTCTTCCACCACCGTTAGATCACAACAAATTGATCTTATCTTTTGTGGGAGGATAATGTTTGATTTAAGTTTGAAACAAACCTGCACAAACAGAACGAATCTGCTCGCTGTCCGACTTCGATCGATCACATCGATCGATCGAAGTGACATCGATCGATCGATGTGATCGACTGATGTCTGACAGAGTACTTCAATCGATCATTTTGATCGATCTAAGAGACATCGATCGATCGAAGTGATCGATCGATGTCCTCTGATCGTCTTTGATCGATCTATCAAGCATATGAAGCTCTCTGATCCACTCCGATCGATAACATCGATCGATCGAAGTGACATCGATCGATCGATGTCATCGATCGATGTCCGTCAGATGCTTTTTACGCCACATGGACCCCTCTAACGTGGCATTCCTCCATACGGGTGACACGTCACCCATTAACAACATTTTCCATCCACTTTGAGCAATAATTTCACATTCACCCAAAATGTTGTTAATGGGTGACGTGTCACCCGTATGGAGGAATGCCACGTTGGAGGGGTCCATGTGGCGTAAAAAGCATCTGACGGACATCGATCGATCGATGTCACTTCGATCGACCGATGTTATCGATCGGAGTGGATCAGAGAGCTTCATACGCTTGATAGATCGATCAAAGACGATCAGAGGACATCGATCGATCACTTCGATCGATCGATGTCTCTTAGATCGATCAAAATGATCGATTGAAGTACTCTGTCAGACATCAGTCGATCACATCGATCGATCGATGTCACTTCGATCGATCGATGTCACTTCGATCGATCGATGTGATCGATCGAAGTCGGACAGCGAGCAGATTCGTTCTGTTTGTGCAGGTTTGTTTCAAACTTAAATCAAACATTTTCCTCCCACAAAAGATAAGATCAATTTGTTGTGATCTAACGGTGGTGGAAGAAGCAGCTTCGATCTAACGGCCGAGATTTAAACTGTCTTAACCGCTCAACCGAATATAGTTTCCATCTAACGCTCCAGGTTTAAACCTGCTAATCTATCTCCGATCTAAAGGCTGAGATTAAACCTTCCTAATCTAGATAGGAGGTTTTAATCTAACGGTCTAAATCAAACTTCGGTTTTGATCCAACGGTCACGGTACCTTGTTCTCTAACCGACTCCCCTATATAAAGAGGGCAAAGGGTGCATTCATTTTACACTTGCTCTAGCATTCGTAGCATACTATACTCGTAGCACTCGAGTCTTGCATGCCGTCTAAGAGAAGTCAGGACACTCTAGAGTTTGAAGGAGTTCAAGTTCAGTAGTGCCGCTCAACTGAACAGGTACCCGTTGTATCCTGGGAGACGATTGCTCACACCGGTTGGGCACAGTATACCGGAGCAATACGTCTTAAGGACAGAGTCCTTGACTCGCCCCGGGTTTGTTTATTTTGTTGTTCCATACGCACACACTAAACGACTGCGTCTTAGTGCAGGAGTGATTGTCTCCAACAGGGAAACCAGGGAGGAAAAAAGTGGATAAAAA
This sequence comes from Eustoma russellianum, assembly GCA_036186865.1. Taxonomy (NCBI): domain Eukaryota; kingdom Viridiplantae; phylum Streptophyta; class Magnoliopsida; order Gentianales; family Gentianaceae; genus Eustoma; species Eustoma russellianum. The sequence continues at coordinate 15,463,185 of AP025072.1, read as the reverse complement.
AGCCATCCCTGAGTTTACAGAGTGGACACAAGATATGAACAAAGGGTTTTAAGTTCACTTGGTCTAACAAAAGGGATGCTGACCAGAGAGTGCACACTAGAATTGATCACATATTTTACAATGAGGAATGTAAAAGAACATTTCGCCACTTTCAATTAAATTATGAAGCGTCTTCCATTTCAGGTCATTCTCTTAATGTGCTGTCTATTCGCACTGGGTAAAGTTTTGGTCCAAAGCCTTTCAATTTTATGAAAGGTTGGATGAAGCCTACAAAGTTCAAGTAGTGATCACCAAGATATAGACAAAGCTTGAGCAGGGCAACCACCCAAGTAAGTCTAACAAAAGAAATTAGGAGATTAAAAGCCTTTTCTTAAGGACCTAAACAAAGAACATTTTTGGGACACTACAAAGGTGGCTAAAGTTGGACCTTGAAGCTACTCAGAAGTAGTTAATAAAAGACGGGTGTAATACCAACCTATACGAGCAACAGAGAAACATGCTGCAACTTTTCAAACAAAAGATCATTAGTCAGATGGATGAAAGAGGCTAAAGATATTCCAAATTCATGTATAGAACTGTCCAATCACATAGGTCATGAAACCAGACACTTAGGCTGCAGAATGACCAAAACAATATAGTAGAGGAGTATGAGGAAGTAAAAACAATGGCTGTTGGTTTTTTTTTTGTTTTGAAAAATTAGTCTCAAAGCCTAAATTCTTTTCCATATTTGGACTGGAATGAGAAAATACTCTCTGAGAAACAAAGCAACAATCTAGAGTCCCCTATCCTGAAAAAGGAAATCAAGGTTACCCTGTTCTTTATTAAGAGAGACAGTGCACCTAGTTTAGATGGAACTTGATTGTTGAAGTGTTCAAGAATGCTATAAAATTCTTCTTTCAGCAATGACTTCATATGCTTCCTAGTTAACTCTACTGTCATCTGTAGGATCTGCAAGGCACCACTAGAAGGAAGGGGTTGAATAGTGGGTGCGAAAAATTTGGTTTTTAAAATTGTTTTAAACCAAAAACCCAACTTCTGAAAATAGATTCTGTTTTCAGGACCTGTTTTGAAACGTTTTGAAAACTAGGTTACAGGTCTACAAAAATTCTGAAATTTGGAGAGATCTTAGGCTCAGGTGTTCTGAGTATCTCTTAAGAATTTCAGATTAAAATTCAACCTTTAACCCTTTCACAAGTCGTTTATGGTCAAATTGCGCAAATCTGCCAGAAACGGTAGTCTGATTTGAAAACTTTATTCTGATTAAACCGTGACTCTAAATGGTCTGAAAATTTAATGACAAACCCCTTATTATGTTTGTTTAATTGGTTTGTAACAGTTTTGAAAAATTCTTTTGGGAAGTTAGTCAAATACGTTCAAAGTCTCAACCTTTGCAAGCCTTAAAATCACACTACACTAGTCTCAGAACTTTTAATGTTTGGATGACTTATACTTGTCCAAAAGGGTTGAAACTTGCTCCCAATGAGCCTTAAAATGTGTGGCTATGTTTCTGGAAAGTTTGGTGTTTTTTGAAGTTTGTTTACTATTTTTAAGAACGTGATGAAAATGATGCACTGTGCTAGAAACTGAAAGTAAGTGCTGAAAAGTAAAGAGCACAAGGAATTTTATACTGGTTTGGTTAAATCAACCTACTCCAGTCTTCGAGGACACCTTTATCGGTTATCGCTAATCACAAAACAACAAACAACACCTTACCACACAGGGTTGATGGAGTTACACACCAACTCTAACCCTTTACAAACCTTGTAAGCGATTACAATGATCACGAACACCACCACCTAGCGGATGCAAGATTGATCACACCTTGATCAATCTTTTACAACAATATAGAGTGTATGGTGGTATATATGAAGCCTATTCAATATGTATGAATATGAATACAATAGGCTTTGGGATAGACGAAGAAAAAAGTGTAGAAGAAGATGATGGTGAAAACGTTTTTAAGCTCTTGGATTTGTAAGACTTGTCTTGTGTTTTATTTTCTCTTCTTCTCTCCCTTTTAATCAAATGTGGCTGCCCCCTCCTTCCTTTTCTTCCCCTTGGAAATTATCTTTTAAGTCATTGGAGGAATATCTTGCATCATTGTGACATTCACTTGCTTACTTGGCAACTCCTCATTGGATGACATTATAGCTTTGCTTACTTGGCACTCATTGATTGGATGAAAGTTGTGATCATTTAATGACTGTATAAATCTGAAAATAACACCTAAAAACATGTGCCAATTAGCCAAAAAAATGTTGCTAAAGTCACATAATAAATTCCATAAAATTTGAAGATAATTCATCATCATTAACCTTCAAAAAATCGGCCATATGATTCTTTCACATGATGAAATTTCAGCATGTGTGATATTCACACTATATTCAAAACATTGTCATGTTTGCATTAGATTAATTCCTGAAAATTGAAGAATCAAATATGCTGAATTTTGAGACAAAATTCGGCCAAATACATTCAACACATGCTGAAATTTTCAGCATGTGTGATATTTAAATATCATCACAATATTCCCTTAACATCTTCAAAACATTGCCATTTATCTTCCAATCAATCCATTCAATGTAAAGAAATAAATATAGCACAATTAAGCATCAGAAATTCGGCCAGCTCAAGATGCACATGCTGAAATTTTCAGCATGTGTTACAAATGTGACATAGTTTGAAATATTACCTTGTGTAGCTCCTTCCTTTATGTCACCAACCTTTTATACTTCATTCTTAGCCAATAAAGATGCCAACAAAGCTCCACATATGCTCCAACAAGTCTGAAGTGGCGTATAATGTAGCTTGTACATGTACTGAATTTTATTTTTGCAAACTTTGTTAAATAGTGCACAATAATTATACACATATGGTATATTTCAATCAGCCATTAATTGATTTTTCTAGAACACTTTAGAATGTATAGATTATGTAAAAAGTGTCTAGATACATGTTATATGTCATGCCAAAAATGTTCCATGTGTCGTATTCGTAGAAAACCAAATTTTCGACTTTTGTCGATTATGCGATTTTTCTCCAATTAAATTCAAACTTTTTGCACATGTTATATATATTATGTCACACATAATATACATAGAATAACTTGAAAATTCAGCTCTAATGGCTGAAGTAAGTGGCGCCCCATGTGTTTAAAAAGTTGAATTTGAAATTTCCACAATTTGGCCTTATTTGGGGATGATTTGTGTGTGCCAACATAGATTGATTTCATGGATGAATATAACATGTCGACCACAAAATTTCTGGTCATTTTTGAAGTGTAGGGGCTGGCCATATGTATATGGCAAGTACGTGACACGTAGGTGAAGTTTCGGTATTCACCCGATACGACAATTTTTGGTTTAGAACCTTGTAACATGTCGTAATAATTTTGTCATCGCCATGACTTATATCATATGATATAAGACCTGAATATACTCATAAATATGAGGTAAATATAGTGGTGTAAAGTTAACGTACGTTCGTAAAATATATAACGTGTCGGTAGTACGTTGGAATATATGTGTATAGTGCCTTTTAAAAAAAATTTGAATATATATAACAATATATATAAAAGGCGTGTATAAGGTGTAGGAGAAACTTTCCATTCTTCAATTTGTTGCCTTTGTGCCTTCTCCAAATATGGCTTCCTTTAATGAACTACTCAGTTCATTTAACTAAGTACTTCACTTAATGAACTAGTTTAGTTCATTAATGGTGGCACCTGAAAATAGTTCAAACACAACAAATGTTTGCCATTTGCTGTAAGCCTTAAAGCTTTATGGATCGTTAGTACGAAAACATTATATATGAACTATATAAGACATGTTTCATGCAAAAACATGTCAAGTCATAAAACGTGTCATGCATTTCTTTAGTACACATTATTTAAATCATGTATTTTGTAATCACTCAAACTCCTTTTTCTCTACAATCTTCCCATTTTGATGATTTACAAAATAACCTAAGTTCATGATTTAAATTTTGTCGCTCCCCCTCCAATCATGCACAAATTCAAATTTTGAATTTCAAATTTCAAATTTCGAATTTTTCCCCCTTGATTTGTGCAATCACTCTTAATCAAATCTCTCTCTCTCCCCCTTAAATTATGTATTCTCTCCCCCTTTATTTTGGAAAGACAATTAAAAGTGCATGTAAAGATACAAAGAAATGTCAAATCAAATCAATAGAAATCATGCCTAATTTAGAACGAAGATTTTCATACGTGGCTTGATTTAATGCTTAGTAAAGATGTCAGCTACTTGTGCCTCGGTGCGTACGTGATCTATGACAATATCACCATTATTTACGTGATCACGAAGGAAATGATAGCTTACTTCTATATGCTTTGCCTTAGAATGTAGAAATGGGTTCTTAGATAAGTTTATGACACTCATACTATCACAATAAATTGGAATTTGATTTACCGTAATCCCAAAGTCAGAAAATTGTTGTTTCAGCCATAGTAATTGTGTGCAACAAAGACTAAGTGCCATGTATTCAGCTCCAGTGGTGGATAAGGCTACGCTTGCTTGCTTTTTAGAAAACCATGAAATAAGTGAATTTTCTATAAATTGACAAGTGCCACTCGTGCCTTTCCTATCTATTTTACATCCACCATAATATGCGTCAGTATATGCATGCAAATTAAACTCACAATCTTTATCATACCAAATGCCTAAGGTGGGTGTGTGCTTAATATATCAAAATATTCTTTTCACGGCATTGTAGTGAGACACTTTAGGTTGACTTTGAAAACATGCACACATACATATACTGAACATGATATCAGGTCTACTAGCAGTAAGATAGAGCAAAGAGCCAATCATAGACCTATATAAAGAATTATCAAAGTCCTTTCCATGTTCATCTTTATCTAGTTTAGTGGTGACGCTCATAGGGGTGGGGGACGGTTTTAAATTCTCAAAATTGAACTTTTTAATCATGTCATTCATATATTTAACTTGGCTTATATGTATACCTTTACCCGTTTGTTAATCTGCAAGCCAAGAAAGTAATTCAATTCACCAACCATAGACATTTCAAATTCGGATTTCATGCAAGTTTCAAAATCTTCAACAAGTTTATGAGAGGTGGAGCCGAAAATGATGTCATCAACATAAATTTGAATGATTAGTAAATCCGATTTATCTTCTTTTAAAAATAGAGTACTATCTATAGCGCCTCTTTTAAAACCATTTTCTAAGAGAAAAGTAGCAAAACGATCATACCATGCTCTAGGTGCTTGCTTTAAACTATATAGTGACTTCTTTAGTTTGTACACATGATCGGGGTGTTTCAAGTCTTCAAAACCGGGTGGTTGTTTCACGTATACTTCTTCCTGTATAAATCCATTTAAAAATGCACTTTTCACGTCCATTTGATAAAGTTTAAAACCTTTCATGCAAGCAATAGCAAGTAAAAGTTGTATGGCTTTTAAACGTGCTACGGGTGCAAATGTTTCGTCATAATCTATTCCTTCTTCTTGATTATATCCTTGTGCTACAAGTCTAGCATTGTTTCTAACGACTTTTCCTTCTTCATTCATTTTATTTCTAAACACCCACTTTGTGCATATTATAGTCTTATCTTGTGGTCGTGGCACTAAATCCCATACTTCATTTCTTACGAATTTATTAAGTTCATCATGCATAGCATCAATCCAAGAAGAATCATTTAAAGCATCAAACACATTTTAGGTTCAATTTCGGATATCATGACATGGAATTGGTTTATTTCCTCCGGATTTATTCTTCTACGAGGGCGGACATCGTGAGTGATATCACCTATAATGAGATCGTGTGGGTGATCTCTATGCCATCTTGGTTGATTATTTTCTACGTTCTCATGCATTTCTAAGTGATAATGCATTTCTAGTGTATCATGCGTGCATCATCACCATCCAATACGGGTTTTAATTCAAAATCATCATCATATTCTTTATCTTTATCAATCTCACCAAATTCATTAAACTTCACATGAATGGATTCTAGAATTTGTCTAGTGATGGGAGCATAACATCTATATTCTTTTGAATTCACAGAATACCCAACAAAGATGAATTCAATTGATTTAGATTCAAACTTATCCAAATTATCTTTCGTATCCGCCCACAAAAATCTAGGCAATTTATTTTCACACAACATAGTTCTAGCGATTTCTTCTAGTGTCCTATTCTTTCTTTCTACTATTCCATTTAGTTGTGGAGTTCTAGGTGGTGAAAACTCGTCTTTGATTCCTTTTTCTTCACAAAATGCAATCATGTCCTTGCTTTTAAATTCAACGCATCTATCACTTCTAATCTTTTTCACATTTAAACCATATTGATTTTCAAGTTGTTTTATTAGTTTTGCAATCTCAATGGCACTATCATCTTTATGTGCAAGAAATAAAGTCGAAGTGTAACGAGAAAAATCATCAACAATAACACATGCATAATGACGTCCACCGAGACTCGTGGTGCGACTAGGACCAAACAAATCAATGTGTAATAATTCTAAAACTCTAGTCGTGCTTACTTCATTTTTAGGTTTAAGTGACTCGCGTGTTTGTTTGCCTTTAATACAAGATTCACACAACTGAAAGTTGTCTAAATCGAGTTTAAGCAATCCTCGTATTAAGTTCTTTCGTTGAAGTTTTTCAAATGTAGAAATGCCGATGTGTCCTAAACGTCTATGCCATAAATTTATGTTAGGTTCATTTGATATAAAACACTTAATCTTAGCGTCTAACATATCATCCATGGAAAGTGTGAAAATATTTCCTTCCATTTTTCCTTTTAAAAATGTTTCTCTATTTTTATTTATTATATTACAATAAGGATGAGTAAAACACACATCAAAACCGTTGTGAATAAATTGTGAGATGCTAAGAAGATTATAGGATAAGTTGCTTACCAAAAAGACGTTGGAGATTTGAAGGGTGCTTGGGCTTCCGATTGTACATTTTCCAATGATTCTTCCTTTATTGTTGTCTCCAAAGGTTACGGATCCGCCTTTTGTGACCTTCTTCAACTTTGTGAACAAGATCGGGTCACCCATCATGTGCCTCGAGCAACCACTTACAAGGAACCATTTGATAGATGCGTCTTTTGATGTGTGGGTTCCATGCAATGTACAACAATGATTTAGGTACCTTTTTAATTTTGAGTCCTTACGAGTCAATTATTCACCTCTTAGTAAAAGTACCTTTTGGTATCCATACTTGGGTGATCCTTCTCGGTCTAGCAAATTGTAAGAATGTAGATGAAGGAGCAACGTAGTAGACATGCGGTGAGTGGACTTTAGGCCTTTGGCCGAGAACTCCTTTATACGCATCATATGGTGTGCGTTTTTGATATGTCCTCGTGTTGGTGTATATAGTGCGTGATCTAGATGGATGAAATGAATGTCGTGTATGCATCACTTGTTTCTTTTCATATTTATACAGCACATAATTATATTTCGTATGATATGAAGAAGAGATATGACGAGATGAGAGGAGAGGGGGTCTTTGCGTTACTTTAGGCGCTATGTATGCCTTCGATGTGTCTACTTTCTTAGACAAAACAAACTTGGTTAGTTTAGATGATGCTTCGTTTGTCTCAATGTATCCTAATCCAGTTTTATCACTATCATGTTTTTGTGATAAAATAATGCGATCTAGCATGTTAGATCCCGTATCAAACTGTTTCATCATTTTTCCTAAATCCGTATTCCTTGATTTCAAATTTGAAATCTCGGATTTCATTTCATTATTATGTGTTGTCAATGATGCGATCTTTGATTTTAATGCATTTATGATGCATGACGACTCTTCTTTTGAATCGTTTAATTGAGCAACAAGATTCGTGTTAGAAGATTCTAACAGCCTCTTGTCTTCAATTAATCGCTTCTTTTCTTTTGTGAGAGTCTTAGTAAATTTATGCAATTCTAAATAGTGACTGAAAAGATCATCATATGAAGGCTCAGAGTCAGAATCAGAGTCAGAAGATACCTGCAGTCTCCTCTTATGTATCAGTCTCAGAATCAGATGTGTCACTCCAAGTGGAGGCCTTGAGAGCTCTTCTCCTTTGCTTAGGTTCTGAGACGAGTCTATTTTTGGTCCGATCCTTGTCAGGGTGTTTGTTTGTTTGTTTGTCCTTGTTAGGACATTCATATGATAGATGTCCAAGTTTATCCATTCGTAGCATTTAACGTCATTGTCATTTGTTTTATTTTTATTTCTTTTAGTGGAAGTAGCCTTAGGTTTGTTTTTAAATGGCTTTCTCATGAATTTTCTCAAGCCTTTAGCCAATAAAATTAAGTCATCGTTGTCTGATTCAGAATCACTGTCATCTACGTGATCGGAAGAAGTAGAGACGTATTCATTTGATTTAAAAGCAATAGTCTTACCTTGTTTTGATGATGATTTCGATTTCTTTATAATGAGTTTGTCTTCATATACCTTAAGTGATCCAATTAGTTCCTCCATTTTAATTGATTTGGTTTCTTTGCTCTCCTCTATAGCCGTCACTTTAGGGTCCCATTTGGATGGAAGGCTTCGTAATACCTTTTGGACCTTTTCCTGCATAGAGAAGGCTTTGCCAAGACACTCAAGAGAATTGTAAATGTTAGTCAAGCGTAGATCCATATCAACGATAGACTCATTTGGCAATAATTTAAATGACTCAAATGTGGACATAAGCATGTTAATTTTGGACTCTTTCACTTGACTAGTCCCTTCGTGTTTCATTTCAAGAATTCTCCACATTTTTTGAGCACTAAAGAAACTAGAAACATAGTTAGATTCACTTTTACTTAGCCCATTTAGAAGTAATTGCGTGGCTCTAGCGTTCATGCTCAGTCTCTTTTTATCATCACTAGTATACTCTTGTTTAGGCTTAACAACCTCTAGTGTGACTCCATATACAGTGGATAATTTTGACGGAACAAGTTGACCATCTTCTATAATGAACCATAGATCAATATGAATAGCCATAAGGAAAAGTTTCATTCTTAACTTCCATTGAATAAAAGACTCACCGCCAAAAAGAGGAAGCATTTGACTAGACATACCTTCTTGCTAGGTTTTGAAGTTTGTGGTTGCCATCTCATTTAGATCGTTGGATCTTTTGTTGTGAGTGTTCCTGCACTCTGATACCACTTGTAGGATCTGCAAGGAACTACTAGAAGGGGGGGTTGAATAGTGGGTACGGAAAATTTGGTTTTTAAAATTGTTTTAAACCAAAAACCCAACTTCTGAAAACATATTCTGTTTTCAGAACCTGTTTTGAAACATTTTGAAAACTAGGTTACAGATCTTCAAAAATTCTGACATTTGGAGAGATCTTAGTCTCAGATGTTTTGAGTATCTCCTAAAAATGTCATATTAAAATTCAACTTTTAACCCTTTCAAAAGTTGTTTATGGTCAGATTGTGCAAATCTGCCAGAAACGGTAGTCTGATTTGAAAAAATTATTCTGATTACAACATGACTCCAAATGGTCTGAAAATTTAATGGCAAACCCCTTATTTTGTGTATTTAATTGGGTTAAAACAGTTTTGAAAAATTCTTTTGGGAAGTTAGTCAAATACGTTCAAAGTCTCAACCTTTGCAAGCCTGAAAATCAGACTGCACTAGTCTCAGAACTTTTGACGTTTGGATTACTTATACTTGTCCAAAATGGTTGAAACTTGCGCCAAATTAACCTTGAAACATGTGGCTATGTTTCTGGAAATTTTGGTGATTTTTTAAGTTTGTTTACTATTTTTAAGAACGTGATGAAAATGATGCCCTGTGCTGGAAACTAAAAGTAAGTGCTGAAAAGTAAAGAACACGAGGAATTTTATACTGGTTCGGTTAAATCAACCTACTCCAGTCTTCGAGGACACCTTCCTCGGTTATCGCTAATCACAAAACAACAAACAACACCTTACCACACAGGGTTGATAGAGTTACACACCAACTCCAACCCTTTACAAACCTTTTAAGCGATTACAATGATCACGAACACCACCACCTAGCGATGCAAGATTGATCACACCTTGATCAATCTTTTACAACAATATAGAGTGTATGGTGGTATATATGAAGCCTATTCAATATGTATGAATATGAATACAATAGGCTTTGAGAAAGAAGAAGAAAGAAGTGTAGAAGAAGAAGATGGTGAAAACGTTTTTAAGCTCTTGGATTTGTAAGACTTGTCCTGTGTTTTGTTTGCTCTTCTTGTCTCCATTTTAATCAAATGTGGCCGCCTCATCTTTCCTTTTCTTCCCCTTGGAAATTATCTTTTAAGTCATTGGAGGAATATCTTGCATCATTATGACATTCACTTGCTTACTTGGCAACTCCTCATTGGATGATCATTATAGCCTTGCTTACTTGGCACTGATTGATTGGATGAAAGTTGTCATCATTTGATGACTGTATAAATCTGAAAATAACACCTAAAAACATGTTCCAATTAACCATAAAAATGTTGTCATAAGTCTCATAATAAATTCCATAAAATTTGCAAGATAATTCATCACCATTAACCTTCAAAAAATCGGCCATATGGTTCTTTCATATGCTGAAATTTCATCACGTGTGATATTCACACTATATTCAAAACATTGCCATGTTTGTATTAGATTAATTCCTTGAAAATTTAAGAATCAAATATGCTGAATTTTGAGACAAAATTTGGCCAAGTACATTCAACACATGCTGAAATTTTCACCATATGTGATATTTTAAATATTATCACAATATTCTCTTAACATCTTCAAAACATTGTCATTTTATCTTCCAATCAATCCATTCAATGTAAAGAAGTAAATATGGCACAATTAAGCCTAAGAAATTCGGCCAGCTCAAGATGCACATGCTAAAATTTTCAGCATGTGTTACAAATGTTACATAGTTTGAAATATTACCTTGTGTAGCTCCTTCCTTTATGTCACCAACCTTGTATACTTCATTCTTGGTCAATCAAGATGACAAAAAAGCTCCACATATGCTCCAACAAGGCTGAAGTGGCGTGTGATGTAGCTTGTACATGTGCTGAATTTTATTTTTGCAAACTTTGTAAAATAGTACACAATAATTATACACATATGGTATATTCCAATCAGCCCTTAATTGATTTTTTTAGAACACTTTAGAATGTATAGAGCATGTAAAAAGTGTCTAGATACATGTTATATGTCATGCCAAAAATGTTCCATGTGTCGTGTTCGCAGAAAACCGAATTTTCGACTTTTGTCGATTACACAATTTTTCTCCGATTAAATTCAAACTTTTTGCACATGTTATATATATTATGTCACACATAATATACATAGAATAACTTGAAAATTCAGCTCTAATGGCTGAAGTAAGTGGCGCCCCATGTGCTTAAAAAGTTGAATTTGAAATCTCCTCAATTTGGTCTTAATTGGGGATGATTTGTGTGTGCCAACATGGAATGATTTTATGGATGAATATAACATATAGACCACGAAATTTCTGGTCATTTTTGAAGTGTAGGGGCTGGCCATCTATATATGGCAAGTACGTGACACGTTGGCGAAGTTTCGGTATTCAGCCGATACGTCAATTTTCGGTTTAGAACCTTGTAACGTGTCGTAATTATTTTGTCATCCCCATGAATTATATCATATGATATAAGACCTGAATATACTCATAAATATGAGGTAAATATAGTGGTGTGACGTTAACATACATTCGTAAAATATATAACGTGTCGGTAGTACATTGGAATATATGTGTATAATGCCTTTTAAAAAAAATCTGAATATATATAACAATATATATAAAAGGCGTGTATAAGGTGTAGGAGAAACTTTCCATTCTTCAATTTGTTGACTTTGTGCCTTCTCCAAATATGGCTTCCTTTAATGAACTACTTAGTTCATTTAACTAAGTACTTCACTTAATGAACTAGTTTAGTTCATGAATGTTGGCACCTGAAAATAGTTCAAACACAACAAATGTTCGCCATTTGATGTAAGCCTTAAAGCTTCATGGCTCGTTAGTACGGCAACATTATATATGAACTATATAAGGCAGTTTTCATGCAAAAACATGTCAAGTCATAAAACGTGTCATGCATTTCTTTAGTACACATTATTTAAATCATGTATTTTGTAATCACTCAAACATCTTTTTCTCTACACCATCACATTGATTCCTAAAATGGATGGGCCAATGAAAATTAAGGATTTCAAGAATATTTCATGCTAGAATTTCACTTATAAGGTAATCTCAAAGATTTTAACAAGATTAAAGCTATTGTTGCCTACTTTGGTGGATGAAAACCAGTCTGTTTTTGTTCAAGGAGGAACATCGAAGACAACATGCTTCTAATGCATGAAATGGTCAAGATTTATTAGAATATTAGATGTCCAGAAAAATGTGCTATCAAAGTTGACATCGTGAACGCTTTTGGCACGGTAAGTTGGAACTATTTAATAGAGATTCTCAAGAAGATGAATTTCTTCCCACTTTAGAAAAATGGATCTTTATCTGCTTTCCATGGTCTCCTTCTCTGTTAATCTTAATGGTTCTTTAACTGGGAATTTTAAATCCTCTAGGAAACTAAGGCAAGGTGAACTTCTATCTTTGTGCTTTCTATCCTAGTAATGGAAGGCTTCACCTTGTTGCTAAAATGTAAAACTCATCAAGCTACCTACAAATATCATGTCAAGTGCCAGCCATTAAAATTTTCTTCACTTGACTTTGTGAATGACGTTTTCATCTTGTCAAAAACAAATGCGTAATCCATCAAGATCATCAAAGACACCCTTATAGAGTTCCAAGAACTTCCGAGCCTAAAGTCTAACCTACGGAAATCATAAATCATTGCCTCAACAACTACTCCCATAAGGTATTTGGGGGCTTCCTTAGTTAAGGGGAAGCTATCCTACAGAGACTGCACTCCTCTGTTTGACAAATTTAACAAAAAGATTATAAGCTGTGCTGCCAAAAACCTTTCTTGTGGGGCAAGGTTCAACTCATAAAGTTTTTTACCAATTGCAATATGCAGATGCCTTTTATTTTCTGCCATGAAAAGTAATTAAAGACATAGAAATAATCCTTCAGTCTTTTCTTTGGGGTGGTTCTGAGAAAGAAAAAAGTTAAATAAAGCTCAATATGTGGCTTAGATCTTCCTGACTTGATCTTGGTTATCTCTGCTTACCTTATCAAAATGATCTGGAATATATGTGAGAATAAAGAAAGTTTGTAGGTTAAATGGGTTAAAGTCGTCATCATCATCATCCGAACCCAGTATATCCCAACGACAGCAAAAGCTATCGTTAGGGTCTGGAGAGGGTAAGTGGTAGGCAGACAATACCTCTATCCCACAGGATAGAGAGTCTGCTTCCAGTGAGACCCCCGGCTCTACCTGCATAAATGACATGATAATAGAGCTATGTTGTGCTAGTGTGTTAGTGGGTAGATTCAAGAAATACAAAGAAAGACATTTCGATACTAAAATACACCGCACTTATATATATACACGTAATGTAAAACAACGGTATAACATACGCAACCAAGTGGAAAGTTACTCTAAAGCGTAGATAGTGTCTATGCCTCTCTATGTTCCTAAATATACTCTAAAGTGTCCCTATATATAACCTATACCTCGTTAACCTTAATCTTATGTCTCTATGAACTCATATCCTGGACCATGTACTCAGAGAGGTGCAAATCTAGTAAGTCGTGCCTTATCTGCTCATCCCAAGTCATTTTGAGTCTGCCTTTACTCCTATTTCCCTCTACAATGAGGTTTTCAATTGTTAAATGGGTTAAATGTATGTGTTAAATGGGTTAAATGAGGGTGATCATAAAAGTTAGGTTAATCTAGAAAATGACTAGCAATCAAATTGACTCTTGGATGTCGAAAACTCTCATCTGGATGAGAGACCACTTCACCCAGCATTTCAAAAGGATAATTAGGAATGGTACGACCACTTATTATCGGAAGAATCCTTGACATCCTTAGAATATCTTAAATAATGTGGTTCTTGAAACGAAAAAGAAGATAAATGTAAGGCATCAATAGTATCCCAAGTTCAGTAAGATAAACAATGAAGGTTATCTTATGGAAGAGGGTGGGATGAGCAGATTATTATTTTGCACAAAGTGTACAAAATCATCAAATCAATCACTGGCCCAGACCATTGGAAGTGGATCCCAGATGAAAAGTTCTCAAATTATTGCAGCCTCTGTCCTTTAAGTGGCAGACCCGTTGGTGGTACAAAAGTCTCTGGTATATACATTATCTTCCTAGGTTCGCAATCGTTCTTTGATTAACATATTAGAAGAGGATGTCTATGCAAGACAAAATTTTAAATTGAGATCTAATTTTGACTAACACTTGTACTATTTGTAATAGGAAAGCTGAAAAGTATGACATTCTCTTCTTCCAATGTCCATACTTTTTTGTAGTTTGAAGATCCATCTTGAAGCAAATAATGTGCAAGGTCAGCACAAAAATTTGTTAGGACATTATATATCGTCTAATTGAAGACTGCAGGAGTAACTTGTTTTCAAAACTCCAAAAAGACTTAATTTGGGCTATTTGCTACTACGTATGGGATTTAGAGAGAGATATCAAAGATGCGACTATGAAAGTACCAGCAAAGAGATCCTTCAAAACATCAGATATAGTGCCTCGTCTTGGAGAGACATTAAAAGGATCAAGAAAAAATGGGAGTTGGTCATTAATCTTTGTCTATCTATGAAAATTTGAGTGACTAGACTATCCATGGCTTTATGCAGCGGCAGCGCTTATAGTAACTCTTTAATCTGTTTTGTATCGTATTGGGGTTTTATATGGATATGCTTTTTCCTCCACCTTTTGTTGACGGCTGTGCCTCATAGGGATATCTTTTGTTGTGCAAATAGGCCATGGACCACGCTTCGTATAGCTTTCTCACTAATATTGAGAATGTGGAAGTTTTCAAGGTTAACATTAGATCTTGGATAGGTTTTTGTAGCCAACTATATTTTATTTCAGTAGCCTTTAAGTGGTAACTCCTTCTGTAAATTCACCGCTTTTGTTTATATATAAAAATTTAACTTACAAAAAAAAACATAAACTGAACCCTAAGCGACATATACACATCCTAAATTCTTTGCTCTCGTTTCTTGAGTTGTCAAAGCAACCCTTTAAGGTTGAATTCAAACATACTACATTTTATCATATTCTTGTTTTCTTTGAATCTATTTTTGCATACACTTGTGCCTCTTGTGTCAAATCTTGTTGCAGCATGAGAGCTTTCAAGCAAAAGAAGAAGAAGACCGTATTCAAGGAATTGGGAAACGATGTTCACATATAGCTTGGTTTTGATTTGGTTAATCGATTAGAACACTTAAAAACAAACTAAGATATAAAAAGCTTTGAATGGTGATATTATTTAAGGGCCGCTAAAAGCCGATTATTGAGTGAATCAATACACGTGTGGTAAGGCATAAAATAAAGACGTAATCCTTTCTTCGATCATTGTGTAAGTCTTTTCTTCTTTGTTTGAATATTCGATTTTAGATGTCAAAGTGTTGACTAATTTTGTCTAATTGAATCAAATCAGAGCACCTCCGATGGCTCAAAATAAAACAGGTCGAGGAACAGCTTCTCATCAAGCCTATGGTAATGATAATGTAACAATACTATTTGGGGAGTTCTGTTTCAAAAAAAACATTGAGCAGCTGGGTGGGTAAGTCATTGGCGTCATAAACTACCCAGGTATCAACTTTTGCTTCAAGAACATCTAGTAGTAGAATATTACAATGAGATGTTAGATGCTCTATATGATACTTATTTCTGGCAATATGAGGAACTAATGATGTTAAGATTTGTGCATGTATTAAACAAGAATATTGCTGATCAAATGCACAAAGTAAGAATTAAGAACCTTGCTTCCATGTATTATTTTGAAAGCCTTTATAAAATAAAGTTGACACGTGATAAAAAGAAAGAAATACAAGAATTCCAATGTCAAATACAGGAAGTTAAGAAACAAATGATTGCTTTGTACCTTTACATAAATAATGTTCTGCATGGTATACATGAAATTCCAAGTGATTCATCTATTACTAATCATGATTTGTGCACTAATACAACTTATGTGCATGAGATTGGACCTAAAATGGAAAAAAAAAGTTGAAGATGAGTTACATAAAACTCTTGTGCATGAAGCTACTAATTTATCTGAGGTAATTGAGAGTTTGCATGAGCATGAAACTAAAATTGGGCCAAAAAATCTATAGTTGTAAATGTAGATGAAAGACAAGTGACAAAAAACATATTTAAAATTTTATTCTCTAATGTATTGCAATCTTTATTTGTCTATGGCTTCCATTATTTTTAGTTGAGGTTCAAAAAGAAGTGCTAAATAACAAAGATACATCATCAACAATATGTATTCTTTTGTTGTGTGGATTGTTGTTAAAGGTTGTGGGGGTCAACTCAAATTCTTTTCAAAAGATTTGATTTGTATACGTGTGTGTCTAAACATTCGCATGGTGCTTGAGTTCTTTTGGGTTGTCTATGTTCTTGATATAGAAGCATAGATATGCATGTACAAAAACAGAGTGATGGACTAGTTGTTGAAATATATGTTGGTATTCAATGTTTCTTATGCTCTTAAGCACGTCTTCAAAGAGGAAGTTTTTCTGGAGTTGAATTTTTTTCCGAATGCAAATAGTTTAGTGGTCATTGGTCTGGCATGGAAATATAGAGTACAAATGCTAAATTTGAATATTCTAACAGTTCTTATGTTTCTTGTTGTGTGACTAGTAAACTTTTGGTGCATGTTCTGATGCTTCTAAAATATGTTAAAAAGAAGCAACACAAAATCATGAAAAACTTGGAGATGAAAAGAAATCATTACTTGGAGTTTAAGTTTCTTTCAACCTTACTAGTCATATTCGTTACCATATTCATATTTGTTTTTGGTCTGGTTGGAAATAAACTAGCTCTGTTTAAGTTCCTTAGCTTTGTGATTTCTTTTTATGTTCTAAGCATATTCGTGGCTAAACACTCTCTTTTTAGTGCAAATTTAGATTTGAAGATGAATTCTTTTGAAGGAGGAATGGGGCACCATCAAGAAGCCTAACAAGAGTGTGGAAGAAGGACGAGCCAGATTAAAATTTGTCCGCATGCTTTTGGAGCTTTTAAGTTGTGATTAGACCTTTTGTAGCCACGTAGGCTGACAGACATACAGTTTTTTCCAACCGATATTATGCTGTTTTTCTAATTATTTTAGATATATTTTATTAGGATAATTAGATCGAAAAGTCCTTGTCTTGTTGGATAAGTTTTGAGAGTTTTCTGTGTAGCGCCTTGCCTAGAACTAGGGTCTCGGCATGGTGAACCTGCCGTACTCTGCTACGAGAAGTACAAGGCGTCAATAACACTATGTGCATTTCGGCATATACATGTATCGAATAGCAGAAGCATCATAAAATAGACAGAATAAAAAAACATAAGCGACATGCATACATCATCAGCTATCTCCAGGTACAATGTCATCAGTACATCAGGATATAAATACATGTCTGAAATAACAAAATACAAAAGCTGGATCAGCTGGGCCCATTAGACTGCTGAGGAATAACCTACTCTCTTAGTTCATCGTCTATGTAGTGCAAGTCCTGAGGCTCTGGAAGATGATAAAAATGTAGAGTGAGCGATAATGAATTGCTCAGCAAGTCTTTCCGTCTAGGTTCGTCAAGTGGATCATGCATAGGAGACGGAATGATAAAATAAATACAGTGAAGTAAAAAACGTAACACGTCTCCATTTGCGATAAGAAACTGACAAATAAAGTAAATCACAATGCAATTAACTAAGCAGATAAGTACATAAGGAAATGAATCTTAACTTGCGTTATGAGAACTTAAGTATCAATTGTTTCCTTATCATCGTATCCATCATAAACCATTCTAACTCTCAACCTAGTTCCTTAGGCCCATCTACCCAACGTACAAGGTGTATAGGATATGCAAGTGATGATGGGTCCAATGCTCATGAACTATGTAAATGTATGAGGCATTATACAACGTTCGAAACATGTCATATTCGTATCATTTTGTAACATTCATAAACGTGGCATATCATAAGTTGGCTATTGCATTTTTAGTATCGTAAGAACGGTACTCACCACATACCGAGTGATCCCCCGTTAGTCTTATGTACCTCATATAAATCTCGATGGTTCAACCACGGTGTTACATCATGCGTACAAATATCTAACGGTGACGTGTTATGACAGTGATACCGGGTCTCGAACATGGTGTTACTCTCGACCATAACGTAACTATTCCCCTGACATCCTCCGCCAGGACCCGATGCCACACCGATGCACGATAAACTTAACATAACATCGTAGATATATCATGAAGGGGGAAATCTCTTGTACCGGACAAGGTGTTACACTCGGCCAAAAGCATAAACATATGTAAGTCGCATAGAATCATTCGTCTCATGTTACGGTTCATTATACGTAAAATCCTTTTAAAACCTTTCGTGACATAAAACATGTCGTAAAATCGTATCGTACGATAAAACCTTTCGTTTTAAACACTTGTTTTTTTCACATGCATGCATGGATGCTCAGTATTGTGCTGGTTTCATACCCTTAATCATCTTAGCACTTATGTCTAATGTTTGGCTCATTTTTCATATCCTAATTTGAGTGAAATACACGTTTTACCCTCCTTTTGATGCCCTCGGTTAGCCCTCCAAACTAGCCCACTTTTGTGCTGTTAATTTTAAGTGCTTTGTCTTAAATTGTCCAATACCTATTCTATTGTAGGGCCTTTCCCAAAACAGACCGTTTTCCATGTCCTTGAAATTGAGAAATTACTATTATGTCCTTCTAGGGCCAAAATAACCAAAACAGCCCCAAGTTTAGTTTTTCACTTCTTTAAATTTACTTGATTGCTCATCCTTTCATTTGCCATATATATATAATATACATTATACATATCTTTACATATATGTACTCAAATAAATATTCAATATCACCATAGCATCAAATTTGGCCCCTTGGCCGAAAGTATAACCACACACATACACATGATTTTCAAGTTGTTCATGTTAACATATAAAAATTCATGCATGATACCTACCATCACAATCGTGATCATAAGGTTCATGATCATGGTGATGATCATGATACAAGTCACATGCAAATACATAAGAGAGTGAAACCCATGAAAATACACATCCTTAGTCTATGATCATCAAGATTACACATCAAAATGATGGTGATGAATCATGCCTAATGATGGAGGTCAAAATAGCCCCACCTTTGGATGGAAACACATGAAAATGAGGTAATGATCATCAAAGAAACCATCTTGTACGGCCATGCATTGTAGTATAAATTATGATGCACCATAATCATGCTAAATCATGTCCATTAACATGCAAACACACTAAAAATCATATTGAATCAAAGATGTGATGATCACCATAAATACATTTATGAAGATGAATCAAAATGAGGTACTTAGTACACTTTTTCAAGAAATTGTATTAAGCTATCAACACTTTCCATGAAAATAGAGCATGCATGCCTAATCCCTATTTCATATGACATGCATGAACATATAAGAGCTGAATATACCATAACCTTACCATGCATGACACATTTATGCACCATCTTAGCCATATGCATATATACGTTCTAGTACTACACATAGGACTTCATAGAATTAGCATGCATGCACACTTTCTTCATATTTGTAGTGAAAACACCATTTGAACATATGCATGCATGATCCAAGATTATAGATGAACATAGATGTATTAAGTTGTAAAATGTTTTGATGATGAAAAGATGTTGTAAATAAGTTAAATTAATGTTTGAGACTTGATGCAAGATGAGAAAATCACATTATGTCCAAGATGGTTGAGATTGGAACTTACTGTTCAACATCGATCTCTCAAGCTGGGGACATCGATCGATCGATGTCACTTCAGCCTCTAACATCGATCGATCGATGTCAGTCAGAGAGCATCGAACTCTCAACCAAAGGACATCGATCGATCGATGTCACTTCAGCCCCTGACATCGATCGATCGATGTCAGGCAGTGTCAAAAACTGCATTGTTCTGGAGGACATCGATCTCTCCCCCAGGCACTTCGATCGATTGATGTCCCCCAGATTTCAAATTTTCTAAACGTTGGAACAAAATCCAAGGGAGATTTATGATGTTTTCCCTTTCCAATCTTGCTAAAATTTCTTGTGGACTTTAACCCAACCTATTACATGTTTCCTTGACTATTGTATACATGTCTAAGATTCTCTATGGTGGCTATCCAAGATCAAATCACTCTATAGGGTGGCTAGAGACTATTTGGGCATTATCTTGACATTTTTGAAGATGAAGACTTGGTGGAGAGCCTCAAAAACATGGTGAACTTCATCTATAAATAGAGGAGGCTTGGATGAGGCAAATACACACTTTCAACATCGTCTAGCTTCATCTTCCATTGTTGTATAATTCTCTCATATTTGTAAATTTGCTTAAAGCTTGTTTAGCTTTTCTTTGTCCTTCATTGTTGTATATTGAGAGAAAATGATTCAAGCACAAGAGGAACCATAAACATTTGATCTCTTGCTTGTGCTTAGACTTGTGAGAAAGTGTGAACCTTACCATATTCCTTCAACCCACTGTGAGAAGTTCCTGAGGGAAGTTTTGTTGAAGTTGTGAGGAAGCAAGAAGGTGTTCTTGCTAAGAGCTGTAGTTGCTGTAGTTGCACAAGTGTGTTTTGTGCAAGAAGTTGCTGTTGTTGTTGCTTACACTAAGGTGTTAGTGTAAGTATTGCTGTGGTTGTTCTTATTGTTCATAATAAGAAGAGTAGTTATTGAAAATCCACTTTGGCAACAAAGTGGTAGTGGAGTAGAATCATTTACGATTCGAACCACTCTATATCCGATGTACTCATTCACTACTTCTCATCTCCCATTCTTGCTCTGATTTTTGAATATCTTTTGAGTTGAGCCAAACGAAAAAATTCCGCAAAAGAGCCAAACACTCTATTCACCCCCCCCTCTAGAGTGTATTTCGGACCTAACAATTGGTATCAGAGCCTAACCTTGATTGCTTGGCCTATCTTTGCAAGTAGCAAGGTTAAAGATCATGGTAATGACAACCTCAACCTCAACCTCTTCATCTCACACTTCATCTCCTAAGCCTACTGCACTATTTTCTGGATCAAACACTAAAGCACCTATGTTTGATGCCCAAAATTATTCTTTGTGGAAATTTCGAATGATCAATCACTTGAAAGACTGTGGATTTGATATATGGAGAGCCGTTGTCAAAGGAATTGAAGTTCCTATGATTACCAACTCAAAAGGAGAATCAATATTCAAAGATGAGGATAACTACACCGATGAAGAAAAGATAAGATTTGCCATTAATGGCAAAGCATTTGATATTCTCTCAAGTGCTCTCACCACCACCGAGCTCATAAGACTTCAAGGTCTTGAAACAGCCCATGAGGCATGGAAAAGGCTTGAAATGATACATGAAGGAACTGAGCAACTAAGAATGACCAAACGACTTATGCTCATGAAGGAGTATCAGATGTTCGGAATGAAAAGCGGTGAGAAGATTGAGGAGACAATCGATCGATTCACACGAATAGTGAATCAACTCTCCATGGTGGACAAGAAAATCTCAAATGAAGACCTTGTCTCAAAACTCCTCAACTCTTTGCCAAGAGAATGGACACCCAAAGTCACCACCATCACCGAATCAAAGAATCTCAAGACTCTTACCCTTGATGAGCTATCCGGTAATCTTCTTACTCATGAAATTCTTATTGATGAACAAAATAGGATGAACCGTATCAAGCCCACACAAACATCACACAAATGATTGGTAGTAGAGTCCGATGAATCGGATGAGGAAGTTGCCCTTCTAGTAAGAAAATTTAGAAGAATGGCAACTAGAAACAAAGCTCAAGCAAGAAAGTTTTTCAAAAGACCATCTAAAGAAAAGGAAGCAAGTGAAAATTGCTATAGATGTGGTTGACCCGGTCATTTCATTGCCGATTGTCAAGTAAAAGAGCCGCAAAAGAAAGAGAAGAAGGTCTTTCCTCAAAAGAAGAAAGCCCTCAATGCGGAAGTAACCACGTGGGATGATCTCCTTTCGGAATCGGAAGGAGAAGAGAGTGAAGATCAAGGTGTTGGACTTGTTGCAATAGTTGACAATCCAAAGATTCAACATACTTGTCTCATGGCAATTGAAGATGATCTTGAGGTAAATTCTAATTCTTCAAATTTGCATGATGAAATAGGAGATTTGCAAGATGATTTTGAAAAATTGAATTTAAAGTATAAGCATTTGAAGAAAGAGTTCAAGAAATGTATCTTAGAAAATAAGAGCTTGCATGACAAGAATATTTTGATGTTTCAAGAGCATGACATCATACTCACCATGCATAAAACCGTAGCTCTTGAAAATGTAGAAATTAGAAAAGAATGTGAGAAACTAAAGTTAGACTTACAAAGATTAACAAATGGTAAAAACAATTTAAACATACTACTTGGAAATCAAAGAATTGGAAATGATAAATCCGGTTTAGGATTTAATTCATCATCTTCTTCTATTAAACCTAAGTCCTTAAAGAAAAAGGCAAATAATAGAAAAACACAACGAAATTTATCACCCTCTAAACCAAAGCATGTACCCACTTGTTTTCATTGCAACAAACTAGAACATGTGAAGAAAGCATGTAGAGCTAGATTTGGAAGCACATATGTTTGGAAGCCTAAGGGTCGACAAACTAACCTTAAAGGACCCAACCATCAAAGGGTACCAATGCATACATCTTTTTGTTTTGTAGGCTCTCAAGATAAATGGAGTAGCCAAAGAAGAAGGAACCAAATGGCTTATGTACAGCGGATGTTCAATGCACATGATCGGAGACAAAACGTTGTTCACCAAGCTCAAGCTCCAAGATGGTGGAACGGTGCATTTTGGCAATGGGAAAGCCAAAATCCTTGGACATGGAGAAATTGGTAACTCTTCTTTTACTATTAATAATGTATTATATGTAGAAGGGCTTAAGTATAATTTGATAAGTGTTAGCCAACTATGTGATGCTAATTTTCAAATTGAATTTGTGAAAAGAAAATGTGTTGTGAAAAAGAACGATAAGATTGTTTTTGAGGCTATACGTAAAAATGATGTTTATAAATTTAGCACACATGATTTGATATCACAAAATGTTTCTTGCCTAGTTGCCAAAAATGATTTGACTCAACTATGGCATAGACGACTTGGACATATTAGTTTTAAAAATTTCAAAGATATTTGCAAAAATGAAAAAGTCCAAGGTCTTCCAAAATTAAATTTTGAAAACTATGTCTTATGTGACACTTGTCAAAAGGCAAAACTTGTTAAAACAAGTTTCAAGCCCAAAAGTGAAATCTCCACCACCAAACCTCTACAATTGCTACATATGGATTTGTATGGAGATATTGGTACGGCAAGTCTAAGTGGAAAACATTACACCTTTGTGGTGGTAGATGACTTCTCTAGGTACACTTGGGTAATGTTCTTAGCTAAAAAGAATGATGCATGCCAAGAATTTATAAAGCTTTGTAAGAGATTAGAAAATCAAAGAGAGGACACAATTAAGGAAATTAGAAGTGATAGAGGTGGTGAGTTTGATGGAGAATTTCATGAATTTTGTGTATCCAAAGGGTATGGACATAATTTCTCAGCTCCAAGAACTCCTCAACAAAATGGTGTTGCGGAAAGGAAGAATAGAACACTTCAAAAAATGAGTAGAGCCATGCTAAACGAATTTGAGCTACCCAAATATTTTTGGGCTGAAGCGGTAAATACCGCTTGTCATGTGATCAATAGAGTTTATTTGAGACCATTTCTCAAAAAGACTCCTTATGAGCTTTGGAAAGGTAGAGTACCAAATATTGGTTATTTCAAGGTATTTGGTTGTAAGTGCTTTATACTTAACACCAAAGATAACTTGGATAAACTCGACTTCAAAGCGGATGAAGGAATCTTTATGGGTTATGCTCAAAATAGCAAGGCATTTAGAGTATATAATAAAAGAAGCATGAAAGTTGAAGAATCAATTCATGTCAAATTTAGTGAACTCAATGAGGATAAATCAAACATTAATGATGATGATGATGATGAAATAATTGAAGTAAGCCATATAGAGAAATTTGAGAATCCAAAAGGTAATATTGTTATTGACCTTAGGATTGATCCCCTTAAACCTAAGGTTGAAGATGAAGAAGTAGGAGGAGATACCTCAAATTTACCGGATTCATATAAGTATAGGAAAGATCACCCTAAAGAATTGATATTAGGTGAAACTAGCCAAGGCATAATGACTAGGAGAAAATTCAATGAAAATGCTTTCATTTCACAAGTTGAACCTAAAAATATAAAGGAGGCAATAAATGATGAAGATTGGGTATTAGCTATGCAAGAAGAATTAAATCAATTTGAAAGAAGTGATGTTTGGGAATTAGTTGCTAAACCAAGTGATCATCCCGTAATTGGCACTAAATGGGTATTTAGAAACAAAATGGATGATAAAGGAAACATCACTAGAAACAAAGCTAGGTTAGTAGCCCAAGGATATAGGCAAGAGGAAGGCATAGACTATGATGAGACCTTTGCCTCCGTAGCTAGGTTAGAAGCTATTAGGATGCTATTAGCATATGCATGCTATAAGGATTTCAAACTATATCAAATTGATGTGAAATCCGCATTCTTGAATGGAATAATTCAAGAAGAGGTCTATGTAGCTCAACCACCGGGGTTTGAAAATCATGATTATCCAAATCATGTTTTTAAACTCAAAAAGGCCCTTTATGGACTTAAACAAGCTCCTAGGGCTTGGTATGATAGGTTAAGTAACTTCCTACTTGAAAATGAGTTTTCAAGAGGAAAAGTCGACACTACTCTTTTTATTAAAGAACAAGGAAACCATCAATTGCTTGTTCAAATTTATGTGGATGATATCATATTTGGTGCTACTAATGATTCTCTTTGTGAGCATTTTGCAAAATTGATGGAAGGAGAATTTGAAATGAGCATGATGGGTGAACTCAACTACTTTCTTGGTCTTCAAATCAAGCAAACTCAAGATGGAGTATATATATCTCAAACAAAGTATACTAAGGATTTGCTCAAGAAGTACAAATTTGAGGATGAAAGAAGTGTGAGCACTCCGATGAGCACAAGTACAAAGCTTGACAAAGACGAAAAAGGAAAGCCGATTGAGGTAACCAAATATAAGGGTATGATTGGTAGTTTACTCTATTTAACCGCTAGTAGGCCGGATATTTTGCATGCTGTGTGCTTATGTGCTAAATTTCAAAGTAGGCCTAAGGAATCACATTTAGTTGCTATTAAACGTATCTTTAGGTATTTGAAAGGAACCTTGAACTGTGGATTGTTTTATCCCAAAAATTGATGTTTTGATTTAAGAGGGTATAGTGACTCCGACTATGTCGGAAATCTTGTTGATAGGAAAAGCACCTCCGGGACGTGTCAATTCCTTGGAGATTGCTTGGTTTCTTGGTTCTCCAAGAAACAAAATAGTGTGTCACTTTCAATGGCGGAATCTGAATATGTATCGGCCGCTTCGTGTTGTGCACAACTACTTTGGATGATCAACACCTTGAACGATTACAATGTTAGGTTTGATAAAGTTCCCATCCTATGTGACAACACATCAGCCATAAGTATAGCACAAAACCCGGTTCATCATAGTAGGACAAAACACATTGAGGTAAGGCATCACTTCATAAGAGATTGCATCCAAAAGGGATTGGTATGCATTGAATTTGTTCCAACAAATGACCAACTAGCAGATATTTTTGTTAAATCCCTTCCAACTGAGACATTCGAATCAATTAGAACAAGATTAGGAATGATAAACAATGGTTAAAGGGTTAAAAATGTCAAAAATACAGATTTCTGCATACATCGATCGATCTATGTAGAAGTCTCAGAGACTGATGTCTCTTAAGACATCGATCGATCGATGTTTAGGACATCGATCGATCGAAGTCCCAGACATCGATCGATCGATGTCAGCGGGACAGGGTTTATAAAAACTACGAAAACCCTCATTTCTTCATTTATAACATCGAACCCTAAAGCCTCCTACTGCGAAATACCAAAACTTCTAACACAAATCTCAAATTTCTTCTCTCAAGTTCAATCTTTTCGTTAGCCCTACCCTAATCCACATCTATTTTCAATTTCCAAGCGACCCATCCAACATTTTCGTGCACTAATCCTCTCAAATGGCACCAAGAACCAAAAATCATCCAAAAAGGCAAAAAACTTCACAACAAGGAATTCCAACGGGTTCTAGAACAGCAGGACTGAGGAAGCAACCAGAGCCATCCCAGGAAAACTTGCTACGTGAGGTTAGAGAAACACTTATGATTAAGAATTTCCCTTGGCTCAAAACTGGAGAAATTGAGAACGCGCTTGCTGCACCCCTAGGCTCAGGTTTATTCACTCATATCTCTCTTAGAGCTCAATTATTATTTGAAGAATGGGAAAGTAGCAAGAGGTCTACTATTCCATTGAAACTACTCAAAATTGAGGACATTTTGAGCAATGAGGAATTAAAACCAATCATTGATTGATTGTATGCTCAAAAATGGATGTTTATTTGGGATTCTTCTGAGATGGGCACTATGTCGACTCGTTATACTCGAATGTTTTATGCAAATCTTTGGATTAACTATCTCAATGGAAAGTCGTTCTCTCTAAATTTAGTTATTGATGGTCAAGTCGTTTCATTTCATACCAAACAGATTAATGAAATTCTTGGTGCACCTGATGAGGGAGTCCAAGATTTCGATCCTTGGAAGTGGGATTATTACAAGTACCAAGTAACCGAGAACGAAGTAAAAACCTTTCTTGGATTCCACCCCACAAAAAACACAAATGATATGCCTTTAGTTTATCGAGTTTTGCTTGCCATCGTTACATTCTGTGTAAATGGAAAATCGGCCAAACTTCCAAGCAACCTAGACTTTTATATTACCTACCGCATAGCCATGAAGGAACAAGTAAACTTTGGGGAAGTTTTCTTTGAAAATGTGTTGGAGGCAGTTACCAAGAAATCAAAATCACTTCCTTACAGTAATCTGATATATAGATTGTTGAGAAAGGCCGACATAGTGCTGGATGACGAGTATGAAGAGTCCATTACCAATAAGGATTATTACACAAAGTGTAACATCCAACAAATTCTTAAGTCAAGAAAGGAAGCGCAACGGCGGGGTGATACTCATGACCTTGAGGAAGATGAAGCTGAGAATGAGCCGGTATTACCAACACACCCTACTGAGCCAACCGTTGAACCCCAACCTAATCCTCAAAGTCCTACCTCCCGAAAGGACAAAGGAAAAACGCCTATGACAGAAGGAAGTAGGTCTGATGAAGAGTTCGATGTTAAAACTGAAATTAACGAAATCCAATTCACACTTGGTCAATGGGGAGAAGATCTAACCAAAGAAGCTGTATGCATTGATGAGCTTGAGAAAGAGAATACAAGTCTCAAGAAGCACGTTTCAACCATCGAGACGAAATATAATAAACTCAAGAACAAACTTAAGGCGTGCCTTCCTGGATTAGCATTTTCCTATGATGAAGAATAGTTTTCTCTATGTTTGACTTAGAGTTTGAGTTTACTTATGTATCTCAAAACTTGATATCTCATTGTTGATATTCTACTTATTCATGTTATTGTTTGATGCTTTCAAAAAGGGGGAGAAGTAGTTGGTAATTGTTTTGTTGTTGGCATGATGGTTTAGTAGTAATTGGTAGTTGGTAATTGTTTTGTTGTTGGCATGATGGTTTAGTAGTAATTGGTAAGTGTTTTGTTGGCATAATGGCATAATTGGCATGTTTGAGCATGTTTTGGCATATAGCATGATTGGGCATGAGCATGTGGATGTTATGTTTTGGCATAGTTGGTTGGACATGTTGGCATGGTATAGTCTGGTTAAGCAGGGGTATCTTAATGACTCATCTTGATATGATATTGGTGTTTTTGTATCACATAGCTTACCTTGAGAAGTTGAATGTGGTATAGCATGACATGAAGTTTCTTGATATGCCTTACATATTGAAATGATGAAAATGTGAAACTTGATGCATAAATTGAGGGGGAGCATTTTGGTATTGATATCACATTTTGGGTAGATTGCATGTTGAAATGAAATTTTTGATGTGTTCATATGATGAGGGAGCATGAACTAAGGGGGAGTTGTAAAATATCAAGTTTAGTTGAAAAAGTATCATGTAAACACATCTTTTGAATCATGGTTTTGAAATCATCAAAAAGGGGGAGATTGTTAAGTTGTAAAATGTTTTGATGATGAAAAGATGTTGTAAATAAGTTAAATTAATGTTTGAGACTTGATGCAAGATGAGAAAATCACATTATGTCCAAGATGGTTGAGATTGGAACTCATTGTTCAACATCGATCTCTCAAGCTGGGAACATCGATCGATCGATGTCACTTCAGCCTCTGACATCGATCGATCGATGTCAGTCAGAGAGCATCGAACTCTCAACCAAAGGACATCGATCGATCGATGTCACTGATATCGATCGATCTCTAAACCAAGTGACATCGATCGATCGATGTTACTTCAGCCCCTAACATTGATCGATCGATGTCAGTTAGTGTCAAAAACCGCAATGTTCTGGAGGACATCGATCTCTCCCCCAGGCACTTCGATCGATCGATGTCCCCCAGATTTCAAATTTTCTGAACGTTGGAACAAAATCCAAGGGAGATTTATGATGTTTTCTCTTTCCAATCTTGCTAAAATTTCTTGTGGACTTTAACCCAACCTATTACATGTTTCCTTGACTATTGTATACATGTCTAAGATTCTCTAGGGTGGCTATCCAAGATCAAATCACTCCATAGGGTGGCTAGAGACTATTTGGGCATTATCTTGATATTTTTGAAGATGAAGACTTGGTGGAGAGCCTCAAAACGTGGTGGACTTCATCTATAAATACAGGAGGCTTGGATGACGCAAATACACACTTTCAACATCATCTAGCTTCATCTTCCATTGTTGTATAGTTCTCTCATACTTGTAAATTTGCTTAAAGCTTGTTTAGCTTTTCTTTGTCCTTCATTGTTGTATATTGAGAGAAAGTGAGTCAAGCACAAGAGGAACCATAAACATTTGATCTCTTGCTTGTGCTTAAACTTGTGAGAAAGTGTGAACCTTACCATATTCCTTCAACCCACTGTGAGAAGTTCTTGAGGGAAATTTTGTTGAAGTTGTGAGGAAGCAAGAAGGTGTTCTTGCTAAGAGCTGTAGTTGCTGTAGTTGCACAAGTGTGTTTTGTGCAAGAAGTTGTTGTTGTTGTTGCTTACACTAAGGTGTTAGTGTAAGTATTGATGTGGTTGTTCTTATTGTTCATAATAAGAAGAGTAGTTGTTGAAAATCCATTTTGGCAACAAAGTGGTAGTGGAGTAGAATCATTTACGATTCGAACCACTCTATATCCGGTGTACTCATTCACTACTCATCTCCCATTCTTGCTCTGATTTTTGAATATCTTTTGAGTTGAGCCAAACGAGAAAATTCCGCAAAAGAGCCAAACACTCTATTCACCCCCCCTCTAGAGTGTATTTCGGACCTAACAAGATGAACATAGATGATTCATTTTTGAACATGCATGATGAAGCTAAGAAGAATACTTGTCTTTTCTTTGATTCTTACACTTAACAAGGAAAAGGTTTCTTCTTTTCCTAGTCTTAGGTACCACACGGCCAACATAGCTAAAATGGAGGAAACATTTGGTCATTTTGAGGAAGAAGACATTAGGAAGGTTCAAAAATTCAATCTTAAGAAGACTCACCTTTGGAACTCCTTGAAGATTCCTATTTTTCTAAGTTTTGAAAACTCCTTCCCCTTGCTTGTTGAAATCCATGGTTTGGAGCCTAAGGAGGAAGAAGATTTGAATCTTTTTGAATAATGGATAAAGAAAGGTGTTTAGGAAGAAGGATAAGAAGCTTACCTTGGTGATTCTTGGGTTTGGAGGCTTGAGACTTTACTTGAAAATGGAAGAAATTCTTCTTCCTTTTTGGCTTGATAGACCTCGGATGAAGGAAAGAATATGTGAGGGAAGAGAGTTTGGCTAGAGAGAGAGGTGGAATGGAGAGAATTTTCTAGAGAGAGGGGGTTGAAATCTTGAGTAGAATGTAAAAATGAGGATGAAGTGTTTAAGAAAGGCCTTTATGCGTTGGTTGCAAGGATTGGCCGAGATGTTGAGGTTGTAGTGTTGGTGGAGGTTTCATCATTAGGTTGTATGGATAGTGGAGGGGAAAATGTCATACAAGGTATTTGGTTGGAGGGGATTTAAAATGTATAAGAGTGACAAGATGGGTTGGAGTTATATTTGTAAGACAAGTTGTCTTACATGTGAGGGTGGGCGGTCCATGGTGGATAGGGGATGTGAGTGGGTATTTTGGAGGAATTCTGAGGATTAGTGGAGAGAAAGTAAGTATAATTTATCCACTTATGGTTTTTCCAACTTTTATAAGAATATTAGTGGAAGACTAACAAAAATATATTTTCCCACCTACATATGTTTAGGGCACGGTTGGGTATCTTTTTTGGGGCTAAAATTGGATAAAAGTTTTCCCACTTCATTTTCCTATATGCAACTTACCATTTCCATTTATTTAATATGAAAGGAGTTTATATCTTACTTGTATTCTTATATATCAAATTTACCAAAATTATTTGTCACCTAGGATTTCTTTATTCATCTTACTGTGTGATCAAAAATTATTACCTACACTGCTTAACGTGACACAACGATTCGATCAGTTTAACCCGATACGCCTATTTGAGAACTATAATTTCCTTTGTTCTCTTTTCCAACCAGCCCGGGGGTGCAGGTCGTAATATTCTATAGATTAGTTTTTTCCCCGACTAAATTAGGATCTATTCTTTGAGAAAAAAGGTTTGAGTGATTTACAAATGCATGATTTAAATGCTACGTGCTTACGAAATGCATGAATGAATTATTACTTAACAGGTTTATATGATAAACATGATTATATATATTGTTGACGTACTAACAATCCATGAAACGTTAAAGCTTACAACATAT
This sequence comes from Eustoma russellianum, assembly GCA_036186865.1. NCBI lineage: Eukaryota > Viridiplantae > Streptophyta > Magnoliopsida > Gentianales > Gentianaceae > Eustoma > Eustoma russellianum. The sequence continues at coordinate 15,432,052 of AP025072.1, read as the reverse complement.
GGCAAACATTTGTTGTCTTTGTACTATTTTCAGGTGCCACAATTAATGAACTAAACTAGTTCATTAAGTGGAGTGCATAAGTTAATGAACTAACTAGTTCATTAAATGAAGACATATTTGGTGAAAGCTATATGGCAACAAATTTGAGAATGGAAAGTCTTCTCCCTATTCCAATTACACGCCTAATATATATATATATATATATATATATATATATATATATATATATATATATGTATATCCATATTTTTTAAAAAGACACAATACACATATATTCCGACGTACCACTAACACGTCACATATATTATAAACGTACGTCGAAGTCACACCACTACATATACCTCATATTTATGAGTATATTCAGGTCTTATATCATATGATATGAGTCATGGTGATGTCAAAATTATAACTACATGTTACAAGGTCATAAACCAAAAATTGTCGTATCGGATGACTACTGAAACTTCACCGACATGTCACGTACTTTCGATATAAAGATGTCCAGCCCATATAATTCAAACATGCTTAGAATTTCGTGGCTCACATCTTACAAACATCCACTAAGTCATACCATGTTGGCACACACAAATGACCCACAATTTAGGCTAGATTTGTGTAGAATTCAAATTCAATCTTATCTTCTACACATGTGACATTTTTCTTTGGCCATTAGAGCTGAATATACACTTCATTTTATGTATATTATGTGTGACATAATATCTATTACATGTGTAAGAATTTTGAAATTAATCGGAGAAAAATCGCGTAATCGACAAAACTCGAAAATTTGGTTTTCTAAACATACACACATGGAACGTTTTTGGCATAGATGTAACATGTATCTAGATAATTTTAACACATTCAAGACATGTTAAAGTGTTCTAGAAAATTCAAAATAGGTCTTATTATTATTTACCATTTATGTGTAAATATTGTGCATTATTTGACAAAGCTTGCCAAAATAAAATTTCAGCATATGTGCAGCTCATCATACATGCCTACTATGTCTTTGTTGGAGCCAAGGTGGAGCTTAGTTAGAGGATATGCCACATAAGATTGATGACATTGAAGAGAACACCACACAAGGAAAGAATTCAAAAGAGACACATGCTGAAAATTTCAGCACATGCTACTATAGTGGGCGATTTTTTCCCCTTGAATTGCCTTCAATTGTCTTCCAAAATTGAAGAGGGATTAATGTGTGATTGTATGGTAATGATTTGACTAGAATTTGAGCACATGTTTTTAGTTTTTTTTTAGAATTTACAGCTCATTACAAGGATGCCAAGGTGGACCAATCAACAAGTGACAATCAAGAAAGGTTAAGTCATCATTCCAATCAATTGCACCAAGTAAGCAAGATTGTGTCATATCATACACAAGGAAATCTTCCTAGGACATTAAACAAAATTCTCAAGGAAGGGAGAAAGCCCTAGGAGAGTGCAAAACAAGGAAAAAGCTGCAATTCATATTCTCTCAAGTGCAAAAAGCTAAACTACTCTCTTCTTCTTCCTTTCTTTATTCTTCTTCTTAGTCTCAAGCCTATTATTCATATATTCTACACATTATATAGGCTTTGATTATACCCCGCATACTCGTCCATTATTTATAAAAGGTTTATCAATTTGTGATCAAACTTTCATTCGATCGGTGGTGGTGTCCGTGATTGATTTGCTTAATTTTTTTGGTTGTAAAACGATAGAGTTAGTGTTTAACTCTAGTCACCCTTATGGTAAGGTGTTTGTTGTGTTTAGTGATAACAGAGGAAGGTGTCCTCGAAGACTGGAGTAGGTTGTATTAACCGAACCGATATAAAATTCTTGGTGTTCTTACATTTCAGCACTTGACTTTCAGTTTCCAATTTTCTGCATCGATTTCATTACAACGGTAAAAATAGAAAACGATTTTCAAAAGTCATAAATTTCTCAGAAACATATCCAAACATCATAGCTTTTGTTTGGCTCAAGTTTCACCTCATTTGATAAGTATAAGTCAATCAAACGTTAATAGATCTGAGACTAGTGCAATCTGATTTTCAGATCTGCAAACGTTGATAACATCCACGTGGTTGACATACTTGCCAAAGGAATTTTAAAAACTGTTTCAAAACATTAAAGTACATATCCCAAGGGTCATATAATAAAATTTTCAGATCATTTGGAGTTTTAAATTAATAGCAATAAATTTTTCATTTTGAGGAACAGTTTCTGGCAGATTTACACAATCTGAGTAAAAACATTTTCTCAAGGCCTTATACGTTAAATTTTAATCTGAAATTTGTATGACATATACATAACATCTGAAAGTACTTTGTCACCAAATTTCACGATTTCTGGATGTGTATAACCTGATCATCTAGTTGATCAAAAACCGGGTCTGAAAATAGAATCTGTTTTTTGGAGTGGTAATTGGTAACAAAAAGTTTTAAAAACCAATTTTTCCCCACTCACTATTCAACGCCCCCTTCTAGTGGTGCTATACAGGTCTTACAGGTGGTATCAGAGTACAGGCGCACTCACTACAAGAAGATCCAACGATCTTTGTGAGATGGCATCCACTAGTTACAAAACCGAGCTAGAAGGAATGTCAAGCGTAAGGCCTCCTCTTTTTGATGGTGAGTCTTTTATACAACGAAAACTTAGAATAAAATTTTTCTTTATGGCTATTGATATAGACTTGTGGTCCATTATAGAAGATGGTCCTTTTATTCCTTCTAAGTTATCCATGGTTGATGGTGTCATGCTAGAAGTCGTAAAACCGAAAGAAGAATATATTAGTGATGACAAAAAGAAATTAAGTATGAATGCTATAGCCATGCAACTTCTTTTGAACAGTTTGAGTAAAAGTGAATCAAGTTATGTATCAAATTGCTCTATTGCCCAAGAAATGCAGAAAATTCTTGAAATGAAACATGAAGGTACTAGTCATGTTAAAGAGTCTAAGATAAACATGCTAATATCTACTCTTGGATCCTTCAAGTTATTATCGAATGAATCTATTGTTGATATGGATCTAAGATTGACTAACATTTACAATTTTCTTGAGTCCCTTAGAAAGGTATTTTCTTTGCAGGAGAAGGTGCAAAAAGCGCTAAGAAGTCTCTCATCCGAATGGGATTCAAAAGCAACTGCAGTCGATGAAAGTAAGGAAACTAAATCAATAAAGATGGAGGAATTAATCGGATCATTGAAGGTATATGAAAACAAACTCACTCTAAGAAATTCTGAATCTACTTCTAAACAAGATAAGGCTATAGCTTTTAAATCAAATGAATACATCTCTACCTCTTATGATCGCGTAGACAATAGTGACACGGATTCCGCTGATGAAGATTTAATCACGTTAGCTGAAAGATTAAGAAAGATGATGAGAAAATTGCTTAAAGACAAACCTAAGTCTACTTCATCTAAGAATCAAAGAAATAAAAATAAAAATAATGAGGATATTAAGTGTTATACTTGTGGAGGACTTGGACATATCTCTTATGACTGCCCAACAAGGACAAAATAATGAACAAAAACCATGATAAGGATCAGACAAAATCAGACCCGTCTCAGAACCTAAACAAAGGAGAAAAGCCCTCAAAGCCTCCACATGGAAGGATTCATCCGATTCCGAAAGTGAAGAAGCCAAAGAGGAAATGACTCAAGTATGTTTTGCATCCAAAGCATCAAACGAGGTATCTTTTGATTCTGATTCTGATTCTGAGCCTTCTTATGATGATTTATTTTGTCAATATCTTGAGTTTCATAAGTTTTCTAAGGCTCTTGTAAAAGAAAATAAATGCTTAATTGAAGACAAGAAATTGTTAGAATCTTCTAACACGAATCTTGTGTCTCAATTAAACGATTCAAAAGAAGATTCGTCTTGCATAATAAATTCATTAAAATATGAGATTTCCTCCTTAAAATCCGAGAACACTGAGATGAAAGTCGAGATTTCAAATTTGAAATCAAGAAATACGGATTTAAAAAAGACCATAAAACAATTCGATTTGGGTACGAGCATGCTAGATCGTCTCATTTCCTCCCAAAAGCATGAAATGATAAAACTGGATTAGGATATGTGGAAGATAATAAAGTACAAAATAAGTCTACCAAATTTATTTTATCTAAGAAACCGCGTGCATTCAAGACAACTATACGGCCTAAGAAGATATCAAGTGCACCACCCACTATATCTCATTGCACTTCTTCTTTTTCATCTCGTACGAAATATAATCATGTGCCGTATAGATATGAAAGAAAACCATTGATGCATACACGACATTCATACAACACAAATGCATCTAAATCACGGACCATGCACATTAACACAAAGACATATCAAAAACGAAAATCTTATCCTGAGCGTGATGGCATTTTTGGCCATAGGCCAAACAGATTTGCACCTAACATCTATTATATTGCTTCTTCATCTCTTTTCTCACCTTATGTAAGACCTAGAAAGGTCACCCAAATTTGGGTACCAAAAGGTACTTTTGCAAAGGGTTAAATCAATAACCCTTAAGATCTCACTTGAAATACATGATTTTTGATATACTATAAACTACTATTTCTTTCCATCTTTACTTGTACTTTTGATGACATTTACAAAATAAAAGGGAGAGAAAAGTATGACTTAAGGGGGAGAGAGAAGCATGATTTAAGGGGAAGAACGATCTGATTTAAGGGGGAGAACAATATAAAATTCAAAATTCAAATTTATGCATAATTAGAGGGGGAGTGATCATGAGAAGCATGATTTAAGGGGGAGAACAATATAAAATTCAAAATTCAAATTTGTGCATAATTGGAGGGAGAGAGATCACATTTAAATCATGAACCAATGTTATTTTGTAAGTCATCAAAAGGAAGAGATTGTTGAGAAAAAGGATTTTAGTTATTTACAAATGCATGATTAAATGCTACGTGCTTACAAAATGCATGAATGAATTATTACCTGACACGTTTATACAATAAACACGCCTATATATATTGTTACCGTACTAACAAGCCATGAAGCGTTAAAGCTTACATTATATGGTAAACATTTGTTGTCTTTCTACTATTTTAATGTGCCACAATTAATGAACTAAACTAGTTCATTAAGTGGAGTACTTAAGTTAATGAACTAACTAGTTCATTAAATGAAGACATATTTGGTGAAAGCTATATGGCAACAAATTTGAGAATAGAAAGTCTTCTCCCTATTCCATTTACACGCCTAATATATGTATATAATATATATCCATATTCTTTTAAAAAATACATAATACACATATATTCCGACGTACCACCGACACATCACATATATTATAAACATACGTCGATGTCACACCACTATATACATCTCATATTTATGAGTATATTCAGGTCTTATATCATATGATATAAGTCATGGTGAAGTCAAAATTATAACGACATGTTACAAGGTCATAAATCGAAAATTATCGTATCGGGTGACTACCGAAACTTCACCGACATGTCTCGTACTTGCGATATAAAAATGGCCAGCCCATATGCCATATAAGATTGATGACATTGAAGAGGGCACCACATAAGGAAAGAATTCAAAAGAGACACATGCTGAAAATTTCAGCACATGCTACTATAGTGAGCGATTTTTTCCCCTTGAATTGCCTTCAATTGTCTTCCAAAATTGATGGACGATTAATGTGTGATTGTATGGTAATGATTTGACTAGAATTTGAGCACCTATTTTTAGTTTTTTAGAATTTACAGCTCATTACAAGGGTGCCAAGGTGGACCAATCAACAAGTGACAACTAAGCAAGGTCAAGTCATCCTTCCAATCATATTGCACCAAGTAAGCAAGATTGTGTCATCTCTTACACAAGGAAATCTTCCAAGGACATTAAACACAATTCTCAAGGAAGGGAGAAAGCCCTAGGAGAGCGTCCAACTTATGATAAAAGGTAGAAGATAGTGCAAAACAAGGAAAAAGCTACAATTCATATTCTCACAAGTGCAAAAAGCTAGACTACTCTCTTCTTCTTCCTTTCTTTCTTCTTCTTCTAAGTCTCAAGCCTATTGTTCATATATTCTACACATTATATAGGCTTTGATTATACCACCCATACACGTTCACTGTTTGTAAAAGGTTGATCAAGATGTGATCAAACTTTCATTCGTTTGGTGGTGGTGTTCGTGATTGATTTGCTTGATTGTTTTGGTTGTAAAAGGGTGGAGTTAGTGTTTAACTCCAGTCACCCTTGTGGTAAGGTTTTTGTTGTGTTTAGTGATACCGAGGAAGGTGTCCTCGAAGACTGGAGTAGGTTTTTTAACCGAACCAGCATAAAATTCTTGGTGTTATTACTTTTCAGCACTTTACTTTTAGTTTTCATTTTTCTACATCAATTTCATTGCAACGGTAAAAATAGCAAACGACTTTCAAAAATCATAAAATTTTTCCGAAACATAGCCACATGTCCTAGTGTTCGTTTGACACAATTTTCACCTTTTGTGGATAAGTATAAGTCAATCAAACGTTAATAGTTTTGAGACTAGTGCAATATAATTTTCAGATCTGCAAAGGTTGAAAACATCAACGTAGTTGACATACTTGCCAAAGGAATTTTGAAAAAAATGTTTCAAACCTTTAAAGTAAATATCCCAAGGGTCATATAATAAAACTTTCAGATCATTTGGAGTTGGAAATTAATAGCAATAAATTTTTCATTTTGAAGAACAGTTTCTGGCAGATTTACACAATTTGAGTAAAAACGTTATTTCAAGGCCTTATACGTTGAATTTTAATCTAAAATTTTTATGACATATACATAACATCTGAAAGTACTTTTTCACCAAATTTCACGATTTTTGGAGGTCTATAACCTGATCATCTAGTTAATCAAAAACAGGGTCTGAAAACAGATTCTGTTTTTAGAAGTGGGTAATTGGTAACAAAAAATTTTGAAAACCAATTTGTTCCGCACCCACTATTCAACTCCCTCTTCTAGTGGTGCTATACAGGTCCTACACTATTTGGAGCCTATAAATTGGCCATCTCTGGCATTATTTTCAGCAATCTTTTCATCAGTAAAAGTTGAGAAAACTGAGCTTTTGCGCTCCGCAACCATGTGCTTCAAGTTTGAAGTTTTCATACTTCTTCGGTCTTTTGAGATCAATTAATTTCGTGAACATAAATTGTAATCTGAATTCATCCCCTAGGTTGTTCAAAAAGTCTTTCAAAGACCTACCAAGATTATTGGCTCAAAGATTGTTGATTAAACGCAGGTTGCTCAACGTGGGTAATCAACAGGACTAATAAGGTTTGTTGCAAATCTGTGCTTCATCAAAAGGTCTAATAAGGTTTTTTTTATATTTCTTTGTAATTTTCAACTGTGTCTTCATTTGTGTTATTCTTGCGTTCTTCGTGTTTTTCATGTGTTCATCAATCTCTTGCTATCTAGTGATCTTTTAGCAGCATGTGATTCTGCTAAATACACATCATATTGACAGTTAAGTCACAAGGTCAGACGCTGTGTTTCAATTTCGTATAAACTCAAATGTGTTATCCTTTTTTAATTATATTTTTGTACAACAGTCTATCTTTCTTCAATTCTATCATTCATCATAAAATCCTTATGTCATGAAACAAAGAGCCAATGATGACATTATCATGCTATTTTCAGACGTCCATGTTCTGAAACATGTGTCAAGTGCACTAGGGACAATAATAGTTCCGAATAAAAGTACTTCTTTGCTTTTGTCAGTCATAAATATCTCCATGGCTCTCAAAACAAAGAGATAGTTATTTCCAATAAGCTTATAACTGGTAACAAAAATATGAGAGCCATCAAAAGAATAGAAGAAGAAGAACCATGGTGCCCTGCTTATTATTCTAGTTCATGAGTGGAAATGGCTACAAGTTCCTCTCATGCTCGTGAAGAAATCATGTTAAAATGGTTAAAGTTAGCTCCATTGAAATAGAGAAAGTAAATGTATATTCAACTTAATCTTTAAAGTGTTGTACCATAACGCTGGCACAAACACCACTAGAGTGCAGGGGGAGGGGTGAATAGTGGTTACCGGAAATTGCACTAATCTTTTCCCTTCAAAAAATCTCCTCAAAGCTGATTCTGAAAATTTTCAAAATCAAAACCAGTTTTCAAAATGTTGCAATTCTCATTACACAACTCCACAAATTGTGAAACTTTACAAAAATAAACTTCACAGAGTTAAATTTACTCTATCCAAAAATAGAAAAAAATAAGAAACATCTGACCCTTCAAACAAGTATAAAACTTCAGATAGTCAGTCTGAACTATTTTAGACAGAAAGTTAGAAAACTTTGAAAGACTATAAATTTTGATATACTTGGTCAAAAAAGGTTGATTCTTGTGTCAAAATAACCCTTAAATATCTAGTTTATGTTACCTAAAGGGCTTGACCAGGAACTATGTTTGATAAGATTGGAGAAACTCGTTTCTTAGAGACTGGTTAATCTGTTTGTATAATTGAGCAATAATCTTTCTCAGACTGAGTGACTAACTTTTCTTTGTGCAAATTCAATGATTCTTATTACAAATGAAAGCTAACAGTAAGAAGTTTATTGTCACCAAAAATCAAAGATTCTGAAAATGTTTTACTAATGTAAACAACCATGCAAATTGAGTGCTGAAATTGTGAAAAAAGGGCAGAAATGTGAAGAAGAGAAGAACACAAAGAATTATCCTGGTTCGAATAAGGTGACCTACTCCAGTCCCAAAAAACATATTTCTTTGGATTCTCACTATAAAATAAACACCTTACACCTTATAAAGTACTTGATCGGGATTATACACCAACCCTAATCAAGACTTGATCACCGCACCTTTAAAAAATAAGAATCTAAACACCTCACCACCTATTGATGTAGCCTTATAGAATGGCTAACCAATTACAAATTTTATGAATGTAAGAGGTTTGAATGCAGCAAAATGACAACTTTAGAACACTACTACTCGGCTGCAAGAATGAAGATGGAGAAGAAGATATACCAAGGAAGAGAAAAGCTAAAGGTGTTGTATCTTTCTTCTTCAACTCTACTCCTATTTGTAGGTGTGAGCAGCCCTTTGTCGATTAGGATGCCCACATGTCACCTTCAATGTCATCAATCTTACTTGTCTTCACTTGATTGGATGACCACCTCACCAACTTGCATAGTTGGCACCTTTAAAAGATATGATTTGAACACTTCAACTCCTATCTTTTATGTTGAGATTTTCTGCAGATATTTTTGTAGAATCAATTGGTTTAAATAGCTACGTCCTTCTTCACCTTATGCTCAACCATCACAACAAGTTGTTTATAATATGAGCTGACCAAATTAGCTGTATTTCAGCTTCCAAATCAGATTTCATGCCACCTTAGGTGCTAAGTGTGTAACTTCTCGCAATTATTTCAACTTCTTAAATTATTTCTCCATTACTTTTAAATTCATTATGCTATTTTTAAGTTTTTGGTCATGATTACTTTATCTACACTAGTTTTTGTTAGAACCTAGACTTCCCCACGTGGAGAACTACCTTCATGGAGAAGAGATTGTGGAATCGACATTGCTTGATTTGGCTCCTTTTCAATTTTCTTTGCCCAAAAGTGCAGATCCTCAAGACAAAAGAATGTAACATCTTTCAAAAACTCATAGATATCTTGAAGGAAACAAGAGATAAAACGTCTCACTGTGACATTCATATTCATCCTCACTTGACATGTTATTAAATTCATGATTTCATGGTAGTACTCTTCAACAGTGTATGAACCTTGAAACTAAGTTTTATGACATCATGGAATATATGAAATAAGACTTGAAGATCCACGATAAGACCCCAAATATGTTATTCGAGCAGAAATTTTTCTAAGACTTTCAAACATATATTAATTAGATTTTTCATAACATTGAAATTATGTTTTTTTCTCAATTTTTTTTGACTCCGACTTGGAACAACAGCAAAAGACAAGGGATTCAAATATTCAGGGCAGTACACTTCAAAGAAATTCGGCGCCTTATTTTTATTTGTATTTTTATACTAACGTAAAAACAGCAAAGGACTCAAATGCAAAAAATTGAAGGCGGCTGCTGGAGGAAATTTCTGTCTGCAGAATTTTACCTTTTTTCCCCTTTTCTTTAATGACAGTGCAAAAAGAATCAAATAAGGGAAAAACAACCAACTTTAGAATGGGATGATTTTTCGGTGGCTGATCAATATTTCAGCTGCTGACGAATATATTTTACCAAGGCTGCATCCAACAGAAGCAAAATGAAACAATTGAAACGACAGGAAAGAAGGACAAAACGAAGCACAGCAGAACCTGTTACGTCATATACGAAACTCAGACTCTATACAGATTAGAGAACGAAACTGACATTCTGTACAACTCAAGAATGAGCAGAGCTCAGTATCGGAAGAGCTGAGCTCAGCACAGGAAGAGCTGAGGTCAACACACGATGAGCTGAGGTCAACACAGGATGAGCAGAGCTCAACCCAGGATGAGCAGAGGTCAGCACAGGGAAGAGCTCAACATAGGGAAGAGCTCAACACAGAGAAGAGCTCAACACAGAGAAGAGCTCAACTCAGGAAAGAGCTCAAACACAGGAAGAGCTCAACATGCAAACCGAGGCAAGTCAAGGACTCTGTCCTTAAGACGAATTGCTCTGGTATACTGTACCAACCGGAAATTGCAAACGTCTCCCAGGATACAACGGCTAACAGTTCTAACGAGTGGCACTACTATGTAAGAACTCCACGAACCTGGCAAATATTCTGACTTCTAGGATTAATGAAATGCAGTAGCAGTGTATGCAGTATGCAGCAGTAGTTTATGCAGAATGCTCGTATGCAGCAGGAGAAAGGAAGAAACTTTTTCAGTTGTGTCTTAGAAGCAAACACTGCCTCCATTTATAGAGGGAAATCTTAGAGATTATGGCAACCCACGATCGCACTGATCAGCCTGTAACCCCCACGATCACCATGCACCCCACGATCGCCTCTGATCAGCCAGTAACCTACGACTGGTAGGAATCAATCAACTGAAACTATCAGCTTAATCCAAGCTATTAGATCGTAGGATTAAATCATAACCGTAGGATCAGGTAACTTATTTTCAGAAAAAATTTAAAATAAAATTTGCCCAAAAAGATAAGAACCGGACAGGCGAGCCACGAGCCACGAGGCACGAGCACGAGCCACGAGTTGGTCGGACAAGCGGGCGGCGACGATACGTGTGCGCACGCGCATGTGTGGCAGCCATCTGCGTCTTCCCTCCGGTCAAAAGTTATCTTGCCTTTTAAGAACATGTAAAGTGCCTCTCCTAGCACTATATTTGGTGGCAACTTTACTTCAATTGACCAATGTGGTATATTTGAAAAATGATGATGTGTTCAATTCTCATGAGGCCACATCATCATTTCTCCATTTTTAACCATTTTAACTCCTATTTTGAGCATTAATTTCTCATTCACCCGGTATCAGAATTGAGTGATTCAAAAGCCTAAAATCATCTACTCATTACGTTAATAATTTAGGACTAATTAGTTTTTATTTTTTGATTAACGAACGCTAATCATAATTAAGCTCAAAGTATGTTGCTCACCAACTTTAGACAAACCCATTTCCAAAATTTCTTCCAACAATCACCCACATGAATGAAAATTAATGCAAACGCAAATGCAAACTCTAACGAGAAGTCAGACAAGGAAATGTTGCATCAGAAGAGGTAGCTTCTGGCTTTGAACCTTTCGTAGTGATGCACCATCGGATTCACTCGGCTAAGTAGTGACTTGATATCTTGAACTAGTCAGCCTTTGCCGTGAACCTAGCAACAATACTCACACAACATTTCCTTTAACACCCTTTTGGTTCTCATGGTTGTGTTCGTTTTGGCCATGGACAACCTGGTTTCAGAAAGTGTTTTAGAGAATTCTTGCCTCATTGAATTCTCATAGAAGCGACCCCACTTCACACTCACATAGGTGATTCCTATCAGGAGCATTCTGTCATACCCAACTTGATGTATCAAGATATAGGACATCATTAAAAGCTTTAGCTTACCCTAAATATTCTCTGTAGACAGTACTTTTATGTAGCGGAATGAGTAAATGCTAAACTGAACCTTCATAACTTAGTTGTCTCATTGAACTAAGATTCTGTGATCTCCAGTCAACAAGGTTGCGTTACCATTACAAAGATTCTTGCGTAGTAGGCTTAAGTCCCATTCCGTTTGTCAATTTTGACATCTGATCTCTAGGCAAGCCTTTTGTAAGCGGATCCGCAAGATTCTCCTTTGATTTTATGTAATAAATTGAAATCATGCCATTAGAGATCAATTGCTTAATGAAATTATGTCTCCGACGTATATGTCGTGACTTACCATTGTAGATGCTACTTTGTGCTCGTCCTATAGCAGACTGACTATCACAGTGTACGCTGATAGGGCGATTGGCTTAGGCCAACATGGAACATCTTCTAGGAAATCTCAAAGTCATTCAGCCTCTTCTCCAGCTTTATCTAGTGCTATAAACTCGGCTTCCGTAGTGGACCGAGCTATGCACATTTATTTTGTGGACTTTCATGACACATCACAACCACCAATTGTGAATAGGTATCCACCGGTGGACTTAGAGTCCTTGTTATCTGATATCCAATTTGCATCATAGTATCCTTCCAATACTGTTGGATATCTTGTATAGTGTAATCCAAGGTTCATTGTGTACTTCATGCACCTCATTACTCTATCTAGAGCTTTCCAATGATCTTCACTTGGATTACTCGTAAACATGCTCAATTTATTTACTGAACAGGATAAGTCTAGTCTTGTACAGTTTGTTATGTACATCAGACTTCCAATTACCTGTGAGTACTTCAATTGAGCTACAAGTTCACCTCGGTTCTTTCTTAAGTGTATACTTAAGTCTAGTGGGGTCTTTATTGGTTTTGTATCAAACATATTGAATCGTTTGAGAACAGATTCAATATAATGAGTTTGTGACATAATGAGGCCTTCAGTTATCCGAGAAATTTTAATTCCTAGAATAACATTGGCAACCCCCATAAAAGATATGAAAGATACAGGGTTGCCAATGTTATTCCGGAAAGAGGCAGTAAACATTGGTATTCAAGATAATGTCACGAGTACTGCACATGATGAGCATGTCGTCTACATATAGACATAGTATCACATAGGCGTATAATGTGTTCTTGATGTACAAACACTTGTCACACTCGTTGATCTTGAATCGATTCAACAACAGTGCCTCATTAAACTTCAAATGCCACTGTTTGGGTGCTTGTTTAAGTCCGTACAAAGACTTAACAAGTTTACACAACTTTTTCTGTTGTCCTGGTATAGCAAACCCTTCACGTTGCTCCATATAAATTTCTTCTTCTAACTCACTGTTCAGGAAGGCAATCTTTACATCCATCTGATGGATTTCTAGGCCGTAGACTGTAGCAATAGCAACTAGCATCCTTATTGAAGTGGTGAGTAGGTATCAAAAAAGTCAAAGCTTTCTTTTGTCGACAGCCTTTAGCTACCAACGGGGCCTTGTACTTGTCAATAGACCCATCCTCTTTCAACTTTTTTCTTAAAGATCCACTTGCATCCGAGTGGTTTACTTCCTGGTAGAAGATCAACCAGCTCCCAAGTGTGATTTTGAATAATCGATTCTATTTCATTGTTTACTGCCTCTTTCCGGAAGGGAGCTTCTGGAGTTGACATAGCCTCAGAAAAGGTTCTTGGTCGTTTTCTACCAAGTACGTAAGATAATCATGTCCAAAGGACGTTGATGTTTTGGCTCGTTTGCTTTGACGCGGTTCCTCTATTCCTTGAGAGATCATCTCACGCAATCGCTTACTAGTGTTTTTTTCTTTGTTGTTTTTGTCTTTCTTTGGAAAGACAACTTCAATGACACTGCATTTTTTGATTCCATGACAACATTCTCATGTATGTCAGGAATGTCCGACTTGTGCACCAAGAATCGATATGCACTACTGTTAGTTGCATATCCTATGAATATGCAATCAATTGTTTTAGGCTCAATTATTACTTGTCTTGGTTTGGGTACTACAAACTTCGCCAAACACCCCCATACTTTCAAGTATTTATAACTAGGCTTATGGCCATTTCAAAGCTCGTATAGGGTTTCATCCATCTTCTTAGATGAAATTCTATTTAAAATGACGGTGGCTGAGAGAATCGTTTCTCTCCACAAGTTTTGAGGTAAACCCGAACTTATCAACATAGCATTCATCATCTCTTTTAGAGTATGGTTTTTGCGTTTAGTAATACCATTCGATTGAGGTGAATATGGTGTAGTCGTTTGATGAATAATGCCATGTTTTGAACAAAATTCATTAAACGGTGTATCATATTTGCCTCCTCTATCACTACGAATTGCCCTAATTCGTTTTCTAAGTTGATTCTCAACTTCATTTTTATAGTCCTTGAAAGCATCAAGGGCCTCGTCTTTGATACTTAGAAAATAAACATAACAGTATCGTGTGCAATCATCGATAAAAGTTACGAAATAATTTTTACCACCTCACAAATTTTAAATCACACACATCAGTATGAAATAATTCCAAAGGTCCAGTGTTCCTTTGTATTGAAGGAAATGGCGTCTTTGCAATTTTTGCTTCTACACAGACTTGTCATTTTTCTTTATTAATGTTCAGTTTGGGTAATAAGTCAAGATTAATCATCTTTTATATTGACTTGTAATTAACATGCCCCAAGCGAAAATGTCATAAACAAGAAGACTCAAGCATGTAAGCAAAAGTAGAAACATTCTTATTAGCCTCTTTGAGCAAAGTTTTCTTGGGTACAACAGTCATCACACTAAGTTTGAACATGTTGTTGGTCAAGTACCCCTTCCCCAGAAATATCCCATTCTTACTGAGAATAAATTTATTGCAATCAAATACTTGTCTAAATCCATGACTGACTAGTAAAGCTCCAGAAACTAAGTTCTTGCGGATGTCAGAAACGTGCAGTACATCTCGCAGTGTCAATTCCTTTCCTGAAGTCATCTTCAAAATCACATTGCTCGAACCTTCAATCTTTGAGCTATCAGAGTTCCCTATGTACAGCTTTTCATTATTCTTTGCTGGAGAATAGTCTCTGAACATCGCTCTGTTGGCGCTGACATGTTGAGTGGCTTCACTGTCCACCAACCATTCACAAGGATTTCATACTGCGTTGCACTCATAAACAACAACACACAAATCCAGATCATCCATCTGGCTGTCAAGGTTGGCTTTTGCTTTTTCTTGCTTTTTCTTGGGCTTACGGCAGTCAACACTGCGGTGCCCCTAATTCCACAGTTATAACATTTTTCAGTGAACTTTTTGGCAACTTTCTTGCCTTTAGGGTTCACTCCGACATGATTTGCCTTTTCTTTTTCTTTGCCTCTGCAACATGAGCCATTGCATGACCAGAACTCAAACATGGCTTTATTTCGGATCTGCGGTTGTCCTCCTCTATACGGAGTCGAATAATCAGATCCTCCAAAGTCATCTCCTTTCGCTTGTGTTTGTGATAGCTTCTAAATTCCCTCCATGAAAGAGGTAGCTTCTCAATCACAGACGTCACTATAAAATATTCATTGAGCGACATGCCCTCTTCTTCCATTTAAGCCACCAACATCTGAAGTTCCTCAATCTGAGAAACAACAGTCTTGGAGTCTGCATTTTAAAATCAAGAAATTTGCCAACGACAAAATTCTTCATACCGGCATCCTCCATGCGGTACGTCATATCTAAGGCCATCCACAGTGACTTTGCAGTTTTAAAGGTACAATACAGTCTGTACAACGAATTGTCTAAACAACTTAAAATATGACCTAAGCAAACATAATTACTATAATTCCATGCTTCAGCCATCAAACTGTTTTGCATATTCTGATTTTGATCTTCAACTGGAACCACCTCCGGAGGATTCTCAGTCAGCATTTTAGTCAAACCCATTATTGCCAAGAAAAACAGCATCTTTTGCTGCCAGCGTTTGAAGAAACTATCTCTAAACTTTTCTGGCTTCTCAACCTGTCCAACCGCAAGGACAGGAGCAGGAACAGGCGCAACAACAGTAGGTGCAATCGGAACAGTATTGTTCTGTTCTTGAGAACCTACATGCACAGCATTGAACAAAGTAGAGCTTTCGTCCTCTATCATGTTTCAGTTTTTGACAAATGTAGAAACAAGAAGTTAGTATATAAATAGAATACTGCAAATAAACCGGTACATAACCACAGGCAAATTCGTCTTAAGATTGTTACGTCATATACGAAACTCAGATTTTATATAGATTAGAGAACAAAACTGACATTTTGTACAACACAAGGATGAGCAGAGCTCAGCACAGGAAGAGCTGAGATCAACACAGGAAGAGCTGAGGTCAACACAGGAAGAGCTGAGGCCAACACAGGAAGAGCAGATCTCAACCCAGGAGGAGCTGAGCTCAACATAGGATGAGCAGAGCTCAGCACAGGATGTGCAGAGCTCAACACAGAAGAGCTCAGCATAGAGAAAAGCTAAGCACAGGAAAGAGCTCAACACAGGGAAGAGCTCAACACAGTAAAGAGCTCAATACAGGGAAGAGCTCAACACAGAGAAGAGTTCAACATAGGGAATAGCTCATCACAGGGAAGAGCTCAAACACAAGGAAGAGCTCAACACAGGGAAGAGCTCAACATGCAAACTGAGGTGAGTCCAAATCTTTGTTTTCAAGAAGAATTGCTCCGGTATACTATGCCCAACTGGAAATTGAAAACGTCTCCCAGGATACAACGGCTAACAGTTCCAACGATTGGCACTACTACGTAAGAACTCCACAAACCTGACAAATGTTCTGACTTCTCGGATTGATGAAATCAGCAATAGTGTATGCAGTATGCAACAGTAGTTTATGCAGAATGCTTGTATGCAGTAGGAGAAGGGAAGAAACTTTTTCAGTATGTCTCAGAAGCAGAGCACGGCCTCCATTTATAGAGAGAAATCTTGGAGGTTACGACAACCCACGATCGCACTGATCGGCCAGTAACCCCCACGATCACCACGCACCCCATGACCGCCTCTGATCGGCTAGTAACCCGCGACTGGTAGGATTAAATCATAACCGTAGGATCAGGTTACTTATTTTTTGGAAAAATGTAAAAGAAAATGTGTCCAAAAGATAAGAACCGGGCAGGCGGCGGCGATGTGTGTGAATGCGCGTGTGTGGTAGCCATCTGTGTCTTCCCTCCGGTCAAAAATTCTCTTGTCCTTAAGGTACATCTAAAGCGCCTCTCCTAGCACTATATTTGGTGGCAACTTTACTTTAATTGACCAATGTGGTATATTTAGAAAATGATGCTGTGTTCAATTCTCATGAGGCCACATCATCATTTCTCTATTTTTCAACCATTTTTAACTACTACTTTGAGCATTAATTTCTCATTCACCCGGTATCGTAATTGAGTGATTCAAAAGACTAAAATCGTCTACTAGATAATTTAAGACTAATTAGTTTCTATTTTTGATTAACAGACACTAACCATAATTAAGCTCAAAGTATGTTGATCACCAACTTTAGACAAACCTATTTTTAAAATTTATTCCAACAGAACCGACTTCTGGGAATATCTTTGATGGCAGGAAATGGTTTTTTGACACTATGAGGAGACGACAAACAAAAGAGTATAATAAAATAGTGATTGAACGGAGAAAAACTTGGTGCTCTAATACTAAACTAATACTTGTTTGAAATGCACAGTATGTTGGAGACATTGGAAAGAAATTGAAATTGGGTCAAGTTGCAAACTGTGGTTACAACGTACTTTGAGCTGAGTTATGATTAGTTTCATTAATGATGAGTAGAAACTAATGAGTCTTTAATTATCTACGCGACGAGTTTATAATTTTAGGCTTTTGAATCACTCAATTCTGATACCGGATGAATGAGAAATTAATGCTCAAAATAAGAGAGAAAGTCAGCTCAACTCAGCCCATACCTAATGGGCTTAGGTTGCGGACTGAGCTGCAGACCTGATGGACTCAGGTTGCAAACTAATCTACAGGCCAGGCTGCAGACTGCATGCCGGGTCTTGTAGCAGCGGGTCAGATCTTATCAGCTGGGGTTAAGTTTGTTAGAGTTCAAACTTTTCAGGTTGTTAAGATATAATAAGGTTAAATTTTGAAAAGTTGTTGAGCCTTAATCAGCCGAGCTGACCTGGATTAGTAATGATCTGACCGCTCAGATTGAACAGTTATTTAATCTGACGGCTGAGGGCAGACCTGGTGCGGTTATCTGATCCAATTATTCAGGCCGAGTATGTATCTGATCCTACGACTTTGGTTGAACTGACTGTAACAGACTGACCTCAAAATTTCCCTATAAATAGTAGCCTAGCTGACCTCCGTGGACACACACTCAGAATTCGAAGTTCTCCTTTTCTCTGCAATCCCCTTCTTGCATATTCATTCTCCCGCATACAGAATTCACTTTGCATTCCAAGTAATCCAAGAAGTTCAGGGCAACTTATAGGTTTGTAGAGTTCATAAGCTACATAGCCGCTCATCTGAACTGACTTTCGTTGTATCCTAGGAGACGATTGCTCTATCCGGTTGGGCATAGTATACTGGAGCAATACATCTTAAAGACATAGTCCTGGACTCAACTCGAATCTCTGCACAGTTGAGCTGTTGAGGTTATTTTCATGCTGAGCTCTGCTGACCAAAGGATAGCAGCGCACTGTTGTTGTACAGTGTTGCTAAGCTTTGCTGTTTGGCTATGAACATTCATTGTTCTGCAGCACTGTCGTGCTGTGAACTGCTTTGTATTGAGCTCGGGTGAAGCGGATGAAAGCACCTGTTGTGATTGTGCTGAGGTGCCGAGGTCGGCAGGTCGGTCATCAGCCCAGAACCTAAATACAATTGTGCTGACTGGACTGATCTTATACTAAGTATCTGGATATAGATTGTTATCTAATTATGGTATTTGTATGTGTTTGAAGTCTTTTTAGGTCAAATGAAGCATGATTGAATCAAAGGCAAACATAAAGCTGAAATATGAGAAGTTAAGACAGGATGGCGCAGTGCTTTTATTTCAGCTATATCTCCTCAACCACAGCTTGGATTCCTTTTGTTCTAGTTGGAGATTCAAGCTAAGAGGCTATGCTACAAATTTGGTGTTCTGAACTTCTTCAGAAAGTGTCTTTGTTAAACTCAAAAATCACAAAGAAAATGAAGCTGCTGAATCCGCTGCCTGCTACAAAGGTCCACACCCGGAAGCAGCTGAAACTTCAACACACCATATCTCCTTCCTCCCAACTCCAACTCAGATGATCCAAAAGCCAAAATTGAAGTTCGTTTCATTATCTACAACTTTCATCAAGATATTTGGCTGGTCCAATCAGAAAGAAGATCTCAAACAAACTTGCA
This sequence comes from Eustoma russellianum, assembly GCA_036186865.1. Taxonomy (NCBI): domain Eukaryota; kingdom Viridiplantae; phylum Streptophyta; class Magnoliopsida; order Gentianales; family Gentianaceae; genus Eustoma; species Eustoma russellianum. Next base: position 15,412,657 of record AP025072.1, on the reverse strand, counting down.
AAAAGCAACTGCATAATTTTATCGAGATTTGAGGGCTGAAACCAGCTGATTGTTCTCTTTGCTTGCAAGCATCGTTTACTTCTACTTTTGATCCATTGTTTTAATTGGCTAATATTTAGGTCACCATATAGTAGTTTTTTTAAAACAAAAATATCATTTTTATTAATATAACCCTCACTTGTGGCGGAGGAATACCATATTACATTTTACAAGAGACCATCATCATATGCAAAATGTGAATATAACACTGTAAGAATCTGTAATCTCCAATCATATATGATATGTCACATTAAAATCTTGCTAAGTAAAACCACCTTTGTGGATAAAACCTTGGCGAAGGAAAAAGCGTACATATTTATATGAGGAGATTATGTATCAAACTTATGTGTACAATGAGAAAAATGATGTAATCCATAATTCCAGCCGCTGAATATGTTATAAGAAGAAATTAGTATTTGTCTCCCAAGAAACATGCTGCTCCCATCACTTGTTTCCAGTCCCAAGTCTACTGCATGCCATTGATAATAAGTTCCCCTCCAGCGAGACCAGTGCCAGAACATGCAAATGACAAAAATCATAATAAGTGGCAGAGTATATAAGATGATAGTGTGGAAAAATCCATGGGATGAAAATGTATTACCCGTGTTGTCTATATACATAGATACAGACAATCAGCCAACGAACATGCATAGAAATACATAGTAAGTGTGCATACCCGGGTTGCCCATATCAAAAAAAGATATGGGCAACAAGCAATGTAATAGATGTCATCCATGTCGCAAATTAGGGACTAAGATTTGAGAATCGTGTAAGAGCCTGATGGAGCTGACCATGCTGAACCAAGTAATGGGCAGCCTTATTAATCTCCCTCAGAATATAAGCCAACGTAAAGGACTGCGAAGACATAAGATCATACAGTATGTGTGCTAAAGTAGATTGATGTCCATGAACATGTGTCAAAACACTCTGCGCATCCACCTCAATGTCCATATGATAACCAAACCGGACAAAGTACAATACTGCTAATGTTGTAGCATGTAGTTCTGTCTGATCCGGAGATGAAATGGGCAAGGGAAATGAGATAGCTCTGGTAAATGCACCACTGCTATCTCGCAAGATGGCACCAGCCGCTGCTGTATATCTCCAATCACTATATAGTAGTTTAATTTAGCTTAGGCTTATAAATAGATGAGTTAGTCATTTGTAAAACTTAGACTTTTATGAAAATCCTTATTTCAGTCGAGAGCTTGAAAGCTTGTGTGATCTTGTGTTTATCCTTGAATCTAGGATAAGTTCCATTCAAGAATTGAACTATCTTGAATGTATATTCCTTATACTTGGGAGGGAAGATGTCTAAGACGGTTAATTCTCGTTTAGTTGCATTTGAACTCATTTGTGGGAAAGTTCACAATCTTCACGGCAAAAAATTCCAGTTTTGAGCAAGGTGAATTCAGCTTCATTGTGCATTATCTAAGCTGGTTGGGAAGCTATGTTGGAGTTAAAGGAAGGTCCAATCTTTGTACAATCATGTGTCAAGTGGTATCAGAGCGAAGGTTGCACTTTAACTCACATATCTTTTAGCTCTGTCCATATTTTTTGTTTTTCTTCTTATTCTCATCTCTAGTGTCATTCAATCTACCATTAAGGAGATTGAACATGTTTGTTGTGTGTTCATTTCCGTTTTCTTTGTCAAACAAATGTGAAAATCATAAAAAAAATCAATGACTTTCATGGATGTTTTTCTTTGTCTGAACTACAGAAAAAAATCAAAAACAGAATGTTGTCTTCCTTTCTTAGCTTCTAAACGTGTGACATATCATTTCATGTTTGTGTTATAAATTCAAAACAATCAAAGCTGTTTTTTTAATCTCAAAACTTACTTGAAATCCGAGAGCTAATCAAACTCCATATCAATTACACTTTAAATGCTTCAAGGTTGGCTGAACCTTTGACATAACTTGATGGTATAAAGCTGGAGGACTATTGGATAGTTAAGACGTGGCAAAAACCTTGGAACTAAAAGGAATTATACGGTTAAGGATTAATACAACATGCTTCAACGTTTGCAACTATTTTGGATTGGATTTCAATTGCTTAAATGCTTTCTTGGACTTTAAGATCATATTTTAGAGTTCTTTTCAGCTTTCACTTATATTGCAGTCTATTTCTTATATTGCTACCAAAGTCTTTTATTCATCTTGTTGCATTCGAAGCTCTTACTTTAGTTTATGCCTTTGTGTACATTTGATTGTTTGTAAATGTGAACTCCCGTGTATATTGGTGTTCAAATCTGTTTTACCCATCTCAAACAAAGTTGAACCTTGATTCACACTTGAACAAGCCGAGGGATAAAAGTTCATATTACAAGCAAAACGCCTAAACGTCTAGTATACATACGGCGAGAATTGAAAAACAAATGAGTGAAAAGATTGTTGGCAGAAGTGAGGAAAAAAAAAAGAGAGAAAATCTTCAAAACAAAAGAGGTTTGCCTAATGTTATCAAGGCAAAAGGAAAAAGAATAGCCTTGCACCCAAGCTATTCATTTGCTTCAAATACTCCAAAAGAAACCTTTGAACACTTTTATTTATTTGTTTTCACTTGTACTTATATTTTGCAATTAAGTTAAGGATTGCTCAGAGCAACCTCTTAGCTTTCCTTGACTCAGCCTACAACATCATTGTTGCTTTCTATCTTTCTTGAATCTTAGATAGTCTAAGTTTAGTGTTTATTCAATTATATCCTAAGTGCATGACGTGTGTGAAGTGTTTGAGATTGTGAAGATTGGAAGGTTATTTGTATATATCTTCATCGATTTGTTCGTATTGATTGGCTGTACCCCAAGATTCTACCAAAAACAAAAGCAGAGATTGAGTGAAGATATGGTCTAGTGAGAGAGGACAAACACTTGCTTCAAACTAACATAACAAACTCTGTTTTGTCTTTTAGTTCCTTTTTTGTTTTCTTGTTTACTTTTAGGAACATCCATCATGGTTGAATCGCATAGAAAGGAGCAGAGTCCTCTACTACCGCTACCATGCCACAAGGTCCTATGACTGTGGAAACATTGCATCAAATGATGTCCAGTATGATTCATGCATTTGGTTGTATGAAAAGTTACATTGAGGACCTCAAACACAAATCTGGCCAGCTTAGCCAATGAGAAAGTGCAACTCAAGGTAGGAGAGAACCACCAAACATACCTTCAAACGAAGGTTTGTCTTATGGTGGTGAAACAGGGCATGAAAGTTGAGGAAAAATGCCTCAAAGAAAGCGTGGAAGAGGGCATGGATTGAATGGTGGATATAGGTCTTTGTCTTTCGAGGAAAGATTTGATGAACTACAAGAATACAATGATTACTACCCTGAAGAATGGTACCATAACCGAAGATATGATAGAAATGAGCCCCCTGAGGAAGAATTCATTACTACCAAACTGAGTATACCTTTATTTCAAGGTAAAAGTGATCTAGAAGCATACTTGGAGTGGGAACTAAAGGTAGACCATTTGTACACTTGCACTAATTATTCTGATTTAGCTAAAGTACGGTATGCTACCTTTGAATTTGTAGATTATGCTTTGAATTGGTGGGAACATCTACAAAACACAAGAAGAACATGACAACCCCCTATTGTCACCTGAGAAGAGATGAAACAAGAGATGAGGAAAAGATCCATTCTTGAAACTTATGAAAGAACCATATACCAAAAGTTGCAACAAATAACTCAAGGTAACAAATGTGTTGATGAATATTATAAAGAGTTAGAACATTTGCCTACCGAGGTAAACATAGAAGAACCTGAGAGGCCACAATGACAAGATTTCTAGCTGGTCTCAACATAAAAATAGCCAATAAAGTTGAATTCACACCATATTCACACTTGTCTTCTATGGTTCACACAATAGAAAATGTTGAAAGGCAGCTTAAGGTAAGGTCCCCTTCTTCTTTTTTTCGGCCTAACCCTTCTTCATTTATAAGAGTATAGCGTAAAACAAGTTTTAGGCCACCACAAGCTTAAGGCCATGGATTTCACGGAAGGAACCAGCAGAGCTTTCAAAATTATCAACAAAATAACACACCAACCTTGGACAAAGGTAAAACCAATATGGAAGGTACAACTACTAACTCTAATACGAGATTCAGAGGTATACAATGCTTTAAGTGCCTAGACAAGGGTCACTTTGCAAACCAATGTCGTAATCCTATGTGTATCATGTTTATTGAAGAATCTAATGAGTATTACGTTGAGGAAGGTGAGGAAGAAGTTGAGGAAACTGAAGAAACTTATGAGGAAATTGAGGAAATTGTAAGTGAGAGTGAGGAATGTGAAAAAAAGAGATTCTTAGATGTGAGAAGGGTCTTAAACGCCAAAGTAGAAGTATAAGAACAAGATTTACAAAGACAAAACATCTTTCACATTCATTGCATGGTTCAAAGAAAAGTTTGCACACTTACCATTGATTCAAGTTCTTGTACAAAGGTAGCAAGTGTGGAAATCACAAGAAAGCTTGATTTGCCTTTAACTAGTCACCCACACCTTTATAAACTCTCATGGTAAAATGACTGTGGAGAAGTTAACGTTAGCAATCAAATTCTGATTCCAATATCAATTGGTAGATACAAAGATGAAATATTATGTGATGTAGCTCCCATGCATGCAAGTTATATCCTGTTAGGTAGGCCATGGCAATTTGATAACAAGGTTACTTATGATGGCTACTTAAATAGGTATTCTTTCAGATTTAACAACAAGTTACTTAAGCTACATACATTACCCCTACACAAGGTGTATGAGGATCAAAAGAGAGTGACAAAGAATGGGAATGATCCTAAGAAAAAAGAGATTGAAAGAAAGTTTCTTAAATGTCTTAAAAGTGAAAGGAATTAGTCCAAAGGCAAAAAAAACTTGTCAAAGTAGAAGAAAATAACTTTAAGAAGAAATGTGCTTTCTTTGCATCATAAAGTGAGGTGTTTCATACAATTAACTCACATAAAATCGTGTATGTGTTGTTGGTTAAGGAATCCTTGTTTTCTTCATCTAATTTACCATCTATTTTGCCTAATGAAGTTACCTTTTTTACTAGAAGAGTATTCTAGCTTGTTCCCTGAGGAAGAACCCTCTGGATTGCTACCAATGAGAGGCATTTAACATTAGACATATTTCATCCCTGGAGCTGTATTGTGCAATAGGCCTGCCTATAGAGCAAACCAAGAAGAAACTAAGGAGATCCAAAGGCAAGTTGAGGAACTTTTGGTGAAAGGTATGGTGAAAAAGAGTATGAGCCCATGTGTTGTAACTGTGATTCTGGTTCCTAAGAAAGATGGAACCTGGAGTATGTGCACTAACTGTAGAACTATCAATAAGATTAATGTGAAGTATAGATACCCTATCCCTAGGTTAGATGATATGCTTAATATGTTGTTTGGAGGCTAAATACTTTACCAAGGTAGACCTTAGGAGTGGACACTTTCAGGAGCATATTAGAGAGCGAAATTAATGGAAGACTGCATTCAAGACCAAGTTTGGCTTATATAACTGGTTAGTTGTGCCCTTTGGTTTAACTAATGCACTAGTACACTTACGAGGTCAATGAACGAGGTGTTAAGGAAATTCATTGGGAAGGTTGTTGTAGCATATTTTGATGATATACTCATCTATTCCAAGTCTCTAAGTGAACACATCACCCATCTGAGGGCTGTCTTTGAGACATTACAAAAGGACAACTCTCTGCCAACTTTAAGAAATGTTCATTCTGCCTAGAGAGTAGTGTTCCTAGAATTTGTGATTATTACTGAGAGAACAGAGATGGATCAGGAGAAAGTGTAAGCTATCACTAAGTGGCCGGTTCCTAAGACTACTGGAGAGATTAGAGGTTTCCATGGCCTAGAAAGTTTTTATAGGCTCATTGTTAAAGACTTTTCAACCATTGCTGCACCCCTGAATGAGTTAGTGTAAAAAGATATTAGTTTCCAATGGGGAGAAGCCCAACAAAAGGCCTTTGATGAGCTTAAGAGAAAGTTTACCACAACACCTATCCTTCGGTTACCAAACTTTGGTGAAACATTTGAAGTAGAGTGTCATGCTGGTGGAGTTAGCATTAGAGCTATGTTAAACCAAGGAAAAAAACCAATAGCTTACTATAGTGAAAAGTTGAAAGGGGCTTCATTAAATTGTTGAACTTATGACAAAGAACTTTATGCTTTAGTAAGATCATTGCAAACATGGCAACATTACCTTCAACCTAAAGAATTTGTGATACATACTGACCACAGAGTCTTAAATATCTTAAGGGACAAGGTAAGTTGAACAAAAGGCATGCTAAATGGGCTGAGTTTACATAACAATTCCCTAATGTCGTCAAATACAAACAAGGAAAAGATAACATAGCTGCTGATGCTTTGCCCGAAAGGTACACGTTGATCACTACGTTGTCTACAAACATGTTTGGGTTTGAAACTATAAAAGAATTGTATGCCACTGATCATGACTTTAGTTCTATCTTTGAAGCATGTCTTGAATTCCCATTTGATAAGCTTTACTTGCATTATGGATTCTTCTTTAAGGAGCAAAAGTTTTGTATTCCCATGTGTTTAATAAGAGAGCTATTGGTCAAAGAAGCTCATAGTGGAGGTTTAATGGGTCACTTTGGCTCATTTAAGACCTTGGAGATACTGAAGGAACATTTCTTTTGGCCAAACATGCGTGTGGATATTGAAAAGGTATATGCTAACCGTATTACATGTAAACAAGCCAAGTTAGGAATTCAAGCACATAGATTGTATACACCTTTACATGTGCCCAATTCACCTTGGATTGACCTTTCAATGGATTTTGTGTTAGATTTGCCTAGATCTAAAACAAATAAGGGTAGTGTCCTTGTTGTTGTTGATAGATTCTCAAAAATGGCTCACTTCATTGCATGTAAGAAAGTAGATGATGCTACACATGCAGCTTACTTATTCTCTATAGAGATGGTACGTTTACATGGCATGCCCCACACTATTGTAAGTCATAAAGATACAAAGTTTCTAAGTCACTTTTGGCGTGTTTTGTGGAGTAAAATGGGAACTAAACTTCTTTTCTCTATTACTGCTAATCCACAAACTGATGGTGCAACAAGGGCGGTCAATAGAACTTTGTAACAATTATTGTGTCATTATCAAGAAAAACTTAAAGAATAGAGAAGATTGTCTAGCTTTCATTGAATTTGCATAAATTAGAAATGTTCACAGTGGTACTTCACATTCACCATTTGAGGTTGTTTATGGCTTCAACCCTTTATCAGCACTTGACTTAGTCCCCATCCCTATGCATGAACGTACTAGCCTTAATGGTGAACATAAGGCTAAATTTATAAAAAAGTTGCATGAAAAGGTTAAGTCCCCACTTGAAGCAAAGAACAAAGTTTATACCAAAAGAGCTAATAAGAACCGTAAGGTTATTTTCTTTCAACCTAGAGAACTTGTCTGGTTACACTTGAGAGAAGAGAGATTTCCTAAAGAGGGGAAATTAAAGTTAATGCCAAGAGGCGCATCATTCAAAGTACTCAAAAGAATCGGGGACAATGCTTATGTCCTTGACCTTCCAGAAGATAAGTATGGTTTAGTTTTCCAAACGTTTAATGTTGTTGACCTTACCCCCATTTAATGTCAATTTTGATTCGAGGACGAATCCTTTTCAAGAAAGGAAAATGATGAGCCACATCCAAGTTAAGAAGAGGAAACCACATATGATGCCACACCAATGCAAGACAGAGGTCCCCTAACAAGGAGCATGGTAAGGAAACTCATGCATAAAGTGGGAAACTTTCTATTTAAGCATGTGGAAGATGAACCAAGAGAGGAGGATGTCCATTGAGTCCATTTCATGGGGGCTTTAATATTGTTGTTAATCAACGATTGTAATATATGTTAGATATTGAGAGTGTTGTTTACATTTCCATTTAAATAGTTTACCTTTCTTAGTGAAGACTTTACTAAGTATCTAGATATAGCTTGTTATCTTCTATATATTGTTTTCATGTGTTTGAAGTCTTTTTAGGTCAAAGAAGCATGATTGAAGCAAAGGCAAACACAATGATGAAATATGAAGAAGTTATTACAGGATGACGCAGTGCTCTTATTTCATCCATATCTCTTCAACCACAGTTAGGATTCTTTTGGTTCTAGTTGGAACTTCAAGCTAAGAGAGTAAGTTGCAACTTTGGTGTTCTGTACTGCTTCAGGTAATGTCTTTATCAAACTCAAAAATCGCAAAGAAGATGAAGCTATTGAATCAGCTGCCTGCTTCAAAGGTCCACGCCCAGAAGCAGTTGAAACTTCAATACACCATATCTCCTTCCTCCCAGCTCTAAATCAGACGATGCAAAAGCCAAAATTGAAGCTCTTTTAATTATCTACAACTTTCATGAAGATGTTTGGCTGGTCCAATAAGAAAGAAGATCTCAAACCAACTTGCAAAAAGCAACTGCACAATTCTGCCGAGATTTGAGAGCTGAAACCAGTTGATTGTTCTCTTTGCTTGCAAGCATAATTTACTTCTATTTTTGAGCCATTGTTTTCATTGGCTAATAGTTAGATCATTATACAATATTTTATCATGGGAACTGTAGCGCCCCGCTCCCAAGCCCTAGCCTCGGTAGCAGTGCACCCGCCGTATCTCACTAAGGAGAATACAAAGCGTCACATCAACTTCCTACACGTCGGTGTTGACATAGAAATTTATTCCTTTTTGCGGAAACGACTAAACTCAACACTAACTAGAATTTAATGAACCTCAATAAAATAAAAACATCATTAGTAGGCTGACCAGGCCCTACAAGTCAAACTCAAATGTCTGAATTTAAAAGTCTAAAAGAAATGTCTCAACGTACTAACGTAAAAATATAAATCTCAATGTCACCCCAAGAATATCATAAACAGCCCGTCTCTGCCCTCGCCGCAATCATATCCACTGGTCACTCGGCCCACTCCACGACATCGGCACCATCCTCAAGGAAAATATAATCATACTCCGTCTCGGCTACATATGGAATAGTAGGGGTGAGTGATGGTAATCACCCAGTAGGTGCCTCTCAAAACAATACAAAGAGTACACACCCAAAAAGATATCAACACATAACACATAAAACATGATAGCATGGCTTATACTGAAAGGTAAAGCACTCCACATAAAAATGCGCAAGTACGTGATGCATGCTCAATTAACGTGTCACGCGCAACGAGAATCATGTCATGCAATATGCTCCTAGACCTATATGCAATGCATGCCCCCGGGTCCTAAATCCAGCGTCGTGGTCTCTAGCCACCACTTGCCGTTTGGACACCCACGCCCTATAGACGCAGTATGTCTCATGACCCCGGTGCCCTATAGACACGGTAAGTCATCCCGATACCCACGCCCTGTAGACGCAGTATACCTCATGCAATGCACGTGCCATGAATGCAGGAACACCACACAGCCGCCATTACTTCCCTCTGTACCACGTCCGTCTCTCATTACTTAGTCCACTTATTTTATTATTTTACTTTATTTACTTTACCCTTTTTAACTAAATTGGGTTCAGCCGAAGGGCTAAACCCTTTGCCCTTTTATTATTTTATTATTATTATTTCTTTAATCAAATTGGGTTCAGCCGAAAAGCTGAACCCTTTGCCCATGTTATATATATATTTTTCCTTTACTGCCAACCCCCCACATACAATTTAACTAAAACGCAACCAATTACCATAGGAAATAGGGTAGGGTTCTCGGCCAACAACAATATCACACACAAATATGTTCACACATATAGGCTTCATTAATATAATTAACAAAATATAAACTATGTAATAAGTGTGTATATTATACACGCATACACAGGAAAAAAAAAGACAAAACACATAAAATAAATAAAATCACAAGCACGCAATGAAACCTAACATACATTAAACAATTAAATTTACATGCACACAAAAGTAACACCTACAGTAATGTATCCAAAAGTATATAAAAACTCATTCTACCATTTTGCAATTCACACGTCTGGTACATCACTGCATTCTCCATTATCCACTCACAGCAGGTAAGAAAAGCAACTACATAATCATAGGTACACGAAATGTAATAAGATCATCATCGAATCAAAAATAAAGAACAAACAATAAAATACATCAAATACCATTTTGAGCATGCAAACTTCATACCATTTTGAGGGAATAAATAGTATGCACCTACCTTTTTGATGAATTAACTTCTTACACGTAACCTTTTCTTCCCAACCCTGGTGTCCTCTACGCTTGGTGTTGGGCAAATCCTTCATTTCTTCCTAAAGGCCTCAGATGGTTGCTTCGGAAAAAGGACAAAAACTTTAACTTCCACACTTAATCCGGAAAGTTGACAAGTACAACTTTTAACACCTTTTCATTTACCGTTGTACTTATTCGTTTACCATTTTATTTCATTTCAATTCCAATTTATCTCCTACGTATAAATATACTCACGTATATGTTCACGCCCATACACGTACACATACGCGCTTATACTTACGTAGTTCACCCTTGACCCACTTTTCCTCTACCCTTCTAACCAACTCACCTCAACCAATTCTATCAATTCGGCCATCATATAGTATTTCACACAAACTTACAATTCAGTTACATTTATATAAGTATGCATATACATATATATGAAATATAGATGTAACACATACATACGTTATATACATATATATACGACATAACAAATGTATTATCATATATATAAGAATGTCACAACACCATCTATGTTTGGCCACATTTCGGACAATACCTAAACTAAGAAACCCTCAAATTCCATATCATGCATTCTGGCCACATATATATACATAATCAATTTTCTACAATTAAATCCTAGGGGAGACATGCATAATAATCTATGCTAAGCCCCTGTTGGCCGAACCCATTTGTCCACCGAATCCAATTTCCTCCAGCCCCTAACCTCCCACATCACTTATGTATAATTATTGCACATTCGACCATTTTACCTATTTTTTTAACCAAAATTCACTAATATGAAAATACGTCCTTCGTCATGAGGTTGTGGAAATCTAGTAGCTTTTAAAGAATATTGTTTACTAGTTCTGCCGTCAGGTTCTTCATAGAAGGTCTATTGGTGGTGAACTCAATGTTAACTTTGGGGTTTGAACGCTGGCATGGTAATATGCATTTGTAATAAACTAGTAAATCTCTAACAAATTCTAAGTCACTTCATTGGTTAAGATTAAAAGGATTGATCTTTCTGAGGATGCATAACTGTTGTAACATAAAAATATACATCAATTTATGCAAAACACAATTACGTATGTATGATCCAATTTAATATGAGAATAGCATAATAACGTTGGAAGAAAAAACATAGCAAATATAACAATGATACTTGCCTCTCGCTTCGATTACGCGTAATACGCGAAAAAGAGGTAGAAAACAGACAAATTTGGCTCTCTTCCTTTCCTACTGCTGGCGGCAGGCTTGATGATTTTGGGAGGGTGGTTGGCTGCTTTTGATGTTGGGAGGTAGGGTTAAAATGTGTGTATGTATGTAGATATATACATATAGAGAATTGTTATCAAAATAATAAAATAACAAAAATTGCTTTCTTACCTAAGGATGCTGCCGCTGGATGCCTCAGCTTTGGAAGAAAGAATTTGGCTGAGTGATTAGTGAGGGAGAGTAGGGTTTAGTTTGGACTATGGGTAGATATGTATATATAGGTAATTAGATTTAAGTAATTTCTTAATAGGTTTATGATATTAAAGTTAATGTAAATCCTCTAACTTTCATCTCCATCATGTATTTTCTATCTCTATCCCATAACATAACATACTACTTCATATTCTAATTCATATATCCCTTATGTCAATCTTATAACTAGAAGATAATTATTATCACTATTTAGGATATTTCATTTTCCAATTATATTATTTTCCTTTTATTTATTTTTTCTTGTTTTTTTTATATCCCGGTCACGGGACATAACATTCCTACCCCTTTACATTAAGTTTCGTCCTCGAAACTTCTGAGCTATGTAATCAATGCCTTAGTATGGTTCTACGCTAAATATTGATCGACTTATAGATCTTTATCTTAAATTGTCCAATCCTAGTATGGTACGTTAAATATTGATCGACTTAGGGCATTATAATTTACCATGCTTCCGCACGCCACACCGATCCACCGTACTTCTTTACTTGGTTATTTCAACCGCTAATTTTAACTAGTTATATCTCGCCTAAAAAGCATCCACTACTTGTTCATACTTACTTTATTTCAATTCGGGCTTACTCGATGTATCAGCACTTACGTGTTCCTATGAATCAACACTTAACTTGGATTTGTAATAATTTGTCATTCCACTGTACTTTTTTTTTTTAGTAATGCTCACTTATGACTATCAATCGATATCCCTAGTAGGACTAATATCTTCAGCTTATTTGATGCTCTAAAATTCAACCTCTTAATCATAACTATAAATCCCTTTGTACGATATTCTTTGCTGGCTCTGCTAATCATAACGCTAATGAATCCTTTCTTAGCGGTTAGCATTTTACTACAATTCATCTCTTAAGAACTTCGATTCCAACTAAGACCTAGTCACATTCTGACACTTACTAATAGAGGCATGAACCCGGTTCATTTATAATAATGGTACCTAGTTTGCAGGTTGGATCTAAGGAATTACACAAATGGTTATAGTCAGCACTTATGTAAGGCAAAAAGTTCAAAGTTGTATAGAGTGCCCTAGGTATATGTGGGCATATCCGTTATTAGATTATCACTTAGGTCTAATATCATGACTTATTTCTAGAATCGGTCCTTGGTATCATCATTTCTTACATCTAAAATCATTACTTATTTCTAAGTTCAATGCTTAGAATATAATTACAGCTTACGAACTAAGATCAGTGCTTATATTCAAATCATACCTGATGTTCAGATCGCCATTTATGTCTAAGATCAGTTCTTATTTCCAAATCATACTTAGCATATGATCAAGGTTTACAACTAAAATCAATGCTTAAGTCAACGATAAACTCTTAATCAAGATCGTCGCTTATGTCTAAAATCATGACTTACGGGTATGATCATTACTTAAATAATAAGGTCACATTTTATTCCCAATAACATGCACAATATATAATCATTGCTTACGACTAGAAATCGGTACTTATGCCTAAGATCGTGACTTACGGGCAAATCCTAACTTAATTTCTAAGATCATAACCTAAACTTATGCTTCCGCTGTGGATCTAGAACCATGTTCTAAAAGGTCGCACTGTCGAACACGTAGTGCTTCTTAAACTCATTTCGAAATTAGATCCAAGTGATCAGCGGTGTCAGTTGTGCTGCGCCATCACTCCTCCGCATCTCCTTGTCGAAGAATCTCAGGTCCGAGTGCAATGGTGGTGGAGGCGATGCATGCTAGTTCAGCAGCTGATGCTACTGTGCTAAGGTGTTGGTCATGGTAAATATGACATCTTCAAGTGCTTGGGATTGATCCCCTGATTCTGGTGGTTCTCACCACCATTTCCAGCTGGCTCACATCGTGGAGGCATTTCTGTAATTCCAGTTCATGAAAAGAAATCAGATTAGTCAATAGAGATTTAAGAGGGTTGGACCCGGGGTAAAATGGTAATTAGACAAGGGAAGCTCACCATCGACACACACCTTCCATAACCCGATCATAGCCTAAGTCTAAAATCATCTCCTAAGTCTTCTTTGTTTATTAAGGGTAAAATCGAAATTTTATAAAAGGTCGTACCTTATGTCTAGGTGAGCTCGTTAATCCTACGTTTCCGAGGCGGATCTGAAGCCTCGGCTCTGATACCACCTGTAGCGCCCCGCTCCCGAGCCCTAGCCTCGGTAGCAGTGCACCCGCCGTATCTCACTAAGGAGAATACAAAGCGTCACATCAACTTCTTACACGTCGGTGTTGACATAGAAATTTTTTTCCTTTTTGCGGAAACGACTAAACTCAACACTAACTAGAATTTAATGAACCTCAATAAAATAAAAACATCATTAGTAGACTGACCAGGCCCTACAAGTCAAACTCAAATGTCTGAATTTAAAAGTCTAAAAGAAATGTCTCAACGTACTAACGTAAAAATATAAATCTCAATGTCACCCCAAGAATATCATAAACAGCCCGTCTCTGCCCTCGCCGCAATCATATCCACTGGTCACTCGGCCCACTCCACGACATCGGCACCATCCTCGAGGAAAATATAATCATACTCCGTCTCGGCTACATATGGAATAGTAGGGGTGAGTGATGGTAATCACCCAGTAGGTGCCTCTCAAAACAATACAAAGAGTACACACCCAAAAAGATATCAACACATAACACATAAAACATGATAGCATGGCTTATACTGAAAGGTAAAGCACTCCACATAAAAATGCGCAAGTACGTGATGCATGCTCAATTAACGTGTCACGCGCAACGAGAATCATGTCATGCAATATGCTCCTAGACCTATATGCAATGCATGCCCCCGGGTCCTAAATCCAGCGTCGTGGTCTCTAGCCACCACTTGCCGTTTGGACACCCACGCCCTATAGACGCAGTATGTCTCATGACCCCGGTGCCCTATAGACACAGTAAGTCATCCCGATACCCACGCCCTGTAGACGCAGTATACCTCATGCAATGCACGTGCCATGAATGCAGGAACACCACACAGCCGCCATTACTTCCCTCTGTACCACGTCCGTCTCTCATTACTTAGTCCACTTATTTTATTATTTTACTTTATTTACTTTACCCTTTTTAATTAAATTGGGTTCAGCCGAAGGGCTAAACCCTTTGCTCTTTTATTATTTTATTATTATTATTTCTTTAATCAAATTGGGTTCAGCCGAAAAGCTGAACCCTTTGCCCATGTTATATATATATTTTTCCTTTACTGCCAACCCCCCACATACAATTTAACTAAAACGCAACCAATTACCATAGGAAATAGGGTAGGGTTCTCGGCCAACAACAATATCACACACAAATATGTTCACACATATAGGCTTCATTAATATAATTAACAAAATATAAACTATGTAATAAGTGTGTATATTATACACGCATACACAGGAAAAAAAAAGACAAAACACATAAAATAAATAAAATCACAAGCACGCAATGAAACCTAACATACATTAAACAATTAAATTTACATGCACACAAAAGTAACACCTACAGTAATGTATCCAAAAGTATATAAAAACTCATTCTACCATTTTGCAATTCACACGTCTGGTACATCACTGCATTCTCCATTATCCACTCACAGCAGGTAAGAAAAGCAACTACATAATCATAGGTACACGAAATGTAATAAGATCATCATCGAATCAAAAATAAAGAACAAACAATAAAATACATCAAATACCATTTTGAGCATGCAAACTTCATACCATTTTGAGGGAATAAATAGTATGCACCTACCTTTTTGATGAATTAACTTCTTACACGTAACCTTTTCTTCCCAACCCTGGTGTCCTCTATGCTTGGTGTTGGGCAAATCCTTCATTTCTTCCTAAAGGCCTCAGATGGTTGCTTCGGAAAAAGGACAAAAACTTTAACTTCCACACTTAATCCGGAAAGTTGACAAGTACAACTTTTAACACCTTTTCATTTACCGTTGTACTTATTCGTTTACCATTTTATTTCATTTCAATTCCAATTTATCTCCTACGTATAAATATACTCACGTATATGTTCACGCCCATACACGTACACATACGCGCTTATACTTACGTAGTTCACCCTTGACCCACTTTTCCTCTACCCTTCTAACCAACTCACCTCAACCAATTCTATCAATTCGGCCATCATATAGTATTTCACACAAACTTACAATTCAGTTACATTTATATAAGTATGCATATACATATATATGAAATATAGATGTAACACATACATACGTTATATACATATATATACGACATAACAAATGTATTATCATATATATAAGAATGTCACAACACCATCTATGTTTGGCCACATTTCGGACAATACCTAAACTAAGAAACCCTCAAATTCCATATCATGCATTCTGGCCACATATATATACATAATCAATTTTCTACAATTAAATCCTAGGGGAGACATGCATAATAATCTATGCTAAGCCCCTGTTGGCCGAACCCATTTGTCCACCGAATCCAATTTCCTCCAGCCCCTAACCTCCCACATCACTTATGTATAATTATTGCACATTCGACCATTTTACCTATTTTTTTAACCAAAATTCACTAATATGAAAATACGTCCTTCGTCATGAGGTTGTGGAAATCTAGTAGCTTTTAAAGAATATTGTTTACTAGTTCTGCCGTCAGGTTCTTCATAGAAGGTCTATTGGTGGTGAACTCAATGTTAACTTTGGGGTTTGAACGCTGGCATGGTAATATGCATTTGTAATAAACTAGTAAATCTCTAACAAATTCTAAGTCACTTCATTGGTTAAGATTAAAAGGATTGATCTTTCTGAGGATGCATAACTGTTGTAACATAAAAATATACATCAATTTATGCAAAACACAATTACGTATGTATGATCCAATTTAATATGAGAATAGCATAATAACGTTGGAAGAAAAAACATAGCAAATATAACAATGATACTTGCCTCTCGCTTCGATTACGCGTAATACGCGAAAAAGAGGTAGAAAACAGACAAATTTGGCTCTCTTCCTTTCCTACTGCTGGCGGCAGGCTTGATGATTTTGGGAGGGTGGTTGGCTGCTTTTGATGTTGGGAGGTAGGGTTAAAATGTGTGTATGTATGTAGATATATACATATAGAGAATTGTTGTCAAAATAATAAAATAACAAAAATTGCTTTCTTACCTAAGGATGCTGCCGCTGGATGCCTCAGCTTTGGAAGAAAGAATTTGGCTGAGTGATTAGTGAGGGAGAGTAGGGTTTAGTTTGGACTATGGGTAGATATGTATATATAGGTAATTAGATTTAAGTAATTTCTTAATAGGTTTATGATATTAAAGTTAATGTAAATCCTCTAACTTTCATCTCCATCATGTATTTTCTATCTCTATCCCATAACATAACATACTACTTCATATTCTAATTCATATATCCCTTATGTCAATCTTATAACTAGAAGATAATTATTATCACTATTTAGGATATTTCATTTTCCAATTATATTATTTTCCTTTTATTTATTTTTTCTTGTTTTTTTTATATCCCGGTCACGGGACATAACATTCCTACCCCCTTACATTAAGTTTCGTCCTCGAAACTTCTGAGCTATGTAATCAATGCCTTAGTATGGTTCTATGCTAAATATTGATCGACTTATAGATCTTTATCTTAAATTGTCCAATCCTAGTATGGTACGTTAAATATTGATCGACTTAGGGCATTATAATTTACCATGCTTCCGCACGCCACACCGATCCACCGTACTTCTTTACTTGGTTATTTCAACCGCTAATTTTAACTAGTTATATCTCGCCTAAAAAGCATCCACTACTTGTTCATACTTACTTTATTTCAATTTGGGCTTACTCGATGTATCAGCACTTACGTGTTCCTATGAATCAACACTTAACTCGGATTTGTAATAATTTGTCATTCCACTGTACTTTTTTTTTTAGTAATGCTCACTTATGACTATCAATCGATATCCCTAGTAGGACTAATATCTTCAGCTTATTTGATGCTCTAAAATTCAACCTCTTAATCATAACTATAAATCCCTTTGTACGATATTCTTTGCTGGCTCTGCTAATCATAACGCTAATGAATCCTTTCTTAGCGGTTAGCATTTTACTACAATTCATCTCTTAAGAACTTCGATTCCAACTAAGACCTAGTCACATTCTGACACTTACTAATAGAGGCATGAACCCGGTTCATTTATAATAATGGTACCTAGTTTGCAGGTTGGATCTAAGGAATTACACAAATGGTTATAGTCAGCACTTATGTAAGGCAAAAAGTTCAAAGTTGTATAGAGTGCCCTAGGTATATGTGGGCATATCCGTTATTAGATTATCACTTAGGTCTAATATCATGACTTATTTCTAGAATCGGTCCTTGGTATCATCATTTCTTACATCTAAAATCATTACTTATTTCTAAGTTCAATGCTTAGAATATAATTACAGCTTACGAACTAAGATCAGTGCTTATATTCAAATCATACCTGATGTTCAGATCGCCATTTATGTCTAAGATCAGTTCTTATTTCCAAATCATACTTAGCATATGATCAAGGTTTACAACTAAAATCAATGCTTAAGTCAACGATAAACCCTTAATCAAGATCGTCGCTTATGTCTAAAATCATGACTTACGGGTATGATCATTACTTAAATAATAAGGTCACATTTTATTCCCAATAACATGCACAATATATAATCATTGCTTACGACTAGAAATCGGTACTTATGCCTAAGATCATGACTTACGGGCAAATCTTAACTTAATTTCTAAGATCATAACCTAAACTTATGCTTCCGCTGTGGATCTAGAACCATGTTCTAAAAGGTCGCACTGTCGAACACGTAGTGCTTCTTAAACTCATTTCGAAATTAGATCCAAGTGATCAGCGGTGTCAGTTGTGCTGCCATCACTCCTCCGCATCTCCTTGTCGAAGAATCTCAGGTCCGAGTGCAATGGTGGTGGAGGCGATGCATGCTAGTTCAGCAGCTGATGCTACTGTGCTAAGGTGTTGGTCATGGTAACTATGACATCTTCAAGTGCTTGGGATTGATCCCCTGATTCTGGTGGTTCTCACCACCATTTCCAGCTGGCTCACATCGTGGAGGCATTTCTGTAATTCCAGTTCATGAAAAGAAATCAGATTAGTCAATAGAGATTTAAGAGGGTTGGACCCGGGGTAAAATGGTAATTAGACAGGGGAAGCTCACCATCGACACACACCTTCCATAACCCGATCATAGCCTAAGTCTAAAATCATCTCCTAAGTCTTCTTTGTTTATTAGGGGTAAAATCGAAATTTTATAAAAGGTCGTACCTTATGTCTAGGTGAGCTCGTTAATCCTACGTTTCCGAGGCGGATCTGAAGCCTCGGCTCTGATACCACCTGTAGCGCCCCGCTCCCGAGCCCTAGCCTCGGTAGCAGTGCACCCGCCGTATCTCACTAAGGAGAATACAAAGCGTCACATCAACTTCTTACACGTCGGTGTTGACATAGAAATTTTTTTCCTTTTTGCGGAAACGACTAAACTCAACACTAACTAGAATTTAATGAACCTCAATAAAATAAAAACATCATTAGTAGACTGACCAGGCCCTACAAGTCAAACTCAAATGTCTGAATTTAAAAGTCTAAAAGAAATGTCTCAACGTACTAACGTAAAAATATAAATCTCAATGTCACCCCAAGAATATCATAAACAGCCCGTCTCTGCCCTCGCCGCAATCATATCCACTGGTCACTCGGCCCACTCCACGACATCGGCACCATCCTCGAGGAAAATATAATCATACTCCGTCTCGGCTACATATGGAATAGTAGGGGTGAGTGATGGTAATCACCCAGTAGGTGCCTCTCAAAACAATACAAAGAGTACACACCCAAAAAGATATCAACACATAACACATAAAACATGATAGCATGGCTTATACTGAAAGGTAAAGCACTCCACATAAAAATGCGCAAGTACGTGATGCATGCTCAATTAACGTGTCACGCGCAACGAGAATCATGTCATGCAATATGCTCCTAGACCTATATGCAATGCATGCCCCCGGGTCCTAAATCCAGCGTCGTGGTCTCTAGCCACCACTTGCCGTTTGGACACCCACGCCCTATAGACGCAGTATGTCTCATGACCCCGGTGCCCTATAGACACGGTAAGTCATCCCGATACCCACGCCCTGTAGACGCAGTATACCTCATGCAATGCACGTGCCATGAATGCAGGAACACCACACAGCCGCCATTACTTCCCTCTGTACCACGTCCGTCTCTCATTACTTAGTCCACTTATTTTATTATTTTACTTTATTTGCTTTACCCTTTTTAATTAAATTGGGTTCAGCCGAAGGGCTAAACCCTTTGCCCTTTTATTATTTTATTATTATTATTTTTTAATCAAATTGGGTTCAGCCGAAAAGCTGAACCCTTTGCCCATGTTATATATATATTTTTCCTTTACTGCCAACCCCCCACATACAATTTAACTAAAACGCAACCAATTACCATAGGAAATAGGGTAGGGTTCTCGGCCAACAACAATATCACACACAAATATGTTCACACATATAGGCTTCATTAATATAATTAATAAAATATAAACTATGTAATAAGTGTGTATATTATACACGCATACACAGAAAAAAAAAGACAAAACACATAAAATAAATAAAATCACAAGCACGCAATGAAACCTAACATACATTAAACAATTAAATTTACATGCACACAAAAGTAACACCTACAGTAATGTATCCAAAAGTATATAAAAACTCATTCTACCATTTTGCAATTCACACGTCTGGTACATCACTGCATTCTCCATTATCCACTCACAGCAAGTAAGAAAAGCAACTACATAATCATAGGTACACGAAATGTAATAAGATCATCATCGAATCAAAAATAAAGAACAAACAATAAAATACATCAAATACCATTTTGAGCATGCAAACTTCATACCATTTTGAGGGAATAAATAGTATGCACCTACCTTTTTGATGAATTAACTTCTTACACGGAACCTTTTCTTCCCAACCCTGGTGTCCTCTACGCTTGGTGTTGGGCAAATCCTTCCTTTCTTCCTAAAGGCCTCAGATGGTTGCTTCGGAAAAAGGACAAAAACTTTAACTTCCACACTTAATCCGGAAAGTTGACAAGTACAACTTTTAACACCTTTTCATTTACCGTTGTACTTATTCGTTTACCATTTTATTTCATTTCAATTCCAATTTATCTCCTACGTATAAATATACTCACGTATATGTTCACGCCCATACACGTACACATACGCGCTTATACTTACGTAGTTCACCCTTGACCCACTTTTCCTCTACCCTTCTAACCAACTCACCTCAACCAATTCTATCAATTCGGCCATCATATAGTATTTCACACAAACTTACAATTCAGTTACATTTATATAAGTATGCATATACATATATATGAAATATAGATGTAACACATACATACGTTATATACATATATATACGACATAACAAATGTATTATCATATATATAAGAATGTCACAACACCATCTATGTTTGGCCACATTTCGGACAATACCTAAACTAAGAAACCCTCAAATTCCATATCATGCATTCTGGCCACATATATATACATAATCAATTTTCTACAATTAAATCCTAGGGGAGACATGCATAATAATCTATGCTAAGCCCCTGTTGGCCGAACCCATTTGTCCACCGAATCCAATTTCCTCCAGCCCCTAACCTCCCACATCACTTATGTATAATTATTGCACATTCGACCATTTTACCTATTTTTTTAACCAAAATTCACTAATATGAAAATACGTCCTTCGTCATGAGGTTGTGGAAATCTAGTAGCTTTTAAAGAATATTGTTTACTAGTTCTGCCGTCAGGTTCTTCATAGAAGGTCTATTGGTGGTGAACTCAATGTTAACTTTGGGGTTTGAACGCTGGCATGGTAATATGCATTTGTAATAAACTAGTAAATCTCTAACAAATTCTAAGTCACTTCATTGGTTAAGATTAAAAGGATTGATCTTTCTGAGGATGCATAACTGTTGTAACATAAAAATATACATCAATTTATGCAAAACACAATTACGTATGTATGATCCAATTTAATATGAGAATAGCATAATAACGTTGGAAGAAAAAACATAGCAAATATAACAATGATACTTGCCTCTCGCTTCGATTACGCGTAATACGCGAAAAAGAGGTAGAAAACAGACAAATTTGACTCTCTTCCTTTCCTACTGCTGGCGGCAGGCTTGATGATTTTGGGAGGGTGGTTGGCTGCTTTTGATGTTGGGAGGTAGGGTTAAAATGTGTGTATGTATGTAGATATATACATATAGAGAATTGTTGTCAAAATAATAAAATAACAAAAATTGCTTTCTTACCTAAGGATGCTGCCGCTGTATGCCTCAGCTTTGGAAGAAAGAATTTGGCTGAGTGATTAGTGAGGGAGAGTAGGATTTAGTTTGGACTATGGGTAGATATGTATATATAGGTAATTAGATTTAAGTAATTTCTTAATAGGTTTATGATATTAAAGTTAATGTAAATCCTCTAACTTTCATCTCCATCATGTATTTTCTATCTCTATCCCATAACATAACATACTACTTCATATTCTAATTCATATATCCCTTGTGTCAATCTTATAACTAGAAGATAATTATTATCACTATTTAGGATATTTCATTTTCCAATTATATTATTTTCCTTTTATTTATTTTTTCTTGTTTTTTTTATATCCCGGTCACGGGACATAACAGGAACCTTTTCCTAAGCCGCGATCATCATGGGAACTCCCGTAAGAGGTTGAAATCCTAATTGAAATTTCATGCAGGGATTGAACCTTATAAACATTTGCAGGGCCCCCTCCGTCAGTTTGTCCACTCGTCAAGGTCGTGCTATCATCTACAATATATCCAATTCATCACCATCGTGATCGTTCTCCACTACTTCTGCCGCAGCAGATGCATTGTCATTGATGTCTGAATACTAGTTTTGGGCGGATATAATTGGCGGTCCACTGCATTATTTTCATCCTCCAGACTGATATTAACTATCAATTTTGACCAGCGAAATGCTTTCAATCAGTAGTGTCGAGATTGAAGAATATAAAATTTATTTGAGTTAAAAAAAATATACACAGGTGTCTCTGTTTTTATAGGAGTTGTTATATGTCTCTAATGGCTTTATTTTTCTAACAGTTAATTGATGTAAAATTTACAACGACTTACGACTAGTTACATGCTCAGCTCAGATATGTACAGTTAAAAACTGAGATATTATAATTCTATATACATGCAAAAGACGAAGTGTGCCAGTTCGGCTGCTGCGCTCCGCTTTGCTGCCTATCACTTTTAGGGTTCCTTCATCTCATCACTTCGGCTCTGTAAACTTGTACCTTTCCATCTTAGCTCTTCACCTCGGTCATTTTTAGTTTTGTGTTGCTCTTCAATGGCTCTTTACTTCTTTACCTCGATTGCTTGTAGTTATGTGCTGAGCTACTACCAAGATCAGTTCAGCAATATACCTTAATCTGCTTAGCACGGCTTCACTTTGGCAGTTTATATTTCGTACTTCTCCAACAAGACCGCCACTATGTTCAGCTCAGAACATCTCGGATGAGCTTATATTTCTACACTCCTCAAGCGTAGTTATATATATATATATATTATACAACCAAGCTTAAGCTTGGATGCTAAGAACTGAAATATGCTTGTTAAAACTAGTTTTTTAAGATATCCACGACTTGATCTTTAGTTGAAATATGTTTCAAGCTGATCTTTCTTTCTTATTTTCGGGATGAAATGTCTATTGACTTCAACATGTTTTTACTTGCCATGCTGAACTGGTTCTCGACCATATTTATAGCGGCTACACTATCACAAAAATACCGTGATGGGTAATAGTGTTTTTAGACCAAAACTTCAAGTACTCTTCTAATCCCGATAACTTCGCATATGCCTAATAGAAGAGCTGTTAATTCCGCCGATGCACTGCTCTTCGATACAACTGGTTGCTTTTTGCTCTGCCAACTAACCAGATTTTCCATAAATAAGTTCCATTCCGGTTTTTGATCTTATATCAACCTTAGAACTAGCTCAGTCAGCATCTATTAATACTTTAACACTTTAGTCTGTATGACTTTTAAAATACAAACCTTGTCATGGTGCATTTTTCAGGTACCTGAGAATTCTCAAGGCGACTTGGAGATGTTCGTTATTAG
Source organism: Eustoma russellianum (assembly GCA_036186865.1). Lineage (NCBI taxonomy): Eukaryota > Viridiplantae > Streptophyta > Magnoliopsida > Gentianales > Gentianaceae > Eustoma > Eustoma russellianum. The sequence continues at coordinate 15,388,721 of AP025072.1, read as the reverse complement.
GATCATGGATGAATTGAGAAACAAAACTCACAGCATAACAAATGTCGGGCCCAGTATGTGATAAATAGATCAATTTACCAACTAGTCTTTGTTAACTAAGTTTATCTGTGAGTGTAGTATCCCATTGTTCTCTGAACTTATGTCCAGTAACTACAAGAGTGTTTGTTGGTTTGCATCCGAGCATCCTAGTTTCTCTTAAAAGATCCAATATGTATTTCCTTTGTGATACAAACATCCCTTCTTTGTTTCTAGTTATTTCTATTCCTAACAAATATCTTTTTCTTAAATCTTTGATTTCGAAATACTTTGATAGCTTCATCTTAATGTTCTCAATCTCAGGATTGCTATTTTCTATTATTATTATATCGCCTACATGTACTATTAGAATAGTAATCTCCCTCTTAAGTGATATGTTGGTGAATATTATATGATCACTATGACTTTAAATAACTGATGGTCTTTAATAGTCTTAGTGAATGTTTTAAACCAAGCACTTGATTATTGTTTAGTCCATATAATGATTTCTTCAACTTATAGACCTTATTCTGAGTTGTTATGTCGTTGATCCTGCTGGTGTGCACATAAACTTCTTCTAGTAATTCTCCACTTAGGAATACATTTTTAACGTCATACTGATATAATTCCCAATCAAGGTTAACTGCTATAGAAAAATAATATGAATAGTGTTAAGTTTGGTAACCGATGCAAAGGTTTCTACATAATCAATACCATAAGTTTGGGTAAATCCCCTTGCTACTAATCTAGCTTTATAGTTACTAATTGTTCCATCATTGTTATATTTAATTCTAAACACGCATCTACTTCCAGTAGGTTTCATAGTTGCATACATAGGTACTATCTTACAAGTTTAGTTTTTCTCTAAGGCATTCATTTCTTCACACACTGCATTTTTCCATTTATGTCAAATTCAGGCTTCTAGTATATTTTTAGGTATCACTTTATTATCAAGTGAACATATAAACATTTTAAGGTTAGGATTCAACCTATTATATGTCACGAAGTCTTGTATTGGATACTTAAGATATAAAGGGTTTTTCGTGCATTCTCTTGTTCCTTTCCTTAAAGCTATTGGACTATTAGCAGTTTGATTTCATTTTCATATTTAGCCTAAGTTTCCTCTAATGAATCTACTTCTCCCAATGTGGGTTGTGTGTTTCCATTAGTATATTCAGGTGTACCAGGTAGACTGTTCCATCTTACTATTTCCTATATATCATCAGAGTTCATATGGTTGTTTGTTCCACTAGTTTTAAGATGAGAATTTGATGCACCGAGCTGAGGTACCGAGCTACTGAGCTGTGGTGCTGAGGTGCTGAGTTGAGGTTCCCCTACAACATCTATTATATTCAAAAGCTCAATGTGTGTTAATTACTCCGTTCTAGCAGGAGGACTATAAAAGCCATTTTGTTCGTCAAAAGTAACATCAAGTGTGACAAACATCTTCCGATTACTTAAGCAATATCACTTATAACCCTTTTGGGATACAGAGTATCCTAGAAATATACACTTAACTAATCTTGGATCTAATTTTTTTCTTTGGGTGGGCTGAATGTGCATATATGATGTACACCCAAACAACTTAAATCATAACTGAAAGCAGGTTTGTGTATGAAAAATAGTTGAGAAGCATTTCTCTTTTAGTTTTGAATGACAGAATTCCAAATGGAATTCTATTCATTAAACAAGTAGCTGTTAGTAAGACTTCTCCCTAGTAGTATGTAAGTATGCTCATTGTAAACATTATAGTTCTAGTTAATTCAAGCAAGTGTCGATTCCTCCTCTTAGTGACACCATTCTATTGTGTAGCATAAGTACACAAGATCTAATTGTATGTACCATTTTAACGGATAAATTTTTGAACTGTATTGTCCATGTTTTATGTCCCATGGTCTGATCTTAATGTTTTGATGGTGCAACCAAACAGATTTTCAAAAAATGTAAAGTCCTCATAAATGTTTGTCCCACTTCAGTTTTACTCTTGAGTAGGTAGACTACAGTCACATTTGTGTGATCATCGACAAAGGTTATAAAACATCTTGCTCTATTGATATTAGTTGTTCTAGAAGAACCCCAAATATCAAAATGAACAAGATTGAAAGTTGCAGATGACTTATACACTTGAACAGGGTAACTTTGTTTGTGTGTTTAGCTAGTTTACATTTTCGCATGTAATACTTTTGAGATCAACATTGTTAAATAATTCTGGCATTAAGCATTTAAGGTATACAAAATTTAGATGACCCAATCTATGGTGTCATAACAAAATATCAGTTATACAAGATTCTTTAGGGTGTTTCATTGTACAGACAGTTTCTTGATCCTCAGGTTGCTGTGTTTTGCACATCATGGCAACTTTTTCAGATTCTAATAGGAACAGACTCAGTATATTCTTAGCACTCCGAATCATCTCCTTCATTTTGTTTTCCTAAAAACAATATTCCGAGGATGAAAAGCAGGCTATACAATTATTGTCCCTAGTTAGTTTTCTTACTGATAATAGATTGAAGGTTAAGCTAGGAAAATGCAGGACATCTTTTAACAAGATCTTATTGCTTATCATAGCAGAGCCTATCCAAGAACCTCTACAGAAGTACCATTTGCTATTTTCACCTTCTTAGGAATGGGGAAACGGAGTAGGAGTTTAGAAGGTTAGCATTACTTGTCATGTGGTCAGTATCTCTTGAGTCTAAAATCCATGAGTTGTTTGTATATTGCTAAAGATAACCTATCATTGTAGCTTGAATAGATTCAGCTCGGTTCTGCTGTCTGCTTAGCAATTTGATTAGTGTTATAATCTAATCTTGCTAGGAATGTTGTCTGTTTCCGGTATATGAGTTGCGCTGAGGTGCGTTATGCTGTGCTATGCTCTACCGAGCTGCACTGACGTGCACTGAGTTGGTGGCCTGAAGTGTAGCACTCTGTCCAGCAGAGAAAGGTTTTGAATGTGGTCTCTAATGAGCAACGTTCGGCTTTAATAATGATTTATATTCTCGTGCAAGTTTGGCTTGGAGTCTCAAAAAGTTATCGACTATATAACCTTCCTTCTTGCAGTATTTGCAAGTTTTGCTCCCTCCAGGAGTGTAATGTCTGTTTAACAGCCAAGCCTGAAGCTTCTGCCGGTTGCTCACTAAGTAAGGCAGAGGTCACTGATTTGGGCATACTCATATCACGACTTTCTTGCAGATTTCTTCGCGTTTGGTCTCAGCAAAGACAACCGTTAAACTTGGAAAGCTTTAGTGCTAAGGATCCTACTTTGTGCACAATCAAATTTTGGATTTAATCTAGTAAGGAAATGAAATACCTGTTTTCGCTCAATAAAATCTTTGTATAAACTTGAATGAATGCCACAGGATCACTGTTGTGTTTCAAATATATTGATTTTCTACCACGCCTTGGTCAACAAAGTATAATATTTGTGCACAGCAAGATTACCATATTTAAGTTCATGAAGATGGGCTTCAATTTCATAGAATTCAGATACATTGTCTTGTTTGGAATACATCTCGTTTACTGCAGGCCAGATTTCTGCTGTAGTGTTATACATCATGAAATCATCTGAGATGTCAAGTTGCATAGAGCGTATTCGCCATGACATTATCATGCTATTTTTAGACTTTCATAGCCTATAATTTACATCCGTTTCTGCAAGACCAACAATTGTTCCACATAAGTAATCTTCCTTTCCTTTACCTATCACAAACATTTCCACCCCTCGAGGCCATGAGAGGTAGTTATATTTATTTAAGTTTTGAGTTGTAAAGATATTGGAAGAGTCATCAGATATTTGTGGAACATGGACTACTCCTGATGCATGATCCGTAGCAGAGATGACCTCAGTATATTTAGTTAGGCTGAAAAAATAGTCATTTAAAATAATTCAAATAGCAAAAGAAGGTAAATGTAGGTACATTTGGACAAAATGATTAGCTATGATAGCATGTCCAGATTAAAGAATATAAAATTAATTCAAGTTAAAAAATATGTACAATGGTGTTTCTCCTTTAATAGGAGTTGTTACATGCATCCAACGACTTTCTTTTCCTAGTAGCTACTTGACGTGATGTTTACAATGGCTAAGTGCTTACAACGCTAGGTTGGTAACGTCTAGTTGGCTGCTCAGCTCAGACATATGTACAATTAAAAGCTGAGCTACTATAATTCTATATATATATAAAAGACTAAGTGTGACGGCTCGGCTACTGTGCTTAGTTTTGCTGCATAACTGTTTCAGGGTACATTCACCTCGTCAGCTCGATCTGCACAAGGGTGTGAAGATGAAAGAGTTGTAATGGAGTGATCAAGTCATTGAGGCATTTTATCAAATACTTTGGTGAAAGCGTCGAACATGTTTTCTCGTGTTAATTTCATCGTGTACATTGTATATATTCATGTTTAATCAGTTTGTCATCATTGTACAGTGATTATACATTAGGAAAATCATCAAATGGATGATTAATTAGGGCAAATACCCGCTGAAAGCATTTTTGGAAACTAGCCGTTAGGCTTGTCTCGTCGCCGGGAGCTTATAGCTGTTGGCAACCATGTTCCTCACTTGTATATATGTAACCTCACTTCCTCCACGAAAGGTGAATGAAATTTTTTATCTCATCTTTGAATCTTTTACATGTTTAAATTCTATATGGTATTAGATCTGTTACGAGCTCTTTGAAAAATTCTGGAAAATTTTTGAATTTTTTCAATCATCATCATCTTCTTCATTCTTGTTTCTGAGTTTACGTAAGAATGGAATCTGTTGGAAGTGAAGCACCTGCCTGGTGTTCCTAGTAGTTCATCTGGAGCTTCCTCATCTCAACTTACATTGATTCAACGCCTATTACCATCACCAATCATAAGCTAAATGCGAATAACTATTTAGCTTGGTCATGCGCTGTGAAAATGTTCATCACAAGGAAAGGAAAAGAAGAATATCTCAAGCCGGACATTGACATCCCTGATGAAACTGATGCTTGTTTTAAAACTTGGAATGCTGAAAATTATATGATCATGTCTTGGTTGATAGGATCAATAATGACTGAGGTGAGTGATAACTTCATTTTATACAACTCTGCTGAAATATGGAAAGCAACCCAAGAAATTTACTCCAAGTTGGATAATGTATTTGAATTTTATGAACTTGATGTTATACTACATGATATCAAACAAGCAGAGTCACCTGTAAATATCTACTTTGGCCAACTCAAGAGAATTTGGCAACAAATTTATGTGTTTGATACTCATAAATGGCCAAACCAAGAGGCTGACAAAATGTATAAAATTATCATTGAAACCAGGAGGATTTTTAGATTCCTAGCTTGGTTGAATAAAGAGTTCGATGCTGTTCGTGGGAGGATTTTAGGTATTAAGCGTTTGCCTTCAATGAACAGTGTCTTCTCAGAAATTAGGCAAGAGGAAAACAGAATTAAACTAATGAAGTGTTCACCATCCTCTGAAGGTGTTGCAATGATTACTGATGGCTCAAAAACTGAGCAAAATGAACGTTTTTCTGCTAATAATGCCTCAAGAAGGTATGTGCCAACGACACAAGCTTTCAACAAAAGACCTGTCGACGCCAGATACTACTGCAATTTCTATAAGAAATATGGCCACACTGAGGACATGTGTTTCCACAAGCATGGGAAACCACCTTGCAGAACTAGTGGAACATGGAGGCCATCTGATAGTTCATCTTGGAGACCTTAGTCCTCCAATATTGGGAGTTCTTGTATCTAGAAAGGATCCAACCCAATCATGAAAAACTATTCCAGTAATTGTGCACAGGTCCATCTGAGGTACCACTACAGAGCTAGTGGATGCTACATTTCAATTCATGAAGTCACGATGTCCAACTACTAAACCTCTTGACATAAGGCAAGAGGATGTTCAGGACACAACAGCCAGCTATGCTAGCAATTCTAAACTTCTATTCACTTGGATTATTGATTCTGGTGGTACTCATCATATGACGTGGAATAAAGAGAAACTAACAGGGTATGATCCACTCAAGGATTCCACTCATGTAAAGATTGCTAATGGTACTGAAATAAAAATTGTTGGATGGACATATGCAACTTACTGATAAGATTAAATAGAAAAATGTCTTATTAATTCCTGGATTGAGCTTCAACTTGATCTCTGTAGGAAAAATTGCTGAAGATAATAATTGTGCTATAAAATTCTCACCTTCTACTTGTTATTTTCAGGAGCTATTCTCCAAGAAGATGATTGTAGTGCTAGCAAAGTTAATGGACTCTACTTGTCACAAGATAATGAGTCATCACCTCTTAGTAGTTAAACTATGATTAGAGTATGTACTGCATCTAGTAGGAATACTGAGAGTATTTTGCTTTGACATAGAAGATTAGGACATCCTAACTTCTTGTATCTCAAGAGGCTTATGTCAAATCTGTTTTTGAATATCAATATAAGGGAACTATTTTGTGAATCCTGTCAGTATACTAAAAGTTGTAGAACATCTTACACTGGAAAAAAGTATGCTGGTTCTCATCCCTTTAGTCTGATCCACTCTGATGTGTGGGGACCTTCTAGGGTAGCAAATGTTAATGGTGCACAATGGTTTATAACCTTTGTGGATGATCATACGAGAATGACATGGTTATACCTAATGAAACATAAAATTGAAGTTGGAGATATCATTAAAAGGTTTATCGCAATGGTCAAAAACTAGTTTGAATGCTCTATTAAGACTTTAGGTCTGATAATGGCCTTGAATATTTGGAAAACAATTAAAGGGTATCTGGATGAAAGAGGAATCCACCACCAAACATCCTGCGCCTATACTCCACAACAAAATGGGATAGTTGAAAGAAAAAATAGACATCTTCTTGAAGTAACCAGGTCATTAATAATGTCTATGAGTGTTCCAAAACATTTCTAGGGTGAAGGTGTTTTGACGGATACTCAACTGATTAATAGGATGCCCTCTAGGGTAATTGATTATAAAACCCCTAAAGATATGCTATCTCAGGTTTACCATATGTCTAGTATGTTATCTGATCTTTCCCTAAAGTTGTTTGGTTGTACTGTATATAGGCACATTCCAGTCTCTTATAGAGGAAAGTTGGATAATATGTTTGGAAAATGCATGTCTATTGATTATTCTCACACACGGAAGAGGTATAAATGCTTTTCTCCTAATGACAGAAAAATATATGTTTCTCTTGACGTTGTGTTTGATGAGCTTAAATCTTATTATATGTCAAAATCATCTGAGAAAATCTCTGATAAGGATAATATTTTTGGAGTGTGATTGATCTGTCTGTGTCACCTGCTAATGAGGTAGGCATACATCAGCCTCAGGGAGAGAATGCTGGCTCACTTGATATTGAGCAAAATAATGATAACATTGTTAGTGATCAAGGGAATGAGTCTGATGGCATATCTTCTTCAGTCAGAGACATTGTTCCTAATGGTGACAGGCATATTGCTCTCAGAAAGGGAGTAAGGGCATGTGTAAAGAAAACTTATCCTGTAAATAACTATGTTAGCTATGATTATTTTGAGAAAAGTGCAGGGTATATGCGTCCACTTTGGATTGTACTCAGGTACCAAAGGATATACATAAATCACCACAGCATCTAAAGTGGAAAGAAGTAGTAGCTGATGAAATGGGAGCATTGATCAAGAATGATACATGGGAACTTGTACCAGCTAGTGAAGGGATCAAACCTGTCGGGTGTAGGTGTGTTTTTTCTGTCAAATTCTATTCTGATGGATCTGTTAACAGGTTTAAAGCTAGATTGGTTAGAAAAGGCTTTACTCAAACTCTTGGGATAGACTATGAGAAAACATTTGCACCAGTGGCCAAATTGAATACTGTAAGAATTCTGTTTACTATTGCTGCTAATCTTGACTTGCCCTTGTTTCAACTTGATATAAAAATCCCTTTTTAAATGGAGATTTGGAAGAAGAGTTTTATATGCATATTCCTCCAGGCTTTGTCACTGATTCTAATAAGCATATGCTATGTAAACTGAAGAAGTCCTTATATGGATTTAAACAATTCCCTAAATCATAGTTTAGACGTTTTAGTTCTGTCATAACTAGTCTTGGCTTCTCTCAGGCTAACAGTGACCACACACTCTTTGTCAAAGCATTTGGTAACAACTGTTACACTATTGTATTAGTTTATGCTGATGATATAATTTTAACTAGTGATGACTATCCTGATATGTTCAACACAAAGAAACTGCTAGCCTTGTTTTTTGAAGTCAAGGACCTCGGACAACTTAGATATCTCTTAGGCATGGAAGTCACTAGGAGCTCAAATGGGATATGTATATCCCAAAGGAAATACATTCTTGACTTACTGTAGGAAACCAACATGTCCCACTGCAAACCTGCAAGTACACCTGTGAAACCAGGACACAAACCAACTATGGTATGTGACTTCACCAACACAGATAAATTGAGATATCAGAGACTTACTGGTAAACGTATAAATTTATCTCACACTAGACCTGCATATGTTATGGGGTAAGCTTCATAAGTCAATTTATGCACAACTCTACTGCTGAACACTATAACTATGCTATGAGAATTCTGATGTACCTCAAGTCTTCTGCAGGTCAGGGTTTGTGTTCCAAAAAGAATGATGACAGAGGCATCAAAATATACACTGATGCTGATTGGGCTGGTTCTAAATAAGACATGAGGTCAACATCTGGATATGCATCTTATTTATGGGGTAACCTGATTACTTGGAGGAGAAGGAAACAACATGTTGTTTCAAGGAGTAGTGCTGAAGCTGAGTTGAGGGCTCTATCTTTGGGTGTGTATGAAGGGATCAGGATTACCAGGGTGATGGCTGACCTCTCTGCTTAAGTAAAACTCCTGTCTGTGTATATTGTAATAATATATTAGCCATCAATATGACAGAAAATCCAGTTCAACATGACAAGTCCAAGCATATTGAGATTGATAGGATTTTCTGTGGGGAAAGATTAAGGACAAAGTTCTGAAGCTTCATCATATTCAATCAAAAGATCAGGTTGAAAATATTTTAACTAAGCCTGTCAGCGTTCAAGCATTTAAGACTTTGCTTGGCAAGCTAGGTTGTATTAACATATACAATCCTAGCTTGATGGGGAGTGTTGGAATGCCAAAACTAATATGCAGAAATAAAAAGGCAGAAGTGTGTGAAGATGAAAGAGTTGTAATGGAGTGATCAAGACATTGAGGCATTTTATCAAACACTTTGGTGAAAGCACCGAACATGTTTTATCGTATTAATTTCATCATGTACATTGTATATATTCATGTTTAATCAGTTTCACATCACTGTACAGTGATTATACATTAGGAAAATCATCAAATTGATGATTAATTAGGACAAATACCTGCTGAAACCATTTTTGGAAACTAGCCATTAGGCTTGTCTCATCACCGGGAGCTTATAGCCATTGGCAATCATGCCCCTCACTTGCATATATGTGACCTCACTTCCTCCATGGAAAATAGGTGAATGAAATGTTTTTTATCCTATCTTTGAATCTTTTACATATTTAAATTCTATAAGCCTTCCTCACCCTGATCATTTATAGTTCTGTACTGCTCTTCACCTTGTCTCTTCACTTCTTTACCTCGGTCAATTGTAGTTCTGTGTTGAGCTGTTACTAAGATTAGCTCGGCGGTATACTTGTAGGACCTGTAAGACACCACTAGAAGGGTGGAGGGGTTGAATAGTGGGTGCGAAAAATTTGGTTTTTAAAATTTTTTTAACCAAAAACCCAACTTCAGAAAACAGTTTCTGTTTTCAGGACCTGTTTTGCAATATTTTAAAAACTAGGTTACACGTCTTCAAAAATTCTGAAATTTGGAGAGATCTTAGTCTCAAATATTCTGAGTATCTTCTAAAAATTTCATATTTAAATTCAACCTTTAACCCTTTCAAAATTTGTTGATGGTCAGATTGCGCAAATCTGCCAGAAACGGTAGTCTGACTTCAAAAATTTATTCCGATTAAATGGTTGATTCAAATGGTCTGAAAATTTAATGGCAAACCCCTTATTATGTTTATTTAATTGAGTTGAAGCAGTTTTGAAAAATTCCTTTTGGAAGTTAGTCAAATACGTTCAAAGTCTCAACCTTTGCAAGCCTGAAAATCAGACTGCACTAGTCTTAGAACTTTTGACGTTTGGATGACTTATACTTGTCCAAAAGGGTTGAAGCTTGCGCCAAATGAATCTTAATACGTGTGGCTATGTTTCTGAAAAGTTTGGTGATTTTTAAAGTTTGTTTCCTATTTTTAAGAACGTGATGAAAATTATGCACTGTGCTGAAAACTGAAAGTAAGTGCTGAAAAGTAAAGAACACAAGGAATTTTATACTGGTTCAGTTAAATGAACCTACTCCAATCTTCGAGGACACCTTCTTCGGTTATGACTAATCACAAAACAACAAACAACACCTTACCACATAGGGTTGATGGAGTTATACACCAACTTCAACCCTTCACAAACCTTGTAAGCGATTACAATGATCACGAACACCACCACCGAGCGGATGCAAGATTGATCACACCTTGATCAATCTTTTACAACAATATAGCGTGTATGGTGGTATATATGAAGCCTATTCAATATGTATGAATATGAATACAATAGGCTTTAAGAGAGAAGAAGAAAGAAGTGTAGAAGAAGGAGATGATGAATACGTTTTTCACTTGAGAGATTGTGAGGCTTGTCTTGTCTTTTGTTTGCTCTCCTTTTCCTCTTTTTATCGACATGTGGCCGCCTATATTGCCTTATTATTCCCCTTGGAAATTATCTTTTAAGTCCTTGGAAGGATATCTTGTGTAAATGTGACATCAACTTGCTTACTTGGCACAACTTGATTGGATGAATGTCTTGGCTTTGCTTACTTGACACTTCAAGATTGGTCCAAGCTTGTCACCATTTAGTGTGCTGTAAAAATCTGAGATTAACACATGTGCCAAAAAGAATTCAAAACACTACCAAATAATCACCATTCAATCCCTTCAATTTTGGGATGCAAATTAAGGACAAATGAATAGTAAATTCGGCCGCTATTCACATGTGCTGAAAATTTTAATCATGTGTTGTATTTTTGAAATCTTTCCTTGTGTGTTGCCCTCTTCAAAGTCACCCATCATGTGTGGCTTATTTTCCACCAATTAAAGTGTCAAATAAGCTCCATCTAGGCTCCAACAAAGCTGAAAATGGTGTGTGAAATTCTTGCACATGTGCTGAATTTTCTTTTGGTAAACTTTGTCAAATAATGCACAATATTCACACATATATGGTAAATTATAATCAGCCCTAATTTTAATTTTCTAGAACACTTTAATTTGTACTGAATATGTAAAAAGTGTCTAGATACATGTTACATGTCATGCCAAAAATGTTCCATGTGTTGTGTTCGTAGAAAACCGAAATTTCGACTTTTTTCGATTACGCGATTTTTTTCCGATTAAATTCAAACTTTTTGCACATGTTATATATATTATGTCACACATGATACACATAAAATAAATTTAGTATTCAGCTTATAAGGGCTGAGACATAGGCGCCCACATATGACAAAATAGGTTGAATTTGAAATGTCTACAATTTGGCCTTAATTGGGGTGATTTGTGTGTGCCAACATGGAATGATTTTATTGCTGTATATACCATGTAAGCCACGAAATTTGTGGCCATTTTTAAAGTGTAGGGGCTGGCTATCTATATATGGCAAGTATGTGACACGTTAGCGAAGTTTCGGTAGTAACCCGGTACGACAATTTTTGGTTTAGAACCTTGTATCGTATCGTAATAATTTTTTCATCACCATGACTTATATCATATGATATAAGACCTGAATATACTCATAAATATGAGGTAAGTATGGTGGTGTGACATTGATGTACGTTCATAAAATATATAACGTGTCGATAGTACGTTAGAACATATGTGTATAGTGCCTTTTAAAAAATCTGAATATATATATATATATATATATATATATATATTAAAAACGTGTGATTTAAAGAGGAGAGGAGACTTTCCATTTCCATGTATGTTGCCTTCATGCCTTCTCCAAATATTTTCCCATTTAATGAACTACTTAGTTCATTTAATTAAGTACTTCACTTAATGAACTAGTTTAGTTCAATAATGGTGGCACCTGAAAATAGTTCAAACACAACAAATGTTTGACATTTGATTTAAGCTTTAAAGCTTCATGGCTTGTTAGTACGGCAACATTATATATATATAAAGTATATAAGGCAGGTTTGTCGCAAAAATGTATCAAGTCATAAAATGTGTTATGCATTTCTTTAGCACACGTTATTTAAATCATGCATTTTGTGAATCACTCAAACCCCTTTTTCTCAACAATCTCTCCTTTTTGATGATTTGCAAAATAACTTAAGTTCATGATTTAAATTTGGTCGCTCCCCCTCCAATCGTGCACAAATTCAAATTTCGAATTTTGAATTCTCTCCTCCTTGATTTTTGCAATCAATCACTCTCATTCCCCCTTAAATCATGCACTCTCTCCCCCTTTATTTTAGAAATAAAAACAAAAGTGCATGTAAGAAAGAAATAGCAATTTGTATGACAACAAAAATCATGCAATTCAAGTGTATTGTGCAATAATATCAAAAGTGCGTTCTTAAGGGTTATTTATTCAACCCTTTGCGAATGTCCCTTTTGGTACCCAAATTTGGGTGACCTTTCTAACCCGTCCAAAAGGTAAGAAAAGAGATGAAGACGCAATATAATATATGTTAGGGGCAAATGCGTTTGGCCTTTGGCCGAGAATCCCATCATGCACATAGTGTGATCTTTGTCTTTGATATGCATTTGTATTCATGTGTATACTGCGTGATCTAAATAGATTTGTGTTGTATGATTGTCGCGTATGCATCAATGATTTCCTTTCAAATCTATATGGTGCATGATTATACTTTGCATGTGATGAGAAAGAAGAAGTGCGATGAGGTATAATAGGTGACTTGCTAGTTTTGATGTTCACCTTCTTAGGCTTTTCAATTCTTTTGAACACATATGGTTGCTTAGATGACGAAAAGACAAAGTTTGTAGATTTATTTTGTTCCTCATTATCTTCAAGATACCCTAATCTAGTTTTGTCACTTTCATGCTTTTGCAAAGAAATGAGACGATCTAGCGTGCAAGTTCCTCTATCGAATTGTTTTACTGTCTTTTCTAGATCTTCGTTTCTTGATCTCAAATCTGAGATCTCGGCTTTCATTGCCATATTTTCGGAAAGAATTTCAGATCTCAATGACACAATCAAATTTGATGACTCCTCTTTTGAATCGTTTAATTGACATACAAGATTTGCGTTAGAGGATTCTAACGATTTCTTGTCTTCAATTAAGCGTTTCTTTTCTTTTGCAAGAGTTCTAGCAAACTTATATAATTCAAGATATTCAACATACAAATCATTAAAAGATAGTTCAGAATCGGAATCGGAATTTACCTCACTATCAAAGGGTGGAGGCATTTGCCTTGACATACCTTCTTGCTCGGTTTTGTCGTAAGTGGTTACCATCTCACTAAGATCGTTGGTCTCCTTGTTGTGAGTGTGCCTGTTCTCTGATACCACTTGTAGGACCTATCAGGCACCACTAGAAGAGGGGGGATGAATAGTGGGTGCGGAAAATTTGGTCTTTAAAATTTTCTTAACCAAAAACCCAACTTCTGAAAACAGTTTCTGTTTTCAGGACCTGTTTTGCAACGTTTTAAAAACTAGGTTACAGGTCTTCAAAAATTCTGAAATTTAGAAAGATCTTAGTCTCAGATGTTCTGAGTATCTCCTAAAAATGTCAGATTAAAATTCAACCTTTAACCCTTTCAAAAATTGTTTATGGTCAGATTTCACAAATCTGCAAGAAACGGTAATCTGACTTCAAAAATTTATTCCAATTAAATGGTTACTTCAAATGGTCTGAAAATTTAATGACAAACCCCGTATTATGTGTATTTAATTAAGTTGAAACAGTTTTGAAAAATTCCTTTGGGAAGTTAGTCAAATACGTTCAAAGTCTCAACCTTTGCAAGCCTGAAAATCGGACTGCACTAGTCTCAGAACTTTTGATGTTTGGATGACTTATACTTGTCCAAAAGGATTGAAACTTGCACCAAATGAACCTTAAAACATGTGTCTATGTTTCTGAAAAGTTTGGTGATTTTTAAAGTTTGTTTTCTATTTTTAAGAACGTGATGAAAATGATGCACTTGCTGGAAACTGAAAGTAAGTGCTGAAAAGTAAAGAACACAAGGAACTTTATACTGGTTCGGTTAAATCAACCTACTCCAGTCTTCGAGGACACCTTATTCGGTTATCACTAATCACAAAACAACAAACAACACCTTACCACATAGGGTTGATGGAGTTATACACCAACTCCAACCCTTCACAAACCTTGTAAGCGATTACAATGATCACGAACACCACCACCGAGCGGATGCAAGATTGATCACACCTTGATCAATCTTTTACAACAATATAGCGTGTATGGTGGTATATATGAAGCCTATTCAATATGTATGAATATGAATACAATAGGCTTTAAGAGATAAGAAGAAAGAAATATAGAAGAAGGAGATGATGAAGATGTTTTTCACTTGAGAGTTAGTGAGCCTTGTCTTGTCTTTTGTTTGCTCTCATTTTCCTCTTTTTATCAACATGTGGCCACCCATGTTGCCTTATTCTTCCCCTTGAAAATTATCTTTTAAGTCCTTGGAAGAATATCTTGTGTAAATGTGACATCAACGTGCTTACTTGGTACAATTTGAATGGATAAATGTCTTGGCTTTGCTTACTTGGCACTTCATGATTGGTCCAAGCTTGTCACCATTTAGTGTGCTGTAAAAATCTGAGATTAACTTGAAAAACATGTGCCAAAAAGAATTCAAAACACTACCAAATAATCACCATTCAATCCCTTCAATTTTGGGATGCAAATTAATGACAAATGAATAGTAAATTCGGCCGCTATTCACATGTGCTGAAAATTTTCATCATGTGTTGCATTTTTGAAATCTTTCCTTGTGTGTTTCCCTCTTCAAAGTCACCCATCATGTGTGGCTTATTTTCCACCAATTAAAGTGTCAAATAAGCTCCATCTAGGCTCCAACAAAGCTGAAAATGGTGTGTGAAATTCCTGCACATGTGCTGAATTTTCTTTTGGTAAACTTTGTCAAATAATGCACAATATTCACACATATATGGTAAATTATAATCAGCCCTAATTTGAATTTTCTAGAACACTTAAATATGTACTGAATATGTAAAAAGTGTCTAGATACATGTTACATGTCATGCCAAAAATGTTTCATGTGTTGTGTTTGTAGAAAACCGAATTTTCGACTTTTGTCGATTACGCGATTTTTCTCCGATTAAATTCAAACTTTTTGAACATGTTATATATATTATGTCACACATAATATTCATAAAATAAATTTAGTATTCAGCTTATAAGGGCTGAGACATAGGCGACCACATATGACAAAATAGGTTGAATTTGAAATCTCCACAATTTGGCCTTAATTGGTGTGATTTGTGTGTGCCAGCATGGAATGATTTTATGGCTGTATATACCATGTAATCCACGAAATTTGTGGTCATTTTTGAAGTGTAGAGGCTGGCCATCTATATATGGCAAGTGTAGGACCTCAAGCGCTACCATCTCTCCCAAAACCAATTGGTGATAGGAGATGCGCATACCCTAGCCTTATAGTGCATTCAGCACACACAAGCGCCCACGGCATCGACTGTGACTTGGCCCACCAGCCTACGCGCCACGGGACAATTGCTGCACCTAACAATCTCCCCCTCAGCATTTGCTCCCGCTGGGAATCGAACCCGTGACCTTGGCTCTGATACCACTTGTAGGACCTCAGGCGCTACCATCTCTCCCGAAACCAATTGGTGATAGGAGATGCGCATACCCTAGCCTTATAGTGCATTCAGCACACACAAACGCCCACGGCATTCGACTGTGACTTGGCCCACCAGCCTACGCGCCACGGGACAATTGCTGCACCTAACAGCAAGTACGTGACACGTTAGCGAAGTTTCGGTAGTCACCCGATACGATAATTTTTGGTTTAGAACCTTGTAACGTGTCGTAATAATTTTGTCATCACCATGACTTATATCTTATGATATAAGACCTGAATATACTCATAAATATGAGGTAAGTATGGTGGTGTGACATTGATGTACGTTCGTAAAATATATAACGTGTCGATAGTACGTTGGAATATATGTGTATAGTGTCTTTTAAAAAAATCTGAATATATATATATATATATATATATATATATATATATATATATATATATATTAAAAACGTGTGATTTAAAGAGCCGGATGTAATATATATATTTTTTATCACAGAAGGGGCTCTAGCGCACGCCGCCGCCATTGACTACGCGGCTTCTGCCGCCGTTGCTGTAGCCGAGATTACTCAACTTTCTGCCGTCATTTTCATTCAACAATTCTTTCTTCGCTGATCGATTACATTGTTTCGCTGATTTCATTGACACCCAATTTGACGATGGCTGCACCTGCGCCTACATTCGCTGATATTGTCGCTGGTTCATCGGCTCAAGCCATCAGCATTTCACCCAAAACTGTTTCTCGATATAAAGGTATTCCATTAATCTCGTTTTTAGATTCGGAAATTGATGAACTTGCTGCTCCTTTCAAATATTCATTGGTGGGTACTTTTTGGTATGGGAGGCCTCCGTTGAAGGTGATTCGAGATGTTTTTGAGAAAATCGGTTTTCCTCATGATCTTCGCATTACTCTTATTGATCAGTCGCATATACTGCTAAATTTTACCAATGAAGCGGATTATTTACGATGCTTTTATCTCCGTTCATGGCTTATTTCTGGTTGTCATATGCGTATCACAAAATGGACTGTTGATTTTGACCCATCAACGGATGTGCCAATTGTTCCGGTTTGGATAGCCTTGCCTGGACTTCCAATTCATCTTCATCGCAAAGAGGCATTGTTTGAGATAGTTAAGCCTATAGGCTGTCCAATTAAATTAGATGTTGCAACACAAGATGGTCTGCGACCTTCGGTGGCTCGGGTATGTGTGGAACTTGATGTCTCCAAGGATTTGCCCCCCAAGATATATCTTCAAGCGAAAGGCAGATATATATTACAAACCATAGTTTATGAAGACATGCCTGTGTTTTGTACAACCTGTAGACGTTTGGGTCACGCCGCTGGGTCTTGCATACCGCCACCCGACTCTACTATTCCACCTCCCCCACCGCCACCGCCGCGACGCCCACCAGCTCAGCGCTGGACTCCGGTCAAGAAACGGACCATTACGCAGCAAGCACCAACAACTACTGCTCCGCCACATTCAGACATACTAGATTATCCGGGCACACAAGAACCTCCAGCTGCAAGCATTTCGCCTGCGGCTCCAAATACTGCTCCGACACATTCAGACACATTACATTCTCCGGGCGCACAAGAACCTCCAACCGCAGTCACTTCGCCTGCGGATCTAAACTCAGACCCTTTCACAGTTCCGCATGATGATCTAGGGGAGCCTCAGTGCAATATTCATGATGATGGCGAGCTAGGACTTTCGTCGGATAATGACTTACCTGAAACAGCTACTCATGAGATACCCATGGTTCCATCAGAGATTGCCTGCCGTATCCAGCAGTTACCTCCTTCGCCTGACCCGGATATTTTAATCTCTCGACTACAAGATTCCACAGAAGACTTTATACAGGTGGTGCCGCGTAGAAAACGTCGCGCTAAGAAGGATCTTCCTCCGCTGCCACCATCATCTATTCTTACGCGCAGTGCATCACATGCGGTTCAGGGAAGTGACTCTAACCTTTTACAATGAATGTTTTGATATGGAATATCAGAGGCTTTCGGGCTTCTAAACCACGTTTGCACCAATTAATTCATGATCATCGTTTGAACATACTGATTCTTATAGAACCTAAGCATACATCAGACACTATTTCTCGTCATGCTTTGGAGTTTGGTTTCTCTAATTCCTATGCGTCGAATTCTGAGCGTATTTGGTTTTTCTGGCGTGACTCTCACTATGAGCTGGTCACTGTGCAGGATGAAGGGCAGGTTGTACATTTTGTTTTGATGTATCGGTCTCTACAGTACACTTTTGCTTTGTCGGCAGTATATGGAAGTCATACGCCATCTCTACGCCAATCTTTGTGGACTTCATTATGCACTTTCTCTACAACTTCAACATTGCCTTGGATTCTTGGTGGTGATTTCAATACTTTTCGCTCTTTATCTGACCACGACGGTCGTTCGCATCCATCTTTAGCTGCTTTACAAGATTTCAACGATTGTATAGAGACATGTGCTTTGATGTCTCCCCCTTTTCATGGCTCTCGATTCACCTAGTCTGATGGTCGTGGTCTTGGTCGGGTCCGCCAGCGTCTTGATTGGTTGTTTCTGAATACTGCATTTCATGATAAATTTGAAGATATTCAGCTTACTCATCTTCCCAGAATTACTTCAGATCATACTCCATTGTTGCTCAAGTGCCGAAATATTACACCTACATTTAATCGTTCATTCCGTTTTTTGGACTCTTGGCTGCTTCATCCAGATTTTTTTGCTTATATGCGACATTCGTGGGAGTCCTATCCTACAACAGGGGGCATGTATGGTTTCTATACCAAACTATTTAAATTTAAAAAGGATGTGCAACAATGGAATAAAGAAATTTTTGGCAATATATTCTCCCGAGTTCAGCAGGCAGAATTGCTCCTTACTCATGCTGAACAACGTTGGGATGCTCAACCCACAGAGGCCAATAGGAGCGCGTATAATCGGGCAAAGGCAGAATTTTTACAGGCATCTTCCTATGAGATGCATTTTTGGAAACAAAAGGCCAGGGTTAGATGGTTAAAAGAATGTGATGCGAATACACGGTATTATCATATATTGGTCAAAGGCCGCAGATTAAATCTTCGGATTCAGCAGATACAAAAATCAGATGGTACGATTTGCACAGCCCCTGAAGATATCAGCGCAGAGGCAGTGTCCTTTTATACTGCTTTATTTGCACAGGAACCTGTTGTCAACTGTGAGCAAATTATTCAACATATTCCTTTCCTTGTTTCTGAGGATGATAACTCTGCTCTAACGTAGATTCCATTGCCACGTGAGATCAAAGATGCTGTTTGGCACTTGGACCCCCATAGTGCCTCGGGACCTGATGGTTTTGATGGAAATTTCTATAGATCTTGTTGGCCAATTATTCATAAGGATGTTGTTTTGGCGGTACAGGAATTTTTTCTTGGGGTACCCCAGCCTAGAACTATGGCGAGCGCTTTAATCACTCTGATTCCAAAAAAGGTCTCCCCAATCACATTCAGTGACTATCGCCCAATTTGCCTCACTAATTTTATCAGTAAAGTTTGTACCAGAATAGTGGCAAGCCGTCTATGTAGACTACTGCCACGCTTAATCTCTCCCGAACAGACAGGTTTTTTACCGGGTAATGACATTTCTACGCAGGTTCTGCTAGCTCGTGAAATGATCCATATGCTAGATAGAGGAGGCTCACAGGTATGCCTCAAATTGGATATGATGAAAGCCTTCGATAGAGTCAGCTGGGAGTATCTAGAGCTCGTATTCAAAGCATTCGGGTTTTTGGGATTTTTCACTAGAATCATTTTGAATCACCTGCGTGCTACAACATTAGCGGTTTTAATTAATGGACAACCCACTTCTTACTTTCGACCACATCGGGGTGTCAAGCAAGGCGACCCTTTGTCTCCATTATTATTTATTATAGCAGCAGAGGGTTTTAGCAGGGGCTTGAAAGCATTGACAGCAGCAGGTCAGGTGCAGCCATTTCGATTGGGCCGAGTTCCTTTCACAATTACACATTTAGCGTATGCGGACGCTTATTAATCTTTCTCAGAGGCACTCAGCGAAATCTCCTACGTTTCCATACATTTCTTAAGCAATATGAAGCTGCTTCTGGTCAGAAAGTTAATTTTCAGAAAAGCAGTATTATTCCTTCTGCTGCAGTAACATCACATCAGCGACAGACATTTGCGGTTACTCTTGGAATGCGTCTCTCAAATCTTCCGTTCCGCTATCTTGGCTCTTATTTGCATAAAGGCATTCCACGAGCACATCATTGTACTACACTACTTCAACATATTGACGATAGGCTTCAAGGATGGCACGCAAAATTATTATCCACTGCAGGACGCCTGGTATTGCTTCAATCTGTCATCGCGGCTCTACCCATTCACGTTATGGCGGGAGGAGGTATTCCAAAGTCGGTTATTAAGATCATTCATCGAAAGATTATAGCTTTTTATTGGGGTCCTCGGCATCATTGGGTCTCCTGGGCGAAACTTTCTAAACCACAGGAAGAGGGCGGTGTTGGCCTTCGTGACTTGAATAGTTTACAAAAGGCTTTCTTTTGTCGCATATGGTGGTCTTATCATCAGAATAATACACTATGGAGCCAGTATATGCATGCAAAATATGGACATCGTCGTGATTATCTTCCTCGCTTGCCTGACTCTCCAATTTGGAAAATAGTCTGTCGGATTCATCCCTTTTGTTCCACACATGCTGATTGGCAGAATGAGCAGCTTGTATGGTTGCCGAATCAGCTGGGAGATTTCTCGCTGAAAAGCGCTTATAAGATTTGTCGCACTGAGTCACCAAAGCTGCTTTCTGCCTCTTTTATATGGTCAAAACATCACTCTCCGGCAATAAAGGTCTTTCTCTGGCGTCTTTTTAATTCGGCTTTGCCTATTGAGGATTATCTTGGTAGCTACATAATGGCTCGTCCGACACAATGCCCCTTCTGCAAGTGTGAATCAGCTTCGGTGGATCACGTGTTTTTATATTGCCCTTCTGTACGCCCCATTTGGTGCTATTTTGCCAGTGAATTACATTGTCCTCTTCCCACCTCAATCCATCTCCGTCAGTATCTTTTTTCATGGTGGTATCGTTCATCCCTCTCTACGATTATTGGGGTCTATAAAATTGTCATCCCGGCGATTATTGTTCATCGCATCTGGTGTGCTTACACTGCCCTGATATATGGTGATCGTCAGCATTTCACATCGACCTCTCTTCGGTTTTCCATACAATTTGACATCATTTTGTGGCACAAAAAGCTTGCGGGCTCTAAGTTTCTTGCTACTTCACGCAATATTTTCAGTTGGCTGCCTATTGTCCGCCCTCCTCGACCTTTGCTAATTCGCTGGATCACGCCACCCACAGGAAGATTGAAATTAAATGTTGACGCAGCAACGGGTCGTAGTTGTGCCGCTGGAGGCGCAATATTACGTGATCACAGGGGAGCTTGCGTTGGAGCAATTTCTTTCCGACTTCCTTTAAGCACACCCTTTCACGCAGAGATACAAGCAGCAGTTTTTGGTCTCTTCTATTTTTTACCGCTCTACCGCACAATCATTTTGGAATCGGATTGCTCCCAAATGATTGACCGGTTGGCTCGCCCGCCCACAGTGAATGGTAATCTACATCTTCAATGGCTACAATCCCTAGTTCATTCACATCGGCTCTCTTACTGTCATGTTTATCGTGAGGCAAACCTCCCAGCACATTATTTAGCGCAACATGCAATGCTCCACCCAGGAACGAAACGATTTGGCCCGAATACTTTACCTTCTTTGGTCCGGGCGGCAGTCACACTGGATCTCACTTCTGTAAATCTGCGGATACCATGACAGTCTTCCATAGGGATTGGCCAACGTTTTCTTATACTGCCTGTTACCATAGTGTAACAGGCAGGCGCGGTATGGTTGCACATCCATTATTCTATGTTTCATACTTTATACTTTTAATGTGTAATGCTCCTTTTTGTTTCATGGGTGTGATCTATCCATGGCTACATTCTCGCATCTTGGGCGTCACCAACATGTCTGCCTCGCTATCATGCTGCGTTGGGATTCATATGACGAGTGTTTTACCATCGTCGCCTTGGCCTGTCGGTCAAGGCGACTCGGGTATTCTTTCTCTCACTTGGTTCATGATATATCTTTTGAACACTGCTGCTATACTTATGTTCTTTTTCTGCTTGTGCGAGCTTCAACTCCAAATGGCGAGATTTATTCTGGCAATCTACACTGCATTTTCGGATCTGCTAGCATTGCAGGCAAGGGCTATTATTTTCTTCTTGTCGCCTTGGCACTACAACTGCCAAGGTGGCGTTGGTACGTGCTTGCTCTATCAGAGTTTGCTTCTTCAGTTACACATAAATATTCATTCCTACTCTTTCTGGATGTTTTCTGAGGTTTGGATTAGCGTGGCTCCTCCAAGCAGCATTTTCGCCCATCTAAACTACATCGGAGGTCGACTGTACAGGACAACAACATTCACGAGTTTCTACTGCCATTTAATTCCTTATCATATCAATGATAGTCATATAAATATGTACGCTTTTTCCTTCGCCAAGGTTTTATCCACAAGGGTGGTTTTTCTTGGCAAGGTTTTAATGCGGCATATCATATATGACTGGAGATATGACATTTTTGTTTCTTTATTTTATTATTTCGACTTCACTGAATATTGTAATATGGTTTTCCTCCGCCAAATGTGAGGTTTTTTTATGAATAAATAAATTTTCTTTAAAAAAAACGTGTGATTTAAAGAGGAGAAGAGACTTTCCATTTCCATGTGTGTTGCATTCATGCCTTCTCCAAATATTTCCCCATTTAATGAACTACTTAGTTCATTTAACTAAGTACTTCACTTAATGAACTAGTTTAGTTCAATAATGGTGGCACCTAAAAATAGTTCAAACACAACAAATGTTTGCCATTTGATGTAAGCTTTAAAGCTTCATGGCTTGTTAGTGCGGCAACATTATATATATAAAGTATATAAAGCAGGTTTGTCGCAAAAACGTGTCAAGTTATAAAATGTGTTATGCATTTCTTTAGCACAGGTTATTTAAATCATGTATTTAGTGAATCACTCAAATCCCTTTTTTCTCAACAATAATTTCATCTGCTCAGCAAGGCTTCACCACAGAAGCTTATATTTTATACTTTTCCACCACGACCGCTACTATGTTAAGCTCAACACAGCTCGACTTAGCTTGAGTGAGCTTGTATTTCTACAAGTAGGCCAAAGAGAAGCTTCCGACTCTCCTCAATTGTGACATCTCTCTGTAGCTGTGTGCAATTAGTGAGTGTATGCCGAAGAGCAATAGCTATAACAATGGATATGTGCTCTTTCATATTGTATCAACCCCAATATGTCTTCGTACGAACCCAAAACAAAAAGTACATAGCGGCATGTGGGGCAACCTTCTAACTGACATGTAATGCATGAATAAACCGTAGCTGCTAGCCCTCGACCCATTCCGACAGTGCCTTGTGTTGGGAATAATTTAAGTCAGACAAAATTGACTTCTGTACAGTAATGGCTGACCTACCGAGCTTAGGGTAGGCTGGACTGATCTGCAGAGTCAAGACAGTTCAGGTAGCGCAATTGAGTTTGCGTCCTGAATAATCAACCGACTTGCCGACCTGAACTAAACAACACTTCAGAAAAGTGGTTCTGTGCTATCAGCCTTCCAGCCTTGCTGAACTAAAGTCAGACTGATCAGACAGATCAGACCAGTCCAGCCAGCGCAATTGTATTTACATTCTGGGCTGATTACCGACTTGCCGACCTCGACATCTCACCATAACAACAAACAGTTGTGCTTTCAGCCGCTTCAGCCGACCAGAGCTTGGCACGGCAATGCTGTAGAACAACAAATGTCATCAGCCAAACAACAGAGCTCAACACACAACAGAGCTCAGCACAATAACACTGTACAACAACAGTGCTGCGATTTTCCCGTCAACTGGGCTCAGCACAAAGCAGAGCTCAGCTTGGCAAAACCTTCATAGCTCAACTGAGCATAGATCCGAGGTGAGTCCAATACTCTGTCCTTAAGACGTATTGCTCCGGTATACTGTGCCCAACCGAATGGAGCAATCGTCTCCTAGGATACAACGGAAGTCAGTTCCGATGAGCGTCACTGCACCGTATGAACTCTACAAACCTTGTAAGATGTCCTAAACTTCTCGGACTTAATGCAAATATAGAAGGAGAAGAGAGGAGAAGAGCACGTGTATGTAGAGCAGGAGAGGAGGAGAAAATCAGATTCTGAGTGAGTGACCTGAGAGGTCAGCTAGGCCACTATTTATAGGGGGAAAATTGATTAGTATGGTTAATTGATAGTTTAACCACAGCCATCGGATCAAACTGCCATTGTTAGATCAGATAATAGATAACCGCTTTTCAAATTTGAACTTACGGTTAAGTAACCGATTTTTAAATTTGAATTACGGTTAAGTAACTGATTTTTGAATTTGAATTACTGTTAAGTAACAGATTTTCAAATTTGAATTACTATTAAGCAACCGAATTTCAAATTATTTTATCCCTATTTTGCGTATTAATTTCTCATTCACTTGGTATCGTAATTGAGTGATTCCAAACCCTAAAATCATCTACTCGTTATGTAGATAATTAAGAGGTTATTAGTTTTTACTTGTCATTAATGAAAACTAACTATAACTCAGCTCAAAATCCGTTGCTAACCACAATTTGCAACTTAGCCCATTTTAATTTATTTCAATTTCTCCAACAATCTCCCACATGAATGGAAATTAACGCAAGTATTTATGCGGACTCTACTAAGAAGTCAGACAAGAAAATGTTGCATCAAAATAGGTAGCTTCGGCTTTGAACCTTTCTTATTGATATAGTATCGGATCCACTCGGCTAAATAGTGAACTTAATGTCTTAAACTAACCGGCCTTCAGTGTGAACCTAGACAATAATATTCACACAACATTTCCTTTAACCCTTTTTTTGGTTCTCATTATTGTGTTCGTTTTGGCCATAAACCGTCTGGTTTCAGAAAGTGTGTTAGAGAACTTTGGCCTTACATAATTCTCATAGAAACAGCCACATTTCACACTTACATAGGTGTTTCCTATTAAGAGTATTTTGCCATACCCTACTTGACATATCAAGATATAGGAACCATAAAAGCCTCAGCTTACCCTTATTTCTCCGTAGACAACACTTCTATTTAATAGAATGGGTAAGTGTTCACTGAACTCCATAACTTAGTTGTCATATTGAACCAAGATTCTGGGATCTTCAGTCAACAAGGTTAGGTTACGTTAGAAAGATTCATGCATTATAGGCTTTAGTCCCATTCCGTTTGTCAAAATTGACATCCGATCTCTAGGCAAGCCATTTGTAAGCGGATCCGCAAGATTCTCCTTTGATTTTATATAATGAATGGAAATCATGCCATTAGAGATCAACTGCTTAATGGTATTGTGTCTCCGATCCATGTGTCAAGACTTACCATTATAAATGATGCTTTGTGCTCGTCCTATAGCTGACTGACTATCACACTGTATGCTAATAGGAGCGATTGGCTTAGGTCAATAGGGTACATCTCCCAGGAAATTCTGAAGCCATTCAGCTTCTTCTCCGGCTTTATCATGTTCTATAAAGTCTGCTTGCATAGTGGAACGTGCTATGCACATTTGCTTTGTGCATTTTCACGACACATCACATACACCCACAGTGATTAAATATCCACTGGTGGACTTAGAATCTTTACTGTCGGATATCCAGTTGGCATCATTATAGCCTTCCAACACTGCTAGATATCTTGAGTAATGAAATCCAAGATTCATTGTATACTTTAAGTATCTCATTACTCTATTCAGAGCATTCCAGTGTTTATCACTTGGATTACTTGTAAACCTGCTCAATTTGTTTACTGAGCATGCTAAATCTGGCCTTGTACAGTTTGTTATGTACATCAGACTTCCGATTACTTGCGAGTACTCCAATTGAGCTACTGGCTTGCCTTGGTTCTTCCTTAAGTGTATACTTAATTCTAGTGGAGTCTTCACAGGTTTCACACCAATCATATTGAAACGTTTTAGAACAGATTCAATATAGTGAGTTTGTGACAACACGAGTCTTTCGGTTATCCTAGAAATTTTAATTCCTAGAATAACATTGGCAACTTCCATATCCTTTATATCGAAGTTTCTCGTCAATATCTTCTTTGTGTTTAAGATTATGTCCCGAATATTACCCATGATTAGCATGTCCTCTACATAGAGACATACTACCACATATGCATTCTGTGTGTTCTTAATGTAGACACACTTGTCACACTCATTGATCTTGAAACCATTAGCTAACATAGCTTAATCAAATTTCAAGTGACACTGTTTAGGCCCTTTCTTAAGTCCGTATAGCAACTTAACAAGTCTACAGACTTTTGACTCTTGTTGTGGAACCATAAACCTTTCGGGTTGTTCCATATAAATTTCTTCCTCCAACTTACCATTTATAAAAGCAGTCTTCACATCCATCTGATGGATTTCCAAGTTATAGACTGCGTAATAGCAACTAGCACCCTTTTAGAAGTGATCCTAGTTACTAGTGAGTAGGTGTCAACAAAGTCAAAGTCTTCCTTTTGTCGATAGCCTCTAGCTACCAACCTGGCTTTATACTTTTCAATAGACCCATCCTGTTTCAGTTTCTTCTTGAAAATCCACTTGCAACCAAGTGGTTTACTTTCAGGTGGAAGGTCAATCAACTCCCAAGTGTGATTTTGAAGAATTGAGTCTATCTCACTGTTAATTGCCTTTTTCCAGAACGGAGCTTCTGGAGTTGACATTTTCTCGGAAAAGTTCCTTGGCTTATTTTCTACCATATAGATTAGAAAATCTGGTCCAAACGAAGTTGACATTCTGTCACGCAGGCTTTGACGAAGCTCCTCAATTCCTTGAGGAGTCGCATCACGCATTCGCTTACTAGTTCTTGTTTCTTCTTGATTTTTGCCTTTTCTCGAAAAGACATCTTCGAAGAACACTGCATTCCTTGAATCCATGACAACGTTTTCATGTATGTCAAGAATATCTGACTTGTACACCAAGAACCGATATGCACTACTGTTAGTCGCATATCCTATAAATATGCAGCCAACCGTTTTAGGCCCGATTTTAACTTGTCTTGGTTTAGGTACATCAACCTTTGCAAGACACCCCCACACTTTCAAGTATTTGTAACTAGTCTTGTGGCCTTTCCAAAGCTTATATGGGGTTTCATTCATCTTCTTACATGGAATTCTATTTAAAATGACGTTGGCTAGGAGAATTGCTACCCCCAAAAGTTCTGAGCTTCATCATCTCTTTTAGAGTTTGGTTTTTGCGTTCAGCAATACCATTCGATTGAGGTGTATATGGTGTAATCGTTTGATGAATAGCACCGTGTTTTGAACAGAATTTGGTGCATCATATTCGCCACCTCTATCACTACGAATTGCTTTAATTCGTTTGTTAAGTTGATTCTCAACTTCATTTTTATAGTCCTTGAAAGCATCAAGGGCCTCGTCTTTGCTACTTAGCAAATAGACATAACAATATCGTGTGCAATCATTGATAAAAGTTACGAAATACTTTTTACCACCTCTCATTTGCATAAATTTTAAATCACACGCATCGGTATAAATTAAATCCAAAGGTTCAGTGTTCCTTTCTATTGAAGGAAATGGCGCCTTCGCCATCTTTGTTTCAACACACATTTGGCATTTTATATTATCCAAATTTAATTTGGGCGACAAGTCAAGATTAACCATACTTTGTAATGACTTATAATTCACATGTCCCAAACGACAATGCCATAAGCAAGAAGACTCAAGCATGTAAGCAGAAGAGAAAGCATTATTATTAGCCTCTATGGATAAATCTCTTTTGGGTACAATAGTGATGACATTCAATTCAAACGTCCTATTTGACAAGTACTCCTTCCCTAAATACATGCCATTTGTTGAAGAATAACTTCATTAGATCCTAACACTAGTCTAAAACCATGCCTATTCGGGGACGCGTAGCACATTCTGAAGAGTCAGATGCTTTCCTGAGGTAAGCTTCAAACAACTCTGCCCTCGCCTTTGATCTTCGATGAGGACAAGTTCCCATGTAAAGTTGTTCGTTGTTCCCGGAATGGTACTCCGTGAACATACCTCTCTTGGAGCAGACATGTCTAGTGGCGCCAGTATCGAGCCACCAGTCACGCATGTTCCCTATAACGTTACACTCTGAGACCATCGCACAGAGGTTCAGATCATCCATGGCATCAACGATGTTCATCTTTGCCTTGGTCTGCTTCTTCTTGGTCTTTTTGCACTCATTGCTGATATGCCCCTTAATGTCACGGTTGTAGCATTTCCTGGTGAACTTCTTGGCGATCTGCTTTTTTTTCTTGTGCACCCCAAGTTGGCCCTTCTTTTTCTTGGCCTTTGCAACATGGGCCTTGGCCTTACCAGCATTGAACTGTGACTTACGTTCAAGTCTGCGATTGTCTTCTTCTATGCTGAGTCAGACAATCAGATCTTATAATGTCATTTCCTTTCTCTTGTGCTTGAGATAGCTTCTGAATTCCCTCCGCAAAAGAGGTAGCTTCTCAATTACTGCAGCTACGACAAAAGATTCAGTGAGCAACATGCCCTTCTCTTCCATCTCGGCTACCAACATCTGATATTCCTCAACTTGAGAAACAACAGTGCTAGAATCAGACATCTTGAAATCCAAGAATTTGTCGATAATAAATTTCTTAGTGCTGGCATCTTCCACACGGTATTTCTTTTTCAAAGCCTGCCACAAAGACTTTGCGATTTTGTACGTATAGTATAAACCATACAAGGAGTTGCCCAAGAAACTCAGAATATGGCTTAAGCAAACATAATTACTGAAGATCTATGCTTCAATGGAAAGTTTGTTCTGCATATTCTGGGTCAGGTCCTCCACTGGATCCACCACAGGTGGGTCCTCGGTCAGAAAGGTAGTAGCCAACCTCCATGGTAGTCAAGGAGAACAACATCTTTTGCTACGAGCTTTTGAAGAAGCTCCTACTGAACTTCTCCGGTTTCTCCACTTGGGCCACCGCAGGACCTTGGGCAGGAGGAGCATGCATCGACACCCTAACATTTGGTGCCATTGGGGCAGAACTGTTTACATCTGCGTCTTCAATCGAGCTAGAGCTTCCGTTCTTGATTGAGTTTCTATATGATCAAAAAAACAAGAATCAATACAAAACCAAACAAAATACGTCTTAATAATTGTTGGGAATAATTCAAGTCAGACAAAATTGACTTCTGTATAGTAATAGACGACCTACCGAGCTCAGGACAGACTAGACTAATCTGCAGAATCAAGACAGTTCAGATAGCGCAATTGAGTTTGCGTCCTGAATAGTGAGCCGACCTACCAACCTGAACTGAACATCACTTTAGAATAATGGTTCTGTGCTATCAGCCTTCTAGCCTAGCTGAACTAAAGTCAGACTGATCAGACAGATCAGACCAGTCCAGTCAGCTCAATTGTATTTGTGTTCTAGGCTGATTACCGACCTGCCGACCTTAACACCTTAGCACAACAACCAACAGTTGTGCTTTCAGCCGCTTCAACCGAGCAAAGCTCAGCACGGCAATGCTGTAGAACAACGAATGTCTTCAGCCAAACAACAAAGCTCAGCACACAACAGAGCTCAGCGCAGAAACACTGTACAACAATAGTGCTACAGTTTTCCCATCAACTGGGCTCAGCACAAAGCAGAGCTCAGCTTGGCAATAACCTTCATAGCGCAACTGAGCAGAGATCCGAGGTGAGTCCACGACTCTGTCCTTAAGACATATTGCTCCGGTATACTGTGTCCAACTTAATGGAGCAATCGTCTCTCAGGATACAACGGAAGTCAGTTCAGACGAGCGGTACTGCAGCCTATGAACTCTACAAACCTATACGAGGCCTTGAACTCCTCGGACTTGATGCAAATATAGAAGAAGAAGAGAGGAGAAGAGCACGTGTATGCAGAAGAGGAGAGGAGGAGAAAATCAGATTCTGAGTGAGTGACAGAGAGGTCATCTAGGCCACTATTTATAGGGGAAAAATTGATTAGTATGGTTAATTGATAGCTTAACCACAGCCGTCGGATCAGATTTCTTCCGTTAGATTAGATAATAGATAACCGATTTTCAAATTTGAATTACGATTAAGTAACCGATTTTTAAATTTGAATTACGGTTAAGTAACTGATTTTCGAATTTGAATTACTGTTAACTTACAGATTTTCAAATCTGAATTACGGTTAAGCAACCGACTTTCAAATTATTTTATCTCTACTTTGAGCATTAATTTCTCATTCACTCGGTATCGTGATTGAGTGATTCCAAACCCTAAATCATCTACTCGTTATGTAGATAATTAAGAGTTTATGAGTTTTCACTTGTCATTAATGAAAACTAATTATAACTCATCTCAAAGTACGTTGCTAACCGCAGTTTGCAACTTGGCCATTTTAATTTATTTCCCATTTCTGCAACACCTTGTTCGTAGGGCAACTCCGTCATGTAGATCCATATATCCGCCATTTAAAAACACTCCGCCTCCGATCTCCAACCCAACTTCTATTCCTTAAGGACAAGAAGATGATTATCAAAACACCAACGGCGTTCCTCGATAACCCCAGATCTATTCTCATCCTCATTAAAAATAAATTGATAGATATTCCTCTTGAGCCTGATCGCTTTAAGTTTTTGTCTTCCCAGCCAGCGCCATTGATTAGCTAAGCCCCTTCACGATGATTTCCTTTCTGCTTACAAAGTTTCCAATTAGACAGCAACTATAGTCCTTCAGCCCAGCCGTAATCTCTTCATTGGACACTGTTGATGTACGTATCCTGTACTCGCGAGAGTTAGTGATGTAATATCAAATGAAGGTCCTCCTCTGTGGCAGATCAGGAGGGACAATGCCTGTAGTCGTAGAGATAAAAAGTCTAGACATAGAGAAAAAAAGGTAGAAGGTTTAGTAAATCCTGAAATCATAATTCTTACCAAAACAAGAAAAAAGTAGGTAAAAGATTTATCTATGTTCCATTCAGCTTGACATGGTCTTCAGCGAGCATTTGTTGAGAAACGGGGGGTTGAATGATTTGAAAATGCATGATTAAAATGTTATGTGTTTGCGAAATGCATGATTTAAGTGTTACATGACATGCGTACATGATAAATATGCTTTATATGTTTTATATATATCATTGTTGTACGAACGTGCCATGAAACGTTAAGACTTAAATCATATGACAAACACTTGTTGTGTTTATATTATTTTCAGATGCCATGTTAAATGAACTAAACTAGTTCATGTAATGAAGTGCTTAAAGAGATGAACTAAACTAGTTCATTAAATAAAGTACTTAAGAAGATATATTTGAAAATGTTTATTCGGCAACAAATCTCAAATGGAAAGTTCTTCTCCACATCCCATAGATATATACACTGCTGCATATATACACTATATGTTAGAATCAATTATATTAATTATAATTGATTGCTATAATCTCGTGATTTATTTATAAATCACTAATGTGGATCACATGTATAATGTATCTGTACGTTATATTGGCTAGATACGTTGCAATTATTGACTGCATTAATTGTCAGATTTGATTCTGATTGATTGTCAATTATTAAGTTTCCTTGATGGAAGGAATTAATTGTCAGTCAAATAAGGGGTCCCTGGCCTAGCCTATAAATAGAGGGCCTGTGATATTCCATCAATCATAGCTATACAGCATTCAGATAGGCATAGGCTGGAAGGCTCCATTTCCCACAGGAATTCTTTCTGCAGCAGGCTTCCGATTCGAAGACGACGACTAAGCGATAATGGTCGGAGGTAAATTTTATGCTTCCGTTATTTATTTTGGCCTAACATTTGGTATCAGAGACACCTCTGACCATATCGTTTGTATTTAGAAAACTTTCTTCCGTACCCTTTAATGTAATCTAATCGTTCAAAGGTTACGGGATTATAGTTTTCGAGGCCTTCAGTATTCAATTGTGTTGCATTCTGTTGCTTCGAGTATAGTTCATTCTAAATGAGTAAAATTTTGAATGGATGAAGTCGGATTTTTCTTTGAAATTGTAGAATTGCTCTTCGTAATATTTCTCTCATCTATAAACCTTCGGGTAGAGAATTCCAATTTCTGAAATTTGCAACTCTAGTTTAAGTATTTCAGTGCCTATTGACTAGAACGTTGCAAAGCTTTTAGAGAGCAAGTTCTTTATCTATTCTAATCTTTGTTTCTTTTGCAAATCTGCATCCAAAAAGCTTCCCTTCATGAATGTTGAGATCAGATGATTAGACCATCCCACATCACTGTATCGTAACATCTGATTGGTTCTCATGGGTACACCTAATAAGAAATTTGTGATTGAGAAGACAATTTGGTGAGATTCTGTAAAGATTGAAATTTTTGGACATTGTTGTTTTCTGTTGAAATTCAGTGAAAAGGAGAAGGAAAAGCAAAGTAATCTCAGGATGAAGATGAAATTAAAAAAAATGCAGCTCAATACCCAGAATGCATCAGTGTTTTGTTTCTGCCGATTGTTGAAATTGCTGCATTTTGTTTTTGTTTATGCCGATTGCATCTCTCAGAAAAGGGCTCACATTGCCATTGATGATAAGTTTATCTTAAATTGCTAGAAAAAATAATGGAAGGAAATATAGTATTCACATGAAGGAAAGTAAAACATTATCATTAATAGAGAAAGATTTGATTTGACATTGTCTGCCCCAATTTTATGTCTTCATAAATTCTTTAAGGCAACACTTTATCCACGTCTGTGCCTAATTACGCATCATATTTTAGGCTGTACTTTCTGTGACACTTTGTTCTTTCTTCCGCTATTTATTTTTTGCGGATTACTCGAAGCATCCGTTGTTTTTACCTGTTTAAGTTTGTATATATATGACTATACTTATTGGCAAGTATATGTTTATAAATTAACATTGTTTATTACAATTATGAGGTTATCTATTTGATAAAACTTTGTGGCAAATACAAAAGGTGAACTATTGAAAGTGTGATAAATACACCGTACACGAAATTTCTGTCTAGAAAGTCGATACTTAAGCGGGACCGTCTGTGACCCCACCGCACGGCCTGGACTTTACGTGGAATGGTAATACCTGTCTAGGAAATTGATTCATGATCTTTCCTGGGGTATTGCCGAATCGGTTCACTTCACATTTTCATTATGATTTCATCTTTTGTTGATGTCATATAAAGCGTTTTAAAGTTGATGACATATAAAGAATTATTTTCTTAATTTTATGATTAGCCACAGCATCTTAAAATTATACGGTATAAAGAAAATAAAATGTCATCAAACCTATGGTTTTGATTAATAAGGTAGTCACTCTGCCCCACAGGAAAGTGGTTATTTTATTGATCAAGAAAATTAAACATAAACATTTCCTATGCCCACAGGTATAGAAATATTTTGGTTGTTTAATTTTCATACCGTTTTAAGTATATTCTATGCATGAATGCGACCTCTACCCACAGGAAGGTTTAGAATATACTATTTGAATTAACTCGATTAATTCATTCTGGTTATATATGTTCATAGCATGATATGTGTTTCTTTGGTTATGCAGTTATTCCCACTACTGCTTTATTTGATTCTGCTAAAACTCCAATGTTGACTGGTGACAATTTTATTGAATGGAAGGATAATATCCTTTTGACGTTAGGGTGTATGGACTTAGACCTGGCAATCCGTGAGGAAAAACCATCAAATCCCATGGAATCAAGTACGCCATCTGAGAGGTCTAGTTACGAACGCTGGGAACGATCTAATTGCCTCAGCATGATGCTCATCAAGTCTCGTATAAGTCCAAGCATTAGGGGTTCTATCCCTAATCTTGATAATGTCAAAGCTTACATGAAAGCCATTGATGATCAATTTGTAAGCTCTGACAAGGCGGTAGCCAGCACCCTTATGAAGAGGCTTTCAAATATGACCCATGACAGAAGCCATGGTGTGCGCGAGCACATCATGGAGATGAGGGACATTGTTGCTAAATTAAGCTCCCTAAAGATTGAAATCTCGGAGTCATTCCTGGTGCATTTCATACTCAACTCTCTCCCTTCGGAGTTCACTCCATTTAAGATCTCTTACAACACACATAAAGAAAACTGGTCAATTAATGAACTTCTGACCATGTGTGTTCAAGAGGAGCAGAGGTTGAAGAATGAGTCCATTGAGTCTGTGCATCTTGCGACTCATTTTAAGAGAAATGCAAAGAAGGGCAAAGGTGTTCCAATAAAGAAAACCGGCAATAAAGACACATGTCGGTTTTGCAAGAAAAAAGGACACTGGAAGAAAGATTGCCTGAAATATAAGGGATGGTTGGAGAAGAAAGGTAATTTTTCCTTTGTGTGTCATGAATCTAATTTTACTGAGGTTTCTGATAATACATGGTGGATTGATTGTGGTTCTACAATTCACATTGCGAAAACCATGCAGGACTTTCTAAACCTGAGGAAGCCAAATGAATGTGAGCAATGCATCTATTATGGAAACCGGATGCGCTCTACTGTTGAAGGAGTGGGATCTTATAGGCTCATTTTGAAAACTGGTTTTCAACTTGATTTGGAAAACACCTTTTATGTACCTTCTTTTTCCAGAAATTTAGTTTCTCTTTCAAGACTTTCGATTATTGGATATGATTGTTATTCACATCTTTTTGTAATGAATGTATTGAAAGAGAATAAAGTTATTGGTTCTGCGAAATTGAATGGTTTTTTGTTTCAACTTGAGCTAGATCCCATTTACGAGCATACTCTTTTAACAGAAACTGGTACAAAGCGTTGTATTATCAATGAGAACTCATCAAGTCTTTGGCATAGAAGATTGGGACATATCTCAATCGAAAGAATGAAAAGATTGGTGAATGAAGGAGTTTTACAAACTCTAGACTTCACTGATTTAGGTACTTGTGTGGGATGCATAAAGGGCAAGCAAACCAATAAGACCATCAAGGGTGCCAAAAGGAGTTCTCAACCTCTTGAAATCATACACACGGATATCTGTGGACCTTTTCATACACCTTGTTTGAATGGTCAGAAATACTTTATTTCATTTATCGACGACCATTCAAGGTTCATGTATCTCTATCTTTGTTACACCCGGAAATTTCGAACTAGTCATTACGCGTTAATTGGAAACTATCGTATCCCATGGGTGTAATGACCTTTCGAAGTTAAATTTATTATGGCGTATCGACCTTTCCGACTTTCATGCATGCACGCGGTGGTTTTTTTTGCCATGGATCAGAAGCGCACGTATGCATCAGTCCTCCATTCATCATCATCGACACCTCTCCCTCCATGTGAGATCACACGATTCAAAGGATTTCCTGCTATTAAATTTACGCACGAGGAGGTAAAAAATCTATCCGCCCTTTTCAACATTGTCTTGTAGGCACATTTTGGTATGGTCGTCCAAGATTAGAAGCAATCCGCAAATGTTTCGACAAGATCGGTTTCTCTGCAGCAGTTAAAATCACCTTGATTGATCCCACACATATATTGCTAAATTTTGACGCAGAAGTAGACTATTATCGTTGTTTCTCACGTCAAACATGGACTGTCCTAGGTTATCACATGAGGGTTACTAAATGGACTTATGATTTTGATCCAAAAGTTGACATTCCCATTGTGCCAATTTGGATTTCATTACCGGGATTGCCTATTTATCTGCATAATCATGACGCACTATGTGAGATTGCACGAATGATAGGGACACCACTGCGGCCTGATACTACCACATCTAATTTATTGCGGCCATCGGTAGCTAGGATCTGTGTTGAGATAGATGTCTCCCAAGAACTGCCGCAAAAATTATATATTCAAAGTGCGGATCATCAGTTTTTTCAACCGGTGGAATACGAAAATTTGCCTTTATACTGTACTGCTTGCAGAACATTAGGCCATGCTGCCAGCTCTTGCAAAAAAGATAATGCCACAGATATGGAAGCTACAGCTCTGCCCCAAGCCCAGCTAGCTACAAAGCACGCAACACGTCCTCAGCGCTGGACTCCAAAAAAAGGAATACCACTGAGATCAGATTTAAATCCTCCTTTGATTCCTTCCACAACAGTTAACGAGGCTATACAACCCACTGTACCTCAGGATGACACTACTGAAATAGACCCAGACGCTTTTCATACAGATCCACATGCTGACACGTTACCCTGTTCAGACTTGCCACCACAACCACAGAGTCAGATCCAAATTACTGATAAACAGGATATCACACGCCTCATTTCAACGTCGGTGGAACCTTTACCAAGAGATGACTATCCGGCCTCACCAATATCAGGTCATGCAACAGACACAGAAGAATATTTATCTCAACCGTTAGCAGATGCTGCTGACCTTAGGACTGCGGCTGAGAATATCGCAGCAAGGTTGCACCACGAGGATAACCCACCACATGATTCACCACAATTGGAACACAATTTAGATAACATAGTGGTTGGAGGCATCATTGAAGGAACACAGAAAAGACATCGTACAAAGAAAAAGGATGTGGTCAGACCACCCCCTTCAGGTATGGTTACAAGATCTTTCACAAACTTGGAGCCTCCGTCTCCAAAATGAACTGCATAATATGGAATGTAAGGGGTTTGCGCACCTCCTATAATCGTGTGCAGTCTTTGGTGCGCCAGCATCATATTCATTTGCTTATTCTCATTGAGCCCAAGCTACCAGAATCAAAGTTGGAATTATATAGGCTCAAACTTGGTTTTACCAAAGCAGCAATGTCTTCAGATGGGAATATCTGGGCCTTCTGGATTTCAGCATTGCTGTTATCTTCAGAAATTAAACAAGGGTACAGAAACATTTCGATGCATTTTCAATGGATACCAAGTAACACATGCTTTTGGTGGACAGCTGTGTATGGTCCGCACACGATGTCCGCACGTAGGAACTTATGGTTTGACCTGCAAAATTTTTCAGATAGCCTACGGGAACCGTGGATTGTAGGGGGTGATTTTAATACATTTGCTTCCTTGGATGAGCATAGAGGAGCATCGGTACCAACTATACGTCAAATAACAGACTTTGCAACATGGATCAACACGGTTGGGTTGGTAGACATTCCATATCATGGATCTAAATACACATGGTCGGATGGACGAGGACTTGGGAAGGTAAGTAGAAGATTGGATAGATTACTATGCTCGTCATCGTTTCATGATGCGTTTGGCACAGTTCAGATTCAACATTTAAACCGTGCCACCTCAGATCACGCTCCGCTATTACTCACGTGCCGAGATCCGCAGTCCACAGGCCCGCGTTCATTTCGTTTCCTTGATGTTTGGCTGACTCATCCGGATTTTATGCAGTTTATGCAACATACTTGGACCTCCTACCCAACAACTGGAGGTATGCGAGGTTTATATACCAAATTACGCCTCTTAAAAGCTGACCTGAGGCAGTGGAACAAAAATGTTTTTGGAAATGTGTTTGATGCTGTAGTGGATGCAGAGGTAAAGGTAGTTGTGGCAGAACAAGAATATGACAATAATCCAACAGATCATAATAGGGCACATTATCATCAGGCAAAGGCGTTGTTGCAATTAGCGCAAAAGAGAGTCTGCCAGTTTTGGCAACAGAAGGCGCGAGTGTCTTGGATAAAGGAAGGGGACGCTAACTCTGCCTATTTTCACAACATTGTTAAAGACAAGCAAAGAAAGCAGAAATTAGTCTGAATCTCATCAGTGAACGGACAAGTATATGATCAGGAGGCTGATATCCAAAATGAGGCGGTCAAATACTTTGCTGCAATTTTTCAAGCTGAGCCTACAACGGGGTATGACAATGTGCTGCAGTACATCCCCTCTTTACTCTCTGACTCAGATAATGATGGTTTGCTTGCCATACCCCAGCTGCTGGAGGTGAAAGAAGCGGTCTGGAAGCTCAGTCCGACTAGTGTGGCAGGTCCAGACGGGTACAATGGTCGTTTTTACAGACATTGCTGGGATATTATACAGACGGATGTTCTTAAAGCTGTACAGGAATTCTTCATTGGGATTAAAGTACCTACATCTATGGCAGCTGCGTTAATCACTTTAATCCCAAAGGTGCCATCACCAACCACGTTTGCAGATTTTAGAACCATATTCCTCACTAATTTTGTCTCAAAGGTTATCACTCGGTTGATTGCTACTCGTCTTGCCCCTCTTTTATCAACTTTGATTTCACCAGAGCAATCGGGTTTCCTGCCAGGGCGTAGCATTACAGAGCAGATTCTACTAGCAAAAGAAATGGTACATGTCCTTGACAAACCTCAACGTGGAGGACGTGCAATCATTAAACTTGACATGGCTAAAGCTTTTGATAGAGTGTCTTGGGAGTATTTACGTCTTCTGATGGTGAAGATGGGTTTCAAACCATTCTTTGTGAGGCTGATCATCAACAACTTATCTGCCACCAAATGCTTGGTACTAGT
Source organism: Eustoma russellianum (assembly GCA_036186865.1). Taxonomy (NCBI): domain Eukaryota; kingdom Viridiplantae; phylum Streptophyta; class Magnoliopsida; order Gentianales; family Gentianaceae; genus Eustoma; species Eustoma russellianum. The sequence continues at coordinate 15,350,288 of AP025072.1, read as the reverse complement.
TAATGGCAAACCGTGTGGCTTTTTTGCCCCAAGTAGAGGCGTCAAGCAAGGAGATCCTTTGTCTCCGATTCTATTTATATTGGCATCCGAAGGATTTAGTAGAGGACTCAAATCATTGATTAATTCTAGATGGATCAAAGGATTTCATGACGGCAGAATACTTACGCCATCTCATTTAGGATATGCAGATGACTTACTCATATTCCTCAATGCAGCACCAAGGAATTTGCGTCATTTTATCTCTTTTTTACAAACGTACCAGCAAGCCTCAGGCCAGCAAGTCAATTTTCATAAGAGTTCGGTTGTAGTAAGCGCAGGTCAAAACGGCCATGCCACAGCAGATATTCTGGGTATGAGACTTGGAGCATTGCCAATGAGGTATCTTGGTGCACCAATTCACAAAGGCATTTGCCGAAGCACACATTGCTCCACTCTCTTACAGCATTTTGAGAAACGCGTTAATGGATGTCCACCAAGCTACTAAGTATAGCAGGAAGGCTAGTTTTAATTAACTCGGTATTATCTTCTATCCCTTTACATCTCTTTGCAGCATCACGATTGCCTGTCAGCATAATAAAAGAGCTGGAAAGGCGCATGTCGGCTTTCTTTTGGGGAAATAAGCATAGATGGCGATCATGGAAGGACTTGTGTTACCCCGTGTCAGAGGGTGGTGTAGGGGTTCGCTCACTTCAGGCGCTGCAAAAGGCCTTTGATTGCAAAATTTGGTGGGCATATCACCAAGGATCCACATTATGGGCAACATACATGCAGCAGAAATATGGCAGGAGAGCGCACTACAGACCTTTATTATATGATTCTCCTGTTTGGAAACGAATCTGCAGAATAAATGATTTTTGTCAGGAGACATCCCAACGAGGACATGCAGGCTGGACTTGGTTACCGGATTCAAATGGACAGTTCACACTAAAGGGAGCATATGAAGAATGTAGAAGCGTGAAAGTCACCTTGCGAAGCAGTAAGTATATTTGGTGGCCAGGTGCATCAACCTCTTGCAAGGTGTTTATATGGAAACTTTGTAATGGTGCACTGCCTTTGCCAGACAACTTGTCCCACTTTATGCTAGCCTATCCTTCACAGTGTCCGTTTTGCAAAAACAACAGCAGCACCATTGATCATTTGTTTTTGAATTGCCCTATTATTGCACAAATATGGCAGAAATACACGGTTTGGTTTAATGGACCATGCTACACTCGCACTTCTTTGCGTTCCACTCTCTGGAGTTGGTGGCTACGATCCTCTTCTTCATCTCTACAAGGCCATCTGAAAGTAATAGTCCCTCATTATATATGCTGGAATATATGGAAGGAATATGCATGTGTAACTTTTGGACAGGACCAGCCACAATCATATCTTCTGGAAGAACACATCCGTATGGACGTATATAGTTGGTGTGCATCCATTTCGGGGAAAAAGATTGCTTCTATTGTCCCCTCTTTAGTGGCATTGGGTTTATCTCCCATACTACGATCACGTCGCTTAGTTCTGGTAAGATGGCGCATTCCACCCCCAGGCAGACTAAAACTTAATGTCGATGCTGCAGCGGGACAGCAAAGTGCTGCAGCAGGTGCCATTATCCGAGACTCTTCTGGCCGTTTTGTTAAGGCAATTGCGTTTGCTTTGCCACGATTATCTCCATTGCGAGCAGAGATACAGGCTTTACTGTACTCTCTCATATTCTTCTCGCAACAACATTCAAGGCTGATTATCGAAACTGACTGTTTAAGCATACAATCGATGCTAGCTGCGCAAAGATCCACTGGAGAGATGCGGATGGACTTACAGCGTCTGGGACTGTTTCTTCAAATAACACGTTCAGAACTTCAATATACGCCTCAGGAAACAAATTCAGCAGCTCATCATTTGGCAGCCCATGCGATGCAACACACAACTTTATGTGTTTTCTCATCTTCATCGCAATTGCCACCGGTGGTCAGAGGCTGCATGATCACGGACTTATTAACTCCATCTTTTCGTCCTGATCATGGCTAGTTTTCTCCTATCTGCCTGTATCACAGCATGGATACAGGCAGCAACGGTACTCCGTCGCTCCCTCATCTTTGTGCTTACCCTACATCATTTCATCTCTTACATAAGTTGTGGTCTGCCTATCTTGCGAGGCACATGGATTGTCGCATGGTTTCAATGTTGGCGGAGATACTGGTCTATGCATATACTGCCAATTTCATCTTCTTTGTTGTCTGCGCTTTACTGGAGTGCAGACAACGCCGGTACGTCACTCATTCCCCCAAGAGTTGCTTCCTTACAGATTTGTTATTATGGCTTTAACGCATACTTCTTTTGTTGCATGGGTGATGATGGCATGTCTACTATGATCACGAGGGCTTTGGATCCGTCAGCGTCAACGGCATCAACCTACGTATACAGCATATATCAATCGCGAACGGCTATACTGGACTCTACATTTAAATTATTGTTTGCATTTTTCTTTGCCAATCACGCTCGATACAATTATATAAATATGTACGCTTTTTCCTTCGCCAAGGTTTTATCCACAAGGGTGGTTTTACTTGGCAAGGTTTTAATGCGGCATATCATATATAATTGGCGAAAGGCAATCCTTACGTTTTTACATTATTTTTTCAATTACGATGACTCTGTTGTATAAGGGTTTCCCTCCACCTTAAGTGAGGAATAATGTTCTAATAAAATATCTTTTTGGCCAAAAAATATATATATATATATATATATATAATAATAATAAATATAAAATATGTAAACAACAGAGTGCCGTTTGGATAAGTGGGTTAAAAAAACGTATAATAAATAGATGAATTTTAAAGAGGCTGGATGGATAAGGATTAGAAAAAAATAAAATAAAAATAATAAATAAATTAATTAATCACATTAAATAAGGGGATAAAGAATTTTATAAAAAAATCAAAAAAAATAATAATAATACTAATACAAAGGTGCCGTGGGGGTAGAAAACAAAAAAAAGGGAAAAATAATGATAAATTAAATGGTAGAAGATAAAGACAAAATAAAATTTAAAAAAACCAAAGGGAACGCGGATTTTGAGGGGGGATAACCGCTTCCCCCCTAATGTCGCCAATAACCAAATTAAAAAGGGGGTAAGGGGAATTAAAGGCTAAAGAAAGAAAAAGGGAAAAAGAATATTGGGAGAAAAGAAGAAAGGGAACGCTGAGAGAGAGAGGCACGCAGCCAGGAGAAGAGAAAGAGAGGAGAGGGAAGAAGAAAATGAGGCCAACCGGGTTCCGTCTAATCGCGTAGTTTGCTGCAAATAGGTAGGTTCTCTTTCCCCCCTCCAATTGGTACAAATTCAAGCATGCTTTGGTGATATATTACGTGTTTTGTTATTTTTAATTGTTGAAATATATACTATGTTGCTTAATCTATGAAAATCATGAGTTTTGATTACTGTGGAATGTATTTGATTTCTGTTGAATGCGTGTGATTTCTGTGGTTTCTGTGATTTTCGATTTTAGGGAAAAAATTGATAATCAAAATAGTAAAACATTTTGATTTTAGGAAAAATTTGATAATCAAAATAGTATAATTTTTGCGATGCGTTTTTGAGTCTGTCTGCGCAGCGATGCGTGCTCTGCGTCTATGTGATTTGATGTTAGGGATGAATTTGATATCAAAAGAATTTCTAGGATTTATTTTATTAATGTTATTTAATTGATTAAAAATAGTATTAAATATAGGAAAAATATAAGTAAATATCAGAAAATTATAAATAAAGTCCAGAAATTATAAAATACTGAAATTAAATTATTTTCATCAAATTTCTGTGTAGCGGGCCGATTGTGCGCAGGTCTGACTCATTTACTTAATATATATATAAAATAAAATAAAATAAAATAATCTACTGAGCCGACCGCGGGCCAGGCCGAATGGCCAACGGACCGGGCCCAGTTGGTTGGCCAATTAAACGAAATAATAATAATAATAATAATAATAATAATAATAATAATAATAATAATAATAATAATAATAATAATAATAATAATAATAATAATAATAATAATATAATTCTGAAATTTCTGGAAATTCTGTAATGGTTATTTAATTAATTTTAAATAGTAATAATTATAGAAAAAATATAAATAAAATCGGAAAATTATATATAAATTCCAGAAATTATGAAATGCTGAGATTAAATTATTTTTACTAAAGTTCAATAATTGTGATAATTCATTTGATTTGGATAATTAGGTAATAAATAGAAATAAATTAGGGAAAAATAAGGAAGAATATAGAGAATGCAAAATAAATGTATACAAGCCATGGAAAAAATAGGTTTAACATCAAACAACATTAAATCGTTACTCGGATAATAAATGAACCTAGATTTGAGTGCCGGAGGATGGTGAGGATGGGCCAGGGGCCTCAGGCGATTGTGTTATTTGCATTCATGGCACGTGCATTGCATGATGGTGGGTCGTGACGTACGGGTCACGGGCGCTCAGGATGGTGTACGGTGGCGGGGCCAAGTACACTCAGGATGGTGACTGTGGGTGGGTACGACCCACAGCCACTCAGTTAGGTCCCGGGATCATGCATTGTATGGCGGAGTTATCGGCATCTTGTGTGACATGACTTTGTTGCGTGTGACATGCATAGTAGGACATGCATCACGTTGTCGCACATTTTTATCTGGAGTGAATTACTTTTCCGCATTCTTTCATATGTTTATGTGATATCATGTTTTACGTGCTATGTGTTATATCATTATTGGATGCTCGACTTGTACTACTTGGAGGCAGGTGCCTACTGGGTGATTCCCCGTCACTCACCCCTACTTCCCCTCCCCCCCCCCCCCCCCACCAGGTGAGCACAAGGAAGTGTACGACTATATCTTTGCTGAGGACGGGGCTGACACGGGTAGTATGGGCATACTGACGGTCGCACCTAGGATACGAGGAGAACCTGCGGCTGTCTGTTGTTATGTTATTGGGGTTTCATCAGACACTACCCTGTTTAGACTGATAGCAGTTAGAGGTTAGCGCAGTGACTTTGTTGTCATTAGGAATTTGGTGTTTTATTGATGTTTTCTTTATTCGGGTAATTTAATGTTATGGTAATTTGTTTTCTCGAGAAGAATTTCTACGTATTTTCGGACATGTAGAAAGTTGATTCGACGCCTTGTATTCTCCTTAGTGAGATACGGTGGGTGCACCATTCCCAATGCTAGGGTTCGGGAGCGGGGCGCAACAGGTGGTATCAGAGCCGAGGCTTCAGATCCGCCTCGGGAACGCAGGATTAACTAGATCACCTAGACATAAGCTATGATCTTCTCCTAGAAATGGCGAATATACCCTTAATAAATGAAGTAGACCTAAGTTATGATCAGGTTATGGGAGGTGTGTGCCTTTGGTGAGATTTCTCTATTTAATTATTGTTGAACACCCGAACCTTCGCGTGAGCCTCATAAAGGCTCAAATCCGTCGATCACTTCCGTCCGATTTCTCGTTAAGATTCGCACGAAATCTAGGAAGTTGCCATTGTGTCCTGAACAATCTGACAAAGGAGGCAACAGTGGTTATAGTAACGAGGATCAGGGGGTCAGCCTTTAAGCATTGACCGACACCATGGCCGCCACTTTGACGCAACAGCAACTATAGGCTGCGCAATGTCAGTAGCAGTTGAACTAGCGTCTCCCGACACCGGTGCCACCAGGTCTGAGGTTCTATTACAAGGAAATGCATGACATCCGGAATCCAATTTGTAGAAGGATCTTTCACCGGGGAAGCATAAATATGCGGCATGGCCGCTAATAATCACAAGACCGCTCGTGGCGAAAAGACAACCACGAAGTTGTGCAGGACCACTGCCGCCACCAAGTGCTCAATGTGGATGCCACACTATGGTCAGTGTGGGGGGACTATGCAAATATCAGTGCGACAACCGGGGCATTTTACGAAAGGGGACACTGAGCAGAGGCCGACGCCACCACAACAGAATTAGTTACAACATAAAGGGAAGCAAGGATCAGTATCCAGATCCACGTGATGACTGATGCAGACATCAGGGAGGCTGGCGACATAATGGCAGAGTCCAACTGTCGGCGACCAGGTCTCAATGACTCATCATCAGTACAGATGATGTTAGTCAGAAATAAATATTCAGAGTTGCGCAACAGAAGCGTGGCTTTTTTTTAGAAGAGTGAACCTCAATCGATCCCAATAATATTAAGGATATCGCTGAATAGCCCTGACCGACCAAGGTGAGTGAAGTAAGGAGTTTTCTTGGTTTGGCTTGCCGCTACATGGAATTCGTTTAAGGATTCTCATCGATACTGGTGCTCCTGAACAAATGAAAGCGTAAGAAGGCGAAGCTTGAGTGGATAGTTGATATCAACAAAGATATCAACAAAGCTTCGTGGGGCAAAAAAAAAGAAAAAGATATCACATAACGTAATGATCTATGAATATACAGCAACATAAGTCAACAAATATATACATATATACACACGCACATATTTACACTTATACCTGAATATATACACATATACATACAAAGCGACCACTATGAAGGTACGAAGCAATAGGTAAAAGCTCGCGATATATATAGAATACGATAACAGCATAGGGTAGCAAACAAAATAATAATAATAATAATAATAATAATAATAATAATAATAATAATAATAATAATAATAATAATAATAATAATAATAATAATAGTACGATAAGTCAAAAAAAATTATATTTGCTAAACGACTACTATAAAATAATAATAATAATAATAATAATAATAACAACAACAACAACAACAACCAACTTAGGGTCTTATAGAGGTTATGCTGTTAAAACACTTCATGGGTTGCGAACCATAGAGTAAAAAAACACTCAATCTCTTACAATAATAAAGAAGCATATGGCTACTCACAATTTGTTACAACATTAACGATATAATGTAAATAAATAGGTCTAAGAAAACATACAAATAGATACACGAAACAAAAAGGTAATTAAAGGATTCTAAGTAAATATGCATAAGTATATACACAATTGTATCAAGGACACCACGACATAACTAATACAACAAAACAATGATAAATATCATAATATATAACGACAACAAACAATACAATTACAAAGAATACAGTAACACAAATACTTTTTATACAAGACATGAGTTACGATATAGGCATACATTTACAAGCTTTAAAACAAATCATTAACATACACAATTGAAGTAATATATGCAAATTACGAGTTAGGGACGACATAGTATTGCATGACAACATAGTAATAGATTAAAGTGTAAATAATTTAATAACAGAAAAAAAGAGTATTAAAAAAAAGGTAAAGAGAAATTTTTATTATCTTACTTAAGCACCCAAATAAATTATATACATCTACACTACAGTAAAATCCATGCATTTATGAAATTCCTTCGAAATAATTTATATACGATATTTGTACAAAAATAAGATAAGCTAATACAGAAAATATAGAGTATAGATAACAAAAATTATCGACGACTAACATAAGTACAAAAAAAGAGATCATAAATAAATAAATAAATAAATAGAATGAACGCACACAACATATGTACCACTTAAAACTCAACTAATATACAATATAAAGACATGTGACAGGCTACAGATAACGACAGTAAATTCATTAGCTACAATTGATACATAAGTCATACATGGGTATGACATACGGATACACAACATACTATATGTATATATCCATACCAAACATGTTTAACAACTTAACAACTAAAACGACAACACATGTTAAAACTCGCGGATGTTGACGTATAGTAGACGGAGCCAAGTGAGCATTGCATTTCATCCGCAACCCGATGAGTAATCGGAGAGGACGATGCAGACTATTGAGGACATGCTGAGGGCTTGCACACTAGACTTCAGAAGAAACTGGGATGGTGTGATCAAGTTGATCCAGTTTGTTAACAGCAACAGTTACCATAACGCCATCGGCATGACGCCATTTGAGGCGATTTATGGGCGTAAGGCAAATCCTCAGTCCAGTGGAATGAAGTTGAAGAGCGTACTGTTACCAATACGCAACTGATTAAGCAAACCATGAAGAAGATAAAGTCGATTCGAGAAAGGCTTGAGGTTGCTCAAGATAGAAGTAAGAGCTTGACGAATTCGAAGAGACGTCCCCTGTAGTTACTGCCGGAGAAAGGATTTACTTAAAGGTATCGCCTACGAAGGGTATCGCACGTTTTAGTCCGAAGGGTAAGCTAAGTCCTTGTTACGTTGGCCCTTACGAGGTGCTTGGAATGATCAGTTTGGTTGCGTATCGTTTGGCGTTGCCTCAAACACTAGCCCAAGTGCACAATGTATTTCATGTTTCTCAGCTAAGAAGGTATGTTTCTGATCCAAGTCATGTGTTGGACACACCATCTTTAAGGATCGGACCTGACACCTCATATAAAGAGAAACCTATTCAGATTATAGACTGCAAGGACTAAGAGCTGAGAAGTAGAATCATTCCGTATGTCCAGGTGCAATGGGGAATTAAAAAAAAGAATGATGGAACGACATGAGAGTTAGAGGCTCGGATGTGCGACCACTACCCAACCTCTTCGTATAAGGTGCGACAAGTTTTGAGGACGAAACTTCCAGTAAGGTGGGTAGGATGTTACACCCGGAAATTTCGAACTAGCCATTACGCGTTAATTGGAAACTAACGTATCCGATGGGTGTAATGACCTTTCGAAGTTAAATTTATTATGGCGTATCATTATGTGTAAGTAATTTCGTAGATATACATATGGATATATATTGATATTTAAATATAAATAGCGATATGTGATAAGTAATTGAAATATATATATATATATATATATATATAATAAATATAAAATATGTAAACAACATAGTGCCGTTTGGATAAGTGGGTTAAAAAAAGTATAATAAATAGATGAATTTTAAAGAGGCTGGATGGATAAGGATTAGGAAAAATAAAATAAAAATAATAAATAAATTAATTAATCACATTAAATAAGGGGATAAAGAATTTTAAAAAAATCAAAAAAAATAATAATACTAATACAAAGGTGCCGTGGGGTAGATGATACGAATATGGTTCGTATGTTGATGTTGTCCCGATCTTTCTTCACTCTCCAAACGTCCCTCAAGTCTTGAATGTGATGGACAATGGTGCCAAGCAACCACCTTCCCTTCAAGCCTCCAAATCCGTTTGGTTATATGTGTTTCAATCCGCCCAATCCAACCAGTCACTCCTAATCCTTGGATTGTGGATCACCAACAAGGAACACACAATCCTTAATTGGGTCTAGCCTTGATTTAGATATGTGTAAACCAAAGGAAAAACACAAACTTTTATTCAAGAAAACTCAAGAACAAAAGACAATACAAAACGCTAGGGTTTGTAGTTCAAAGATGAAAATAGTCTAACTATCCAAAGAAATGCTAAGTGATCAATATATTTGATTACAAGTCTTCTTGGCCACTCCCACAAAACGGCTAGGGCATCTTGGAATTTCCATGTTGGCGCCACTTCCTTCCTTGAGATGCAAAATTCTGAATTTGTTATTTTAGGTAAGCTTCTCTCTCTTGGCAAATCCACAATTATTGTCTCAATCACCAATTATTGCATTATTAATCATCCTTCTAGAACTTGTCTTGTGCATCCATTTGCCCTCACACGCCATTCAGCCTTCCTTTTGTCACAAGATCTAATTTTGGTAACTTTCTCTTACTTGAATTATCTCCTTAATTGCTCCAAATCTTCAATTATGACTCCATAAGTCATTCCAATCATCCCAATCTGATTTATGACATTATAGAAGGTCTCTTAATTGCATTTGATCATGCTAGGCGGCTGCCACTCTCTTCAAGAAAACCGAAAACCCTAAGTTGCACACTTGGGCTTGTTTTGGACTTCTTCCTTGCAACTCTTGTAACTATTTTTGTGGACTGATTTTGACAAAACCCAAAACATGAAAGATGCTCTAAATTAAGTCTACTTCAAGGTCCAGCTGGTTCCATGCACGCCCAATCTCACTTGAAAGCCCAAAATCACAAAACAGCCTTGTATGGACAAGCTTGGTCCAAATCTGAGAAGCCTTCCTTTCCAAAGCTCAAGACGTTTGATCCAAGACCTGTAACACCTACAAATCACACTCATACACCAAACATAAGTATTCTAAACAAACTTTAAAAGAAGCAAACGAAAAGACAACTAAAGGCCACAGAAACGGTACCAACAAGCGGACTGAAAATCATTGGATAATCAGTTCTTAAGCTCAACAATGAGCACCCATATAGGAGGAACATCCATTGGTTCATCTTGCACATGTTTGGTTAGAAAGGAGCCAACATCAAAACCAAGTTGGAAACCAAGGTGAAGACAATTAGTCCTCTTGGTTTGGCTCCTTGTCAAAGGCCCCTTATGATTAAGGGCACCTTGTGCAAGCTCCTCATTAGGGGGCTGCTCCTCAGCCTCATCAATCCCCCCTCCTCAAAAGGATTCGCCCTCGAATCATCAAGATAAAAATGCTCAAAAGGGGAAAGATCACTTACATTGAAGGTGTTGGAAACTGAACCATACCTGTCTGGAGGAAGATCAAGCACGTAAGCATTTGGACCAACCTTTTGAATGACCTTAAAAGGTCCATCTCCTCTAGGCATAAGCTTGGACTTCCTTTCCTTAGGAAACCGTTCCTTCCTTAAATGCAACCAAACAAGATCTCCAGGATAAAACACAACATCTTTTCTATGCTTGTTAGCTTGTTTGGCATACTGTTTATTCTTTCTTTCAAGTTGGAGTTTAACCTTTTCATGCAACTTTTGATCATTTCAGCCCGTTGTTTACCATCCATGCTAGTACGCTCATCAATTGGAATAGGCAACAAATCAAGTGGGGAGTGGGGTAGAAAACCATAGACAACTTCAAAAGGGGAATACAAAGACCCACTATGAACAGCCCTATTGTAAGCAAACTCAATATGTGGTAAACATTCTTCCCAATTTTTCAGATTGCTTTGGATTAAGGCACGCAACATTTGTGACAAGGTCCGATTTACCACTTCAGTTTGGCCATCTGTTTGTGGATGTGCAGTAGTAGAAAACAAAAGCTTAGTTCCCAACTTGCTCCAAAGCACACGCCAAAAATGACTCAAGAATTTACTGTCCCTATCACTAACAATTGTTTTAGGCATGCCATGCAACCGAACAACTTCTTTAAAGAATAGATTTGCAATGTAGGAAGCATCATCTACTTTGTGACAAGCAATAAAGTGTGTCATCTTAGAGAATCTGTCTACCACAACAAAGACACTATCTCTACCACCTTTTGATCTAGGTAAGCCAAGAACAAAGTCCATAGAAATGTCCTCCCAAGGTGCACTAGGTACGTCCAAGGGTGTGTACAAACCATGAGGTTGTGTTTTGGACTTAGCTTGCCTACAAGTGATGCAACTACTACAAGCCTTTGCAACATCTGATTTCATGTGAGGCCAAAAGAAATGTTCCTTTAAAGTTTCTAAAGTTTTGAAAACTCCAAAGTGCCCCATTAAACCGCCCCCATGTGCTTCCTTAACCAACAATTCTCGCATTGATCCCTTAGGAATGCATAATCGTTTCTCCTTAAACAAATAGCCATCATGCAAATAAAATTTACCAAAAGGAGAATCAACACATGCATCATAAATGGAAGCAAATCAGAATCATCCTTATACAATTCCTTAACAAATTCAAAGCCAAGCAAGTGTGAAGACAACTTAGTAATCAAAGTATACCTTCTAGACAAAGCATCAGCAACTATGTTATCTTTTCCTTGCTTATACTTAATGACATAAGGAAATTGCTCAATAAACTCAACCCACTTTGCATGCCTCTTATTCAGTTTTCCTTGACTCTTAAGGTACTTCAAACTTTCATGATCAGTATGAATGACAAACTCTTTGGGTTGCAAGTAGTGTTGCCAAGTTTGTAAGGACCTTACTAAAGCATACAACTCCTTATCATAAGTAGGATAGTTCAATGCAGCACCTTTCAACTTTTCACTAAAATAAGCAATAGGATGCTTACCTTGGGTTAGAACAGCTCCAATTCCCAAGCCACTTGCATCACACTCTATCTCAAATGTATCATCAAAGTTTGGCAACTTCAAGATAGGTGCTGTAGTGAGACGTCTTTTAAGCTCATCAAACGCCCTTTGTTGGGCTTCCCCCCAATGGAATCCAACCTCTTTCTTGACTATCTCATTCAATGGTGCGGCTACGGTTGAAAAGTCTTTGACAAACCGCCTATAAAAACCTGCCAAACCATGAAAGCTCCTCACTTCTCCCACACTCTTTGGTGTAGGCCATTCAAGGATGGATTTCACCTTGTCTTGATCCATTTCAATCCCTGCAGAACTGATTACAAAACCAAGAAAAACAACTTTGTCCAAACAAAAAGAACATTTCTTAAAGTTAGCATAAAGTTTTTCTTTTCATAGCTTTTCAAAAACAGCCTTTATGTGATCTAAATGCTCTTCTAAGGTCTTAGAATAGATCAATATGTCATCAAAATAAACCACAACAAACTTCCCAATAAAAGCTCTCAAAACTTCATTCATTAACCTCATGAATGTACTAGGTGCATTAGTTAACCCAAAAGGCATAACTAACCATTCATACAATCCAAATTTAGTTTTAAAAGCTGTTTTCCATTCATCACCCTCTCTTATCCTCACTTGAAAATAACCACTTTTCAAATCAATTTTCGTATACCATCGTGAACCATGCAACATATCAAGCATATCATCAAGTCTAGAAATGGGATACCTATACTTTACAGTGATTTTGTTGATGGCCCTACAATCTGTACACATCCTCCAAGTGCCATCTTTTTTTGGAACAAGGATGACTGGCACTGCACTTGGGCTCATACTTTCCCTTACCTTCTCTTTGGCTAAGAGATCCTCCACTTGCCTTTGTATTTCCTTTGTTTCCTCCGGATTGGCCCTATAAGCTGGCCTATTAGGTAGGACAGCCCCTGGAATAAAGTCAATGTGGTGCTCAATCCCTCTTAAAGGTGGCAACCCGTGTGGTTCCTCCTCGGGAAACAAATCTGCAAATTCTTCTAACAAAGAAACAACACCACTAGGCAAGGTAGATGGTAAGTCATTCTTAGAAAACAAGCATTCAACACTATCTTTGTAAAGCATCACCAAAACAGTTTTATTATCATACAATGCATGTGCAACTTCACGAGATTTTGCAAAGAAAGCATGCTTCTTAGGTGGATGTGAAATCTGTGGGGTGGATGCTTGTGAAAGTGTTTGAACCGTGGGTGAAGGTGGACTGATTTGGGCCGTGGGTTGTGTACCCTTGGCCGAGGAGTTCGTGGCCTCCAAAAGGCTTCTTCTCTCCTTTTTTAGAACCTCTAAGAACCTTTTTTCAGCCTCCCTTTCCTTAGGATCTGAATGGTTCTTCTTCATCCTCTTAGCATCCTCATAAACTTTATGTGGAGACAATGCATGTAACTTAAACTTTTTGCCATTAAAAGTAAAAGCATACATGTTCAATCTACCATCATAAATAACATGCTTGTCAAATTGCCAAGGTCTACCTAACAAAATATGACTAGCATGCATAGGAGCTACATCACACAAAATTTCATCTTTGTAGCCGCCAATAGATAAAGAAATCAGAACTTGTTTAGACACATGAATTTCACCACAATCATTTAGCCAAGATAACCTATAGGGATGGGAATGATCAATCATAGGTAAATCTAACTTTCTAACAAGTTCAATACTTGCAACATTAGCACAAGAACCACTATCAATAATTAAAGTGCAAGTTTTGCCTTTTACCAAACAATGGATGTGGAAAATGTTCTCCCTTTGCAAGTTTTCTTCTTCCTCCTTCATGTGTGCACTTAAGGCTTTTCTTACCACAAGAAAGTCCTTATAAGCACCCTCTTCATCACTCTTTATCTCCTCAGCTGAGTCCTCTTGGTATTCTTCCTTTGTGGCTTCTTCTTCCTCCTCTTCTGAATAGAATTCATTTATTTCCTCAAGGTACAACACTTTCTTGGCATTAGGGCAGTCCCTTGCATAGTGCCCTCTCCCTCTACATTTAAAACACTCAATCTCCCTTGTCCTTGGAGGGTTTGCGGTTGCCTTGCCTTTGCCTTTGTCGTTTTGACCTAGATTTGCACCATTGGTCCTTTGAGTGAAGTGTGGTTTATTTGGAGTGTTAGGGCTGTTTTGGCCAAGGGTGTTTGAACTTGGCCGTGTTCCTCCATTGCCATTAGACCTAGGCTGCACTTTAGAAAAAGAAGAAGCATTAGTTCTAAACCAAATCCACTAGTAGAAGAACGTACCTTTAATTGCCGCTCAATTTTCTCAGCTTTGTGAACCATGGAATTTAGATCAACATAGGTAGTGAGTTCAAGTTGAAACCCAATCTCCTTATTAAGACCTCCCAAAAACCGAGCTATGGTTGCCTCCTCAGTTTCTTCAGTATCAGTTTTTATCAACAAACTTTCCAACTCCTTAAAGTATTCATCCACACTTTTATTTCCTTGAGTTAGGCATTGCAACTTTTGGAACATGGATCTCTCGTAAGATTCTGGAATGAATTTCTTTCTCATCTCATATTTCATCTCATCCCAAGTTCCAATTGTTGGTTGTCTAGTCCTTCTTCGTATACTTTGAGTTTGGTCCCACCAAATCAAGGCATAATCCAAGAACTCTATACTTGCATATCTCACTTTTTGCAACTCAGTATAGTTGGTATAGGAAAAGATCATGTCAACTTTTCTTTCCCACTCAATGTAGGCTTCAGGGTCACTTTTGCCATAAAAGGGTGGAATGTTTATTTTGGTTTTCAAATAATCATCCTCTTGAGGCATATGTCTCCTAGGTTGCATTCGGCCTTGAGGCCTTGGGTACACCTCCTCAACCTCTTCCTCTTCATAGTAATCATTCCATTCCTCCCTAACAGGTTGTTGTCTCATTCCGTGTCTCCTATCTCCTCTACCCCTTGCTCCTCCTCTACCTCCCATGCTTGTGGACCCCTTAGGTTCAGTTCCACGGGAGGTTTGGCCTTGGTTTTGAGGTGGGGGCTGATCTTGGGTAGGAGGTGTGTTGGATGTCATCCTTGCTTCCCACTCATCCAACCTAGATTGCATAGTACTTAGCATTTGTGCCATCTTTTCCATGGAAAATTCCACTTTGTCTCCTCCTCCTTGGGTACTGTTTGAACCATCCATGGCAACCTGAAACGCTTTCACAAACAAGAAAAGAAGAAAACTAACACAAGAAACAAAGGTGAGTTGTTAGTGAAAACAAAAAGGAAAACGAAAATCTGTTTGGCCTTTTTTGTCCTCCCTTGTTTTCTCTCAATTGTTCAAGTGTTTTTCCTTGGCCAATCTTGAGCTAGAACCTCTTAAGGCAAGTCCCAAATTGGCTAACCACAATCTGTTTTGTTTTTCTATCCTTGCAAGATTCTTTTGCCTTCAAAAACACCAATTGATCAACAAGTGGTAAAACAGCTTCAAGAAGTTTAGAACACAATTTTAAACACACTTAATAACTATGATTCAAAGAAACAAGAAACCAAAAGTGATGTAGTTGGTTGAACCAAAGAATTGCTAGGGGTTGTCCTGGGCAATCTTTAATTAAACCAACTTATGCAATATCAAATGCAAGCTCTTTGATTGATAGTATGAATGTGTATCCAAGGTTGAGAATTGAAGGCTTTATGTGTGTTGTTTTTGGGGTTGGATAGTAGATGCAAAAAGAGGGAACTTTTGGTCAAAAGGAACTTCTTTTCTCTTCCTTTCTTTGTGCACTTCTTTTTGTTGCTTTTGTGCACATTTTCTTTTCCTTTCTTTTCCTTTTTTTTTTTGACGTTCAAAGCAGCCTTGATGCAACCTTTGTTTGCTTTTGCGAGAATCAGTTGTGTATGCTTGAAAGATGAGCCTTTTTTGTGTTTGTATGGATGTGTA
>AP025072.1:15287759-15334317 GCA_036186865.1 Eustoma russellianum | reverse complement strand
AAAGATGAGCCTTTTGTGTTTGTATGGATGTGTAGTAGAAAACAGATTTTTCCTTGGATACCAATACAACCAAAACAAACAAACTTGTATTCAATATCACACAAGCAAATTTAATTAAAAGCTTCGATAACAACAAGGTGTTTGACTCAAAGGTAGCTTCTTTTAGGCCTTGGGCTGATTTGAGATGGAGTTAAATCCTATTCAATGCAAACAACAATGATCCTATGATTAAGTGTGTTAAAGATGAGATCTTTAATGATAGGTGATCAATATTGATGCAAAAGGTGAAGCCTTTTTTTGTGGTTTTCGTTGGACTGAAGAAAAGAACAATCTTTGTTTTTGTTTTGATGAAATGAAGCAAAAGATCAATTTTTTTTTTGTCAAGAAACATTTTTTTTTTGAATGATTGAGAATAACAAGAATGACACAAATGACACAAGAAAAGATATTTGAGATGAAGATAAACGATCGCTCTGATACCACTTGATACGAATATGGTTCGTATGTTGATGTTGTCCCGATCTTTCTTCACTCTCCAAACGTCCCTCAAGTCTTGAATGTGATGGACAATGGTGCCAAGCAACCACCTTCCCTTCAAGCCTCCAAATCCGTTTGGTTATATGTGTTTCAATCCGCCCAATCCAACCAGTCATTCCTAATCCTTGGATTGTGGATCACCAACAAGGAACACACAATCCTTAATTGGGTCTAGCCTTGATTTAGATATGTGTAAACCAAAGGAAAAACACAAACTTTATTCAAGAAAACTCAAGAACAAAAGACAATACAAAACGCTAGGGTTTGTAGTTCAAAGATGAAAATAGTCTAACTATCTAAAGAAATGCTAAGTGATCAATATATTTGATTACAAGTCTTCTTGGCCACTCCCACAAAACGGCTAGGGCATCTTGGAATTTCCATGTTGGCGCCACTTCCTTCCTTGAGATGCAAAATTCTGAATTTGTTATTTTAGGTAAGCTTCTCTCTCTTGGCAAATCCACAATTATTGTCTCAATCACCAATTATTGCATTATTAATCATCCTTCTAGAACTTGTCTTGTGCATCCATTTGCCCTCACACGCCATTCAGCCTTCCTTTTGTCACAAGATCTAATTTTGGTAACTTTCTCTTACTTGAATTATCTCCTTAATTGCTCCAAATCTTCAATTATGACTCCATAATTCATTCCAATCATCCCAATCTGATTTATGACATTATAGAAGGTCTCTTAATTGCATTTGATCATGCTAGGCGGCTGCCACTCTCTTCAAGAAAACCGAAAACCCTAAGTTGCACACTTGGGCTTGTTTTGGACTTCTTCCTTGCAACTCTTGTAACTATTTTTGTGGACTGATTTTGACAAAACCCAAAACATGAAAGATGCTCTAAATTAAGTCTACTTCAAGGTCCAGCTGGTTCCATGCACGCCCAATCTCACTTGAAAGCCCAAAATCACAAAACAGCCTTGTATGGACAAGCTTGGTCCAAATCTGAGAAGCCTTCCTTTCCAAAGCTCAAGGCGTTTGATCCAAGACCTGTAACACCTACAAATCACACTCATACACCAAACATAAGTATTCTAAACAAACTTTAAAAGAAGCAAACGAAAAGACAACTAAAGGCCACAGAAACGGCACCAACAAGCGGACTGAAAATCATTGGATAATCAGTTCTTAAGCTCAACAATGAGCACCCATTTAGGAGGAACATCCATTGGTTCATCTTGCACATGTTTGGTTAGAAAGGAGCCAACATCAAAACCAAGTTGGAAACCAAGGTGAAGACAATTAGTCCTCTTGGTTTGGCTCCTTGTCAAAGGCCCCTTATGATTAAGGGAACCTTGTGCAAGCTCCTCATTAGGGGGCTGCTCCTCAGCCTCATCAGTAGAAAACAAAAAAAAAGGGAAAAATAATGATAAATTAAATGGTAGAAGATAAAGACAAAATAAAATTTTAAAAAAACAAAGGGGAACGTGGATTTTGAGGGGGGATAACCGCTTCCCCCCTAATGTCGCCAATAACCAAATTAAAAAGGGGGTAAGGGGAATTAAAGGCTAAAGAAAGAAAAAGGGAAAAAGAATATTGGGAGAAAAGAAGAAAGGGAACGCTGAGAGAGAGAGAGAGGCACACAGCCAGGAGAAGAGAAAGAGAGGAGAGAGGAGAGGGAAGAAGAAAAAGGAGGCCAACCGGGTTCCGTCTAATCGCGTAGTTTGCTGCAAATAGGTAGGTTCTCTTTTCCCCCTCCAATTGGTACAAATTCAAGCATGCTTTGGTGATATATTACGTGTTTTGTTATTTTTAATTGTTGAAATCTATACTATGTTGCTTAATCTATGAAAATCATGAGTTTTGATTACTGTGGAATGTATTTGATTTCTGGTGAATGCGTGTGATTTCTGTGGTTTCTGTGATTTTCGATTTTAGGGAAAAATTTGATAATCAAAATAGTAAAACATTTTGATTTTAGGAAAAATTTGATAATCAAAATAGTATAATTTTTGCGATGCGTTTTTGAGTCTATCTGCGCAGCGATGCGTGCTCTGCGTCTATGTGATTTGATGTTAGGGATGAATTTGATATCAAAAGAATTTCTAGGATTTATTTTATTAATGTTATTTAATTGATTAAAAATAGTATTAAATATAGGAAAAATATAAGTAAATATCAGAAAATTATAAATAAAGTCCAGAAATTATAAAATACTGAAATTAAATTATTTTAATCAAATTTCTGTGTAGCGGGCCGATTGTGCGAAGGTCTGACTCATTTACTTAATATATATATAAAATAAATTAAAACAAAATAATCTACTGAGCCGACCGCGGGCCGGGCCGAATGGCCAACGGACCGGGCCCAGTTGGTTGGCCCAATTAAACGAAATAATAATAATAATAATAATAATAATAATAATAATAATAATAATAATAATAATAATAATAATAATAATAATATAATTCTGAAATTTCTGGAAATTCTATGATGGTTATTTAATTAATTTTAAATAGTAATAATTATAGGAAAAATATAAAATAAAATCAGAAAATTATATATAAATTCCAGAAATTATGAAATGCTGAGATTAAATTATTTTTACTAAAGTTCATTAATTGTGATAATTCATTTGATTTGGATAATTAGGTAATAAATAGAAATAAATTAGGGAAAAATGAGGAAGAATATAGAGAATGCAAAATAAATGTATACAAGCCTGGAAAAAATAGGTTTAACATCAAACAACATTAAATCGTTACTCGGATAATAAATGAACCTAGATTTGAGTGCCGGAGGATGGTGAGGATGGGCCAGGGGCCTCAGGCGATTGTGTTATTTGCATTCATGGCACGTGCATTGCATGATGGTGGGTCGTGACGTACGGGTCACGGGCGCTCAGGATGGTGTACGGTGGCGGGGCCAAGTACACTCAGGATGGTGACTGTGGGTGGGTACGACCCAGAGCCACTCAGTTAGGTCCCGGGATCATGCATTGCATGGCGGAGTTATCGGCATCTTGTGTGACATGACTTTGTTGCGTGTGACATGCATAGTAGGACATGCATCACGTTGTCGCACATTTTTATCTGGAGTGAATTACTTTTCCGCATTCTTTCATATGTTTATGTGATATCATGTTTTACGTGCTATGTGTTATATCATTATTGGATGCTCGACTTGTACTACTTGGAGGCAGGTGCCTACTGGGTGATTCCCCGTCACTCACCCCTACTTCCCCTCCCCCCCCCCACCAGGTGAGCACAAGGAAGTGTACGACTATATCTTTGCTGAGGACGGGGCTGACACGGTAGTATGGGCATACTGACGGTCGCACCTAGGATACGAGGAGACCCTGCGGCTGTCTGTTGTTATGTTATTGGGGTTTCATCAGACACTACCCTGTTTAGACTGATAGCAGTTAGAGGTTGGCGCAGTGACTTTGTTGTCATTAGGAATTTGGTGTTTTATTGATGTTTTCTTTATTCGGGTAATTTAATGTTATGGTAATTCATTTCCTTGAGAAAAATTTCTACGTATTTTTGGACATGTAGAAAGTTGATTCGACGCCTTGTATTCTCCTTAATGAGATACGGTGGGTGCACCATTCCCGATGCTAGGGTTCGGGAGCGGGGCGCTACAATCTTCTATTTGAAAAATCTGAAGCACTTGATGCGTTCACAATCTTCAAATTAGAAGTGGAGAAACAAAAGGAGAAGACAATCAAAATTGTCCGATCTGATAGAGGTGGTGAATATTATGGACGTTACACAGAGAAGGGGCAAATGATTGGTCCATTTGCCGAATTCCTTCAAAAGGAGGGTATTGTTGCTCAATACACCATCCTTGGCACACCACAACAAAATGGTGTTGCTGAAAGAAGAAATCAGACTCTTATGGACATGGTCAGGAGCATGATTAGCACAACGAATTTACCTATATCCTTTTGGAGTGAAGCTCTAAAAACCGCTGTGTATGTTTTAAATAGGGTTCCATCTAAGGCCGTTCCTAAAACACCTTTCGAGTTATGGAATGGTTGGAAACCAAGTTTAAAACATTTACACATATGGGGTTGTCCAGTTGAAGTTAGGGTATACAACCCAAGCATAAAGAAACTGGACGAACGAACGAAAAGCGGTTATTTTATTGGATATGCAGTTAACTCCAAAGGATATAGATTTTACTGTCCCTCACATACTCCTAAAGTGGTTGAAGCTAGAAATGCTAAGTTTCTAGAGGATCATGAAGTCAGTGGACATACTCCTAAAGTGGTTGAAGCTAGAAATGCTAAGTTTCTAGAGGATCATGAAGTCAGTGGGAGTGATTCGAATCGAGAATTCAATTTTGAGGAAATAAGGGATACACATATTGTAACTTTATATGTAGACGATTCGGTTGCTATTCATCATAATGAAGAGCCACCAATTGTACAACCTCAAATTGAAGAATCACATCAAGAACAAACCGAACCCACTAATCCCACATCTACTGAACCAGTGGGAGTACGAAGATCCTCAAGAACTGAAAGGCCAGCAATTTCTAGCGATTATGTTGTATATCTTCAAGAGTCCGATTATGACATTGGACTAAATCATGACCCTATCTCGTTTTCACAAGCCATGAGTTGTGACAAATCGTCACTATGGTACGATGCCATGAAAGAGGAGATGGAATAGATGGCTAAAAACAATGTCTGGAAACTTGTTATGTTACCAAACAGAGCCTCTGTGGTGGGATACAAAATGGGTCTTTAAGACCAAAAGAGACTCGTTTGGTAACACTGAACGATATAAAGCCAGATTTTTAGCCAAAGGTTTCACTCAGAAAGAAGGCATTGATTACCATAAAACCTTCTCTCCAGTCTCAAAGAATGATTCATTTTGGATAATCATGGCATTAGTAGCTCATTTTGATCTCGAGCTACATCAAATGGATGTGAAAACTGCGTTTTTAAATGGGGTTCTTGATGAAGAGGTATACATGCTTCAACCTGAAGGCTTTGTCAATTGTAATAATGATCAACTGGTTTGCAAATTGAATAAATCCATATATGGGCTTAAACAGGCTTCACGTCAATGGAACATCAGGTTTCATGAGGTAATCTCTTCATTCGGTTTCGTAGAGAATATTGTTGATCAATGTATATACCTCAAGACGAGTGGGAGCAAATACATTTTCTTAGTCCTATATGTGGATGATATTCTACTGGCAAGCAGTGATCTTGGGTTATTGCATGAGACTAAGCGATTTCTCGCTTTGAACTTTGATATGAAGGATATGGGTGAAGCCTCTTATGTCCTTGGCATAGAGATTCACAGAGATAGAACAAGTAAAATACTTGGTCTTTCTCAAAAGGCCTACATCATCAAAGTACTTGAGAAATTTGCTATACAGAATTGTGTGTCCATTGCGTCACCTATTGTCAAAGGAGAAATAAAGATTGGACATTATTTCTTCATTCATGATGGAAGCTAAGTTCATTGCATGCTATGAAGCTATGTCACAGGCCTTATGGATGAGAAATTTCATCAGTGGTCTTAAGGTTGTCGATATTGTTGATAGACCCATAAAGATTTTCTGCGACAATTCAATTGCTATGTTCTTTACGAAAAATAATAAAAGTGGGAGTCGCAGTAAACATATCGACATAAAGTATTTGAAGGTCACAGATCATGTTAAACAAGGAGAAGTAAAGGTTGAATACATTAGTACGGAGTCAATGGTAGCTGATCCTATGACTAAAGGATTACCGGTTAAAGTTTTCAGGGATCATGCTATTGATATGGGACTTCTTAGTTCTACTTGATTTGTTGTACTTTGATCTTATTTTGTCTAGAAATTTATTGACTTTGATTATGCGCATTTAAAGTTGTAGGATCTATTTGATCCATGGACGTGGACCCATTTTGAGATGATTTATAGTAAATCATTCATTTTGTTTGATTGAGTGTATGATGCATTGTAATTCTTGGAAGGAAGTGCTTGACATCAAAGCATGACCGCCTTGATTCGTGTGTTGTATTCTCAATCTAAGTTTGGTAGTCAATAGATCCAAGTGACAATAAATTATGGCCATATTGTTTTGTCACTTATGCTGTGTTATGTAGCATTCGACATGTGATCCAAGTGAGAGAATGTTAGAATCAATTATATTAATTATAATTGATTGCTATAATCTCGTGATTTATTTATAAATCACTAATGTGGATCACATGTATAATGTATCTGTACGTTATATTGGCTAGATACGTTGCAATTATTGACTGTATTAATTGTCAGATTTGATTCTGATTGATTGTCAATTATTAAGTTTCCTTGATAGAAGGAATTAATTGTCAGTCAAATAAGGAAGGGGGTCCCTGGCCTAGCCTATAAATAGAGGGCCTGTGATATTCCATCAATCATAGCTATACAGCATTCAGATAGGCATAGGCTGGAAGGCTCCATTTCCCACAGGAATTCTTTCTGCAGCAGGCTTCCGATTCGAAGGCGACGACTAAGCGATAATGGTCGAAGGTAACTTTTATGCTTCTGTTATTTATTTTGTCCTAACACTATATTCATATTGTTCCAACCGGGAAAAAAAGAGAAAAAAATAACAATAAAACATGCATAAAATGTAATGTTCACATGTGTAGATGTGAACACAAAAAAATCACCACGAGAGTTAAAGGGGGGCAAATAACCCCCCCCCCCCCCCCCCTAGAATCTCGCGTGCAATGTCCAAATCACTCTCCACTTTTCCATGATTCTTATCTCCTCAAAAAAAAAATGTTTAGCCTCCTCATTAAATTTCTCCCCTCCCACATTCTGTCTTCAACGACAAAAGAAGGCAAAAGAAAAAAAAAAATTTAACCCGCCTATGCTGCTGAAAATATTACACACCTAAGAAAAAAAAAATTTCCTTCTTCTTGCCAACTCATAGCAGCTAAAAGCCTAAGGAGTGAAAGGAGAGGTTCCGTTGATTCAACTCAATCCCAACTCAATTGTACAAAATAGTATCCAAAAAGGTAAATACCCATCCCCTCTACTTAGAATTCCCACAACCAATTTTATTAAATGTATTTTTGTGAATTATGCATGGATATTGGGTAAATGTTGATGCTTTATTGGCATATAATATGTGTGTGGGGTGCGTATATATGTTTGTATGTATAAGTGTTGATGCATAATTTTCGGATATATATAGATATATCTATAATTACGGTTTTCTGAAAGAAAAGAAATATATGCGTGTGCAAGAAAAAAAATTACTATAACCCAGAAATGTTATATGTACATATATGCTTGATGTTTATGAATATTATATTATATATAGTTGGTGTAGTCTTACGGTCTTGGAAGAAGGAAAAAAAACAATATACATGAAAAATAAGGGATGTATGTAATCTCGGCTACCGGAGGTTTATAAATATATATAAGCTTAATGCGTCGAAAAGAAAAAAAACACCTAAAGTTAGTGTAGCGTCCCGCTCCCGAACCCTAGCATCGGGAACAGTGCGCCCGCCGTATCTCACTAAGGAGAATACAAAGCGTCGAACCAAAAATGATATAACACATAACACGTAAAACATGATATCACATAAGCATGCGAAATAATGCGGGAAAGTAATTCACTCCAGATAAAGAATGCGCAACATCGTGATGCATGTCCTACTATGCATGTCACATGCAACAAAGTCATGTCATACATAATGCCGGTATCTCCGCCATGCAATGCATGATCCCGGGACCTAACTGAGTGGCTGTGTGTCGTACCCACCCACAGTCACCATCCTGAGTGTACTTGGCCCCGCCACCGTACACCATCCTGAGCGCCCGTGACCCGTACGTCACGACCCACCATCATGTGAATGCACGTGCCATGAATGCAAACATCACAACGCCTGAGGCCCCTGGCCCATCCTCACCATCCTCCGGCACTCAATTCTAGGTTCATTTATTATCCGAATAATTATTTAATGTTGCTTGAGGTTAAACTTATTATTCCATGGCTTATATATATTTATTATGCATGTATATATATATATAGTTAATAAGTTGGTTGGTTTATTACAGCTCATAGAGTCTTACCATTGTAAGGGTATACATATTTCAGTAGTTAGTATGTCTTGTGCATATTATCATATATATATATATATATATATATATATATATATATATATATATATATATATTGTAAGTACGTTACAACATTGGTAAGCCCTTTTTTTCACATATGATGTTTAATAACACTAATATAAATTAGATATTTTTTTGTGGTGTTTATTGTTCATGTTGTACATGACTTAGTAAATTTCATGGAGTGATGGCATGTGATGGTGGCAAGCTATTAATTTCGCAGCTGTGACTGCAATTTGGCTATTAATAACTAATGTTATTTGGTTTATATGGTATGATAGGTTATATGTTTGTTTGTGTCGTGCATGAGTATGGTGTGCATTATGTTATGTTTGTGCACCTGATCTTCATGAGGTTTATATATGTTTATATAATTTGTTAAATTATGTTTCTGTATATCCATAGTTCATTGTGTTATGTTTCCTTGTAGTAATTATGCTGGATTTTGTATGTAAATGTCCTAGTACGTGGTTGATAGGTCGTTAAAGTATGTGGCGTTAATGAGTGCATGTATATATATATATATAGTTAATCAGCAACATTGAGTGTTATGGTCTTGTGTTTAAGTCTTAGTTTCTTTTTTTTGGCTCTGCGAAGCTTTGTTGATATCTTTGTCGATATCAACAGTCCACTCGAACTTTTGCCTTCTTATTCTTTCGTCTGCTCAGGGACACCAGCATCGACAAAATTCTCAAACGAATTCCATGTAGCAGCTGGCCACATAGTTCTTAAATGAATTCCATGTAGCAGCTGGCCACACCACGCTTCCGCTGCGCGACTCTGATCATTTATCTCTGATTACATCATCTGTACTGATGATGAGTCATTGATACCTGATCGCCGGCAGTTGAACTCCACTACGACATCGTCATTCTTTCCGATGTCCGTGTTAGTCGTTCACATGAATATGTGCACTGATTCTTGCTTCCTTTTATGCTTTTTTTGATTCTGATGTGATGGTGGTGTCGGCCTCTGCTCAGTGCCCCCACTTGTAAAACATCCTGCATTTCCATGTAGTAGAAACTCATATCCGTTGGCGCCAGCGGCGGAAGACGCTAGTTCAACTGTTACTGGCACTGCGTAATCTATAGTCGCTGTTGCGCCAAGGTGTTGCCATGGTGTCTGCCGATGCCTGGAGGATGACCCCCCCTGATCCTGGTGATCATTACCATAACCACCGCTGCCTCCTTTGCCGGATCGTTCACGACACGACGGTATTTTCATGGATCTCATGCGAACCTCGACGAGAATTTGGATAGTTTGGAGTAATAAAGAGATTTGAGCATTTACGGGGTCCACACGATATTTCAGGGGTACAACGGTGATTAAATAGAGAAAGCTCACCAATGGCACACACCTCCCATAACCCGATCATAACTTATGTCTACTTCATTTATTTAGTGTGTAATTGGCATTCCTAGGGGAAGATCATAGCTTATGTCTAGGTGATTTAGTTAATCATGCGTTTCCGAGGTGGATCTGAAGCCTCGGCTCTGATACCACCTGTAGCGTCCCGCTCCCGAACCCTAGCATCGGGAACAGTGCGGCCGCCGTATCTCACTAAGGAGAATACAAAGCGTCGAACCAATTTCCAACATACCTGAAGAGCCGTAGAAATTTTTTTCGCGGAAACTAATTACCATAACATCAAATTACATGAACAAGGGAATCCTCAATAAAAAACTACATCAGTGGTGGTAATAAAGTCACTGTACCAACCTCTAGATGCTATCAGTCTAAACAGGGTAGTGTTTGATGAAACCCCAATAAAATAACGATAAACAGCCACGAGGTCTTTTCGTATCCTAGGTGCGACCGTCAGTATACCCATACTACTGTGTCAGCCCCGTCCTCAGCAAAGATACAGTCGTGCTCTTCCTCGTGCTCACCTGGTGGGGGGGGGAAGTAGGGGTGAGTGACTGGGAAATCACTCAGTAGGCACCTGCCTCCAAGTAGTACAAGACAAGCATCCAAAAATGATATAACACATAACACGTAAAACATGATATCACATAAGCATGCGAAATAATGCGGGAAAGTAATTCACTCCAGATAAAGAATGCGCAACATCGTGATGCATGTCCTACTATGCATGTCACACGCAACAAAGTCATGTCATACATAATGCCGGTATCTCCGCCATGCAATGCATGATCCCGGGACCTAACTGAGTGGCTGTGGGTCGTACCCACCCACAGTCACCATCCTGAGTGTACTTGGCCCCGCCACCGTACACCATCCTGAGCGCCCGTGACCCGTACGTCACGACCCACCATCATGTGAATGCACGTGTCATGAATGCAAACATCACAACGCCTGAGGCCCCTGGCCCATCCTCACCATCCTCCGGCACTCAATTCTAGGTTCATTTATTATCCGAATAATTATTTAATGTTGCTTGAGGTTAAACTTATTATTCCATGGCTTATATATATTTATTATGCATATTTTATATTTTTCCTCATTTTTTTCCTAATTTATTTCTATTTATTGCTTAATTATTTGAATCAAACAAATTATCACAATTTCTGAAATTTAGTGAAAATAATTTAATTTCAGCATTCATAATTTCTGGAATTTATTTATAATTTTTTGATATTTATTTATATTTTTCCTATATTTATTACTATTTTTAATTAATTAATTAACAATTATGAAAATTAAATAATTTCAGAAAATAAACCAAAATCATTTCTAAATGGGCTGGCCCTTTTTCGCTAGCCCTGATCCGCACCCATGGCTGGCCCGGAATCACCAGCGATCCAGCCTGCAACTTTTTTTTTATATTAATCGCCTTATTGGGCTGGCCGACTCCTGGCCCGGTCCGTTGGCCACCCGGCCCGGTCCGCGAAGCCTGCCTTCCCTTTTTTTTTAGTTCTGGCGAATTTGGGCTGGTCCTGCAGCAGCAGACCGCGGCCCATTAAGGGCTGGTCTGGTCTGCGCTGACAGGCCGGCCCTAAACAGTTTTTTTAAATTCTCAAGTAAATGCGTCCAGCAGCCTCCCATGCGCGCGTGTAGGCCACGCGCGGCCACTCCGGGCGGCGTGTGATGCGCTCCGGCCACCTCCGACGTCCGTTTTTCGACCCCGATCTATATTTCCACCTGTTCTCAATCTATAGGAACTTATACTAAGGCCAAAACAAAATTAAAACCTCTAATCATGCCAAAAGTGTGATGATTTTGATTATCAAATCTTTCCCTAAAATCAAATTCAAACCACGCAAAACAGTATACGCATTCCACAGTCATCAAACGCATTCCAACGTAATCAATAGGTCTCTCACAGCAGGCATACATCGAAAAGGTGTTGAAGCGGTATAGCATGGATAAGTGTAAACCACTTAATACCCCTGTGGCAAGAGGAGATAAATTCAGTCTAAAACAATGTCCCAAAACAGAGTTTGAACGTTCGGAAATGAGGAATACCCCCTATGCTTCGGTAGTAGGGAGTATAATGTATGCCCAAGTATGTACACGACCAGACTTGGCATTCATTACGGGAATGTTGGGCAGATACCTCTCTGATCCGGGCAAGGATCACTGGACCGCGGCAAAGAGGGTGCTAAGATATTTACAAGGAACGAAGCAACACGTACTGACGTATCGGAGATCTGATGAGTTAGAGATCACTGGATATACAGATTCCGATTTTGCTGGATGCCAGGACAGTATGAAATCGACCTCGGGCTATGTGTTTACGTTAGCCGGAGGTGCGATCTCATGGAAAAGCGCGAAACAGACCTTATTGGAGTCTTCCACTATGGAGGCGGAATTCGTTGCATCATTCCACGCATCCAATCAGGCGATATGGCTTCGCAATTTTGTCACAGGGCTGCGGGTATTGGAGACTATCTCATCTCCAATGAGGATTTACTGTGACAGTAAAGCTGCGGTGCTATATTCAAATAACAACCGGAGTTCATCTAAAGCGAAATACATAGAGATGAAGTATCTGGCTGTTAAAGAAAGAATTCTGAGTGGTCTGATCAGTATTGAGCATATCAGTACAGACTCTGGTGGCCGACCCTTTGACTAAGGCCGTGGAACCGGTAGTGTTTCACAAGCATGTTAGCCGTATGGGTCTTAGTCCAGTTGATGATGTTTTATCCTAGTGGGAGTCTGTGAGGTTTCTCTTGTGTTCAATAAAGTTGTTTATTTCAGACATACAGTATAATGTACATTCCGGTTATATTGAAGTTTTTCTGCAGAAGTAATGTACATTAAGCAGTTACGGCATACATTCTGAATTCTATTGATCTCGCTAAAGAGGGCCAAGTTGGAATTAGATATGTATGATCACCTGGCATATTAATTCCACACTACATATCCATTTCAGTATCCATGTCATTCAGTAGAATGTTAGTATCATGATTTAAGAGGGACTAGCCACTAATTCAATGTGGGGACGTGCGGCTTAAGTCTTTTGCTAACATTTGCTGATGGACCGGAAAAGGAAAGACACACTAAAGGACATACGGTATATGAGCTCAAAAGGGTGACATATAATCTTTAAGATACATACATAGTCCAAGTGGGAGATTGTTGGGATTAATTCGAGATACGTGTGATGCGCAGCACGTTGATAAAGTTTATACGAATTAATCATAAGGTGGACGTTATGTATGATAATATTATATGTCACATATGTCAGGTAATAATATTAATTGTTACGTAAAACATCCACATGTTAAGTGATCATCGGGTATACTCGTGGATGTATAGTGTGGTCTAAATGGAAACCCCGAATATGTAGACAGTCATATGGTCAGAGACCGCGATGGATGGGCTCAAAGTGCAACAACCATAAAGTTACGACATCTGGTCCCCGAGGGGCGACAACCCACGTGTGGCTAGTAGATAATTGTTGGCACAATAATCAAATATTAAATAATATTTAATAATGTTTATTATTAAATATTAGATAATATTTGGAAATAGATAGAGATAACTTGAATATAAGGAATCTCTATCTATTAATAATTATGCCTATCAGGATTCCTCCATTCCCCATCTATAATAGAGGAGGAGGCATTCACCTCCTCTCACAGAGAGTAAAAAGTAACGCCTACACAGAGGAAAAAAAGGGGGTGTGCCAAATTTTCTATAAAGTCCACACTGCCTAACCTCTCCATCGGGTAAAGCAGTGAATTGTTGATTCCGTTCAAGGGGTATATCAACAATTGGTGGGAGGTCGTGAATCCTTGGATCACGCCAGATTCTTCACCAGCCGGAGCAGTTGCAGTGTACGTGTTCAGATTAACAACAGCAATGGAGCAAGGTATACTTTTCCGCATTTTGTTACTTTGTCCATTGATTCGATTAAACGGTCCTATTCAGGGGTTTATTAAATTAAATCCAACACCCTCCAGAATTTGGTGGGTTGTGGTTGTTTTCGCTCTTATGTTCATTGTCAGGACTGTTGCTAATTGATGTTAGCCACACCCTTGTCATAGGCTTTACACTTGTTTTGTTTATCCTCCTTGTGATCCCTGTAGTGATCCCTGTAGTGATCCCTGTGTCATTGACTTTTTTCCAAGAGCCGAAATTGCAACTCGAGGATCCACTCTTGCCTCTGGGCAGGGGCCGACTTCAGCTCCCCAAAGGAGGGGTAATATCTCAGCTTCGTGATGGTGTAGTGGATATTCATGGACCTAATGCTGGGCCCTCCCTCTAGCGCCACTTGACGAGACCGGAATTGCTCGTCGGGTGGATCAGAGACGATCCGGATAGTGTGCCGTTAATCCTCCGTCTAAATCCGTCGCTGGAACCTGAGAGGGAAGAGAAACGTTAGAGGTCCCAGGGCGCTGCCCCGGGAAAACCCTCCGACGCTTAAGTCAGTTGCGGGCATTTTAGCGTATAGCTGATGCTGGAATAAAGGCTATATAAAACCTGTTTTGAGGGTCGGCTGATGCATAGGCCGAGCCCGGATGAAGTCTGCTGATCACTTACCAGACACTTGAACTTCTACTGTTGAAGCCCTTGTTTTATAGTCGTTGAAGCTGAGAGTTGAGTGTCCCCAAATGGATGAGATGACGACGCCTGGCTGACTTGCATGATAGTCACGTGGCAGCTGGGGGTTGTTGTGCTGGCAACTCTTCCTTGCGTGGTTGACAGCTGGAGATATAAGACTGCGATGTTTAGCAGTTTTGGGCTGCATGTAGGCCACGTGGCACCCCGTGTCAGGCTAAGGTGTCAAGTATGTGATGCGGCCGGTACTATGGCCGAGCTAGGTCTGGCCGAGAATCAATGGATGCGGCCGAAAACCCCTGGCCGAGAACCACTTGTTCATGTAAATTGGTGGCTTATATTAATTGTGGCCGAGTACAATGGTGGCCGAAATGAAATAATAGCCGAAATGCAAACATTAAGCTTCATTTTTTTCCAGTGGCAATTCATGTTAATTGTTGTGCACTTTATGTTTGTTAATTTGGTCCCAGCTTGAATTTGCGAAGGACCTTTATTTTGGCCGAGATTGATGAGACCGGCCTGAGACCTGGCCGAGACCATGGTGGCCGGGCTGAGACCTGGCCAGGGCAGTTTGAGTTTGGTATTTTGTTCTGATCAAAAGGTGTTTCTTTTCATTTGATTTTCCTTTTTTTTTAACTAAAAGATGAAAAACGTGGCATGTGAGATGTTACACCCACGTCATTCATATGCTGGTTTCGTACGACCACATTCACGTCATTTTGCAGCAATCATAAATATACTTTATTATATTTTTCTCAATTTAGAATATGATGGAATAAAATAAAATAATTTATTAAATTGACTTTAATTTTTATATTGTGAAGTAACAGTCTATCGACAAACAATTTTTATTATGGGTCATCACGAAACAACCTCTGTGTGTTTATAACACATCCGACCCTCTCATACATTGACATAGGCGGAAGACTCTAAAAAAATGGGATAATGTTGTTATTGCATAAATATATTTTCTTAAAGACTGTTATTGACTGTATACAAACACGCATACATCACTGAACAAATTGCAGATTTCAAAAAGGATCAACTGAAGGTCCAACTTACGTCGAACATCTTGAGGATCAGAGGAAGCACACCAATTGCAGATAACAAATGGAAGCGCTTTCGCAAAGAATTTCCGGTTTCAGCTAATTCCAACATACAGCAAATCTCAGCTAAATTTGAAGGTGGCAAATTGTACATTAGGCTACCAAAATTGATAGTTCAAGAAGACAAGGAGGAGACCAATTTGACACCTCCTAAGAAGCCAGCTGATGAGCTGCCACCACCTCAAATAACTACCACTCCCCCTCAAAAACATGAAGCAAATGAGAAAACCGCCCCAAATGGCGATCCATCAAAGCCGAGTTCTGCTCAACATGATATTTCTTCCACCATGAAGGAACAAAGTACAATAAAGACTGCAAAGGAGCCTCACGATGCAGATACTGGTAATCATGATGGTGCGGAAAATACAACCACCATTGGAGACGCCACAGTTGCTGATAAAGCTGTGGAGCGTGGGGATGAAGCAAGAATGCCAAAGCACAAGAATACTGCAAGCAATGTTGCAGCGAAGCTTAAGATGTCACATAGAGTAACCAACGCTGTTTTGGTTGGCATACTGGCCGTGTCACTTGGAATATACATGACAAAGCTCATTAAATCTTGCAAGATATATGTGAATTGCATCTAATATCAGATTGTCATTCTGGGAAAGCCTTCTTGCTGGATCCATACTTCTACTAACTGGAAGATTAAGTGCATAAACGAACCAAAGAAGAAAACTAAGGAGGTTTCCTTGTTCTTTTATTCATGTATGCAAGCAATGAAATGTAACATGATAATCTTAATTCTCTATGATTCGTATTGTCAGTGGATTTCTTTGAAAGTGTAAAGAAATATTTTGCAATCCAAATCTACCTTCTCTTTTATTCCACCACATCTATTTATTCCACCACATCTATTTATAGTGTTACAATTTGAACATATCCAAAAAATAAAACCTACAATCATGGCCAATCAATTAATTATGCTAATCTCTATCTTCTATGATATCGATATCTACAAATTATGGATATAAATCGAATCACATATACAAAGAAATATTAGGAGATATCTCTTAGGGATATTGTCGGATATCCAATCCAAATATTCTTTAACACCCCTTCAAGTTGGCGTGTGCAAATCAAAAACGCCAACTTGGACAAGAGAAATCCGAAATCACGAGTGACAAGTGACTTAGTGATGATGTCCGCAAACTGATGGAAAGTGGAAACATGAATGGGCGAATTTGCCCGTCGGTGATGGTATCACGCGAAAAAATGACAGTCAACTGGTACGGTTGCGAAAAACAAGAATCTGAGCTAAGTGGAGCGCAGGCTGATTGTCTGCTATGGCCGTTGCTTTCTTTTACGTAAAACGCGTGCAACATCCACATGCACACACACGATTAACATGCAAATAATATATAAGTATATTATATACACGTACACGCTTAAAGAATTAGGAAAGAAAATAAAAATAAAATAAAACCTAGAATCCTAATATGACTAGGAAGTAAATAAGATAAGGTTTGAAGTATAAAAAGTCCTAATTATCTTAGAATTAAACTAACATTAATGCAGTAGGACTTTACCCATTATACATCTATATCTATACCCACATGTTACACAAATCAAATCACCTCCTCTTTATTAAAACACTCGGCCACCATCTCCCAAAATTCCCCAGATTCCAGCTGGCCTATTTTCTTCAAGAAACTGCAGCTCTCTACCGCAGCCATTTAGTGCAAAATTAAGGGATATTCATCCTTTTTCATCTCAAATCTTCGAGTAGTACGTTTAATCGATGTACGAGGCAAGTGTCCTTGCTATTTTTGCTATGTTTTTCTAACGTTATTATGCTATTTTCATATCAAATTGGATCATGCATATGTAGTTGTGTTTTGCATAGATTGATGTATATATGTATGTAATTGTTGTATCTATGTATTGATTATGTGTATATACGTATGAAAGATGCATCAATCTTGGTGTTTTACTTGTTGGGGCTGCGAGTTGGAAGGAGTGCCGCTGCCCTAGGCAGCAGCCATACAAGACATATACACGTACAATTATGCATGATTTAATTGAATCGATATAAGTGTTACTTCATGTGATCGAATTACGTCCTATTGGAATTGAATTTGACGAGCTTGATGTGTTTATGGTCGAATTGCATGAAGCTGGCCAGTGAGTCATTAAATTGATGTAACATGATGGAAAATGATGAATTGAATCGAAAGAAAACCGAATTGAACGAAATTAGGGTTTTTGTCGGTGAAATAGGGGGAAAACAATTTTAAAAATTGGGATTTTTGGTAATTCAAGGACGGAATATGGTAGAAAATATCGAGAGAAGAATTCTGGTGGTGGAGGTGCCCGGGGGACGGCAGCCCACGCGCCGGCTGAAGGCGTCTTGTGGCCGCTATTCAAGCAGCGCGTGAGGGCACGTCCCAGGTCTGATTTCTACGATTTTTCGCGGCAATGTATTAAGCATGAACAGATCTAGGTGTCCATGGGGTTAGATGTGAGAAAAGTCAGCGGTGAGAAATCGCATTGTAAACCAAGGTGGCTACTATGCAGGGGAGAGAAATTAGGGTTTCGAAGTGGGTTGGAAGTGCTGGACTGAGGGACAGTAAGAGGGTGTGTGAGGCTTAGGGGTTAGAGGTGAGGTGAGTTGGTTAGGGGGTAGAGGAAAAGTGGACCGAGGGCGAAACGTGTAAGTACAAGCGCGTATATGCATGTGTATGGGCACGGTCATATACGCGGGTATACTTATACATAGAAAATAAATTAGAATTGAAACGGAAATGCAATGGTAAACGGAAAAATATAACGGTAAATGGAAATTGCTTGCCAAATTACATGTTTTTGAAAAAGTCACCCTTACAGAGGAAATATATTGTGTAGTTGGGTTTAGTTCCTAAAAAACTGGACGTCCGAACATATATCGACTGCGTTGTAAGGAGCTAGGCTCTCGGACACATATTGACTGTCAATTGGGTTGTCCAGGCACATATTGACTACGATGTAAGGAGCTATGCCGCCTGGACGCATATTGACCACTGGGGAACCAAAACTGTAAATCTTGAAATATAAATCACTTGTAAGGTATGAGCCATGACCATTGCATTACATCGGTAAGAATGAATATCGCATATGGATGCCGTAAGGCGTAATCGCATATGGGTATCAGAAATGGATATCGACTGGGATGCTGTAAGGGGTAATCGCCTATGATATCGAAAAAATAGAAATGAGATGAAAATGGAAATGGATATCGATAGGGATGTCGTAAGGAGTAATCGCCTATGATATCGGAAAATGGTAAATGAGATATAAGAAAATGGAAATTGAAATATGAGAAGTGGAAATGGAAATTAATAAAGAAAAAATGGTTGTCAAGTCATTGCATTCATGATTTTGGAAAATTGCATCAAGGTTTTTGGTTGTACTGACTCTTATGTACGATGGCTAAGTTGCGTGTGCTTTACTTGCTTGATTGTACAGGAAGAGCAAAACGGTGAATTTATTTACGAAGAGAAGCATTGCTATTTTATATTATATTGTTTATTTATTTTATTTACACTTGCTTCTCCGTGTATGCTCCCAGAGAAAATATAGTCAGGTTACTTGCTGGGCGATGTATATCACTCACCCCACATTATTAATCATTTTTGTAGATCCCCAGAATTTTGAGCTAGTGTTCGTAGAGGACGATCAAGAGTGGGGATATTGAGGCTTATTGTTCGAGTATTTATTCAGAGGATTTTTAATAGATATTTATTTCACACTCATAGTTCGTATTTATTTGGATTTTTGTAAGACCTAGATTTACGAGACTTTGACTTTTTATTAATGACATTTATTTCGAGATTTTAATTTATATCGTTTCCGCTGATATCGATTTGCTCTATTATGCTGATGTGTAATGGATCGTATCGACGCATTGTATTCTCCTTAGTGAGATACGACAGGTGAGTCGTTTTGAGTGCTAGGACTCGGGATAGGTTGCTACAGGTGGTATCAGAGCATGACTCTGGATCCACATCATAAGCATAAGCCTAAAACCTGATTTTTAAACAAAATTACGATTTTGCCCTTAGACTATGATCTTAGACTTAAGTGATGTTCGGGTGAGAAACTTGAGCGATAGGTTATACTAAGTAGTCTTTTCTACTAATACTCCTAAATTTCTTTCGTCTTTGCCTATATCATCACACCCGACCCATATTTATCAATTTTGCCCTTATAAATTTTAATTATGATATTTTTATTGTTACAACACGATGCCGTCCCGTAGAGAAAATAACAATAACAGCAATGGTGATGGGAGCATCAGTCAGGGGCACTGCCACCGGCCCTAGTGGATGCCATTGTTCACCTGACTGACGCAGTCGGTAGTGCGGTTCTTCAGCCGCAACAGCAGGGGACCCAATACTATTACGCTGAGATGAAGCGGATTCATGTGCCTACATTCGATGGAGACATTGGGCCCAACGGAGCAAAGCGATTGCTTCACAAGGTTGAGAATAACTTTGCGTTGTTGCGGGTGCCTGAGCTGATGCAGACTCAGGTGATCTGTCACTTCCTCGTTAGAGAGGCGGATAAGTGGTGGACCATCGTCTCGATGAATTTGCCACACCCAGTTACATGGACGTAGTTCCGTGAGGAGTTCTGCTGATTTTACACACCACCAGCAGTCTGTTGCAGAAGATTATCATGTTCGCGTCATTGCGCCAGGGCCCAGGGATGTCAGTGGCCGACTACGTGAACCAGTTGCCCTGGGTCAGTTCGTGCCAGCGATCATAGGAGACATGCAACTCCGCATGGTCAAGTTTGAGAGAGGATTAGATAGCCGCATCCCTTTCGGCGTGGTGAGTGCCAATCCGAAAGACTTTTTTGATCCACTCAACGCTTGCTACCGCGTTGAGAGCACGCGTTGAGAGCAACATCTAGAGGTGTGATGAGGAGTTCAAGGGCAAGCGGACCCACACTGAGTCAAGTGGTATACCCGGCCGTTGGGTCAAGATGCCACGGAGAGGGGTGATTTCATAGCTTAGGCCCCTACAGCAGCAGCAGCCACAACCCCAATGAGCACAGCCGGTGATCACTCCACCATGTGCGATTTGCGACCGACGGCATGACGGAGAGTGTTGGTGGAAGGCCGAAGCATATTTTAACTATGACGAGGTGGGGCACAGACAGAGAAAATGCCCCGAGCCGACGAGATTGGCAGCCGCGCCCACACCACAACAGCAGACGCAGCAGTGCCAGAGGGGCCAACCGAGGCCCAATGCCCATGTGCATGCTATGACAGACACTGATGTCCAGGCTTCGACCGATGTGGT
Organism: Eustoma russellianum; assembly: GCA_036186865.1. Taxonomy (NCBI): domain Eukaryota; kingdom Viridiplantae; phylum Streptophyta; class Magnoliopsida; order Gentianales; family Gentianaceae; genus Eustoma; species Eustoma russellianum. The sequence continues at coordinate 15,313,349 of AP025072.1, read as the reverse complement.
CATAGATATTATTTACATTGCATTGTTAATTGAATCATACTTGTCTTGCATAAATGTACTTGAACCCCTATGTCCTTAGGTGCTATACTGATCAACAAGGTCCCAGCGAATGTGTTATTTGATAGTGGTGCAAGCCACTCATTTGTAGCAAAGAGGTTTGCCAAAAACCTTGACAGCTGCCCTGAACGGCTAGACACTCCTTACTGCGTACTAGCAGCTGGAGACGAGGTGATTGTTTCTCCATATCTATACACGCACTGCAGATTGAAGTCGAGGATCGCGTGTTCGATGCTTCTTTAATACCAATCCAGATGAGTGACTTCGATGTAATCTTGGGAATGGATTGGTTGGTGTGCTATCATGCTCACATCGATTGCCGAAGGAAGCGAGTGGTATTCAATGATCCTACACAGGCTGAATACACATTCCAGGGGAATACCAAGTTAGAGAAGTTGCTTCGAAATATCTATCTGACTGCACCACGAGCCCATAAAGCACTGAGGAAAGGAGGCGAGGGATACTTGGTGTACGCCCTAAATACTGAGTCAGAGACGCCATCTATTGACGATATTCCAGTGTTCAAGGAATATAAAGACGTCTTCCCTGATGAGTTGCCCAGACTGCCACCGCAAAAGGAAGTAGAGTTTGAGATCAATCTGATACCTGGAGCTGAGCCGATCTCAAAAGCGCCATACAAGATGGCTCCAGCTGAGATGAAGGAGCTCAAGAAGCAATCACAGGAGCTGCTGGATAGAAAGTTTATAAGACCCAGTGTTTCGTCCCGGGGAGCAAATATCCGCTACCGAGAATCGATGATCTTTTCGGCAAGCTAAAGGTAACACTGTTCCGTTCAACAAATTGATCCTATTACAATTATCGACATTGGTATAACACGATTGTGTGCAGGGTGCTAAAGTGTTTATCAAGATTGATCTTCGGTCAGGGTACCACTGACTGAGGATCAAGGCTGACGACATTGCGAAGATGGCATTTCGCACGAGGTATGGGCACTACGAGTTTCTTGTGATGCCTTATGGACTGACGAATGCATCTGTCGCATTCATGGATTTGACGAACACCGTATTCAAAGATCAGTTGGATCGGTTCGTGGTGATGTTCATCGATGACATCTTGGTCTACTCGCCTGATGAAGTGACTCATGTTGAACATATACGAGAAGTATTGTTGATTCTAAGAAAGAAAAAGCTTTACGCCTAGTTCAACAAGTGTGAGTTTTGGCTCAGAAGCGTGACATTCTTGGGACATGTGATTTCCGAAGATGGCATTGCAATTGACCCCAAGAAGATCGAGGCTATCATTGAATGGCCAAGGCCGAGTAACATCACGGAGGTAAGAAGTATTCTGGGCCTAGTAGGTTATTATCGAAAATTCATGGAGGGATTTTCGAGAATTACAGTACCATTGAGCCAACTAATGCAAAAGAAGACCAAGTTTGAGCGGACCCCTGAATGCGAAAGAAGCTTCTCCGAGTTAAAAAGGAGGCTAACTAGTGCACCAATATTAGCACAACCCTCCGGTACTGAAGGGTTTGTGATATACAACCATTCTTTGAAAAACGGCCTATGTATATTTATATCATAACTCATGACTTGTGAATAAGTACATATAAACTGTGCCCTAACCCTTTAATTTCAGGATGCGTCTTAATGCATGGAGATCGAGTAATTGCCTACGCATCGAGGCAATTAAAGCCTTACGAGAAAAATTATCCCACTCATGACCTGGAGCTCGCAACAGTGGTATTCGCACTAAAGATTTGGAGACATTATTTATATGGTGAGAAGTGCGAAGTCTTCACCGACCATAAGAGCCTCAAGTACTTGTTCACGCAGAAGGAATTAAATATGAGGCAGAGACAATGGTTGGAGCTCAAAGACTATGATCTGACTATCAGCTATCACCCTGTTAAAGAGAATGGAGTGGCTGATGCACTGAGTCGAATGTCAAGCCACCCGAGACAGACTCCACTAGAGAGATATATAGTTGAGTTCGATCTCGATATACTTGATCCGATGGCGAATGTTTTAGCAGCACTAATGATCACGCCGACTTTGATGGTTCGTTTGAAAGAGGCTCAAAAAGATGATGAAAATCTATGCAGTATCCGAGATACACTTCAGAGCGGGCCAGTTGATGGGTTTCAAGTATCCGACGATGGCAGTTTATGGCTTCAGGGGCACTTATGTGTACCGAATAACGAAGTGTTGAAGAAAGAGCTACTGAAAGAAGCGCATAGCACATGTCTTACTATTCGTCCGGGGACTATTAAGGTGTACCAAGACTTGAAGAAAAATTATTGGTGATACGGAATGAAGCATGAGATTGCTGAGTTTGTCGCCAGATGTTTGGTTTGTCAACAAGTAAAAGCCGTACTTTAACGCTCTAGAGGATACTTATAGCCGTTAGAGATTACGCAGTGGAAATAGGAGCATATTATGATGGATTTTGTTACAGGGCTCCTGAGACAAGAAACGGCAACGATTTCATACCAGTATCGAGCGAAGCGGCGATGGAGTTGGTGACTCTATATGTTGATAACATCGTCAGTTTACATGGAGCGCCGATAAGTATCGTATCAGACAGAGATCTCAGATTTACATCGCGATTTTGGACAGCATATCAGGGAGTTATGGGAACCGAATTGAGATTGATTACCACATTTCATCCCCAAACAGATGGTAAATCAGAAAGAACTATTCAGACTCTCGAGGACATCCTTAGAGTTTGCGCATTGGACTTCAAAGGAAATTGGGACAGTATGGTGAAGTTGATAAAATTCTTGTACAATAATAGACATCATTCTGCGATTGGAATGGCACCCTTTGAAGTTTTGTATGGAAGAAAATCCGATCATGTTGTACTGGATAAAGTTGGGGAGAAGGCGATTACTGGACCCGAGTTGGTGGAGCAAACGCTTGACAAGGTCAAGATCATTCGAGATAGACTTAAGATAGCCCAGGATCTCAGCAAGAGTTCGGCAGATTCCAAGAGGAGGCCGTTGGAGTTTGCAGTAGGTGAAAAGGTGTATCTACGAGTTTTCTGAACAATAGGAGTGATGCGGTTCGGCGAGAAAGGCAAATTGAGCCCAAGGTACATTGGACCCTACAAGGTGCTTGAGAGAGTTGGGACATTGGCTTATCGACTAGCGCTGCCTCCAGCGTTGTCGCAAGTGCATAATGTTTTCCATGTGTCGTAGCTACGATGCTACGTGTCCGACCTATGTCATATATTGGAGGCTCGACCGTTGAAAGTAAAAAGCGACGCGACTTACAAGGAGACGCCAGTTCGTATTGTTGATCGTAAGGATCAAGTTTTGAGGAGGCAACTGATATCGTATGTCAAAGTTCAATGGTCGAATCACACTAAAAGAGAAGCAACTTAGGAGCCCGAAGAGGAGATTCGAAAGAAACACCCGCAGCTATTTGACTAGGTACGTAAGTTTCGAGGACGAAACTTTTTGTAAGAAGGGAGGAATGTTGTGGCCGCTGCTTTCTTTTACGTAAAACGCATGCAACATCCACATACACACACACGATCAACATGCAAATAATACATATGTATATATACACAGATACTATTAAAGAATTAGGAAAAGAAAATAAAAATAAAATAAAACCTAGAAAACTAATGTGAGTAGGAAGTGAATAAGATAGAGTTTGAAGTATACACAAGTCCTAATTATCTTAGAATTAAACTAACCTAAATACACTAGGACTTTACCCATTATACATCTATATTTTTTTAATCAAAGAAGTTTAGATTTTATTGACATAAGCCTCACTTATGGCGGATGAACTTCATATTACATATTACAAGAAACCATCATCATATGCGAAATGTGAATGTAAGGGCGTAAGAATCTGTAATCTCCAATCATATATGATATGCCGCATTAAAACCTTGCCAAGTAAAACCACCCTTGTGGGTAAAACCTTGGCGAAGAAAAAAAGCAAACATATTTATATGAGGAGATTCTCTATCTAGCTTGTGTTTACGATAAAGAAAACAAAGTAATCCAAAACTCCACAATGAGAAAATGTAATGAAATGGTATTGAGTTGATATATCTCCAAAGAAAGCTGCATCTCCCATCACTTGACTCGCTACCCCATTCTAATGCTTGCCAATGACCAGAAGATCTCCTCCCTTGTTTCCAAAGCCATAGTATGCAAATAACAAAAATGAGAATAAGTCGTAGACTATATAAGATACTAGACGATAGAAAAATCCCACGTAATTAAAATGTACTACCTGTGTTGTCTGTATCCATAGATACATACAACCAGCAATGTAGTGGAATAAATTAGCTCAGCTTTAAAAAAATGTTACAATCATAGGAATATGTAGGAAGCATGCATACCCGGGTTGCCCATATAAAACAATGATATAGGCAACAAGCAAGAAAAAAGATGTTATCCATGTCGCAGATTCGGGATGAAGTCAGTCTTAACAGTAGCACAAACTAGAGGAGGAAGATCCAAGAAATGTGAGAATTCAGTAAGATTCCGACGTATCTGTCCGTGCTGAGCCAAGTAATTCGCGGACTTATTGACCTCCCATGGAATATATGACAACATGAAGGATTGTGCAGACAAAAGATCATGCAATATATGAGCCAAAGTAGTTTGAGGCCGATTAACCTGCACCAAAACACCCGGCACATCCACTTCAACGTCCATACGAAAACCAAATCATGCAAAATATAATACTGCTATCACCGTAGCCTATAGCTCTGCCTGCTCAGGTTGAAATAGGCAAGGGAAACGAGATAGCCCCTGTAAATACACCGCTACTATCTCTTAGCATTGCTCCATCCGCCGCTGAAAGTTTTCCATGTGCCGCATCTACATTTAATTTGTGTCTTCCAGAAGGTGGAAGAGTCCAACGAACCACCCTACACCGAGGCAATGGTAGCAATGGAACGAGTCCTGCTTGGACAAGAAAAGCATCCGGTAATATATACTTCTTCCCTTTATGATCTAGTGTCCATTCGTATACCGATCTTCGAATATGTTCAAAAACATATCGGCGTGACCACTGACTGTCTCCAAATATAATAAATGTGTAAGCTTTCCATACTTTCCACATGATAATACCCAGTACTATAATGCGAAGTTGCCCCTTAAGTGATTTTGCCTGAGTGGATATCCACCATTGAAATAAGAAGGGGCGAATATTTTCTGTAGTTTGAGACCATATAAATATTTGCAGAGGTGACAGACTTTAGTTGAGGAGGACTCGTGAGAACCCAATGAAATTTCATATAGACTTCTTCATCAAGATCGCCATGTAGAAAAGCATTGCAAACATCCATTTGGCACATCATGAAATTGTGTGCGGCTGCAATAGCGAGGAGAACACGAAACATAACCATTTTAGTAGTAGGAGCAAACGTTTTGGTGTAGTCCAGACCTTCAACCCAACGATTCCCGTGCACAACCAGATGCGCCTTGTAACTTTCAATGCTGCCATATGAGTCGTGTTTAATTTTATGGATTCATTTGCAATTGTTGGCATGCTTTCTTGGGGGGGGGGGTAGGCCCTCAAGGATCCAAGTGCGATTGTATACGAGGGCTCTCTTTCTTCTTGCATGCCCCCCCGCAAGCGAGGGTCTTTCACAGTTTGAGAGTAAGATTGTGGTTATGAATTTAAAGTAATAGTAGAAAGAAAAGCCCAGTGTCCCGAAAAGAACTTGTGAGCACTAAGATAATTGTGGGTAGAGTAGGGATTACATGAGGAATTAGACAGCGGGTTGGAGAGGGCAAGGGCTATACTGTGCAAATTTCATGTCAAAATCTGCAAATATGTCAGGCAATTTCTTCACATGATGACTGCGACCGAGAGTTGGTGAGGAAAGAGGCGGCGATGGCATCGAATGGGTAGGTTCGGAAGAAATTTCAGGGTTGAATGAGGTGTGACGGATGACAAACCTTGCTGAGAAACAAACGAGGTATCATCATCATCATCGACGTAAGATATATTGGGAGATGGATCGGGCGACCAAGAGTCAGAGACGGGCGTGGAAGGAGAGGGAGTAGGCGAGGCAAATGGGAATATGTACTCGGCAAAGGTAACATTTTTGGAGGTGAAGTAAACTCGGGACTCAAGGTCATATACATTCCGTCCTTTGGTCCTCGTAGGATATCCTATAAAGATACACTTCCGACTACGACTTTGGAATTTGTCACCATGCTATTGATCACTATGTACATGACAAAGACTTTCAAACACACGAAGATGAGTATAGTTGGGGGCTTGCCAAAAAGTATCTCGTAAGGTGTTTTGTCACCAAGCAGGACTGTTGGAGTACAGTTAATCAAGTAGGCCGCAGTTAAGTCACACTCTTCCCAGAAAAATATTGGTAAGCTAGCTTAGAAGCGTAATGCTCGGGCTTTATTGAGGATATGACGGTTTTTACGCGCCACCCGGCCGTTTTGTTGGGGGTATGGCGAATAGATGTTTGATGGAGAACACCCTGCTCTTCAAACAATTGTAGTAAAGGGGAAAATTTTGAGCCATTGTCACTACGAAAGTTTTTAATAGTCTTGTTGTATTGAGTACGAATCATAGCAAAAAAATTGGCATACCACCAATGGCACACGTTCTTTCGTTTTTAGCAAATACACCCATACGGCCCGTGAGCGATCATCCACAAAAGTAAAAAAATAAGAAGTTCCACAAGATGTTTTCTCCTGATACAGTCCCCATAAATCACAATAAGAAGTTCCACAAGATGTTCAGCCATTGTATTGCTCAAATCAAAGGGCTGTTTGGTTTGTTTGGTCCGAAAACACATATCACAAGTAACACCAAAATCTTTAAGCAAAAGAGAAACCGTATTACATAGCAAGTATAACACACTACTAGAGGGGTGTCCGAGACAATTATGCCATAGCATTGTATCCGTCGCAATCCCGAGAGCAAAGGTCCAAACAACGGGAGACGTCCGTAGTATGTATAGCCCATCGCTCTTCTCAACCACTCCAATCCCCATCCTGGTACTCTGGTCATGTTCCACGTAACAATCATTAGTAAATACGGCACACTGATAATAAGTTGCAAGTTAAATAAAGTACAAAAAGCACTTCACCAAGAACAAGTTTGCCATTGATCCACACCGCCCCTTGTCGGAACGCGTGCGTTTTGATTCCATTAGGTAGCCAAATAGTGCATGGCATTGTAGATACACAATTGTGCAGAAGACTTAAATTACCTGTCATGTGATGTGAGGCTCCAGAGTCAACAATCCAACAAGATTCAGAATACTTACAACTCAGTCTCTCACTCGGTGTATGTTTGTGAGTACTAAGCGCTGGAAGAACCATACTCTGGTGATCCTCAGACAAATCGTGTAGGGCTTCAGTAACAACGCCGATAGATGCCTCTGAAGCTTGGCACTAGCTGTTGCCATATGGGCTGTAGCGGCCGCGGGCTTGGATCGAGAGGTAGTCAGGGGTGTCCATCCTTAGGGGTGAGAATGTCCCTTGGGGTGATCACCGCACAAATCTAGATAACCAATAATTTGAAAATAGATACTTACCTCGTGCCCTTTTTGGTGATAGTTCGTGCACACCACTCTGGGTTTGGCTGCCTGTCTCTCTCCCCTGGGTCGGTCGGTCTCCTCCGGCCTTGGTCATGACAAAGGCCGTAGGTTCACGCTGTGTATCCAACATCGCCACATTACCGAGACTTTTTTTCTTGAACTACTATGTGATATACACGGTTCAAGGTCGGAAGAGGCTCCTGGTTGAGAATAGACGAGCACACCACGTGATATGAGTCATCTAATCTCATGAGAAATTGATGGACATTGTCCACCTCCTTGTGTCGGGCAAGGATTTTCTGGAGGTCGTATGTGCATCCGCTACACGAGCACATCGGAAGGTCATCATAGTCCTTTAACTCGTCACAGAGTTTTTTCAATTTTCCATAGTAAACCATAACGGAGTCAACGTTTTGTTTGCAGTTTGAGAGTGCTTTCTTCTACTGTTGCACTCGAGGAGCGTTCATCGCAGCAAACCGCTGCTTGATTTCATCCCACAATTCCTTAGCTTCATCCACATAAGAAATACCAGATCGTATGCTTGGTTCTATTGTGTTCAGAATCCAAGATACGATCATCGAGTTGACTGGCTCCCAATCCACGAAGTTTAGGAAGTCAGCATTCGGTCGTTCAACAGTGCCGTCCAAGAAACCAAATTTTTGTCGGGCAAGAATAGAGCCTTGGACCGCTCGAGCCCATTCTTCATAATTCTTCCCGTCAGTTGTACAGGGGGCGATAAGTAGTCCAAGATGATCTCCAAAGACGAGATCATAGGGTGATATAATTTTCTTTATTTGTGAGGTTCTTGCTGCCATGGGAAGTTTTTGGCCGATGGGTATGCTTTGGCTATGAGAGAGTGACAATGGAGGACAGTGGACTGATACCATTTAAATAAATATTTGGCAATCAAAATATGTCTTTTCTTCTATTCCACAACATCTATTTATAGTGTTAAAATTTGAACATGTGCAGAAAAGATAAAGCCTACAATTATGACCAATCTATTCATTATGCTAATGTCTATCTTCTATGATATCGATATCTACAAATTATGGATAAAAATCAAATCACGTATCCAAGAAAATAATTAGAGATATCTCTTAGGAATATTGTCAAATATCCAATCCGAATATTCCTTGACAGAAAGCCGCTGAAACTTTCCGTGTACATCGCAAAATTTTAAATGAGGAAGATGAACAAACAAGCAAAGGACACAGTCTGAGTCAAGCTTATGGGATCCATTGCTTCTTAATCAGAAGAAAATGAAAGGACTAATAGAAAGTTTGCACAAAAGCAACTTATGGAATAAAAGGACATAAGGTTTGCCCTTTGATGCTACTATTTTAATAGGCCTGCTAATACAACAGCGCGTGATCAATGAAATTTTGTAGAAGGAAGGCCAGGCTGTGTAAATGGAGCATAAAGTATTAGATGATGAAAATTAACAAGTTCCAGTTCCTTGCGACCTCTTTGGGAGCATGATCTGACTCTTTTCGCAGGTTGCCTTCATTGAGATATTTCAGAGCCATTGGACTCTCTTGAAGAGATTGCTTGAAGAGATATAAAGCTTCCCTCTGCCATCATCCATTATTTTCCTGAATTATGTATCCTAAAACAGCAATAATATGTACAGTAGGGAATCGAACATATTTCGTGCCTATCAACATGCATTAGCTAAGACAACTTGAGTGCCATATAAGCAAAAAGCCTAGATGAGCAAACTACAGACAAACGAGAAGTGTTACATGGGGATACCTTTTAGTCTCTTGGTGGCGAAATCGGATCTTCACTGGAAACATAAATGATCCAAATAATAGAAAACTCCTTCAAAGTCTTCCGCAGGCGTAGTTTATTGCCAGAATTAACGTTTGCAGAAATCTGCACACATTGAACAACATTAAAGGTCTCAAAGCTATTGCTCCAGAAAAAACTCCCGTGCTCAAATCAATTATGGGTTTTACCATGTGTGTATCCCGGAATTTTAGAGAAACATGTCTCATTTTTCTTGCTGTGGTTGTTATGTTTTTTGCTCACTGGAAAGAACATTGAACATCAAGCATGCCTGCTGAAAGGCATCATTTGTGGCTTTTATATGGTTTGGACAGCCACTTCATGTTGAGGAGTCACAGGGAAGTGTCAAGTGTCCAGTTCTTTGTCTGCATGACTGCTATATGTCACCACTTGTCGAGCTACATGGCTAGACTACTTGCATGGTAGGTGCTTGCTCTAGCAAGCTTCTCCTCAGCCGAGTTGACCAAAATGGTTTTGAGCACCTGGTCCATGACTGACCTGCGAGACATGGCTGAGGTGCATGCTGGGGCCTAGGCCACGACTATGACTGAGCTAAGGTAATGCCTGCGGCTACCGTGCCTCAACCCTTAGCATTATTGGACGTCTTACTGACGCTGATCTGAGACACTCGTCGGCGTCAAGGGTTACGTCATACGTCTCTTGGTCTACGTCAACTTGCCAGTGCGCTTGGACCTGCACAGCTAAGGTGGAACTAAGGCGACTTGCATCCTAATGGGATTAAACAACGTTCACTATGACAGATCGAGTTAGTAATATTTGTTGTTATTTTAGGTGATAGTCTTGTACTAATCACTACAACAACTAATCCTTAATTAAGATTAAGCATGCAGGTCATACTCAATCATAGATGTTATGATTCTGAAGATCATCCCGAGTCCTAAAAGAGTTAAAATAAGGTAGGATGTCAAAGTACAAATCTTTTCTACTAGAACCCACTGTATATCTATGCATCTTTATTCAGAAAATTCCAAGCTTGCAACAACCCACTTGCCCTCCGCAACATGTCGCACAACATTGCCCGAGCCGTGAGCCGCATACAGAAGGAAAGTGCACACTCTAATCCAGTCACATTGAAGGTAGCTCTTTGTAACATCTATATATATGAAGATAGTGATGTTACTGAACGTAAACTTTGAGTACAAAGGATGAGTCTTTCTACAGGTTAAAGGGGGTTAATCCTCAAACGGCTACTCCTAAAGGACTATATTCTAAGTGGGTACAATGGCTACTTTGCTTTCTATAACATATACATGTGCCGACCTATATTCTAATATCTTGCTTTACATTTATATATTGCTAGCCTGTGTATAGTGTACATATAGTGTATTTACGAACTACTATAAATGTATATTGTATATAATGTGTATATTGCTATGGTACCATGTGTTTATTTCTATACTCTCCCTCAAGCTTTGTTGTATATATATTTATACAACAAAACTTGGACAATAGAAACTGAAAAATGTTGGTCATAAAGGCTTTGTCAATTGGACAATAGGGACTGAATAATCTTGGTGATAAAGGCGTTGTCAATGTATCAGCAAGTTGGTCATTGAAAGAAATGTGCTCAATGCTATAATTCTATCTTCAATCTTCTCTTTGATAAAGTGTCTGTTTATCTCAATATGTTTAGAATCATCATATTGCAATGGATTTTCTACTATATTTATAGTAGAAATGTTGTCACAGAGTACTCTGATTGGCAGTGAGCACTTCTGTCCAATATCTTCTAATACTTTCCTGAGCAACAACTTTTCACACAGTCCAAGTGCTAACTCATTTAGCTCTACCTCTACACTACTTCTAGAAACAACATGCTGCTTCTTGGTCTTCCAAGTAACTAAGTTCTCGTACAAGTATGTTTCATAACTAGCAGTTGACCTCATATCAATTTTGGACCCACCTCAATCAGCATCAATAAAAATTTGGATGGATCTATCCTAGTTTTTCCTGAAATATAATCCTTGTCTTGGTGCACTATTCAAGTACCTAAGAATTCTCAAAACGGCTTGTAGATATTTGCAAAACAAAAAATCAAATTTTTAGGGTAGTCAAGACCAAGTTCAAAATGGTCTTGACCAAATGTTCGGTGAACTTCAATATAATTTACACTAAACTCAAAATGGCTTGACCGAATGATCGATGAAGCTTCAAAAACTCTATCTCCATGTGATCGTTATCACCACAATACTCAGGATTTGCATTGGTAACTTAAGTCGCCGAACAGAGAATGATGTATGAACGTTCTGTCAGGTATATTTAATATTCAAAACAAGCCAAAGTCAAAGTTAGAGCGAACTCAGGACTAAAATTAAAATTATGGGTTCGCCATTTAGTATAACCTAAGGTTCTATAATGAGTTCGGTGACAAAACAAAGAGTTCCAGGAGTGGAGATCGAACTAGGGCCAAACTCATATATGAGTTTGGTAAAAGTCACCAGATGTTCGGTTGTTGAGTTCGATGTCCAGAAAACAGCCATTATGACACAATGTTTAAACTAAAAAGGGTTGTATCTCTCTCTTTTCTACCCGATATTGATTGTCATTTACTGCCAATGCCTCTATTGCTATTTGAAGTACTTTTACATGTCTTACAAACATCAAGGTTGCAAATATTCACCTACAATTGAGAAAAGATATGTTGGAGACCATTTGAATTGTGGAAAAGCAATTAATAAAGCAATAGAAAGAGGCATGGCTAAAAAAAATGAAATTAAGGACCTCTCTATATACAAGAAGCTTTGAAGAGGCAATCGCACACTTTCATCTGCTCCAAACTTCATCTTCTATCGATAACAAAAGCTCTAAAAGTACAAAAGTGCTTAAAGTTCATTAAGCTCTTGTTGCCTATTTTAATTATTGTATTGGAGCTAATACAAAGAAACTAAACAATTGTGATCTCTTGCTTGTGATTTGGACTTGTCTTGAAAGTGTCACTTTACTTGTTCTCTCAAAACCTATTAGGTAAAAGTTCTTAGGTAGAACTTTGTTAAAGTTGTGAAGAAGAAAATAGAAAATCTCTAAGGTCCTTGTTTGTGTTAGTTGTAGGAGTTTTCATAGTAGATGTTCTTGCACAAGTTGGTGCAATAGTTGTTGTAGTAGTTTTTGTTGTTCTTGTTCCTTGTTGAAGGCGATAAGAAAGTTGTTAAAAAATCTACTTCGAAAATAAAGTGTTAATGGAGTAGAATCAATGAAGATTTCAGTCATTCTAACTTCTGTATCTCCAATTATTATTTCTCGTCTTTCTCTTTTTTATTTTGGAGAATATTAGAGTTTGTGTGAACTAAATCGAGGAAAAACAAAAATTTGCCCGACATTCTATTCACCCTCCTCCCTTTAGAGTGTTCTTCGCAAGCTTAACAATTGGTATAATATCTTAGCTTTGATTGCGTAGACAACTTTTGCATGTAACATAGTTAAAGATCATTGAAAATTATGGAAATAACAACCTCCAGACCTGCTAGCTCAACTCTGAAACCATTCACTATAGTTATAGCACAGCACCAGAGTCCTTATGTTTGATCCTCAAAACTATTTCATGTGGAAGTTTAGAATGATAAGTCATTTGAAAATTTGCAGTTTACATATATGGACGGTGGTTATCAAAGGGATTGAAGTTCTCATGGTTACAAATTCAAAGGGTGGAAAAAATTCAAAGATGAAGACGACTACACCGATGAAGAAAAGCTTAAGTTTACTATAAATGGAAAGGCATTTGATATTCTTTCAAGTACCCTAACCACTACCGAGCTTGTTAAACTTTAAGGTCTGAAATGGCTCATAACGCATGAAAACGGTTGGAGAATATCCACGAAAGAACCAAACAAGTGATAACGGCCAAAAAGCACATGCTCATGAAGCAATATGATGTAATTTGGTATGAAGAGCGGTGAAAAGATTGAGAAAACTATTGATCAATTCACTTGAATCATAAAACAATTTTCCATGCTTGAAAATAATGTACCAAATGAAGATATTGTCTCAAAATTACTCACCTTTTTCCAAAGGAGTGGACACACAAAATGATGAAAAAAATCTCACGACTCTTTCTTTTGATGAATTATTCATAAACTTTTTTGACACATGAATGTCGATTGATGAGCAAAATAAGTTGGATCTATTTAAGCCTCCATATGTGTAGCACAAAGGGTTGGTTGTAGAATCCAAATATTCAGATAAAAGAGTTGCACTTCTAGTTTGTAAGTTAAGAAGATTTGGAACTTGAAACAAATCCCAAGCAAGAAAGTTTTTCAAGAGTTCAACCAAAGAAAATGAAAAAGGGTGAAAAATGTTATAGGTAGCCAAGAAAATCACTTCATTGTATATTGTCATGTCAAGAAGCCACAAAAACAATATAACAAAGTCTTCTATCAAAAGAAGAAAGCTTTTATTTTGTAAGTACCACTTGGGAGGATCTTCTTTCCAAATGGGAAGGTAGAGATGATGAAGGAAAGAATGTTGGACTTATTTCTCTAATCGATGATCAAAAAATGCAACATACTTGTCTTATGGCAATCGAAGATGATCTTGAGATATATTTTGCATCTTCAAATTTTTATTTGCAAGATGAATGAAGAGATCTACAAGATGATTTTGAAAAACTCAATTTAAAATATAGGCATATTAAGAAGGAATTTAGGAAATACATATTAGAAAACAAAAGCTTGCATGAAAGAAACATTTTGATATACCAAGATCATGATATTATACTTACCATGCATAGGGCCATATCACTTGAGATTATGGAAACTAGGATAGAATGTAAAAGACTAATATTAGATTCACAAAAACAAACAAATGAGAAAGAAAATCTTGACAAATTACTTGAAAAAACAACAAGTCAAAAATAATAAAGCTAGATTAGAATTTGAGGCTTCACATTCCGAGATTGAAGAAAAAAATGTTTGAACTATTGAGCCTAGCGCATTACCATAAAAAAAATGCAATGAAGAGCTCAGAGTTTGAAAGAACAAAAAACGATTCATTATCTCGTAAGCTAAAAAATCCTTAAGCAAAGAATGTACCAGCTTATTTTTATTGTAACAAAAGCAACAACACTACCATATCGCCTTGGAGGATCCACATATGGCAGGGTATGAGAGGTTCGAATGTACGCAACTATACTCATGTGTTAGAAACACACAGAGGTCATTTTCTGACGACCCACAATGAAAATAGCGTCAAGCTGTGTCAATCAACTGCTACTTCACACTATAAGAAGCGCAACCAATTTAGTGAATCATTTGGATTTATTCTATCATATTCCAAAGTCAAGTGTGTCCTTGACTCCATCATAAAATAAGAGACATATAATAAGTGTATGTAGAGCTAAATATGTTGGTATATATGATTGCAAGCATAAGGGTTGAAGAACAAACCCCAAAGGACCCAAGTATAAACTATCTAGTGTTATAGGTACTCAATCTAAATGGAATCGTCAAAGAAGAGGTGGCCAAATGGCTTATGGACTTAACTCACGTGATGAGAGACAAAAACCTATTCACCAAGCTCAACATACAAGATGGTGGAACGCTTCACTTTGAGAATAGAAGAGTCAAAATTCTTAGGCATTGAGAAATTGGTAGCTCCTCTTTTACTATTAGTAATGCATTATATTAGAAAGGCTCAAGTATAATTTGATAAATGTTAGCCAATTATGTGATGCTAATTTTCACGTTGCATTTGTGAAAAGAAAATTTGATCTAAAAAAGAATGGTGAAGTGGCTTTTGAGGCTTTGAGGAAATAATATGTTAACAAATTTGCTTACATGATTTGATTTTTCCAAAGGTTAATGTCTAATTGCTAAAAATAATTTATTTCAAAACTTCAATGAGACTTTCAAAAATGAAAAGTACAAGGTCTGACAAAATTGAATTTCGAAAATCATAGTTTATATGGCGATTGTCAAAAGACAAAGCTTGTTAAGTCAAGCTTTATGCCCAAAAATACAATCTCCACTACCAAACCCCTATAGTCACTTTATATGGCTTTTTATGGAAATATTGGTATGACAAGTGTAAGTGGAAAATATTACACATTTTTTGTGGTAGATGACTTTTCTAGATTTACTCAGGTGATGTTCTTAGCTAGAAAGGATCATGCATGCTACGGGTTCATTAGGCTTTGCAATAGAATAAAACATTTTGAAAAAGACACTATCAAGGAAATTATGAGTGATAGAGGTGAAGATTTTGGTTGTAAATTCCAAGTATTTTGTATATCCAAACGGCACGAGCATGACTTCTCCCTTTCTAGAATCCTCAACAAAATATTGTAGCAAGAAAAAAGAGTAGGACACTTCAAGAAATAAGTAGATCCATGTTAGATGAATTTGATTTGCCAAAGTACTTTTTGGGTCGAAGCAGTCAGTATCGCTTGCTATGTAATAAATAGAGTCTACTTAAAGCTATTTCTCAAAAGGTCTCCTTATGACCTTTAGAAAGGAGGAGTACCTAATATTGGGTATTTCAAGGTCTTTAGGTGTAAGTGTTTTATACTAACACTAAAGATACTTTGATAAACTCAAGTTCAAAGCGAATGAAAGAATCTTTGTGGATATGCAAACAACAGCAATGCATTTAGAGTGTATAATAAAAAGAGTATGAAAGTTGAAGAGCACATTCATATTAATTTTAGTGAATCACTTGTTAATGAACCTAAACTAAATGGTGATGAAGAAGATGAAGTAGTTGAAGTGAATCATATCGAAAGTCTAGATAATAACTAAATTTTTACGTTGATCTTAAAATTCAACCATTTGAAACTGCATCTTCCTCCAAGTTAAAAGTGAAAGTAAAAGTTAAAGGTGATACTCCAAATTTGTCAGAATCATTTAATTATAAGAGAGGTCATCCTAAAGAATTGATAATTGGTGAATATAGTCAATGCATGCTAACTAGAAGAAAATGTCGTGAAAATACTTTCATTTTATAAGTTGAGTCTAAATACATAAAAGAAGACATAATTGATGAAGATTTGGTAATGGATATGCAAGAAGTGTTAAATCAATTTGAAATGAGTGATGATTGAGATTAATTGCTAAGCATAAAGATCATCCTATTATTGGAGCAAAATGGGTGCTAGAAATAAAAGAGATAACTAAGGAATATCGCAAAGAAATAAAGCTAGATTAGTAGCACAAAGGTACAGAAAAGAAGAAGGAATCAATTATGATGAGACCTTTCCCCCTGTGCCAAGAGGCTATTAGGATGCTTTTATCCTATACTCGTTGTTGAGACTTATCAAATGGATGTAAAATTAGCTTTCTTGACTTATATTATTCAAGAGGAAGTATATGTGGCTAAACCGTCGGGCTTTGAGGATCATGATTATCCAAATCATGCCTTCGAACATAAAAGGACTCTTTATGAGCTTAAACAAGCTCCTAGAGCTTGGTATGAGAGATTAAACAACTTCCTACTTGAAAATGGTTTTCCAAGAGAAAAATTTGATACTTGTTTATTAGAGCAAAGAAGAGGTCATTTGCTTGTACAAGCTGATATTGATAATATTATCTTTGGCTTGGCGCTACTAACGATTCTTTTTGTGAGCATTTTGCTAATCTTATGGAAAGAGAGTTTAAGAAGAGAATGATGAGTGGAATCAACTACTTTATTGGACTTCAAATCAAGTAAACTAAAGAAGAAGTGTATCTCTCTCCGGCGAAGTACACCAAATACATTCTAAATAAGTACAAGTTGGAGGATGGTAGAAGCATGACAACTCAAATGAGCACAAACAAAAAACTCAACAAAGACAAAAGGAAAACTGGTTATGGTAGCCAAATATAATGGAATGATTGGTAGTTTACTCTATTTGACGTCTAGTAGGCCGGATATTTTTCATGCGTGTGCTTATATGTTTGATTTCAAAATTTGCCTAAGGAATCACATCTAGTTGTTTTTAAACGTATCTATAGAAACCTAAAGGATGATGAATTTTGAGCTATTTTATTGTAAGAATGGATGTATGATTTGCGGTGCTATGTTGACTCAGAATATGCCGGTAACCTTGTTTGATTCAAAGAGTACATTCGGTTCGTGATATTTCTTGGTTTTTCAAGAAACAAAATAGTATGTCCCTTTCTACTGCAGAATCCGAATGTGTCGGCTGCATTGCTTTATATGACACATACATTAAATGACTATAGCGTTAAGCTTGACAAAGTGTCTATCCTATGTGATAACACCTCACGTATTAATACTGTACAAAGTTATGTTCATCATGTTAGAACTAAACACATTGAGGTTAGACATCACTTTATAAGAAATTGCATGCAAAAAGATTTGGTATGTGTTGAGTTTGTATCAGCAAATGATCAATTAGTGGATATATTTACAAAACCTTCAACAAGTAAAGCATTCAACTCAATTAGAAGAAAGCTTGGCATAATTAGTCTAAGTTGAAAAGCAAAATCAAGATGAAAATAAAGTTCAAAAAATTGAAATTGTGATGTTCAGAAAGTGGCCGAATGTTGGGTGAGTCTGCTCTGCGTTCAGTCAATCTAAAAAGTTGCTGAAAATATTTTGATGCAAAATACCACCGAAAGTTCCGTGAGTGCATTCCTTCGTTAGGTGCCAATGAGCGTCCAGTGATTAATCCTCTAAGTTTGCTGAATAAAAACCCAAAATCATGTGATCGGCCAAAATGACCGAATGTTCTGTCGAATTGCCGAAAAGGTCCTTTTTTAGTTTTTCCTCCTTCATTCCTTTATATCTCTTTCTTTTCCTTCAAAAACTACTTTCCAAATCCAAAACCCTAGTCTCTTTTTTTCTTTCAAAAATTCATCCAAAATCTTCAAATCTCAAAGCAAATCTACTAAATCTGTTGACGACGAAACCCAAGATCCTAAATCCTCCTTTCAAAAGAACCAAGGAATAGATGGAAGAAGAGAGAGGTGATAGTGGGAGTAACAGTGGCGATGGAAGCCAAGGAGTAGCTTCATAGCCATAAAATCCACTAAGGCAATGAACCATTAGACAAGCAACCCACCCCACAAAAAAGAGACATAGCGACAGACAAAAATCGTCGCAATTTCGTCGCTAAAAGCATATAACGACGAAATTGCGACGAAATCTGCAGGTCGTTATACGGCTTGTCGCAAAGTGATTTTCGTCGGTGAAGCGTCGCTATATTGCGACGAGAAAAGGCTCGTCGGCGGTTCGTCGCACAATTGCGACGAAACTCTGTCAGGTCTGCAACCTGTTATTTCCGTCGTCGTTTCGTCGGTATATCTTTTGTCGTCACTATTTTTAAATTTTTGATTTTTTTATTTCCGGTCTACGACATTTCTGTTTCGTCGCAGATTTTCGTCGGTATATCTTTTGTCGTCGCTATTTTAAAATTTTTGATTTTTTTTATTTCAGGTCTGCGATATTTTTGTTTCGTCGCAGGTTCGTCGCTATCATTTAAATTATTATTAAATATTAATTTAATATTAAATATTAAATATTTATAATTTATTAATAATATCAATATATTATTAATTAAATAGTTTTTATTATTATTTAATTTTTATAATATATTTTATTCTGTATATTAAATCATTTGTACGAATATTATACAGAAATACGGTATCTGTGTATTGAAGTTCGTATAATTAAACAACACAAAAGAAATGGAATCCGTATAAATGTCTGATAAAATATAAAAGAACAAAGAATATGTCAATACAATAAATGAAATATTCTGTACAAAAAATCAAAAAATGAAATACTATGCAGAGGAAGATGGAGGGGATCAAGCGGAGAAGAGTGACCATCAGGAGGGCGAGGCTGAGGCTGTGAGGAGCTGGAAATGAAAGAGATGATGAGATGCGATAGCTGCGAGAGTTGCTGGTTCGTCGCCTGCTGCACCTGCATCGTCTGCTGCTGCGCCTGCTGAAGCGCCTGCTGAACCGACTGCTGCAGCACCTGCTGGGTCTGAGTCAGCTGCGACCGCAGTTCCTGTACACTCTCCTCATGCTACGCCCTGATGGTCTCCATCTCATGCTGCAGCGCCGCATGATCTGATTCCAGGCGCGAAATATCCTCTGGGGTCGCAGAAGGCGCGGATGTGCTGGCCTCAGAGGAAGCACCTGGATGCAGAACTTCAGGGAAGAATCGCGGCGCTGCTAATCCAACCCCGTACACCTCCCTCTTCTTCTTATTCTGAGGGCCGACGGTCCGAACCGCATCCCAATAAGCGCGGTTCTTGTTGGCCTCTTCTCCCCTATGTGCGAGTAATCTGTTGTACTCGTCCTGAAATGAGAATAAGAATTGTTAGGGTTTATGGTTTAGAAATAAAACAAACTAAGAAAAAAACAAATTATATCATAGTCTACTTACACTGATGTCGCGGGCCTTTGCCGTGATCCAGTCATCCGTCCCGTCGGAGGCTTTCTTCCGATGCGTCTTGTAGAAGAGATCGTAGGAGGCTAGTCACTCCCCCGTCTCCTCGTGCTGAAAGAATGAAATAAAATATGTTAGTGAAATCCAGAATTTTAAAAATTTCGGCATGACCTATTCGTTTATCGGAGGTATCCCGGCCTAAAAGGCCTCTCCCAAGTAAAATCAAAAATAAAAAGAAAAAGGCAAATGAACACATATACTACTTAAATTAACCATATACGAATACCAAAAAAACAACAGCGCAACATAAGAAACCAATGAATATAAATAATCCACTTAAGTCAATGAATCTAAATAATCCACTTAAGTCAATGAATCTAAATAATCCAATGAAATCAATAAATCTAAATAATCCAATATTAAAATACTTACCATAGAACACGTCGTGGTGGCGTGGAAAACCGAACCACCTGAGTGTGTGGCAGGTGCTGGGCCCTGTAGATTGCCGCTGCGCCGGTTCGCCGCGTTCCAGGCGCTGCGGGCTTGGGTAGCAGGGTTCGTCCACCCTTCTATCCACCCCGTCCAGGTGGCCTCGGATACGTAGGCAGGCCTGGCAGAAATGGAATCACGCTCCCACTTGGTCTTGTGCGAGTTAACGAAGTCCCTGTAGCATTTGGCGGCCCTCTGCCTCCAGGCCTGCTCCACGTCGTGGGCGATGTCAGCTGTCCAGCTGTACGCCTTCTGCAATTATTATACGAAGGAAAAAGAAAAATGTGGTTAGAAAAGTAATGATCGATTACGCATCAAAAAGTGAAATTCATCAAATTTGAATGCCTGAAACTCATCCCAGTAGAACCTACGTGTCTGCGGGGTGACACGGGACCAGGCGTATCCAGCTGGGTCCTGCCTTAGGTGGAAGGACCGAGTGATGCAACCGGAAATCTGGCCCGAGTCCGGTGCAAACCTGAAAGAGGTGAAGTTGTTAGGAAAAAATAACGCGTGAAATATATTTGAAAACGTGTTAAAAAAAATAAATCATTACTTACGTATGGGTATCATGTGATCAAGGGAGGGCACGACGCCCTGGTATATCACCCTCGTCTGATGCCGCATCAGACGCCGGATGAGGTGTTGAACCGGTGGGTGTGGGTGGCGTCGTAGATCTGGGGGGTGCAGACCTATCGGCAGACCCTAAAAGGTCTGCGTCCGCAGCAAGAGCGGCGGTTGAAACCGAACCAAGCAGCTCATGCTGAGAAAGGAACAGATTAAACTCTCCTGAGAGGGCCTGTGTAGCTGGTGGGTAGGTGGATCGAGTCGGTAAACCCTCACTAGCCATCAGATCTGCAAGGGTGAAAAATTTAAAAGCCACATTCAACAAATTTAGGGTTGGTTGGCCAGACAAATAAGATGTCCAAAAAATGACAAGTGTTTACATACATTTAATGCAAGATATTAATAATTTTGAAAATTTCGGCATGACCTATTCGTTTATCAGAAGTTTTCCGGCCTTAATGGCCTCTCCAAAGACAAATCCAAATCCAACAACATGACATGATTAACCAAACTACATAATCAAACTTCATCATCAAATTATTACACTTCAAAGTATACATCACCAACATACTTGCTTCATATGTCGTCGGACATGGAAACCCAGCCCCGCAACACCCAAACTCCGCCGTCCATAGCCCACCCACGCCCACAGCCCACCCCCGCCCACAGCCACCGCCGCCGACAGCCACCCCCGCCACAGCCACCCCCCTTCCCTGCCAACAACCACCCCCGCCCACAGCCCACCACCGCCCACAGCCACCCCCGCCAACAACCACCCCCGCCCATAGCCCACCACTCGCCACAGCCACCCAACCCCGCAACACCAAGCCACCCCCGCCACAGCCCACCCCCGCCCACAGCCACCCTACAACACCCAGCCACCCCGCCACAACCCACCCCCGCCCACCGCCACCGTCGCCACAGCCAACCCCCGCCCACAGCCACCCCCGCCAACAACCCAGCCACCCCCGCCCACAGCCACCCCTTTCCCCGCAACACCCAGCCACCCCCGCAACAGCCACTGCCGCCCACAGCCACCCCCGCCAACAACCCCCGCCACAGCCACCCCCCCCGCCAACAACCCCCGCCCACAGCCAACCCCTGCCCACAGCCAACCCCACCGCCAACAACCACCCCGCCCACAGCCCACCCCCGCCCCCAGCCACCCCTGCCAACAACCCCTGCCACAGCCACCCCCCCGCCAACAACCCCCACCCACAGCCAACCCCTGCCCACAGCCAACCCCCCGCCAACAACCACCCCGCCCACAGCCACTCCTGCCCACAACCCACCACCAACACCCACAACAAACAATTCAATCTATAACTAATTAAAATCATTAAAAACGAAATAGGAAGAAAAACTAACCCGGGAAAAGAGGTCACCGGAGAACTTGACGGCAGCTGCGCATAATTTCGCAGGGGAGGGAGGGAGATTTCGCCAGGGGAGGGAGGGAGTTTTCGTCGGGGTGGGGGGGGGGGAGAATTCGCGGGGGAGGGAAATAGGGAAGAAGAAGGGGGATTTCAGTTTTAAGTACGAAATTTTGCGACGAAATAGCGACGGAAGTTCGTCGCTGTTTACTGTGTCGTCGCTATTCCTTGTGTCGTCGTTATTTCAAATTTGCGACGACACTTGTCGTCGGTAAATCGTCGGCGTTCTTCAGTATTGAAAAAAAGTAATACAAAATATAAAGTACTTACAGACACATATTATGTATATATATGTGTATAAGTACATCATTTTCATCTTCATTTTCATCTTCATCTACATGCTCGTCGTCCTCTTCATTCTCGTATTCGTCTTCGCCTACATCTTCAATATTGTCAGCCGGTTGTATTTTGAGATGAATTTCGATGAAACCGCCGTTCGGGTCATTTAGAGGGAGATTGTGCAGTTCAACATGTGTCGTATCCACAACGCGCGGGTTTTCTTCTTGAAATACGGCATCCATGCCATCTGAACTTGGCTGGATACTGCATCAAACTTGCTCGATTTTACTTTGCACACGGCTCACCAGTCTTTTGAGCTCGCATTCATCCTCGTCGTCGGATACGATAGATAGTACACCTGGGACGTTTGACTAGCCAAAACGAATGGATCGTACTTTCTGTACCGTCGCCCTTAGTGTATGTCTACCAACTTATATCGGTCGTGAACCTTTGTGCCAGCGCGATAACCTTCCCGAGTTAGATCGTACCATTCGCATTTGAATAGCACCACCCGCTTTATAGGCAATGCGGGATATTCGAGCTCAATGATGTCAGTAAGGTAGCCGTAGAAGTCATCCTCGTCCGGGCTATCGACATACCGCTTGACACACACTCCGCTGTTCTCTGACCACTTTCGGCTGGCATGGGAGACTGCGTGGAATCTATAACCGTTCACAAAACACATGTCGTAGCGCGTGACTCTGCTCAATGGACCCTCGGCTACTGGTGTCAGAATGTAACCATACTCTTCGTCAGCCAGATGACCTTTGCTCACCTGTAAAACGACAAGTAAGTATACATCAGCGGGGCAATAAATGCGTATCACATGACGTACACGTAACCAGCAAATATGTAAACTTACATGCCACCTGAACCAATCAGCAAACTTGGCATCTAACTCATTGTTTATTGCATCGCTCGATATACCCGTGAACGTTCTTGCAATAAATCAACGAACAAGCTGAAGAAAATTACGAATGAGTACCATGTATACCTTTGTAATATAATGGATATAGTAGCGCAAGGTATTTACAAATTAAAATTGGATATCGTTTATACCTTTGGAAACGGTCAACTTGACGGGAGTTGCGCAGAACATAAGAACGAGCAATCTTCAGATCGCTGTCCCCCAATATCATTTCCTTTCCCTCTCCGTGAAACCTGATTGGATGTGTGAATATCGGCAGGACACCGGATTTGGAAATGCCGTCGTCGTTCCAGGGAACATATCTGCACCTCGACGGGACATCTGGCTGGAAGTAATGAGACACGAAGGTCGAGGCTTCCTCCGTCAGGTAGGCATTGCACATCGAGGCCTCAACTTTGGCCTTGTTCCTGATGTTCAGCTTCAAATTCCTGAGATATCTGTTCATATAGTGAATACTCCAACGTCACATGATGAAACAAATTGGTAAGGATGCTCGCGCTTAGACACATAAGAACGTCACGTAATAAATAAGAGTACCTCTCGAACGGATACATCCACTGTACTGAACAGGACCACCAACGCGTGCCTTGTATGGTAGATGAACTGGCAGGTGTTCCATTGAATCAAAGAAGACCAGAGGGAATACAGTTTCCAGCTTGCATAGGATCACTGGGATTTCGCCCTCCAGTCTTGACATATCATCCGCCCTGAGTCTCGTGGATGTAAGACATCTGAAGAACAGACTCATCTCGGTAAGTGCTTCCCATACATTGGTTGAAAGCAGCTTGCGGAATGCAATGGGCATCAACCGTTGCATGAACACGTGACAGTCGTGGCTCTTTATCCCGTACAAACCGCGTTTATTCACGTCGATGTTCTTCGACAGGTTCGAAACATGGCCGTCAGGAAATCTAGCCGTCCCCAGCCATGATAACAATGCACTGACCTGCTCCGTAGTCAGCGTGTACGAGGACCTCGGGATGTAGGATGTGCCAACGGGATGCAGCTCCGGTCGCATTTTGAGGTCGCGCATATCAAGTCGTGCCTTCAAATTGTCTTTTGTTTTTCCAGACACATTCAGCACTGTATTGAAGATGTTGTCAAACACATTCTTCTCAATGTGCATGACATCTAGGTTGTGTCGGATCATATTTCTCTTCCAGTACGGAAGCCCCCAGAATATGCTTCTCTTCTTCCACCCGATACAGTCACGGGCCAGGTCTGCGTTGTGGCTGCCGTCTAGATCATCAGCGACCCCCACGAATCCACAACTGTCTATCTCCTCCAACACCTCTGCACCCATGAGAAGCTTGGGCTTCGTGTCCTTCTCGACGATGCCAGGCATGAACGCCATCACGTTCTTTTGGTACAAATGACGTTTGGGTAGGAACTTCCTATGGCTGTCGAACCAGAAAATCTTACGTCCATGTTTCAAGGACATCGTCTTCACTTGCTTCATGCAGTAAGGGCAAGCGTATTTCCCCGCTGTACTCCACCCCGACAACATAGAATAAGCCGAAAAGTCGCTGATCGTCCACATCAGCGCAGCGCGGAGATGGAAGTTTTGTTTGGTTTCCGTATAGTGCCCGATTGTTACAACTTACGATGCATTTACGTCGCTAAGTCGTCGCTGAATTCCCCTATATAAACAGCCTGTCGTGACTCTCATTGTATAAAAAACAAAATCTCCTTTATAATCATATAAAAAAAGACAAATATGGTTTGTACTAGGGCCCAGGCACGACGTGGTAGTGGTCGTACATACCCAAGACGGGGTCTTCAACCACCGGCACCTGCACCGGTTCCTCCACAACCACAAGCACCCCCGCCGGCTGACTCCTCCGAACCCACTGTGCAGGGGCCAAGGCGGCAAGAGGATCGCCAAATTGGCGATCCTCATGTAGAAATACAGGAGATGTGGAAAACAGTGGAGAATATGAGGGAGGTGCTTAACGACCAGGATGAGCGTCTCCAGTACCTGCACACAAGGCAGATGCGCATCAAAGCCAAAGCTGCGCAGCTGAGACGCATCCTGAAAGCGTCCGCGGAAAGTGTTGCTACTCTCTGTTCGGATGACGAACAGTGAACGGCTCCTCTCCGCTATTCTTTTAGATTTTTTTTTCGTTTTTCCCTTATGTATTTTGTAATTTATAATTCTATGTTAATGAAGCTTTTTTTCCAATCATCGCTTTCGTT